>JAOWBP010002392.1:16972092-17124966 GCA_028571105.1 Tragopan temminckii | reverse complement strand
ATGTATAGTTTTACTGCTATTATTACTGTGCTTAGAGCTCCCATTCAAACCGCGTTGCTGTTCCACCAGATTTATACACACAGGGATGGGTTTGATTTAAAAGGCTGACATTTAAATAAACAAGGCATAGAATAAAAATACTTCTTCCTCATCAGCAAAACGATAGCTGAAGTACAAAGGGCCATGTTCAGGTCCACAGTTTAAAAATAGACACAGAAACATATGGAGATGTGCTGCTGCTCCAAGGGATGATGCATCGGGCATGGATCTGGCTATGGGAAAACTCAGCACAGTGATGGATCTTCTGGGGCTTCTCATCTCACTGGGGATCACACATGGGGTGGTCACTTGAGAATCAAGGACACCAAGTCCTTAAGTCATATAATCAGGGAATGGTTTGGGTTGGAAGGGACCTCAAAGATCATCTGGTTCCAATCCCCCTGCTATTGACAGGGTTGCCCCCCACCAGGTCAGGCTGCCCAGGGCTCCATTCAACCCAGCCTCAATCAAACACCTCTAAGGATGGAGCATCCACAACCTCTATGGGCAGCCTGTGCCAGTGCCTCAGCACTCCCTCAGTAAAAAACTTCCCTGACATGCTTTCTTTTTTGTAAGACAAGCATTAGCTGAAGCACACAATTCTCTTCTGTACAAGTGTTATCAATTCCCTTATTCCACCTGGGGGGCATACCTGAGATGTGCTATCTGATGCTACAGAGACACAAACCAGAGCTGAGTTTACAGAGCTCTTCTGAACGTCTCCTGCAGAGACTGTACTCCCATGGGTGCCGGAAATTCCCACCACTAGAGTGACGGGCTTTTGTTTTTAATCTCTGTCCTATTTGGGGTCTAAGCATGTTTGACAGAGACCTCTTTTTCTATATTGCAATGCAGCATGTGTGTACATGTTAACAAATGTACAGTTGGAAAGAGTATAGTAGTGAGATGGAGAAGGAACAAACAGAGAAGGCATGCTCACCTGTATTCAAAGATTTAGGCTCACAATGAAAAGCTCCACAAAGAAGGAATCCCCAGAAGAGACCCTTCACCAGCAGCAGTCAGCCCTTAAATGGGGTCTAGAAGGGGTGGAGCCAGTTCTACCCCTTCCTGTCACACAGCTGAATTACCTTCACCTGTGCTCCCACGGCTGACCCAGTCCTTGGCTCAGGTGATCAATCAGTGGTTCAGGCCATGACTCAACAGTTTCCATACAGCGTGACTTCTGGAAACATTATTGACATTTTACTGCTAGAAATGCATACTACTGCCTTAGTCAAAAGGAAAAAAAAAAGCCATTCTTCCTGCTGAAACTAAGGCTCATGCTAAAGCTTTCCTTATTTGAGCAGCAATTGCAGTTTCTGATTTATCAGCTTCTGTTTTTCAGTTGCTGTCTGGGCAGGCTACCAGAAGGATTGAAATAGAACTGAGAAAACAGCACAGAACTGTGAAAAATATATTTTACCTCCAAGTCTGTGAATTTTGTAAGAAAGATTAACCCTGAAACTCAGTACTTCAGTAAATATTTTTTGTAACTGAGTTAAAATTAAGGATTGCTTAAATACTTTGACTCCTGGGAGCCTTAAAATACTGAGGCTGGCAGCAGAACTGCTCCATTTGCTTAGACTGTAGCTCAGTTTGTACATATTTTTCCTCTATGTTTGCACAGCACCCCTCTTGTATACACATTATAAACCCTCCTTATATGATTGATTCCACACAGCTCTGTGGTACACACAAATAATCAAGAGAAAAAAAATTATTCTGAGTTACTACTTCAATAAATTTCTATTTGTGTGAACCATAATGATGCTATGATGGTTGGACTCAATGACTTCAGTGGTCTTTTCCAACTGTAATGATTCTATGATAAAGCTGGCTGAAAAAGAAAAAGGAAGTGTATTTAGAAGGTTTAGGATTATATATATATATGTGGCCAATTCAAATACAGCTGTGGGACAGGATCCTCCCATCTGAGTAACCCTTCCATGGAACTGTGAGTGCCAGAGAAACAGAACAAGTAGGTCCATGCAAATCTCTTGGCAGTTTAAGAATGGCTACAACACAGATTGCCAAACCTTTTCTGATTGCTTAACCTCTTGGATCAATAGAGAATTTAATCATAGAAAATCTCCAGGAAAAAAAAAAAGGTCACTATTTCCTCTACAGCTACATTTCCTACCATAATTATTTGTAATACAAATACAGTACAGCTAGCAGTCTGTGCCTGGCAAAACTTTTTGCTTGAACGCAAGATGCCGTGCACAGTGAGCATTGCTTTACCTTGGTACAGCTGGCCAAGTCTTGAGCTGTTTGGAGTCAAATTCTGGGAACTTGCACAACACTGTAACTTTTCACAAAGGCAAACTGCCCACACAAGATTGTTTTTATTTTTCATTTAATTAAGTCTAATAGCTTTCAACCTCCAGGGTTATCGAGAGAGAACAGCTTGCATTTGCATTTCTTGCCTTTTATTATGTATTTTCTTTGTGCTTTTCCTTGGGCCATATATATTTGTGGTTTTATGTTACTGCCCAGTAGCAGCATGAAATGAACTGATAAGGGAAAAGGAGACCTTTCGTTTGCTGAGATGGTGCAACTAGTCGATTGGGATTGCTCAGATGCTGTTTCTAATAAGGCAGACAGTACTGCAATTCTATCTCCTGGTCTCAGCAACAAATGCCACCAGCTTGTGATGAACCATGCCAGGACATCCGTTCTTCAGCCACCAAAGGGAGTTGAGAGCTACTAGGAAAACTAATTGTAAGAGAGGCGAATGCTTTAGTTGAGCAAAGCATAGGCTGCACAATCCATGGTTAGGCGTTTATACTAATACCCTTGAGTTTTTACTGCTTAAAGTGCAAAGAGAAGGTAGAGGGAATTCATTAAACACAAAAAGAGCAAGCTAGTTTTTTTTGCAGTTATACACAGCTTGATGCTTAGACCAATTTTCTGCTGCTAAAGGAGCCAAGGGCGACTCTGTGTATAAGTGTAGCCCTGTCCTGTGCGTAATCAGAGAAACAAGGGACATCTGCAATTTGTCAATCTTTACGCAAAATTGTGAGAAGCTTCAGTCCCTCTAAAATGTGCTAAGTCTGTCAAAATTATTTTGTGTGGAGAAGTTTTGTCCAATTCTGCACTGTGGGTGGGGCGAGCACAAAGAGGAGTGACCCATGGTTTGGGATAGTGAAGTACTTTGCCCACCTTGTGTGATAACCTTGACTGAATTTATCTGTATCTCACATTCCATCTCCGTGCCAAGAAAATAACAGTATTTCCCTCTTTTATAAAGTGCTTTGAGGCTTCTAGATGAAAAGAGCTGTGGAAGAGCTAGTTGAGGTTATTAGTAACAGCAAGGTGTTTAAAAGCACCATTTCATTCAGATGTCTATATGGCAGATTATGAATACACATTTTAGGGCAGATTTTAGTGCAGACAGCTCAGACTTGGGAGAAAAGATGGGAGGAAGCAGTGATTTCCTCAGCCTTTTCCCTTAGAGGAAGCACAGGCTCAGGTAGCAGAGCCATCTATCACTGTTTACTCTCCACCTCCAAAGTCAGCTGCAATTTGCCTATAAAACCCTACAGCAAATCCATTCCTATTCTCTGGTATTTGCAATAAATATTGCAATGCAACCTTAAATACTCGTAAATACTGAGTCACTGCGAAATCTGCCCAAACAAGGGAAGCTTTAGGTGTCTCTGTGTGCACTGTTCAAGTTTCATAGAATGGATCAGCCAGTTCCATGAAATCTGGACCAAAAATCACTGAATATTGAAGAAGCCTTTAAGGATTTTACTACCTGATTTTACTGCTGCTGAGGATTTTTGCAGATGTGAAAATACAACAAATTTTAAAGGCAAAGATTTAAAGATGAAGTTAAAATGATGCCATTATCATCCCCAGGTAACTATATGACCTTTAATGAGATACCACAGCATACAAAGTAGAAATAATGAAGTTTCTTAATGATTATTAGCTCAAGAATACATAACGCTGAAATTGTGCAATGAGTCTAAGGGAGTTAGATGCTAAGTTTAATGTGATTTGGGAACTTGGGGATATTGAACTGCCTGTTTCTCTCTGGTTTCTCAGAAATCCCAGCTGCCTTCTGTACACATGCACAAAGCAACAGTCTCTGTAGTACCAGCAGATCCTCCTCCTTATGCACACGTACTGTCTCAGTCTGACCCAGGCTCAGACCTGTGACCAATGCCTTTGTCTCACATTTATTGAGAAACTAGGCTCCATCTGTTTGATAATTTATGTCCTGCAGCTGTTTTTCCATCCAAGTTACCCAGGACATGCTTAAGCTTTTTTTTCTATCTCTTGCTGTGCTGAGAGCTTCATGCAGTGGCCCAAAGTCCTTGTCCTGCTTCAGGCATTGCCCTCACACCACAGACATCACTTCCCCTGCTTGAAACAACCTGCCATGTTGGCAGGGGACAAGAAACTATCACCACCAGCACCAATAAACTGGGAAACTGCCCCTACATGATATGGAACAAGCTATGGGAATGGAACAGCATGGCAAAGGTTGTATGGCCTTTTGTCAGATCCACTCTGCAGCTTGTCATACATGAGATAATGTAAGACTACGCCAAAAGGCAACATGATACAAGCTTGGGTGCGTTGTGCAGGATTGCAGAAAGGGCAAGTCGTAAACATTACAGAAAGGAATTAGCTGATGCCTTCATCTGAAGATTGCTAATCCATGGGCTGTTTGTTTGTAAAGGTTCTCTTGGACATTATTCAGGCTTTTTCCACTCCATCCCCTCTATTTATAGTTTCCTTTTGTTCATTCCTGCCTTTTCCCAAACCGTACACAATATGCTATTAACTCACATCAGAAATCCTTCCACCCCCTGCAGTCATCCTCTTGGGACAGTGTCAGGCATCACGCCAGCTGCGTCCACCAGCCAGGAAATTCACCTCTCATTCCCTCTGCACTACAGAGAATAAAATCCTTTAAACACCTTCTTTTACCTCTACTGTATTCACCTCTCCTTCTCTATACTCTCTGCCTCATGAAGTGTGAGATTATAACTCCTGACCTGGTCATTACTTAGTTTAGTAAGGTGTTATGGGAGTGATAACCTGAACAAAGGATTAAAAAAGAGATGGGCTTTTGGAAACTCTAGGGAAGGAGGTACCATTCTGCTCAGGCAGAATGATATCCATCACTGTTCGGCAGTTATTTTTCTAATTCTCCCATCATCTCTTGAATGATGGAAATGGAGACGAGCAGATTGGAGACTTCTCTATTTGCCTACCTGTGAGAGGTGACTACAGGACATAATGCCAGACACTTGAAAAGATAGGAGGAAGATAAGAGAAATGGACAACATGCGTGATATGAAATAAGAAACATAGAGTGTACAGATGTGGGAAGAAAAAGGGACAGTTTCTTCAGGGAGTTAATGATGAATTGAATTCTTTTGAGCTATGAACATTGTAATAGAGATATAGCACTCTTTCAGAAAAAGAGCTTTGTGTTTATTATGGACCACCACATCTGGCTGCACCTGAAATAATCTAGGCATGCCCACAGGATGGTAAAGAAAAAGTAATTTTCTTCTGCATATTGGCTGTTTCAGCATTTCTGCAGAAGATAAATATTCACTGAAGATCAATAGTAGAAGGATGGTGCTTGTCTTTGATTGTCAGTGGTTAGAACTGATTGCATTTTGGTGTTAATTTAAGACTACTTTTCCTTCCACTTGCTTGAACTTGTGGTATTGGTAACGGAGTTTCTCTGGAACTCACTTTTCACTTTCGGTGAATTTAAAATCAATGGGACAGAGAAGGAGAGCAGAAGTTGCAGCATGGGAGATGGAGCAGAGGGAAACAGTGGAACTCATCCAACGTGTCAAAAAAAAAAAATGGAACCTCATCTTCTAAAAAGTGAATGCTACTAATCTCAACTATGTTCCAGCAATATGATGCAGTCATGACAAAGGCAAATACTGCCCTGCTGGCCAGACAATACCTACTTTGATTGCAAATCTCACAGCTGATCCTAGACCACACGTCTCCACCTGGGCAATTAATGTGTTGGATCCATCAATGCCTATATTTTGTGTATTAGGTTTTAACAGCAGAGGCAGATTCCTACAGTATTTGTAGAACACTTAGTGCAGTGAGTCCCCAAATTGTTGGGAACAGACCAGTGCAACTGTTAATAGTGGTGTGTTCTGCAATGATGTGGGCTCCCAGAGTAGCCTTGATGAAATGTTTCCATGCACACAGGCACACACGCGTTACTGCTCTTGGGATTGTGCAGTCTAAATGTAGCACAAAAGTCACGGTATCCTGTGGAAAAAAGAATTTGACATTTCTCCTCTAGAGAATGTTCAACTCTCTTACTTTTGGAGACAGTCCAGCTATTAAAGGCCAACATTTCCAAAGCTTCCCCCTGTAGTAGGGGAAAATAAAACAATGCTGGGGATCCCAAAGCAACAAAATCTACTTGCAGAATATTTCAGATGAGAACATTTTCTTTCAAAGCCCTTAAGAAGAGAGATAAGAGAAACAGTGCACTGAGGGTCAGAGTGCCTGCTAAATTCTATTTTTGAGAAGGTTAGTCTAAATTCAGTGTTGCTCCCTTAAGTCATGGGTATTTACCTGTTAGAGTTCTACAGCAGCACAAGTAGCTCCCCTAGCCTGTTAGTTAAACATCTTTACCCCTTAAGCAATACTATGCACTTGAGTTATGATTTGTCAGTTACTGGCCCTCGTAAACACATAGGATTTTGTAATCCATGCAGGTTGCTTCTGTGGATGCCTGCACAGGGGAGCTTTTCTCCATCACTGAACAGAGGTTCCAAGCACCATACATAAGGCAGATTGGCCCCACTCTTCCACCCACCACCAAATATTGAGCCATGATCTCTCACTTCCAGGGGACTCTGCAGGCAACCAAGATTCAGAGCTACATTTCCTTCTCTCATAGACGGTTGGCTTTACACTGATGTATCATGTAACCACAAACAAACAAACAAACAAACAAACAAACAAAAAACCACCAGCAAAATGCAACTTGCCTTCAGTTTCTGAGCCCTCATTTACAGTGGTATTTACGTTCAAAATTGGCATTTGATGGCACAACCAAAAGTATAAAGAAAACTGTGATTTTCACCATCTTCCACAAAATCTTTGTGACTGGGTTAGTATTCTGCACAGATGGATTTTACTTCTTTGCTAAAGAGACAGAAAAAAAACCACCCAGATGTTGTTTATGTCCTCAAAATGAAGCTGAAATAACATTTGAAGGATGAATGGGTGTTGTGGATAGGGTCTTTCTTTTTCTCATGCCTTTATTGGTGAAATTTCCCACTCTGATCCAGCTATTTTATTTTTCATTCCTAGTTTTTTCTAACAGAATACACTGGGCCTCTACTAATATACCTGCTCTTTTACATTCGTCTCTCAACTATTTATGATCAAGTGGAAACTACGAAGAACTTCCGCCACCCAGTGGTGCAGTAAGTGACACTCATGTGAATCATGTCCTGGGGACAGAGAGCTGGAAGGGTGGATGATGGCTGGGCATCCAGGATGGGGTGGGAGGCATCATCCTTTTCAGCTAGACTGGTTCCAGAGTAGTATTCAGAGTTGCAGATTGTTCTCCTCAAGCCTGACTAAAAATAGGGTTACAGCTGCAATGGTCACTATATCTGCTTGCAATGGGAGATGTAGTGTATCACCCCTAATTGTTTGCACTCTAGACACACAGCCTGAACAGGAGGTTAAATAATAATCACAGGGTAGTAGACCCAAAGCCACACTTGACAGAGAGAAGAAGATGAGACTTCAGGTGTTCCACCTCTTGGTCTTTTCCCAGTGCCCTCCTACTTGAAGCTGGGTAGTGCCAGCATACAGCGCAGCTCTCACTCAGGTAAGAATAAGGAGTTTGAAGAGGTTTGCTTGCCAATAGCCAGGTCATGAACAACTGAGAAACTAAAGAGAAGCACCACAGGAATTCAGAACCATTAATCTGTTTTTTGAAACTAAGCTCTTCAGAGTGTAGTTATTCTTCAGGGTCACACAGTATGTCTGCGAGTTCTGAGAGTTTTAAGAAATAAAACATTCAAGTGACAAACACAAGTAAGAGCTCAGCCAGTATTACAGAAGAGTGAAAAGCGCATACTGTATCTAGCTGTGCAGAAAAAAAAAAAAAAAAAAGAGCACAAATACAGAATCAGAAATCTGGCACCTTTGCTCCTCTCCATCACTGTAATGCCAAAGAAAAACAAAACAGCTCAGGTACAATACGATACAGTAGTTGCTGACCACAAGGAAATGGGTTGATGGTTGGACTAGATCATCTAGTGGTCTTTCCAATCTTAATGATTCTATGATTCTATTCTACCAAATGTGACCTGGTTAGTCTGCTAGAATCGAAAAGAAATGGAGAGATGACAGTCAACCAATATAACCTTTGAGGATCTCAGACTGTTCCAAGCATTTTGTAGGACTCTAGAAGAGAGCTGCTTGATGAGGGAGATCAAGAACTGCTACAGATGAGAGAGTGGCAAGCAGTAAAGCATGGTAGCTGCCAAGAAGGCTCCAAGCTATGCACGACAGTGGGAATTCTCACACTAAGGAACGCAGTTGAGTTTGATTCTCCTCATTCTGGGAGCATTAGTGAGAGGGAGGGTGGAAGGTGGTCAAAGAAAACCAAGAGCACTGGAAGAGAAAGGGCACACAGGGAGCCTGAAGAAATAATAGTGCAGCTTTCCTCTAGCATTCTTTTTCCATACTGTAATTGCAGGATCGAGGGAGCTGGTATACAGCAGAGAAACACGCTCAGTGATGCCGCCATTCACAGATAGAGAAACAGAGGCTTGGAGAGAAGTTAAGGAACTTAGTGGAGCTGGGAATGAGAATACAGAATAGCTGAATTCCAAGCCGAAGCCTTCCTTCTTTTGCTCATTTCCTTAGAAGAGAGAGTTTTCAGTAGCTCAAAACAGCCAAATAATTTAACCTTCTCTTAAGTGGGCAGGAGGTGTTCAGAATCCTTAAAGTGACTGCTCCTTAATGGGTGCACATTTGAGATCCACATCTTAAGCCAAATTAATTTTAAAATTCCCAACAAAGCTGGAAGTTTGCTCTGGCCTTTGGTTAAGTAGTTAATCGTTTGAAATTTTCTTAGCTCAAATCTCTCTGGTTTAATTACTTTGAAATTGTTTAATCTTTGACTTTGGATACCATACAAGATGCATAATAAAAGTATTTGGGATTTCACATGCAGAAAACCACTTTTCATTTATGTTTTATAATTGGTTTGCACTGAGACAGACTCTGGTAGTACAGTAAATGTAACCAAGATAAAATACCACAAGAAATCACTCTTGACATTTGTTTTTGAAACTCAATCTCTAAGAGCTTCAACTCATTCTCTGAAGCAAATCAGCAGCACCTGATACTGCTTCATAATCTTCCTCAAAAGAGAATAAGTATAATAATTTCTACAACAATTACTTCAGTTCTTTGTAACAGGGAACAAAAAAGTCATCAGAATGGATTAACTTTGCAACAAAATCTCATTTTGTGTCCGTAAGGAAATGAAATGCAAACTACTGCCATGCAGCTACTCAAGTTGGCAAAGGACAAGGAAACCATTCAGAAGCTGTTCAGAATGTTTTTAAATGTCAGACACATCCTGCAGGAACATTAAGGTAGCCTTAAAACATGGGAGACTTCTTTTGGAAAAGCACGGCAGATGTCTGCTTGTATACACAGCTGTCCTGCTTTAATGTCCTGTCAGGGCGATGTATCACACTGAGAGCTTGAGGAGCTCTTTTTAATTCAAGGCTAGTAAAAAGAAGCTGTTCCTGTGCAAAATGAAGGCAACTTTGTATAGCACTGAAAAATTATTCCATTAATCTCTGATTCCAGATGCTTCAATTAAAACAAAATCTTAAATCTCACGATTTCACTGTTTAAGAATATTAGTCCTTAACTCTTTTTGTGTCATTAAACTGTGAAATAATAAAAATCAATCTTTCATTTACCTTCATTTCCTTTATTTCTTCTTTTTTTTTTCTTCCAGCTTGGCCTGCTTCTGCCACTGTTTGCACTACATTAGACATCTTCTGGAGACGTTATTTGTTCACAAGTTTTCTGGAGGGCACACTCCTCTGAAAAATATGATAAAGGTGAGTGTGTATCTCATTTTGTGTAAGAGAGAATATCCTCACTTTGAGGCAACCTTGGAAGAAGATAGGAAAATAAAAAATAATTTATTTTCTAGCTCAATAAATAATGATTAGTCAAAATATAAATATAGAAAAAAATCTCAGGGCCATGTCCCCAGGAACATGAACTGAAATCAATGTTCATTTTAGCTACTGCAGTGTCCACTTTGATTCATCCACCCAAGGGGCTGGTTGTCATGTCAGGATATTTTTCAGATTGAATGCTATTTTATCATGAGATACGGTGCTGCAACAATGAGCAATGCTGACAGTATCACACTCCACTTCCTTGGTGCAATATAAATACAGAATAAGAGACAGTCTTTGCATTAGGAAGTTAAAATGAGTTACAAATAAATTATAAGTATATCCCTAATTCTATAGATGGAAGCCCCAGGAAAGAAGATATCAAGCTGCCTAAAGCCTTCTGTCTCCTGAACTGCAGCCATGTGTTATTATTTCATAGGCTCTCCTTCCTTTTATTTCACGTATTCAAAACTCGTTTTGCATCACCCCACTTCCCCATGCTGAAAGAGCCTTCCTTGAAAAGTTCTGCAATACATACAGCATTTCAGTGAAGGGGATAAACATACGGCCAGGATAGGCAACTTGTCTCCATTTCAGACTCAGAAAGGTGCTAGTGAGATTCCCAGCCCTGGATACTGTGGTGCAATACAAAAAAACAATAAAGAGGGATATAAGCTAGAGCACCTACATGGCTTTGGAGCCAGTGCTGCTTCTAAAGTGATTCATGCATGTGGGAATTAAAGACCCACAGTAACTTATTCCCACATATCTGTGATTAATGCACTTTCCACGAAAGGCATAGAAAAATTAAAAAGAGAAAGCCTGTCCTGCTCCCATACTTTGGGATGGAGCTGTAGCCAGTTCCAGCTCACTGCTCTCCCTGAGATGGTACAGAGTGTGGACACACAGAAAAGCTTTATCCAGTCTCCATGCTTGTCTCAGTTGGTGGACTGGTGAGTTTGGACTTCTCCCTTGTAGAAAGATGGGAGCAGTGACCCTTAAAAAGGACAAGAACACAATCAGATTATCTCTGCTGGGGCCTTCCCAAGCCTTTGGTCACCAGGCAAAGTTAGGGTGCTGCTTTTTCACAAGTCGATGTAGCAGAGCTGAATCCACGCTAGTAGATGACGTGTAGCTCAAAGGCACTGCATGCCTTTTTTCAGCAGGGTTAAAATTGGCTTATTTGATTTTGCTCTTTATTATCTCAGCTGGTTTAGTGTTCTGTTTGGCTAGATCTATCTTGCCTGGAAACGCTGAGTTTACGGTATTGTCACAGCTCAACTCTTTTAACCAGCCCTAGGCTTTTAATAGTTCTACTCAGAGAAATATGCCCTTCAGTGCAAGAATCAAATAAGGAGAAGAAAACAAATGTCAGTTCCTACAACAGGGATGAAAAACATTCAACAGGCATTGAAAAATTTGCACAGTGCATCCTTTTTTTTTTATTTTTAGTGGCTTCATAACGTCTTAGAAGATCTATATTCTGTATATTCTCAAGAAGCAGCTGCGAAGCCTTTCAGTAGTCATCTAGGCTTTGCACTTAGTAGAATTTATAGTTACAGTTCATACTTGCATATCACCCTTTCTAACAAAAAAAATATGTTTTTTGTCCATTCCAGGGCTGTGTCTTTTACTGGGGATTCACTTCTTGGATTGCATATTACATCAACCATCCCCGATATACGCCACCATGTATGTATAAGCAGAGCACAAAACTGACCTTGGTTTTAAGAAGTTTTTGGTGGGCAACCTCAAATCCTACAAAATCAGTAGATGTTCTGGCCCCCAGATCCTTTCAAAATAGAACATAAATTCTATTTTAATTTGCTGTGATTCATTAGAGGATATTTGAATTTGGTGTGGCTTTAACAGTAGTGCTGCAAACAAGGCTGAAACTTTCCAAGACTTGTTTTTACCTGCCGGGACCATCAGTTCAGTAGGTGCAGCTTGAAGCCAGACACCAAGTTTACACCTTTAACGTCTAATTGTTTGTCACTTCTTTAAAACGATATTCATAGGTAAATATGGTCAATGCTGGATCACCACCTCTTTGGCATGTATTAGTAAAAAAAAAAAAAAAAAAGATAAGGATTATTCTGGATGCTGGAGATGGTGACCTCTACAGCTATATCCACAGATGGTTATATTGGGGACAGGTAAATAAAGGCAAAAAGCAAGGAGGAGCTGTACATTATACCAAGCTGACAAAGGGCCCATGAAAAACATCTGTTTAGCAGCTACATGCTCAGCTGCTGCTATGTGCTACCTGTTCTGGGGAGGATTTTTAGCATATGCCCTTGACAACATGGAGGAATTGTGTACCAGCCAGAGAAAAAGGATTCTCAAAAGTAAAGGCTTGAGGAAACTTGTTCAGTGGAGTGAGGGACATGCACATATTTTGTGGCCCTCAGCCATGACCAAAGTTTGTAGGAAAACTGTAATCTTTGGAGATGAACGCCCTACAGTACTACAGTGGTCTGAGGACATCAGAAAAAAAAAAAAGGAGATGGCAAGTGAAGGGCAGGCAAAAATTGCAAAGGCTAAATATGAATGGTGAGACTGTGGAGCAGATAGCAGATACATAGTAAAGCTGTACTACTTACTTATTACTGAGCTTTACTGCTAATGGAGATAGAAGGCTGGGTATGGGAAGTCATATGGACAGAACTGCGATTCCCAGCCTGTTTCTTCCACTGACATTCGCTTTTTTCCTTCCCATACCTTTCCAAGGAATATAACACCACCAACTGCTTTAACAAAGCAATTGAATGTTGGAAACTGGCAAATATTAGAAAAAGTTAGGTGAAAATTACCTTGAGATCAGTGGTGAAGAGACTGGCATTTCTGGAGTGACTTTACTATTTGCATTGTCTCCATATTGTGTGATAATATCCACTCTTTATGCAGACTCTGTCAGGAAAGATGTATTTCTGCTCCTCAGCACTAGATTAATTTCACCCATAGCAAACCATGTGCATACTGTAAAATTCAATTTATAATTTCATTCTATTTTCTAGCATTTGGCCACAGACAAGTTTCTCTTGCTGCCCTTGCTTTTCTGGTAAGTACAAAGTAAAACTTTTATAAATTATTCTGCGATAGGAAGAACTCGTGGCTTAGCAAAATGCAGTAATGCTGCTATGCATGTGTATATATACAGGTCCACTTCTGCAGTCCCGTGTCATTTGACTGGAATTAGTTATATTAAGGATATTAAGGTTTCTGGGCCAGCAAGTCTCCTAGTGTTATTTGCCTTAATTTAATGCACTGTATGTGAGAGCAATGAGAAATATGTCAGTGTTATTACTACTCATAATCATGCAAAACACTAATATTTAGACAGATTGGAACTTGAAGGCTCTAAAACAGAAGAAGCTATCCTAAGCAGATTTAGAAGTAGTAATGCATACCCTGAAAAATTTACTCATCCCTCCCAGAATGGGTGAAGCCAAGGAGAGTGCAGGAGATGAAGGATTTTTTGGCAGCATTTGTTTTTCAGCAGTTTTAAGCTTGCCTTTGTGTATAATTAGCTATAATTAGATAAATCCCTCTTCAGGTGTTGTGTTCATATTTTTCAGCAGAGCGGAAGGAGATCGTAGAACCATTAGGGTTGGATAAAACCACTAAGATCATCTAGTCCAACTGTCAGCCCACCACCACTGTGCCCACTAATTATGTCCTTCAGATGAGGGTACTTGCTGGCATTTGGGCAGCTTTCCACTTCGGGCAGAAATGCTGGCTGTGAGCATTTTGGTCTCATGAAAACAGAGTGATGCCATGGGCAGTCAGGGTAGCTTTAGAAGACTGATGTCCTTCTTGGAGGTCTTTATAAGAAATAATTTACCTGGTTCATTTATGAGAAAACTTTTCTAAGGTGCCTGCATTCAACACAAGTTGAAAGAAACTGCCTCCTGAGAGAATTAAATGCCTGTAAATTAGATGGTGGGGGGGAGAAGTTCAGTATGTTCTTCATGTGGAAGAAAAGAAAATGCATAGCTTCACCTACAGATGACTTAGAGTGCAGCACCAGCTGAACCTGATGTTTCAAAGAACCTATTGTCCCGAGACAGAGGCTGAGCAAGAAATTCTTACACGTATATTCTCTTCTGTCCTCTACTGGCATTGCAGTTGGAAGTAGGCTGAGTATTAACTACCCGAGCAAGCATAGATAACTGAAGCACTCAGCCTCTTTAAAAATCAGCTGCAGATCAATTTACAGAAATAAAACAGCAAGAGGACACAGTAATGCATCTTTGTCCTTCAGGCAAACACTATTCAGAAATGCATTCAAACAACTCCTTATTAAAATTTGAATGCTTTCCTAAATCAGAACCCTTAAAGATCACAGTTCTGGCAGTACTTGTCTGGGGTTTGGCCATGCAGTCCTCAGCTTTTCCTGCCCAAATAAGGTATAGCAAAGATGTGCAAGATGCTCTGAGGAAGGAGTTTGCACACCCAAACAGCTGGTGCTGTGCAGCTGCTGCAATAATCCCATGGGGCCATGTGTGGGCAGCTCTGGTGGGCAGCGTTGTACCCGAAGCCCTAAAGCCCATGCCCTTCCCGAGCTCAGGGATTACTTGAAGCCAAGCAAACAGACTATTCAATGCTACCAGTAAAACTAACTTACAGCAAAATCTTTGCCTGCGAAAAGCCATCCTTTTCTATTGAAACTTCTATGGAAAAGTGTGTGGTCAAGCCCAGAGAAGAGCCTGAGGTTGTTTGATATTAAATAGGGCCATCCCCTTCAGATCTGCACCAGCAACTGTCTGTTGTCTGAATTCTTACAGCTCTTTTGAGAAATTCACAGCCATGGAAACACAAACTTTCCCTTTCAGACCTCGTGCTGGCAGATTCCCCAACAGTTTAAAACAGCAATATACAAAAGAAAACGATTTGAAGCTGTTTTCACAGGATTCTAAAACTTATGAATAAAATGTTTGAAAGATTTATTTTTCCTCTTTTAAGGCCTTTAATACATGTCTTTAGTACATATCCTGATTTAAGTGCATACATCTGCAGCTGCTGTAAACAACGGTACAGAGTAATTGGAAGAGTGTCAGCAGGCCCTTCTGAAAGATTCTCCTATTTAGAGAAATTACTCAAAGCTGGGATGGTTATCTCACAAGGTTGTAAAGATGGGAAATGGTATGTAGACTTCAACAGTTCAACAGTATAAAGATGGCAAGGCTTCTTTCAGCAGTTCTCCATTGCCCCACATTTAACATTTCTGAGACAATAAGGACTAGCTGACATTTAGCAGTTCTTCTTGATATAGAGCATTACCAGCCATGTTTCTCAACAAGGACATAAGAGCTACTTATGAGCAGAATCCAGCTGTAGAGTCAGGTAAGACAATAGGAATCTCTACAGAAATGCCCTTTGCTTTTTAAACTTTTAATTGACTATGGAATTAGTAGGTGTTATCTGTAGAGCATCAGTCTGTTTTGCTCTACAATAATGGGTGGTAGAACCCAAAGGAATGGCATGGAGATGTGTTGGGAGGGGATTGGGTTAGGTATAAGGAAAAGATTCTTCTCCAGAGGGCAGTGGGCATGGCACTGAACTGCCAGAGCTGAAGAAGCATTTGGACAACGCTCTCATAGGGTCTGATTTTGGGTACTGTGTGGAGCCGGGGGTAGGACACAATGGTCCCTATTTGTCCTTTCCAACTCAGGATATTCTGTGATTCTGTAATGTCAGTGTGAATTCTTTAAACTTTGAAACCTTTTTCTTTGAAGTAATAATAAACAAAAGCAATTATGTTCCCAGCTCATAATCAGAAGTACCTAATGCTGTGGATAGAATTATAACTTCTGATACAACATCTTATCTCAGAATTTCCTTTTCTGCCAGTTTAACATTCTACATCTGGTGTTTATGACAGATGATAGCCGGTTAGCTGTAAATAAAATAAAAAAAAAATCACACAAAAGGACTGCAGGATTTGACCCATGACTACCTATTCATGCAGAATAACAGCCTTGCTAATAGAAGAACTGGTTTAAAGTTTCCAAACAAAAAACACAGAAATATCTCTGCCAAAGGGGGGAAGAATTTTCTTCATCAATGCTATCTACAATTTTCTTTCCGATAAGGGCACCTTTTGATACAAAAAGAAATTACATATTCCTTCCAATTAGTCTTAAATGAAGTTTGTTACGGTTGATGTTTTCAGTATTGGCTTTAAAAATGGCAATCATATTTTTCTTTTTTTCTGTATTAATTTTATGACTTTAAGACTTATGATATTTCTAGGTTTTAGCATTCTTTTTATTTCTTGATTTTTGCTAGATTTGAAAAGTTTGGAGTGATAAAAAAAAACAACTTTGTGACACTGTTTTTTTTCAGTGAGAGGAGAAATCAGTCTTCAAGCCCATAACTAAACAAAAATGTCCAGTTCAAGACTGAAATGTAAATCAGCCTTTTGACTTTCTTCATAAAACAAGGGGAAAAATGAAAAAATAATAAAAAAAAAAAGTAGGAAGAGGTAGAGCCACTAACCTGTGGGAGGAAAGTGAGTTCATTATGTCTTTACAAAACCAATGGTCCTACTCCTTTGCAAGCTGGGTTACATCCAAGTATTGAAGATGGTATTAATTTCAGAAAAGTATCCTTCAAAATTCTTTAGGTCTCAGGGAGGCCTTCTGACATTCCAAAACTGAAGCATGTTGCATGTGCTGGGCATGGGAACTGCACTGGTCCGTGGACTGTCACCACTAAAATGCATAGAATGCATTTCCCATGGGGTGGGTGCCGAAGTCCTTCTGGAGTACACATCTTTGTTGGAAGAAGCCCTGAGCAGCCTGATGTTGTGGTTGGCAAACCTGCCCACAATAGAGGGTTGGAGCTGGATGAGCTTTAAGGTCCCTTCAAACCCAAGCCGTTCTACAGTTCTATTCTATGGTTCTGGAGGCAAAGACTGAGTGTGGAGTGGAGATTCTGGTTATGCTCTGTAACACAGCCATCATTTTTGGCTGAACTGAAAATATGTTTTTAATGTCTTGCAGATGTGTGAAGCTGGAAATCACTTTATCAACGTAGCATTAGCTCACCAAGATCATTCAGGTCTGTTTTATATTTGTCTATTGAAGACTGAAGTGTGCTTAACCTATCCATCTTCTACTGATATACAGTAATTTATGTATCTACAAGCATAGAATAAAGAAAGATTAAGTAGGTGCCTTGCCATCAGTGCAATGTGTTCAAAACAAATGTGGTGACAAGGAAACATTAGCAACACTGTTGTTGTTCCAAAACTTGTAGCTAATTTATCTTGGTTAAAAAACCTACAATTTAAATATGTATTTAAGCACGGAATTTCTCTAAAGCATCCTGTTAACTGGCAACAGAGAATTTGATTTGAAATCAGTTTCAAAAGTTTAAAAACTATATTGCTGACTTTCTATAGATACAACCATCTCATGCACAGATACACATACAGATATGTACAAATACACAAAGAGAAACCCACATGTGGGCATCTAAGTGTGCATGTGCAGGCTCTTAAACACTGCTACAAGCATGGGTTTTTCACGATCTTTTGTACCTTGTGAATAAAAAACATGGATACCGGATATATATACTGCATATACTGGAAAGTAAAATATATTTTCAGATAGTAACAGTGTAATTACTCACAACAGCATTCTTTTCAAGAAAATACCTCACCATGGTATAGATCAACTTCATGCACTGAAGTCTGAAGCAGTTCAAAAGAACCAAAAGCAAAATATTTTTATTTGATTTTAGCATTCTCAGTGTCTAAAGGCATTAAAAATAGCGCTGTTGCCAGAACTCAAAAGTGAAACACACTGTGTACAAGCATTATTGTTGGCTGTAGAGAGCCATGCTCTGAGTCCTGGAGTTGTTTTCCTGTTCTACTCAAGGATGAAGGATGAGCATGCAAGAGGGAACAGGTTCATGTTCCTGAGTCAGGCTGAATAAGTTACAGCCATGTCCTTTGTATCCCAGAAGAGTGCCCTTAGCCCTCTCCTTCCGGCTACTCCACATTAAACTACTTGTTTCTCTCTTTCTCTGAACAAAGGTTTTATCCTTTGGACATGCCAAACCTTTCCTGTAAAAACCAACATGTGGCTCACTAAGCAGTGCTCTCACTGGGAAAAATGCAGCCTTTTCTGTCTCAAATGTTTCACACCATTTTCTGACTATAGTTGTACTCTGGAAATGCCAGTCAAAGTGATGCCTGTTACACAGGCAAATTATTAGAAGGCCATGTTCTCCTTCCTGTAATAAAACCATGGGTGTTTTTTTTCTTTTTTTTCTTCTTTTTTTTTTTTTGTTGTTTTGTTTTGTTTTGTTTTTCCTTTTCTGTGAAGGAAACAAAGCCTGTTTTCCAAGTCCAACCTACAACCCTTTCACGTGGCTCTTTGTGCTGGTATCCTGTCCCAACTATACTTATGAGGTACATGACTTTCTCCTGCTTATTTGCAAAAGGTGGGCTATTATATTGAATAACACCGTGTTTCAGCACATCTGCCACTCTCCATCCATTTCCCTGTACACCAACCATTCTGTTCTCTGTTTCAGAGTCTCCTCGTTCCCACAAATGCTTCTCCACCAGATCTCTTTCCACATGCCACTATCATGACTTTGTATATATTCACCTCCACTCCAGACTCCCTACAGATCAAACAGTTAACCACACGCCCCTTCACCCTCATCCAGCACACTGGGCCATCCCTTTCCAGCCATTTCTCCTCTCCCCTGTGGAGTGCAAGTGTCAGACTCTTTTTCCAGGGGAAGCTCTTAGGGAAGTGGTCACTTCCAAAAGCTTTCCCTTCTGCTTTATTTAAATTTACAATTAACAATGCCTTTTCCTCTGCAACAGGTTGGGTCTTGGATTAGTTTCACGGTAATGACACAAACCCTGCCAGGTAGGTTTGAAACAGAACAAAGACAGCTTCAAAATTATTATTTGTGGAGATGATTTCTGTAAATCTAAAATGTGCCCAAAACTTACATCATGTGAAAAATTGCCATCAAATCTCCCTCGTGACATGACTGCACGGACCTTCAAAGTGCTCCCCTCAGAAAGCTGTGGGGAGCATGAGCACTACTGAAACACCCCCATCAGCTTTCCTTGATCAAAACCTGCTCTTTGCTTTTTATGAAGTACTGTTATTTCTTCAGTTTTCACGGTGAAAAACCTTGAAACTTAATAATAAAAAATAAATCGTAATTTCATTTACAGTCAGACATTTTTAATATAGGAAACATTCTTTTCACTTAAACCTGAAATGATACTTCTAATAGGGACAGGAAAACAGACATACTTAGTAGTTCCAATGAGTAAAGATGCACACAAGTTGCTAACATTTCCCCATTTGCTTATATCAAACAACCAGCTCATAACAACAACCTGATTAGCAGCATCTGCAAATCTTGCTCAGTATTTTCCTGCATCTTAGAGACCTAAGTACCTATACAAATATGGTCCCTGGGACTGAGCTTTCCAGAACGTTCACTTTTTAATTCTCTCTCCATTCCAAAATAGAAACCAATAAAAGTTACTCACAGAAGTAGCCCCACTTTGCTTAGAAGTGAAAAAAAAAAAAGAGAGGAATTTCAGAAGCAGATTAAATTCTATTCTGACAAAATAAAGATATAATGAAGTTTTGTTTGAAAAGATAAAAATATTTGTGCTGCAGGTCCAGGTGTGGAAATGACCTGAAAATGTAGGGATACTGCCAGGCTGCAGGGGCAGAAAGTAGCCAAGTGCAGTAGAAACTGCAGACTGTTTTGTAAGCCCTCATATACTCACAGAAGCAAACACTAAAAGAAAACACATGATCCTTTCTTTTTTCTTTTTCTTTTAACTCATTAGTCGGCATTTTTGCTTTCCTGATGGTCATCCAGATGTCTCTCTGGGCCCAAAAGAAACACAAGCTGTACCTGAAGAAATTTTATCCAGAGGTGCGCAGAAAAGCAGCTATGATTCCTATCGTCTTCTGAGCTCTTGGTGAAAGCTGAAGCCTAAGAGTATACAGTTCAATAGCTAACTCAGAGTAAATGAGCCATTTAATTCACCAACCGAAGTGGGTCTGGGGAAGCACGACTGGATATCTTTTTCAGAAAATTAACAGATCAAAAAGCTTTTAATTAAGTGAAAAAAAACAAAAACAAACCAAACCAAACCTCTCTTCAATTCTTGATTCCTGCTAAAAGATATTTAATTAGATTTTCTGCAGTGGAGCTAATTGGGAAAGGATGAGAAAACTTTTTATATTCAATTTTAGGTTAGTACTTAGCTGGTTTAAATGGGCATGGATGCTGTTAAAATTAATGAAATACATACACCTAATCTGTGTGTGTTCAGCTCTGGTGATTTTAAGGTTTGCTGTTAGATGTTGACCAGATTCTCAGATTTTTGCATCAGAAGTTGTTTCCCACCCTCATTTCTATTAAACTGCACAGAAACAGTCTGTTCTGCCTTAACTCCTCTAAAGCATCACAACAAAGAATGACTGCTATACTGCTAAAACAGTTTAGTTTTACAAAGCTTTTCCTTCTTTCTTTTTTTTATTGAATCCAACAGCAAGTTGTTCAATGCAAATTGGCTTCAAATAATCACTGCAGAGAAGTCTGGTTCTCTTTCATTTTCAGGCAGGCAGATCAGCCCCATAGTCTCAGGGGGGGATAGTTTGTGAGGTGCTACCAGACTGACTCAAGGTACAAGAAGTATAGTTAGCTTAGGCCAAATAAGCACCTCCAGGAGCTGTCTACCTCCCTGCATTATTTGTTGGTCATTCAGTACATGAGGATGGGAGAGAAGGGTGTCAGCTCCTGTAGCAAATGACTGAAGTTTTAAAATCAGGTAAAGAGCAGGTATAAACAAATGATGATATACTATAGCAGACTGAAAAAAATGAGCGTGGCTGATATTTTGGGATGTGGTCTTGAATTGCTAAAACTACTCTAAATTGTGTCAAGCTGCTTCATGAATAGCAATAAATCCATCTTTCTGCACATTCATGGATCTTTCTGTGTTACTCTGCCTGCTGGGATTTTCAGGGAAAGTTCTGATCACAGATAACTTATCTTTCTACAATCACCAGTAATCTCAGCCACAAGCATCATTCACCTTCTGAACCAAAACCACTGTCCTCACACAAACATTTTCTTGAGAAAATTTGTCTAGACTGCTAATCACCTGGGAAAAAAAAAAATCCTTCTCGAGCTTTAAATATGCTGATATTTCTTATACTATGGGAAGAAATAAATGGTTAACTGCAAATACTTTTGGCAGTATTTTCTATTCAGTACAGACCTAACTTTCTCAGTTAGATTTCCTCCTACATCAGTAAGAGGTAGGCATGGACAAGGCCACATGACTATCAGAATACCATCGTCTTTCAAGGTCAAAGGGAAGGAGCCGACATTCAATATGGCCCATCACGTGTAACCCAGTTATCCCTCACTTTGGCCACTTTATATGAAGTTACTTTACAGGCATTGCTTAGGATGTCACCATCACAGCACGCTGCATGCGCTGGTATACATGGGAAAATTATCATTTTGCAATCTTGCTTCTCTGTGGGGCCCTGAAGTTTACTAGTTGCAACAAAAATCCAATTTTTTCCTTTTGAGGTAGGCCCCTGGTTCCATTATCCTCAGCTTTTGCACCTGGAAAGTTGTTGGACTGCATGGCAGTGAACCTCATCTTTCCCCATGTCTAATTCCAAGACTTCCAAATGAGGTAGCCTAAAGTTGGGCCTTCAGTTTCACAGGCTTTTTTTCATGCTTTTGTGGCCTGAAAAGCCAATGTGGAAAAGAGCAGGCACCAACTCAGGCTCTGTGGTGGTGCAAGGAAACCCTGTGATGGGGAAGTGATGTGGCAGATGCTCCTGTACACAGCCTGGCAGCCTGCATGTGGATGCCCCGTTTGAAAGAGCTCTTAAGATCCAGCTGTATGCTTGCCTTATAAGGCAGTTACCACATCTTCTCAGTTGACGGGACTAAAAATTATTTCAGTGATTTCATCATTCCATAGGACACTGAAAGCAGAAGTGAATAGGCAGATAGTCATCCTTTTATAAAGATGCTATTATCATCAAAAAATCTTGTGCTTTCCATTGTTTTGTATAAAGTGACTTTAAATTGGCTTTTATCGCACTAGGAACTGAGATAAAGCAGTCTGATAGCAAAGTAGTTCTCTGAAAGAGAGCCTGCAGTGATAGCTAAGTATAATAAAATAAAAATCACTGAATGTGAAGACTTCTAAAGCACACTATAAGAGGCAGAATGCTATAGGAAAGCAAGAGACTATTTATCTATTTATAGTTTTAACAAGTGCTGCTGAACTAAAAATTAACTCAAACCATAAAGTGTTTTTCAGCAAGCTAGTATTTTCCACATGATGCTTTATTGGCTTCTCTTCTCTGCATTTTCCCAGGCATGAGTTCTGTCTCCGAGCTATATTCCCTGCCATTAACATTCATGAAAGCCTTTAGAGAAATGTACTGTATGCTACTTTCAGCATTCCGCAGATAAATGTAAATGAAGTGGTGTGTTGTCATTGCACAGAGATGAGTGTCAACATGAATAATATTTTACTATGAAAAGCCTGGTTTATCATGGGTGAGTGTGTAAAGGCTGCCGTGTAGTACAATTAAAGGCAATTCTCACATCACACAGGCTGAGTATCGTGGAAGATTTATTGTAATGGTCTCTGCACACGTGATGTTCAGCCATATGTGTCTCAAACATACAAGTTTTTCAGTTCCTATTGGATTCAAGAACAAAATTGCCCTGGGCCTTGATAAAGGTGCTGGAGGTTGGTTATTTATTTGCCAAGGACATCAGAGACTGGATCTCATCCTGGCTGTGCTGTGTAAGGATGCTTCTGAGGAAACATTTCCTTGCCCATCTGGACAAGAAGTTGCCCAGGTGAGCAGCATCAGTCACCATGTGAGTGAAATAATCTGCACTGAATCCCCTTGCAATTTAAAGGTAAAACACAAATGCCCTTTGTCAATTGAAAAGACAAGTTAATGGGTTCTGAAGAATGTGCATTCGAGTTTTAAAAATCTACCACATATTAACACCTCCACAATACTTTGGCTTCTAACATGTATCCGCTTTTATCTAACTTCTGAAGCCTTTGAAGATTGAGGTACCAAGTAACAGGAAATCATTTGTAGTTAAAAGAGATATGATAAAAGTATTCAGTATTAATAATGAACTCCTTATTTAAAAAAGTAAATTTCACATCTTTTGTCAAAGAATTCTGATTGTTAGCCAGCTTCCTCCTAGCTGTGAAAAAGTAATATAACTCTACCAGTGATCCCTTTGGTTCATGCTGTTGTTTTGAATACGCTGCCACGTTCAGTAAAGAAGGCTTCTGTTTTAAAATTATAGCTCTTACCATGTGGGGACTCTCAATGCACTATAGGGTGGGCTCCAAAGCAAACTGATCACATCAAGCGTTCTTTTGCTCTTAACTAAAAACTTGATGAGTTTTTAGTTGACTGGTGAAACACCATGAAACTGAATCACAATACAAATTCTTTAAAAAGTGTCCCTCTCCCCAAGAGAAGAAGAGGAAAAAAAATATTATTATTATTTTTTTGTCTAGGACATAATATGAAGCCATTTCCTAGGTTCAAGGGCATACTTGCAGAGGGAAACATTGATTAGAGAGCTGGAAGAACCAGAATGTGGCTGCAGTGTGTTTTTATGGGTTAGCAGATATGTCTTTCTGGAAAGAAATTTCACTCTTTCTGACAACAGAGCTTGACAGAAATGGATTAAAGATGACACATCTCCAATATTGCATCTAATGAAAAACAAAGTACCTATTCTTAAACGAGCAGAGGATATTTGTCACATATGAACACTGTATTCTTCCACCCTCAGTTTTACATCATCTCTCTGGAGAACATGCTCTGCATTTGGACTTGCACAGCTTTTGTTCTCATTCTTACTATTTATTTATTACAGCTTTAGATATGCAGTAGTGTCACAGGAAAACCAACTGTTGATTTCAAAACACTGAAGACAAAAAATTTGTTACCTATTTCAGTCCCACACTGATTGTGGGAATGTGATTATATTGCTGCCATTTTAGATATCCTCCCTGTAGCAACCTGAAGCATCATGCTGTGTTTACAGGCTTGTCAAATCTTAATTCAGTTGCACAGCGCAGATCATGACATAGTGGATTCCAATCCTTGGGACTACCCGAGCCCTGACTTCCAAATGACAATCCTAACACTTTTTCTTTGCAGCTACTGAGGAACTTCTGTCTGCAAAACAAAGGAGCAACTCTTCCTGGTCTAACCAAGCACGTTTGCAACAGTGTCTTACAATTAAACCATAAATCTGTACCCATAGAAGCTGGAATACACTCTCACATACATGTTTGACATGTTCTCTTATGTAGAGGGCTCCAGAAGGCAGGAGGAAAAGATATTGCAATAATATGGATACCAGGACAAAGCAAATGGGGCTGTAGTAACCTATGAGCTACAGAATCACTAGGGGCTCAGTGCCTCGGACATCTGTCCCAAGAGATGGTACTGCAGGTACAATAAAGATTTACTGCAATCTAATAAAGGCAATGCTGATCCTGCTTACACATCTGAAATTACTTTAGAAGATGTAAGTACCTTAAGAACACTTAAACAAACAGGTAATCTATTTTGATCACATGCGAATATTTGCTGGAAACTGTATCTCAAACATTCTTGCACTTCATTGGGAAATACCATTTTTTTTCCTAATAATTCACACACTGAGCACACCAAGTTCCACAGGTTACACAGAGAATTACTAATGGTGACTAAATAAAAGCATGCTGTATTATTATGTTCAGTTGTTCATCTTAATCTGCTCAGCCTAGTGGCATGGCTACAAGATGAAATACAGAGGTTAAAAAGTGTTACAAGAGTCAAAGAGAAGGAGCAAAAGAAACATATTCTGCTCTTGCAGCGATGGGTTCTTCCACAAGAGAAAGCAAAAGATCCAAGGCAGCCCTGTATCCTCTCACTGTCAGGGTGAAAGCAGGAACACAAAGGAAAGGAATGGATGGAGGCAAGTCCGCGCTTGGGGCTGCAAGCAAAACGCCCTTCCTTGCCCACTCCACATTCCCAGATGCCTCTGTACAATAAGTACAAGACACTGGAGGCAGAATACCTACCTGTAAGTGATTACAGTCTAGTTACACTAGACGAATCAACACAACCAAAACAAGAAAAACAAAGGGACAAAAGGAATGAGCACAACCCTGGTGAAAAGGACTTGGGGGTAGAAGTGGATGGGAAGCTGGACACAAGCCAGAAATGTGCCATTGTAGCCCAGAGAGCCAAGCGTATCCTGGGCTGCATAAAAAGAAGTGTAGCCAGCAGAGCAAGGGAGGGGATCCTACCCTCTCCTCTGCACTGGTGAGACTTCACCTGGAGTACTGCATCTGGATGTGGAGACCTCAGTGCAGGAGAGACATGGATCAGCTGGTGTGCATCCAGAGAAGGGCCACAGACTTGATCCCAGGGATGGAACACCGGCCCCTACGAGGCAGGCTGAGAGAGCTGGGACTGTTCACTGTAGAGAAGAGAAGGCTCTAGGGAGACCTGAAAGTGGTCTTTCAGTATCTAAAAGGGGGCTATAAGAAGGAAGGGGATGGACTCCTTAGCAAAGTCTATTGTGACAGGACAAAGGGAAATGGCTTCAAACTAAAATAAAGGAGATTTAGATTGGATATAAGGATGAAGTTTTTTGCAATAGGGGTGGTGAGGCAGTGGCACAGGTGGCCCAGAGAGAGGTGGTGAATGCTCCGTCCCTGGATGCATCCAAGATCAGGCTGGATGGGAATGTGAGCAGTCTGATACAGCTGTAGGTGTTCCTGCTCACTGCAGGTGAATTGAACTAGATGGACTTTATAAGTCCTTTCCAACTCAAATAATTCTGTGTTCTACATTTTTTCTTAGGGAAATTAAGCGATCTTCCCTACTACAGAAGGTGACCAAATTTCTTGCCCTTATGAACTGCAACACCAAACCCTGAGGGCAGCCATGCAAATCTGTGTCAAAGAGCAGGAGCTTGAAAGTGGGAGTTCAGGAGTCATTCATATGTAGGAGAAAACAGTTCTCCGCAACTGTTGTTCTCCTGTGCTGCTGGGCCTGAGGTAATGATAGAGCAAAGCCCATCTCAGCCATGGCTGCTCCTTCTCACAGCTGCTCTGTAGCCTTGGGACTACAGACGGACATATCCAAAGGGCATATTCAAACAAGCAAAAGGAAATACTTTGTGCAATCACGGTGTTGTGTTGTAATTATATGTGAATAATGCATTATAAAATGTGTTGACAAGACCCCAACTTCTCAGCAGCCCTCTGAGCAGTCATTTTTTGGATATCACTGAGCAAATAGAAATAAAATTAAATCCTTCAGCACTCACAAACATATAGTTGATGTACACAATCAATAGGCAGTTACAAAGAAAAAAACTGCAGTTTTCTTATTGGAGATAAGGGCGGAGGGAGAAACTCCCATCTCCCCCTTAAGCAGAGAAAATAACATTGATTCATTGGTTACAGTGCAAGGAGATTAGCATCTCCAGCAGGAATTAAGGACACAAACAAGGTCATGACTCAAAAATTTTAAGCAGCAGCGACCAGGACCAACTAAACTGACTTCAATTTCAACTACAATTGTTGATAAAATGGTGACATTAAGAGGCAGGCTGAAGGATGGTCAAAAGGTTAATCCAAGCAAGCTGGTGGAGAGAACAGACAAAAGCATCATCTACCACAATAAATTTCTGCAAATGGGGCTTCTGCTGCTGATGTCCTGCAGCAGGGAAGAACAGGGACCTGGGGGCAAGTAGTGTGTCCTAGTGTCTTGATCTCAGGCAGTGATTTGCAGTGTCCTACTTACAGGCTGCATGCATGTTTGGGCTGCTCTTCTGGCACTTTTGGGCAGGCTGTGTCCACTGTTGTCCTTGCTGGGCAAAATGCTGGTTACCCTGGGAAAGGCAAGTGAACCTCCAAGCTGAAGAAGCAGCCACCACTAGTCTGTCGTAGCCCTAGGTTCAATTCCTCACTTGGCTTGGCTTCAAAGCAGAGTGCTGCAGGCCCTATGAGCCTACAACAGGCAACAAAGCCAATCAAGGTACAGAGTGCCAAAGATCTTGCCTGCTATTTCTGTTGCTTACCCAGAACTGCTAATGAATTTCCCTGCAATATTTGTTTTCCATGATTCTATGATTCCAATTTTCTTCATCCCCACAGGAGATGTTGTATTCCTTTATATTGCAGCAAAACATTCTACAGCCACAAGAAGCGAAGGCCATCTGTTCTTTGAAAAGAAGGTGTTTCAGCTTTCTGTGTTTCAGATTTTTTTTTGTTTGTTTAGTATTTTTTCTAATTAATATAACTGATATATCAGCTGGCCTGCATTTCATACATAAGCTGTAAGATAATCCAAATCAATCAATCCAAAATGACTGCTTTTTTTTCTTTCTGATTTTTTTTTATATACACTAAGCATTGAATATTTATGCTTTCACTAGGAATCAAAACTTAATGCTTCCCACTAGGGACCTACCCTTCCAAATCTCTCTTTTAAGAACTAGTTACTCACAGTGCTTCTTTCCCTCAAAACAAGCATCACTTAACTGCTAATTACTGCAAATTACAGATGCAAGGGACAGAGAGGAAATCAACTAGGCTGAATCTTGTAAACTGGAAAGCACAGTGTTTGGATTCCTCAGCACAAAAATCCTCTGACCACAGTGTGAAGGGTTGTGTGCCCCAAAATGCTTCCCCACAGCATTACCAGCCTGCCTGGCTCAGAGCAAGTATTGTCCATGAGAGCGGACAAAGTCTCTGAAGACCAAAGTATCTTTTCCCCAGGCTCCCTGCAAGCCTTGGTGAGCCAATATTATAGAATCACTGAGGTTGGAAAGGACATCTGAGAACATTACGTCCAACCGCCAGGCCATCCCCACCGTGCTCACTAGCCACCTCCCTCAATGCCACATCTCTGTGTTCCCCGAACACCTCCAGGGATGGTGACTGCACCACCTCTCTGGGCCTGTGCCACTGCGCCACCACTCTTTCAAAGAATAAATTCTTCCTGATATCCAACCTGAACCTCTACTGGCACAACTTAAATGATCACCTCTCATCCTATCACTGTTACCTAGGAGAAGAGGCTGACCCCCACTTCACTACAACCTCACACTATCCTTGTTGCTCTGCCCTGTCCCTCACATCCCCCTTCCTTGATGGTGCTGCTGTGCATTCCTCCAAAACAAAAGCTGCCCGCAGTCACAGATGGCCATGGTAACCTCTCTGACATAAATAAAATAGATGGATCCAAGCAGACTAATGATCTGCTCTAGGATGCTTGGTTATGATGCACTGAAAAGAACAGCTGGTTGTCAGCAACATATTTACTAGGAATTTAAAAGACAGCAACAGCCATATAATCCAGAGGATTTAATGACAGAGTGGAATGAATGCTGAATAAATGCTCCTTTTGATAAACTCACAAACATTTGGGGGATGCAACAATGATTGATATTCTTCTGGGAGAAATAAACAAATTAAGGATTTAATGGCCTTGTGAAGACTGGATTTGGTAAACGTGAATTTCAGTGCACTTTCAGATTAACCTCTTCTCTCTTGGTATTAGAGGGAAACACAACATGGAATTTTCAACTTGCAAGAAGCCCCAGATTTCTAATATACAGTTTGCTTATTATTCTGCCTTCCATAAATCAAATTGGAAAAAAATGATTTCACATTCAGAAAGTTCTGTGGAACAGAATTTTAAGTCTGATCTATACTAAAACCATGAAATGACCACACCAAAATTTTTAATTCTGGACATCAAAATGTTTGATTTTCACAGTGTTATAATGTTTCCTTGCAACATGGTAGAAATCATCCCATTCACAGCACATGGCATAGCAGTTGCTTTTAAAAATGTCTGTTATCATCTGAACTAACACAAATAGTCAGTACTACTGATGGGTGAAATGAAACTCTTCAAAACAAAGAGCTCTGTCTGGGTTTAGCTTTTGGCTATCATCCTACAGAACTTTCAGATGTCAACAAACAAGCAATTTCCAAGAAAAATAATTTCAGAAAATGCTTTTGGCCCGCTCCAAAGTACACGCCAAATAACTGAAGGCACAAGAAGCAGAAAGCTCTGGCCCTGCCTGCTCTCAAGCATTGGACCCTTTACATTTTTTCTTCTCAGTCCTCTTATTTCTGTGCTTTCCAAAGACATGTCCACAGGCAATATGATACGGTTGATGTGCAGTCACCTGGACACGGCCGTAGCAGCAAAGAATGCACACTGCAGTTTTGCTTCTCAGCTGGAACTGACTATCCAGTGTGGTGGTGCAGTCACCGTCCCTGGAAGTGTTCGAGCCAGAGATGTGGCACTGAGGATCAGTGGGCATGGTGGGGATGGGTCGGCAGTTTGACGTGATGATCTTAGAGATCTTTTTTAACCTCAGTGATTCTGTGATTCTATTCTATGATTCTATGTCTGACAGGCAGAGGATCTTGCTATTTACTGACAAAATAATTTTCCTACTTCTTGGTCTAAGAAGGAGTTGCAACCTTTTGCTGAAGCCCTTCCTGAAATGCAGCTCTGTTCATCCTGTCTCATCCTACAATACGAGCCTTCAGCTGTTGGCACACTGGCATTTTTACTGTGCTGTTATTGCCAGCGGTATAGTCAGCCAGTACCCAGACAAACTACCACCAAAACTGCTGTTAATCTGCCTGACATAAGATCTCAGAATTCTCTAGTCATTAACCTGAGCCAAGACAGTGGCACACTTACCAAGCCCTGTACAAATCAATGGACTGAGACTTCTGCAGCCCTCAGCACCTGACATCCAACACTGAAAGCACTATTAAAACTGTTCCACCACCACTGTATTCAGCTGTGCAAAAAGGCCATTCTTCTAGCACTAGCAAAAAGTTCATGCACTCAGCAGGGCAGTATCGTTGAAGGTTCACTGGGGTGTCTATCGCTCTTTCTGTCAGCTGCCGAAGGAAGCAATGATCCACATTTCCAACCAGATATTTTCCCCAGCCAGTTCATGGTCTCCCCACATTTCCTATGCTGGGACCCCTCACTCCTTATTAGTTGTTGCTCTAGCACCAAAGGCAAAGAGCAAAACATCCTTGTATTAGATGCTGTATACAAAAAACAAAAACAATCCCTACCCCCATCTGATCACGAGGGGATGCAGCAAATACTGTGAGGTATGAGGGCGATAAGTCTTGAGTTATGGAGGATGATGTGGAAAAAAAGTCCTTCTAGATTTTCATTACCAAACTCATTTGAGATAAACTGGAGGAACAATAATTTCTTGGAGGGGAAACGAACTTCACACAGTTAAGTGTGTGCTGCCGAAAGCAAAAGATAAGAATGACCTCTGCTTTTAATGTATTTGTCTTTCCATATCCATTCATAAACAGTCAGCCCAGCCTATTAGCACCATGGGCCAAACACTAAAAGTCAATTTGATTTAACCATAGTTGCTGGCACTGCAAACTGCCCGACTATCACTCAGTTAGAAAAGACTCAGGTCTTGCCTAGAATCTAGCTGCTCTCACCTTTGTAATGTACCTGAGATCCTGCTTTAATTCAACCCAGGGTTGTCAAAAGCATATAGGATCAAATGAAAATGCTAAATTTAAAGTAAAGTAACCACAGAAGGTTTATTTTATCTGCTAATGCTGTATCATTAGGGCAAAATTGATGCCATTTACTGCAATATCAAAACAAGTGTTATTAAGAAAAAATGAAGTATTTTTCAATAAAAATGTTTAGGGTCATTGAAAATCTCAGAATTAATGCACTCTCAATATACTGACTAAAAAACGCTCATTCAAAGGCTCTTTCTAACACTTTAGCATCTGGTTAAACTTTGAGGATGTTTCAGATCTTCTTTTGCTTGTAGTAAAGGGAGAAATGAAATTCAGAAAAGAATTATACAGATCTGTAGAAGTGTATGCATTTGGTTTTGCATGTATGCTTTGAAATAAAAACACTCAGAAAAGAAAGATCAGTCTTTTTACCAGGCAGTATAAAACTTAACTTCTGTGATCCCAAAAGGAAATACGAGCTGAATTCTGCCACTGAAAAATTTGTGACAATATTGATTACTGATTACTTTTTATGAGGCTATTTCTTCATTGAGAATGTACATGCTGAAATTACAGGACTGTCTCCTGCATCACACTATTGAGTATCACAGACAGGCAAACATTTATTGTGATAGCATTTTTTGAATATTTGATTACAGAACGAAACTTCTGAGAACTGATCTGAGTTGTTTGCAGAACCGTTAAAAAATTGTTCCTCTGTCTATTGACCTCCAAATATCTATACAGTATCTTGAACTTACAGATGTCTCAGGATAGAAACAGATATAGGAAACCCCATCAATTGCACACTATGCCACAAATAGCCTAATTTAAATCGTGACTTAAAAACTTCTTAAATGGAAAGATGCTGGTGTCAGGGAAAGGCTAACGAGCATGGCTGTGGGCAGGTTGGTGTGAAGCAATGCACATGACCGCACTGCAGTACAGCAAAGGCCCATCTACTCCAGCATTTCATCTTCAAAAGCATCGAAAAGGATGACAGTAGAGGAACACAATGACAAGGCTGAAATAAATGATTAGGAACTACAATCTTCCTTCCCAAATGCTTACACTCAGGTCAAGTAATATTTATGGGTCCTAAGCAGCTCATGCCAAGAAGACAATACTGGCATTTCTCATTTACTGAAGTCCACGCGCGATGAGATGCACAGAGTGTCCTGCCAGCTGGCTTGCATGCAGGGTGAAGTAATAAAAGGTATTATGGTAACAAGGACAAATGCTTTAAGTTATGAAAGACTCCAATATAAGTTGTGTTGAAATGCATGTCGAGTGGGCTCTATGCTGCCACTTCAGGTGCCACTCCTTCCAGCTGAAGGTCTAGTTTTATTGATGGAAATTGAAGAGCTAATTGCGCTTGGTCAGCTTTTGGTAATTTGAGTCTTTACTTATGGATTAACATTTATTAGAGCTAAGACAGAAGACACGAGGAAGGCTCTAAAGGGCAGGGAGAAGATAAGCCAAGTATGTGAGAAGAATGGTGGCATGTTTGTGAAGACAAAGCTGGGATCAAGGAAGGAATAAGATAGAGCCATATAGTTTTTAAACTTGTAACCTTCACGGCTTTAGAAATCTTTCTCATGTTGTTTTTCTGTTCTGGTGTTCATTTCTCTAACTGCACTTCTAGTTTTTCTAGCCTGCGTGTGACAAAAGAGTAAGATCATGAGGTGACCGCATGAGAATCTACTTTTGCCCAACAATAATTATTGCATCTGTAACAAACTAAACTCTACATATCTTTCCTCAGAGCAAAATACTCTCAAGAAGAAAATAAATACCGACAGGATATTAAAAAATGTGTGTCTATAATAGTATTTACATGAAGAATAAAGACAGAAAGTATTCAATGATAATAAAAGCTGTGTAGAGGGAGGATGATTCATTAACTATACTGTTTAAAGGGAGTTCACATTGTTAGATGCAGGATTTGAAATTACTGCACATGACTAAGTAAGGTGGGAAAGCAAAAAATTACAGTTCCTGCCTGACATTTTCCTGTTATTTTGTATCTTATCATACTGAATAATGATAAGCAAACTAAACAGAATTTCAGATTTTCTTAAAATTCAAATGTGTTTCTTTCCTTTCCATTGATCATCCTATGCTATAATTGCCTTTGTTTTGCCTAAATAATGTTCTCTTGATGAAAAGTGCTTATGAGACAGAGGAATATGCTATCTTACTGAATGCACAACAGCCAGGATTCAAAGGGAAAATAAAAGAAATTGAAGATGCTTTCTGATTACACCATTTTTGCTCATCTCTCGTATGAAACAGGAGATGCTGGCTTGAAAATACATGGCTTGTATCAAGCTCAGAGGCAGCTGTTTGGGTTACGCACGTTCTTAAGGTTTACCAAAAAATAAAGGTCACTTTGGTGAGAGGAGAGCATTAATTCTAACACAGGACAATATGAGGAGACCCTCAATCGCAGTTCAGGAGATATTTCTTGCCAGCTCTGTGCAAAAATATAAATCCAGCAGGGCATAGGTGCAAGATGATCAAAGGAATGAGGAATTTGTGAACTAAGGGTGGGTGTTTGTCTTATTCAGCTCAGCAGAGGCCAAGAGAGATTTGATGGGGCTCTATAAAAACAGCAGAGTAAGCATCAGGGAGCCAGAAGAGCAATTTAAGCTAAAGAACAATGTTGGCACAAGAACAAATGAGCATTAATTGGCATGAATAAATTTTGGCTGGAAGGCTGAGGGTGATTTCTAGCTATTTGAGAATGAATTCCTGGAACAGTCTACTGATCAGAGGTAGAAAAACAAAAATAAAAAAGCAACAAAAAGCAAATATCAAGGAGATTTAAGATGCAGGCTGATACATGCCTGGATGGGATGAGACTGCGTGGCCATCTTTGATAGCAGCAGACAGAATTCAAGTGATCCTTTCCTGCCCTATTTTTCTGTGTTAGTTTTCTTGGTGGGATTATCTTTTACAGAAACAACCCTGTTTTGTGGTCTGGGATCTTGCTGACAATTTCAGAGAAATGTAAATGCGTCCTGGGAGTGCAGATGCTTGCCTAGGAGATACAAAGCCCCCGGACTTAGGATTCCACAAAGTGTGAGTATTTCTACTGCACTGGTGGCAAGCTCCCACAGCCCACGTGATTCATTCACAGCTGAATCTCTGCAGAGAATAAACCAGTGGTTGTAAGATGCTAATGTCACAAACAAAAATATACAGCAGGAGGGACAGCCCTTTATTCTTTAATTAACTCATACATTTTGTCAGCCATATCGTACATCAAGCTTGGCCATAAAAATGGCAATTTTATAGTGTGCAAAAAAAGAATGAAATGATTCAGAGAGATTAAAGATCCATTTATAGCAAATGTATATGCCTTTTGGAGCACAGCAGACTCCAAACAAATACATTACTGTCACCCATAAAACTACTTTGATAACTTATTTACTGTAACTTTGGGTGACATTGTCACAGATTGATGGTTTCATAAAATCCATAGGTGCACCAGGTCACCACACTGTTCTTGAAGGGATTTTTCTGTCAGATGTGTGATGTTGGTAAGTAGTGAATGGCCACGGCAATTGCTCGATGCCTGCTGCTTTGTGTACATATTGTTAGGATATAAAATGGATCGATGAACGTCAGAATCGTCTGGGAAATATAAGGCAAACTTAAATAGAATATTTTATTTCTTGCCTAAACTTTTTACCCCCAAGCCTTGAAAGACAAGATTTAAACGTAATGTAAATGCAACCAGTTTAAAAAAAAAAAAAAAAAAAAAAAAAAAGATTAAAAAAGAATAAAATTTAAAATGAAGATAGAAATAAGTACTTAAATGAAGCAATCTCAAAAGAGAACCAGCAATCTAAGTCTAATATCCTCGTATTGTGCCAGATAATGAAACATTAAGCTGAAGATAATAAGATTTCTTTCCACTGGATGGTCTTCAGCATAGTTAAACCTACGAATGAACAGATGAAGTGTTTTATATAAGCAAAAGGTTAGATGTCAAGGATTCTGAGGGGTGAAAAAAATTCCAGCCAATTCACCACAAGCTAAGTGGAACTCATTCTTCACTCATTTGCTTTTGAAATTGTGTCATGATTAAATGCCTTTTAAGACACATGACTTCACCATTCTACACACTGATGGGGACTGAGGATGCTGTGGACATTTTTACCTAGCTTCCCTAAGGAAACCAAGCCTAAGCAGTTGTGCTGTATGTATGAGTACATCTGTGCCTTCATCGTCCCCAGTAAATTCAAAGATTTGCAGATTTCTGTTGAATATGACAAAAAACAAAAACAAAAACATCTCAAAGCCAGTAGATTTCTAAAAATTTTCACAACACTGAGAAATCTGGGAGATATGCATGCTAGCAGTCCCCCACTGAAGGAGCAGGTAGGGATAAGTCTCCCACATCAGTCTCCAAGAAGCCAGCACTGACATAAGAAATCATAGGAAGCTAAGTGAAATTTGGCCCAATGCCCACGGAGCCTTTTAATGTGCTGGTGAGTTGCAGTAACACTAGTAAAATAATTACTGTCTTGTCCATGGTACTGGACCCTGCAGAATAACAAGGCAGAGGATACAATCAGAGCACTCTCCTGTCTCCTAATCACTAATGCTGTAATACCATGCCCTGTAAAACAGCAGCCTTGTGTACAGCAAATGAAAAGAGAACAATCTTCCGTACTATTTTCAAGATGCATTAAATTGCTAATGCAATAAAATGAGCAATGTTTTCTCAATGAATAGTTTTGAGGGGATGTTTTCTTTTACGCTGTACTCTCTTTAACTATCACAAATATTCACGGCACGTCTGCTTCATTCAGTGTTACAAAACTGGCACAGAATGCCCAGGGTGGTGGTGGAGTCCCTGGAGGTGTTCAAGAACTGTAAAGATGTGGCACTGAGGGATGTGGTCATGGCGGTGATGGGTTGGTGGTTGGACTGGATGATCTTAGTGGTCCTTCCAACCTTTATGATTCTATGATTCTAAAATCTCATCGGTGTATTTCCTTCAATACACAGATTTATTTTTTTCCTTCTAAACTTTTGGTTAAGTAGAATCTCACAGATGACGTATTCCTTAACACATTTGCAAAACTGCTGAAGAAAATGTGCACTGAGAATGTGAATCGACACTTGTAATTGCAGTACCTTTCCAGCAAAGGCAAAGCTGGGCTCTCTTGGGAGTACATTTGGTCTTTGCAGAACAGCAAACATGCTAGGGTTTTTTCTTCTCCTTCTAAAACAAAACACAGTAGTGCACAAAGAATGTGGCAGATGGTTGCTTCCTAATCTGCACATGACATATCTTTCAATTACAGAATTTGTTGCTTAATGTCTCAAAGTCCGTATTGATTATACACACTAGCAGAGGGGCACTATTGAAAACAACCAGATCTAGTAGCGAGGCTGAACCGTCCTCAGTGTGGAGGTTAATAGTTGTTCCTCATAAAGCAGGTGAAGAGCTGAGACAAAGAAATTTTGCCAGATGGTAACACAACATGTTGTGCTGCTTTTTCTGATGCAAACTGTCAGGGGAAAAGCAGCGCAAGGTCTCTCATGGGAGTGAGGATTTGGAATATTTTTTTTTTAAGCATGGGATACAATTCATGTCTGCTTTTGAGGTGACAGCATGGTCTAACAAGTACCTTGTAAGACTTCCAGATAAGCTGCAGATGTTATCTGAATGCCACACAGGCCTCGTCCTGCTCTTCTGCCAGGGCTAAGCACTCAATAGTTTAGGATCAATCACTGAACTGCAAGAAAGTACGTGTATGTTTTTGATACACACATTAAGGAACCAGATTAATTATCCACCCACACCTTTGCAGAACTGCAAGCCTGTAATAGAGAAACCAACTATTTTTTTGATGCTAAAAGGAAGAAAAAATACCATGGCAACTTTTCTGTGCTATTTAATCACATTTACTGAAATTTTATTAGGTGCTTTTGAAGTGAAATGGCAGGAAATAATCTACAAAAATAACGTGCTTTTAAATACAAAGACCTTGATTTTGAGTATAAAAAGGAAACCAAATATCTAATTTAGTGGAACCAGGATGATTAAAAATAATTACATTTGCAAAGTGAACATTTGGAGAAAAAATGATTAATGTGCTTAGTAATAACATCCATCTAATTTGTATAATTTGTATAATGAGCATTTTCATTTAAAGCCATGTTTCCATTCAAAATATGAGAAGATTAAAAAGAAATAACTCAGAGTCTTTAGCATCCACCCGTATTTACATCAGCATCACGATTCTGAGCATGACATGGCTTAATGGCTTCGTTTGCCATTCAGTCAAACAAAAAACCAAAAGCAACAACTTCTAATTAATTTTTTTTTAATCTATAAACTTACATACATGCCATGGAACATTAATTGTGGCAAATAAAAGGAAATACTAGACATTTAAATACCGATTGCTCTCCACATCAGCAAAAGTACTGAAGTTAGTAATCTATCTAGATAGAAATAAGTATTTATTAGAACTCTATTAACTTCTGTTGATAACAACCTTGGAAAACATTATTTTGTCTTTCTTTATGCAATTATTACATTAGACTGTGACTTTCCAAGCCAGACTGCCCCTTCTCTTTTTTTCTATAAGAGGCTTGGTCATTATCTTCACAGTGAGTCATGGATGATGCCAGAACACAACCCAAACACCACAGCTCTTTGAGTTAGACTCTAACAGGTCTCATAATGAGAAGTCATGTTGATCCAAAGAAACAGAGATGTTGCTGCTTACAATATGCCCTGCACATCTCTGTCTCTAGGCCCCCATCTCTCATGTTAATGCCATCTCCATCTCACATGCTTGCACCCAAGTGCCACGATCTTGGCACTCCGCAAGCATCTCACACTGTGGGCAATCCTACTCTGCCTCAAAGGCAGGTAACAAATCTGCTCGTGAAACTGGCATTCCAGGATCCTTGGCCCTCTTTCAGATTAGCAGGCTTCTACAGGCTTTGAGGAACTTTGGCCTACAACCATCATACCGTATGGTAACTTATTCTTTATAATCTGTGTGCATGAGAAATGGGTGAAAAGCAGTCAAAGACCATTGTCTGATTCCCTCAGCAAAAAATAATACCGAGCAATTCACCAATTTTAGGAGTTGGATTTGATGATCCTTATGGGTCCCCCTCTGACTCAGGATACGTCATGATTTCATGATTCCTGTCTGTTCCCTATAACCTTACTATTATTACCAGCATGCGTCTGTGTGATCTAGTTAGTCCATCAAATTTCAGTTCAAATTCATAAGAAGTTTCACAGGAAAACTGAGCCTATGTTGCATCAATTGGAGCAGTTGATTAGAATCACTCACCACGCTCACCCTAAAGGTTTTGGAGCAAACTGCTTTCCCTTTGCTGGCTAAAAGAATGGAAAACAAGCAAGCAAACAAACAAAACAACAGTTCACATTCAATCAAACCACTATGAGAAATCTTTTCCCAGTTCTCATTTTTCAAGGAGACTTCAATAGGAATTGAAAAAGAAAAAAAAGTTACTCCCTACAAACCTCCTTTAGGTGTGCCATATTCCATTTTCTGAATGCTTAATAACACTTCCAAACTTGCAGACTTATTAAGTGAGACAAGGACATTTTAATTTCTCCTATGTCTCTAGCCTTGTCTGTGCCAGAAAAGTTGAAGTCGTTTTTATGTTGGCTGAGCTGGTTATAGCTGTCTGCACTTCCAACACTGAAAGACTGAATGCGTACAAGAGTTGCAAAAACATAATCTGATAGTTTATGTGTTAGATGCCCAAGGTCAAGGGAGCAAATCCGTTAGTCTGAGTGGTGCATCAATTGAAAATTAATGGGGCTGTTAAATGTTAAGAGGAGCTTCAGTCACGTTATTGTTCTCAGTACCGGGGCACAGGGGTGAGGTGCTACAGAGGGCAAAGCGAATGATCTAATGTGTCCTCCTGGCCTTAAAATTTATTAAAATGAATAAAGCTTGAACTTCAACTCTCACTTTGGTATAAAAGTGTCTTCTTCAGTTTGAATCAAGTTGTGTGGAAGCATTAGGTGGAAGCATAAACTTACAAAAAAAGACCTAGTGTAGTGATTTAACCATACCTTACTAAGACAAACCCAAGAAACTCCTCATGTAAACAAACCAGTTAATTTTTTGTTTAAACAGTAGCTTTTTGTAGCTCAGGGTCTCTGCAGCAGAGAGCTCCAGACTGTATGCTGCCCAGTTTACACAGTTAAATTTTCCAGCAGATGTGAGTGGGTACCACTCACTACAGCCCTGCAAGCCATCACAGCCTGCTGTCCACTCAGGGATGTAATGTGGCTATCTCACTTTCATCAGGATGAGTACAAGTGTCTGGTGGTAACTGCTATGAGAACATAACCCTGGCAGAGACAGGAGGAGCAGCATCTCCAGTCGCTGCACGCCTATGAGACTCCACAGGGCAGAGGACACATATCCACCACTTCTGATGACAGAGCTGATGGGACAAGCATAATCCTACCCTGCCATGCCCTTCTCTATCCATAAAGTGCTGCTTTTAACTCAGTACTTTTCTATGATCCTTTTGATGATGTAACCCTGGAAGCTCTCCTGCCTCAACTGAGAGCAGTAGTCAACCATGACTGAGGTGGCAGAACTTCGCCCACCATTTCTACGGCTATAGAGAAGGCATTCTTTTCTGCAAGAGCACTTTCTAGCATGCTACCCACTAAGGTTTCTCCTCCTCCTCTTCCCACTATTACTTTTGCATAAAGAGAAAGAAAAAGCTTAGCCCCCCCAGATCTTAGCTTCTGCAGTTCTTTTGCTGGTCAGGAACAATGGAACATGACAGCACAGCCATTGTTTCCATGTAGGTCAGGTTTCTCCTCCTCACTCCCCTTAACAGCGATACATGCCTGTAGCTTTTTCCCATCTCTCTGATTTCACTCATATGGTGTATTATGGTGCCAATATTAAGAATTCATAGAAATATCCTCATGATCACTTGAAATCAAGTTCCTACTTAATGAGAATTAATTGTTGATGGTGGAGCATGGTGATAATCCGGGAGCACTGGAGGCCCTGTTTAGTTAGGCTGACAGCAAGCACAGCCTCGCTTGGCACACAGGGAATCAAACCACCCTGCTGTGCAAACTCCTCCATTAATTGGTAGTGGCTTAGAACTTTATTACTCTAGTTCAGAGTCCCTGACCTGCATTTCCAAAGTGATTAATAGGTTCTCTAAGCCATTTTAATAAATTTGTGAGGCCCACTCTAATTTTACAGACTTATGATCTGCATAAAGCCAGGCTGAAGATCAATATAAAATAATCTCTGCATCGACCCTGCAATTCCTAAAGGAGCACGGGCAGTTGCTTTAGAGAGATGTCACAGGAAGAGATGGATCATTCACCCCAGCTAGAGGTTAGTTGTTCCTTCCCTGTTTAACACTTCCCCCTTTATTGATAGACTCACTCTGGCCAATTTCATTTTCCAGCCAATTATTTTCATGATGCCTTTTTTTTGTTGAGATTCCTAGTATTGAAAGTCCTAATTGCAGTTCCTCTAACACTAAAGTTTTTTTGTAGTTCCTATTGGTGAGAGGCTGAGTGGCAAAGCCCTCATGTGAAATCCGTGAAGCCCAGAATTTGTGAAAATGAACCCTCCCTACCACCACTACTATTATTTTTAAATCTTTAATGGACAGGAAAACAACAGGAAGACAGAGAAGCTGGAGGAATGTGCAAAAAATCTCTTCATGGCTTTCACATTCCTTAATGCCATTCTCATTAAAAAGTTTTTCCTGCCAACTGCTGTTTTTCTTGTCTTCAAACTGTCAGCATTAATGATGAGCAACTCTACTGCAAGGTATTTACATGCTGTCTCGTCACTGCCACAGAGAACAATTTTATAAATTGTGAGAGAGAGAAAGAGGAAAAACTTGGGAAGTGATTTCACAAACTGGGCCTCTGTGCTCTCTGCAAACGACCATGTGATAACTCAGGAGAACTGCTTTCAGTACGTGGATTAGTAAAGCACCCCTGCAGGCTAATTCTAATGATTTGGCACTGATAAGTTTTTGCAGGGTGGATATTCAAACTACACAGGGTAGCTTGCAGTAAGCATAGATGTGCCTTAAAAGTAGACCTCTAGACAAGGAATCCTTATTGATGCTCTCCTTAGTTCCCTTCATAGCTGCCAAATGTCTTGGACACACCCTATTTATGTAACAGCTTCACTAATTCTGTATGTAGAGACAACACAAGTTCCCTTACATTCTGATTATGCCCTACACTTTCAGAAGACAGGTCCTTGCATTTGACTTCAGCAGCTCCCTAGGAACTCACACTCCACTGACAACTTCACAGGATGCTCAACTCTTCTGCTGGGATGCTCAGCACCATCGAGTGAGTGTCACCCATATCATGCATTCCCAGATACACAATCTTGCACTATGTGCTAAAGATTGCACATAGTTCAAATGAAGCAGTGGCACCACAGAGCCTCACTTTCTCCATACATCTTCACTGTTCCTTTTGCCAATTTCCACTCTAGCAATTCTATTATTTTTTTCTCCTTCAGCAAAGGCTAGACAGGACCACAGGAAGTGATAGCATAGACTAATTGGTATGCAACCATTTTGATGTTGACTCCCTGTTTACTAATGCTTTTGAGTAGCTATCAATAAACACATTTGCAATTGGTTCAATAACGGAGATTGAGAGAGAAATTAGATAAATATCAGCATGTTGCAGAAATATACAGTCATGCTGACATCAGGTATACCAGTGTTCAAGCTTACTGTCAAGGACAGACTTGCTTTTCTTCCCAAAACTAATAGCTCATTTCAGCCCAATGCTCTCTAAAGTAGACGTTTGCCTGGAAGGCCTCTTAGAAGGAGAAGTAAAGACCACAGATGCTCACATTGCACATCTATGGATAAAATCAGGCCTTGATTGACCCAAAAAGACTATGCAGAGAGAGGATGTACAGTCAGTCGCATCTGAAGTGCAAGATACAGGCTCAGTTCATCCACCTGTACTTTTGCTGAACTTCATAAAAAATGTCTGCAGAATAAGCTACACAAGCAAAACTAAGCACTTCTTGCGAGAAGACGCCGGAACCAGAAAAAACAAAATCACCATAGACCCCAAGATCAGTTTCTTTCACATGAATTATAACGCCCTTCACCACCGTGCAGTAACAACAGGCTGCCAATTATTTACATTCAAATACTGAGAAGGAACTGAGGATACATCTTTTACAAGCCTAGAGGTAAAAAAGCAGAATGTTGAATGCACAGACTACGCATGTTGCTGGCACAATTTGCTTTGAGTGATGACTTTGATAGGTAAGGAATGTTTTTTATGGCAGTCACAGTGCCTGCTGACCTGAAAATCTGCAGTTTGTTCAAATATCTGGACAGCGTTTCTTTGATTGCTGCGCCACTTCAGTTTAGTCACCTCTTTCTGGCAATTTGTGCTGGTGGAGCAGAGATAGGAGGTGATAGGTTAGAGAGATGCACGCACATGGATGCCTGTGCCCTGGCTGGCTCCACACAGCGCAGGGATTTCCCAGTTCGTGCAAAACAAACCAAATCTCAAACTAGCAGTAGAGCTGAGGGATTTTCAAACTTCAGGGTTGAAGGATACACCTCTGAAGATGAAATGAACTGTCGCCATAAGGTGCTGCAAAGCAGGGTAAGTATACTTGGAGATTTGGTGGGTGTTGCAATGCGCTCTGCTGAGTACACGCATGCTTGAGAAAGGCACAAATACTCTCCATGGGAAAGTAAGGAATAGGTGGAGAACTGGGCACACACATGAGAAATCTGGCTGGAGGGAGAGTAGAATTTGTACAGCGTTTGTGCATACATTTAATGCTACTGATTTCACTGCCACCCTGAAAATGGAGGAGTTGCACAGTACACTTAGAATACCAAGTATGTATCATCCAACACCATGTGTAAATCCTGAAGAAATGAATTAAAATGCAGTTAATTTTTCACATGTTTTAGAGCTAGATTTTAACTTGCTATACAAATTCCCATGGAGACTTGTTTGAGAGAACTAATGAAACATTAATGCCAGAAAAAGATTTTTAAGAGTGGTACTTTAGGAACTATTTGGCTTTGATAAAGGGTTTGACTGTGTGATAACCCCAGAGCCTGCAGTTATAGTACAATATTTATAAATGGAAGAGACATTTACAGCCTCATAAAAGCTTCTGTTTATTGTTATAAAATTGCAGTGTTGCACTGAAACATTAGTATCTAGGTTAACCTGTTCCTTGTAGCATTGCTAAGAGAACAGATTAAGCAGCTGAACAGGCATAATAGGCAAAAAAACCACCAGCAAATGCCAAATGACAGCAATAACGTGGGACAATGAAAGAAGGCAGTTCAAGCTACCACCAAATCTCTACTCTGCTATTGGCTCTTGAAATACACAGTTCAGGAGTACAGGCAAATCTGGAGTGGAAGCTGAGCAATGAGCTATCCACGATGTCTTTGAAGACTTTCAGTAATCAGACAAGTTTCAGCTAGGAATCCAATGCCCCAGGAATGCAGCAAACACCAGGGCAGGACAATGGAAGGAGGATGTGGCTGTGAAAGCCTTTGTTCCCCCCATTCCTCCTGATTAAGTAGCATGTTTGACATAGATCAGTAGGCTCTGATGGTACAAATGCTGGTGAATCAGAAATAGTGTGATACTTTATTTTTCCTTTCTGATTGATGTACACCCATGGCAGTCTCTTGAACAAATGTATTTCAATTTAAAACATGAGTTCAAAAGGAATGCAGAACCAATACTGATGCTTTCCTTTTCAAATCAGCTCAGCATATAACCTTTTCCCCTTGAAGCTAAGTCTTGAGCAAATAGAGCTTGCAATGTGATGTGGAGGTTAATGAGCACAGTCTCCTTGTCTGGCTAAAACTGACAGAAAGAAAGCTACAGGTGCTGCTTCCTCCTTGGAGGTTCCTAAAGAAGTTTGTGGAAGTAGCTTGTGTCCCAAGCTCCAAGAGATCTACATCTTCCCTTAAGTGTTAGGGCTATTGGTCACAGGCTGCACTCTACAGTTCAGTTCTGTATCTTTTAGCAGTGTCTCTTTACATCAGTTCCTCAGAGAGCCCTTTCCAGAGGAGATGGAGAGGACTGGAAATACAAGTTGCCAGAAGAATGCACACTCTAACCTCTTACTGAATTAGCTTGCAATGAAACTCTATAGCTTCCTAAAATTTCAAATGTTGAAGGTGACCTTAAATGGACTTTTCAGTGTCTCTTGTTTAAATGAATGCCTTTATTAAGATGAATTATATTTTCTGCTGAAATTTCCTGATCAGATCTTTGAATTCCTAACGAATGCCTGAGAAGCTACTTTTCCTAAATCCTGTAACTACTTTGGAAAGCTTCATTTCATTTTTAAATGAAATTCGGTGCTCCATACTTCAAACATTTTATTGCTCTGACCTGTTAGGCACAACATCAGTGAGATGTGATAAAGATCCTCAAAGGCTTTTCAGCTCATACATCTCACACGGGAACTTTAGTGGAGGTAGCACACAGGCTGCTGGGGGTTGCATTCTCCATGTTCAACACTAGGGATTACAAGCAGCCATTAGTCCTACAGGCCAGGAGCGCAACAGCCTACAGAAGTTACTCCTCATGGGTATGTATGTAAAGAACTGAGCAAAGTAACTGTAGAAAATGGTATGCTCAAACCCTCCCATAGTCTAAAGGCATGAAAACAATAAACCGGAAAATATTTTTTACATTATCTTAGTTGAAGTAATTAAATTTTCTCTATAGAAGGACAAAAGTTCTAGGAATACAGTGAATACGTATAAATATATCATAGAAACACAGCACGGTTAGAGTCATAGCTATATTCTTTTATAAAGTGTCCCTCTCCAGCTTCCTTATAGGACTCCTTTGAGTACTGGAAGGCTGCTACAAGGTCTCCAAGGAACCTTCTCTTCTTAGATTAAACAATCCCACCTTTTTCAGCTTGTCTTCACCGGAGTGGTTCTCCAGCCCTCTGGCTCTTGTCTGGATCCACTCTAGTAGGTCCACATTCTACATTGGGGGTCTCACAGTAGCGGAGTAGAGGGGGGAGAATCAAACCCTTTTCGTCCTTGCCCTGATGGTCTCATTTCTTTTGATGCAGACTAGCTAAGTATTGAGCTGCCCATTCCATAGTGGGTTAAACCCACTTTTAGACAAAAAGGTTTAATTACTGGTCTTCATCTACAGTAGAGAAGAGAGCAATCTTCAAATCATGTCCATGCACATATATGACTGGACCTGGTCAGGAACTTACTAATTTAGAGGAACATTTCTATTGGTTCCCACTTTGAGTGTGGATGATCATGATGAGCTTTAGATTTATAGGACTGCAAGAAATAAAGCTGGAAGAAAATCCAAAAAATTGTTTTCCCCACTTCTCTTCCATCCATCTAACAATGGATGGAACTCAACTATGGAACTCAACTACTTCTCAATTATAAAATGTTTGCATCTCATCCTTGTCTTCATATTTAAGGCTTAGCATCTCTACTTTCCTTCCTTAGGAATCTAATGACTTAATATTAACCATCTAAGAGAAAAAATAAAAGAAACCACGTTAGATTCTTTTGACAATGATAATGCTGATGCATAAATCTTAACTGCTTTTTCAATTCATGTACTGCATCCCATCAGATGTGCTCCCTGCTGAAATCAGCATGATAGCTACACATTTAAAACTGGTTTTTAATCTGAAGACTTTAGAGTTTTGAGACTACACACTTACATTTTCAAACTCTGTGACATTTATACCAAGGCACCAGGGTTATTTGAACTTATTTTTTCATTATCAGTAAAAAAAGTCTTCAATATATTATGTCACGATTAATTTGAACACAACTCCCTGGAACAGAAGGAAAAAAAAGAACACTCCTACTCTGAATCACAGAATGGCCTGGGTTGAAAAGGACCACAAGGATCATCAAGTTTCAACCCCCAAGCATCTGAAGCATTAGCACTAACAGGATTTTTTTTTTTTGTAATGGAAATGTATCCTACCTTTTCTACAGCTGACTTGTTTATGAGAACAAGGGCCTCCAAAACACACCCGTGCAGAGCACAGAAATTGCTCTGGACCGAAAATGTGACATGGGTGCTTGCCTTCCTCAGGAGAAAGGGTCCTGCAGGCTGCACTGGGATAGCCTGTTCAACCTGGGTGATGGGAGCAGTGACTCAGAGGTGGCACGCCTGGCAGGTGGCTCCACGACCATTCCTGTCAGCAGCAATTGCCACTTCCAGCCCCATGTCACCTTGTGCCACACACACTGGCTGCAGCGAGCAGTATGGACAGCACAGGAAAAGCTTTGTTAGCAGCAGGGTGAGCTGAAACTGTGCCTGGGTCCTGCAAATAAAGAATGGAGACAGAAATATGACGGGACTGCAACAGGCTCCACCCCGCACATTCCTCGAGGAGGAGTTGGCTAACAGTTACTGCAATTTACAGCTGCCAGCCCAAAACATAATTAATGTGCAGCCACAGCCAGAAGGCTATCTTAAGGGAGAACATGGTCTACTCAGCTCACTTACAATAGTAAAAGGGTCTTTATTTTTAGGGATCACTGCTAATGGCAGACAGTTTCTTAGGGGCCATCAGGACTTAAGCAGATGTGGGAGCAGATGGCAAGACAATAATGCTTTTTTGGATGATTGACTAATACCTTTTGCCAAACACCAGTGGTAATAAAGATATTTTGCCCATCTTAGAACTAGTGACAAAGAATTTTCATTCCAACAATGGCAGGAGTTGAGTTTTACTTTTCTTTGTGTGTTTGTAAGCACCAAGGAACACTGATAAGCTCAACAAAGCTTTAACCTTCTTTCTCTCCACCTAAGAAATTGCAGTTCTCTATACATTTTGAAGAGGTAATACAAATGTTTAATCAGTTTTGTCATGTCCTGACTCTGTTGAAAGCAGGATGACATATATACCAAAGCAAGGGAGTAAAATCTGTCCAGCAGAAGGGAAAATTTATGGCTGCAATTTTGCAAAAGGGTCCCTCTGATGCAGTAAACTGCAAGAATGAAGCATGAAGAGTTTATTAAAGCCATAAGAATCCTGAGATGAGATTACAGCCTTTATACTCTGCCACGCTTCAAATTTGATAACGCATATCCCCCCACCCATCTCCTCCCCCCTGCCACTGCGCCGGGAAAGACGGAGAGGGGATAAAACCCACAGCAGATTGATTCTGATTTCACATGTAGTATTCTCATTAATTTTCAAGGCATCAACTCACGCAGATCAAAGTGGCAGAAGACGCTGACATCAGCTTTCATATCTGAGAGCTTATCACTCCCTGATGATAAAATTGCAGGATTATCAGGGAGTGCATCTGCAAGTCTATAGCTACTGTAAAAAGCATTGTGACATATAAATGCACAATGTGACACCACTACTGTATCATCTTTACTGGAATACTTAGCAAAACATTGTCATTGTCACCAAATGACAGTCATGCCTTTGATTGTACTTTTCAGTTTGGTAGCTCTGGAAATTGTAACTTGGGGGACAGCAAAATATTTTTGTTGCCCTGGCTGCCCCCACCTCTGCCATAATCATCTGCCATCTTTACTCTTCCTTTTTCTCACACAGGGGGTTGATAAGAGTCCTAAGGACTCTTAAGTCACTAACTAAATGGAAGTAATTCCCCTACAACAGAGCCCTGCATTCCTAGTACCTGGCCTTGGACAAAAGCGAGAGGTTGCTAATTCTGTGTTTTACAAAAATCATCACTAAGAAACTCTACATGAAGAGTCAACTCCAAATCAATATTCTAAGATATCAAGCTGTTCTGAAACTGCTAATACACATAGCCCCCACTCTGAAAATGTACTGTATGAGAAGTGCCAGTTCTAGCCTTGGTCACGTCAATCCTTGAAGCCTATAAATACATTTGCTTCTGCACAGCTGCATCACATAAAGCACTGCACCACTGCTCTAAGTCCATGCTTTTCTCATTTTCTTTGACATAAGAGAGAGCAAAGGAGTGTTACCATAGAAGGGTCAGGATGTAAATCACCTGCCTCATGGTGGAAAGCTAAAGAAAGATATTTGATTGGGTTTGTTGAAGTTACATCAAAGGTGCGATTCACAAGGAAAAGGTATGTGCAACATAACCAAACTGGAATTAAGAGTTATGTCCTCAGGGACAGGGCTGCCATCATCTGCAAATCGAGTCCACACACAACTCCAGACCACACACCCTAGGGACAAATTTTAAAGCAGAAATAATAAAACCACAATCACTGTTGTGATAGTTTGTCCTGACATTAAAATGACTTAAGACTTTGTGAATATGTCTCATCAAGTTTGTCATACAGAAGCTACTTGGGTTGCTGATCACAGATTGCCCATTAAGACTCAGAGCTCACCGCAGGCTCTAGAACATACTCAAAGGCCAGCAGATGCCCTGACTACCAGCCCGTGGCTAAACTCCAAAGCAGTTGGTTATCCCTCCTAAACTAGCTTTGAATTCATCATATTCATCCAGATATCCTAAGACATCATTTAGATCAGTAATTATCCCAAGGAAAGGGATTATACCTACCAACAAGGAATGAACAGAAAGCCAGTTGGCTAATTAATGGGAATAGCAGCGTCATTTGTGATTAGAAAGAACAGTTAGCAATCCATAAAAAATGAGTGCTATGGTAGGAAAATCTGAATGGGAACTGTATAAAATTCCTTTTTTGAAGGTCACAGACTGACTCCTTTATATACGGAGCAAAGTCACAACACTGAAGCACTGAGTAACGGATACCTCTCTTCTCTCCATTTACAGAAAAAGATACAAAACTAATACAGAGACTTCTTAGACATGTTCTAGACAGAACTCAGACTGAGGACGTAATGAAGAAATGCCACACAGCAAAAATAATTATGCATCCTGTCAGTACTGGTGACAGTCCAAAATCAATTTCTCCTCTAGAACTCAGAAGAAAATACTACTGTTCAGTGGGATCTTCTGACATTTTGAAATGAAGGTGTACTGTAAAACAGTATAAGAGTTTAGAATCCTCGTGGAATATTGCAGGGCTGTGTTTTGATACTGACAAACTATTTTGTTTAAAGAGAGAAGAGAATGTCTTAAATCAACATTGAAGTAATAAAATATTTTTTTAATTTAATAAATTTAATTTATTAAATTTATTTATAATATATAATATATATATTTATACATATTTATAATATATAATATAATAAAATTTATTTAATTTAATAAAGTAATAAAATGGATGTTGGAGTATAGAAGTCTCAACAGAATTAAATGAAATAGCATGAAAGTCAAATGTTGTAACTAATTGAGACAAGCAAATCAGCATCATATAAGTGACACGAGTAAGCTATTTGCTTCTACAACTTTCTATTGGAAACGGTATCAGAATGTGCCAATGAAATTTATTTTGCTGAAACTGAATTGTTCCAGTTGAAAACACTGTTGTGCCACATTCTAGTTTGTTTTTATTTTTACAGACATTATATTGGAACCAGCTGCAGAAAAAAAGCTTTACTTCTCTCTTCATGTACATGCAAACTTTTGGGAATGGTTCCCCTTTTAGCTTGGTGTGTAACATGCTGAAAAATCCGATTTGATGAGACCAGATGCCAGTACATATCACTAAACAACCACAGTAGACTGTGGTCTTCCCCAATACAAAAATAACATAATTAAGCACAACATAGCCTACTTTAATGCTCCGCTACAACCTCTTCTTTTTTGACCTGTCATTTCAGATGAGGCTTTTTACAGCTATTCAGTGACTCTTCACCAATAAATCCAAGTATCTCACCAATGTTCTTAGGCTGTTTTCTTCCTGTAGAGCTTCCAGACACTTTAACACCTGTGGTGTCCACTTATTGGGGAAAAGGTTGTATTTATCAGCTTGGGCAGGTGAGGGTCTGCTAAGCTGAATAAAAATCAAAGTTGCTGCTGAAGACACTACTTGGAATTTTAATATTTAGACCACTCCAAGTCTCTTTAGTTATCAGAAGGTTATCATTTAATCAAATACATTTAGCAAGTTAAAGGTCAATCTTTTAAAGGAGTGCACATTTTAATAATACTAGTAGTAAGTCCGTTGAGTTAATACCCTCATGAGATGAAATATTCTGGCCCATAAATATTTATAGCTAAGCAACTGAGTGAAGATACTTGGTACCTACGTGGTGACCTGTTTGTGCATACACCCTACGCACACAAGGTGGTAAACAGCATGATTCCAAGAAGAGAAAAATCAAAGCGTGGAAGCCTTGCAGCTACTTGCTTGCCCAACATGACTCTGCAGCAAGGATGCCGTAAACTTGACTCCCACCAGTCCTGGCAGCTACCCCTCCTGAGAAACAAGCCCTTAGCCAATGTGCCGCTCTGATCTTGATGGCAGAAAGGAGTTTTGACACCTGCGTTCCTATTCCTTCTGATCTCCTTTCCTGTTATATTTTTTTTTTACAAGATATTTCAGGTTTAAAACTGGTTTGATGACTGAAGAACCTTCCCCTATTTTTTTTCCTGTGTGAGATTATTCAACAACAGATGTTTGGTGATCTTAACTACTGTTGACAGGATTCCTTATACATACATACCTCCTTAGATAATTCAGTTACATTGTTTTAGGTGCTCTTAGTACTATTCCTTATAATTACTTCTGAAATCATAAATCTCCTGTAAACTTGACTTTTGTTTTCATTTTCCTGCCTGTTTCACAGCCAGTCACACTGAAATGATCTCACCAGTCTTTGAAAATTGAGAAAGAAAATACAATTAAATGCATATTTCATAATCTCGACCCAAATAATGTATTTCTAAATTAATCTAACCCCCTTAAAGAACATGTAGAAGAAGTGTAACTCAGAGTCACTCTGTCCTGGCAGAGTCCTCCAGACTTATCAATTCAGCCCTATGTCTGTGCAGCTGCTCACTGTAGCAGCTCCTTTCTCTTTGGACTGATGTCTAAGGATAGAGAAATCAAAACAACAGTTTGATTCCCACCCAGCACCTCCCCTCCCAGCAGCCAGCTGTCACATCTTGGGTTGCACACTCCAGCAGTGCACCACGAAGGTCAGAGAGGGATGTATCAATGCTCTGATCAGCCCACACCCAGATCCTGAATTCAGAGTACAGTAGCTCTAGAGTCCTGTCAGTGTATACATGCAGACACCATGCAATAAATGCACACTCTTCAACTTGATTTCCTCCTTCCCAACAGAACACTTCCCAACAGTGCCATCCCCTCTGTTTTGTTGCAAGTAACTATCCACACACCTTCTCTCAGTTGGCGAACGGGCCTATGCATTAAGGCTCTAATTGATGACAACATCAATAGTTGAGAAAGTGTTCTAGTATGTATGTAAACCCACTGCCTTGGTGTGCTTCAGGTACTGTTTTTATCAGCATCTTCTTCAGTAGTTGGTCTTAAATACTTCTCCCTGGACTGAACATTTATTAAGTGGTAAGTTGCTAGCCAATTGTTCACCTGTGGGGGACACAGCATACTGCTACCTCTTATTACTTTAATAATGTGAATGTCTGCAGTAAGGTTATTTTATGTTCTTGAGACAAAAATAAACATTAGATAGGAGAGAGGATTGCATGAGCATCTTCCCTTGTGCTGTCAAAATCAGAGGAAAATCAGGAGAGAAATTAACTAGCCAAACAAGTGAAGGCAAGTGTATAGGACTCAGGTTTTGTTCACTGGGCCAAAAAATCATCTGTGCTACAGCTCTCACCTACCACATTCCTGCAGTAGTGACTTACTTAGGTACTGTGCTCCAGACAACAAATATACAACAGAATCTCACGGAAATTGCAGCTGCTCAAAATTCATCAGCGAGGGTTTGAAAGACACGATACTCCGCTTAAGGGGAAACACCAACATGGCTTTGATTTTCATTAAATGTGTTCAGTTTGCAATGCAAAACTGAATATTTAAGACTTTCTGGACTTCTCACAGGGAGGCAAATACATTTTGATTGATTGTTTGTCAGTGAAAACACTAACATTTAACAGAAAAACAAATCTGTGAAAACAGAAGTGATTTTTGAGAGTTAAATAACTTCTTAAACACCTTTGATACAAATATGCTAAAGCTATACCAATTCAAAAGGTAATGAGCATCATTAGTGGGAATTGATCTACTGTAATAATCTTTTGTCTATAATGAGTATGCCATCCTCTCAGGTTGAAAAAAGATCACCTTCTCTTTAAGACAACATAAAAAGAGAGCTGCAGTAGATGCATGATCTGCAATTTGGGTAAGTACACTGTAAAACAGTAACATTTCTTCAATTATGGAGAGTACGACTCAGTTGAAGGCACTGAAATTGCATACTGAGAAAACAACCAGACTTACCCCTACTGGCTTCAGCCATCACGGGCTGTCACAAAAACATGTTAGTAGAATGAACACATGAAGCGCTGCTTGGGGTCACTGTGCACAAAACACAGAAATTGTAGTCAGCAAGCTTTTTTCCTGCCATGTGTCCTTGCATGGCTTTGCTACTGGAGCCCCTCTCCCACATGCCTGACAGTATGTTTGCCTTCCTGCACAACCACTGTAAGAATAAGTGACAAAAAACTTGAGATTCAGTTTTTTCAATAAAGATAGTCTTATAAGACTGTAGAAAAATGTGTTTGGAATGTTTGTTTCTTTTTCTACTGTTTGTGTCCTTTGGAATGCATTCTGTCTCTTCAAAAGTACTTCCTTTGAGAAGTAAATCTCCAGACTTTAAAGAGAAAGTGGATGCTGAACATGCAGCTAGTTCATGCTAAACTTTGCATTTACAAGATCTACAAGCATTTCAACTCTTTCAGTTAGAGACTTCAGTACTTACGTCTACTTAATAACATATTCCCTGCCAATACACGTGTACATTCAAAAAATATTTCCATATCTGGTTAAAGCGTAAGAAGGTATCTGACTATGCACAAGGGTGGCTTAAATGCTGTGGATGACCTGCAGTTATAGAGTCATGGACTTACTTTTTAGTTCTCCATGCTGTCATCGGTCATTCAAATGTGCTGTTTCATCACAAGACAACTTCTTCAGTTGAGTTTGTCAATGCTTTCCCTTTTTTTTCTGCGCAGAAGCTGACTAACCAACCTGTTGAACAAACAAACAAACAAAGTAGTTAAATAAGTAAGAAAACTTTTTTTCTGATCGATAACACTGGTCCATTCAGTGACACAGAGCACATCCAGAAGAAGGGCCACAGAAATGAGCCCAGGGATGGAACACCGCCCCTACGAGGACAGGCTGAATGTGCTGGGGCTGTTCAGCATGGAGAAGAGAAGGCTCTAGGGAGAGCTGAAAGTGGTCTTCCAATATCTAAAAGGGGGCTATAAGAAGGAAGGGGATGGACTCTTTAGCAGAGTCTATTGTGACAGGACAAAGGGAAATGGCTTCAAACTAAAATAAAGGAGATTTAGATTGGATATAAGGAAGAAGTTTTTTGCAATCAGGGTGGTGAGGCAGTGGCACAGATTGCCCAGAGAGGTGGTGGATGCTCCGTCCCTGGATGCATTCAAGAGGCTGGGTGGGGCTCTGAGCAATCTGATCTAACTGTAGGACTCTGTTTATTGCAGGGGAGTTGGACCAAATGACCTTTAAGGGTCCCTTCCAACTCAAATGGCTCTATGATTCTATGATCTGTTAGTAAGGATGGTACTGCATGGAACACGTGATGCTATCTTTACTTTCTTACCAGCAGGTACTAGAATATGACCATGAGCCCATGCTTGGGTGTATTGCCCCTGCAATTTGTACTAAAGACAGAGGAAGAACAATCCAAAAGGAAACAGCTTTGTTATTGACTAGACTTCATATAACACCCTGTATGTTCTTTACACACAGCGTACCTCACAATAACAAACACAGCCAGACTGACAGATCTACCTACAGACACGGCTCCTCACAAACATCAATACTTGTTGCAGCTCCTCCTCCTCGTTTTTTTTCCCCTTCTTTTCTGGAGAGTTTTCCACAAAACAATTCTCCACCTAAATGGCTAATCTAGAACCTGTAAAATCCAGTAACATTCACAGCACTCTATGCCTGGAAAGAAACAATCTTTTGGACCACCCAACTTTTCAACTCTTTCCATTCATATGAAATTTCTCTAGTAAGGTCAGATTGAAAAGATTTCTATTTAAATGATCATTTATTAAAATGTTTTCCTAGGATATACAGTCTGCTGTAGCATTACAATCTATTTTATCACAGGGTTTGATGCCAATGAACAACCTTCAGCGCACTGGCCCTAACTTCTTCAGTGCTTCCCCTTCTCCACGCCACAAATGATCTCCCACACTTCACAGCACTAAGATATCTCACCTCTTCCAATACCTACTCAAACCCCTACCTTGAGGTGATGTAAATTAAGGAGTCTACCTACACAGCACATTTTACCTCTGCTCACGTGTTGATATGCTGAGGTAGACAGCAACCACCACCAGGCAACGAAAACAAAATACTTATGGTCGTTGAAATGAATTACCCTGCTGTCCCTAATCGTGTGCCCATGGAGGAAACAGCTGCTTGCTGGGGTTTTCTTCATGTAGTCTATAACAGCACAGTGGGATTACTTGGCAGAAAGGTGAGCTGAATGCACATTGGAGAGCACTGTGTGCTGCTATTTAGAAAGGAATAAAATCAACAGTCACATCCTAATTAAGTGATGAGATGGATTTTTTGCTCTTTGAAGCATTTAAATAAGGAACCTATGTTTCATTCTAACAGACAGAATCTCTTTCCAAACTACAAGCTCAAAGAAGGATTTACTAGCTCTGATCTATGAGTAACACTGATGGTCAGACTAGAATGGTCTCATTTGGCTTTGAAATCTTAAATATAGGAATAAATAACAGGCTCACATCATGCACATTCACTGTTAACCTTTGTTATTTCTTTCATACACTTTAGTTCTGTGACTCCTTCACTGGCACACTTGAAAGATCAGAAGTTAAATGAGATTCAGCCTTGCAGTTCGTGCAGTACAGTCAAATCCATCAGCAGTTTCCCCACCCACTGGAAACCATTTGCAAATCTCCAAATACTAGCTAACAACATACCTAAAGAGTCCCAGTCATGCAAGGTTTATAGTTTGACGGGAAAACAAAGCTGAAGTCTGGAAGAATAGGGGGCACTCCTACCCAGCCTGAGAATCAAGGTACAAGAAAAGGAGAAAGCTCCCCTGTGCTTGCACCTGAGTCTGTCAAAATCTGAACTACTGCGACATTTTCAAAACAGCAAATCTGCATGGCTAACAAATCTGCAACGATTCCTACTCACAAATCCAGAGTCCCATGTACAAAAGTGTAAGATAAAAGTATTCCTTACTCACTGACCTCTCCTTCCTTTCTTATCAGATGAAGTTTCAACTGCAAGTGCAGAGCAAGAATGATAAACAATACGCATTTGATAGTCACTTGGGGGGACAGGGAACAAGTTTTTAGGTCTTAACTAAAGGTAGTTTTAAAATAGATTTTACACTGGAACAATAAAAACGAAGAAATTTATAGATATTGATTCTGTGTCCTAGGCAGGAAAGGAAGGCAAGAAAAAGAACAAAAAGACAATGACATCATTCCTGGGAGTAATTCTGATCCATCGGATACAAATCAAAAGTGAAAAACTTGACATACACTTTGAAGAGTAATTGATGAATAGATTAATCTGTTAATTCAGTCATGGTGTTTTCTATCTTCTGCTGTTTTCTTCTTTCTCACTAGCTCTCATTTTGCAAAATTACTTTCTACTCAGTTGAAGAGTTACCTTCTTGTTAACTAAGACTTGAGATGCCACATGACAAACACAGTAAAATATTTCTGAGGTCAGCATATTGTGGCCAAAACCCACAGGACACTAGTAAGTGTGACCAGCAGAAACTTAATATACAGGACTGTGAGCATTTCAGATTTGCAATGGGAAATCTCACTGACAGCACAAAGCCTGATTTAGAGAGATAACAGAACACACAAGTTGACCTCCATCAAGTTTCCTGGTAAGGTAGGCCTTTAAATGAGGCTTGCCCATAAGGAACCATGATCGGCATTGCCTGTGATCTGCATTTACTTATACGGCACGCTTCTCCCATCTCCCTGGCTCCTGCGAGCACGTAAACACTTCTGAAAAATCACACTACCTTTTTAAATCCCAAAGAGTGAAGCTTTAAAATATTTTCTAGGCACAGAATGGAAAGGAAAAAGTAGTATTTAAGAGTAGAAGCCAGAACACACTGTGCTATTCCAAATCACAGCATTGGTTTGCTATCAACGTCACTCAAAGCAACTAGCTTTGCATGTTCAATTTCCTGTCTAATCAAGTACTAGAGTTATCTTCATCTCCTTGGGCTGTGGGAAAACTTTGTAGCTATCAAGCCCAGATTTGGAGTACAAAAACAAGGTTTGAAAGATCTAACCTTCATTAAAGTTATCACAGTTGGTACTTATCCATCAGCAGTACTGTAGCTGCAAAATGAAATCTATACCATGAATCTCATTAATATCACACTGCTAACCATCTTTCCCTGTTGATGCTATTTTACAGCATCCAGCTTCAATTACTCTGCAAGTTCAGAAGATATAATACAAGTACTGTGCATCTACATTATGGTTTGTGCCATGCAGAATCATTTCCTCCTCCAGATTTTCCCAGTTGTGTGATGTGTATAGCTGCTCATCTTGACATCTGCTGGTCTGTTACACATATGATCAAGGTTTGTTTCTCACTAACTAGTTGGGAATGTTGCTATTTTCAGAGGAGATCACAGCTAGGAAAACAGAAGGCATCATGAAACCAAAACACAGATCTTTACCTGGGCTATATAGAGACATAAAAATCACGTATGTACCTTAAATCAGGACCAAAAAAAAAAAAAAAAAAAAAAAAAAAAAAAAAAAAAAAAAAAACAGCATTGAAGATAACCTTTGGCTTTTGTTACTTAACAGCTGTTAACAAGAGCTGTAGGGAATGATATATCTCTGTTCAGAAGAGAAGCATCTAGAACCTGGCATTTGAATCTGAACAGAAGCTAAGCCAGTGTCCCAAGCTGCTGGCAATGTGCAGGAGTAACACGCATGCTTAAAAAGATGCATTCTGAGTAGTGGGGTTGTTTTTGTTTGTTTTTAAATGTTTTTGTTGTTGTTGCCTGTTTATGGGGTTTTTTGTTTGCTTTTTTATTTTTAAAACACAAATCAGTGTTTATGGAAAGCACTGCTATTTGGGCAGAGACACCTCACAAACTACTAACAGCAAGAGGGTTTAAAATAAAGACATTTGATGCACTGAGCACTTATGAGAGAGGACATTACCTTTGGAGGCAGCCCACTCTTACTACATTTACATTTCAAAATAAATCAAGTTCACTTAGTCTACAGTTAGCATCTACTCATCACGCGTTTTTTTCCTAAACTAAGATAAAATGCCACGTACAATGAACTAATGGTTTAGAAAGAGCTTTCACATTAATCACCCAAGTATAAAAGTGGTGCCAATCCATTAATCTTGACTGTGTTACTTTTTGAAGAAGGATAGATAAGTAAACAGCCACAAAACATGGAGGTGCTTAGCTCAAGCAGAATAAACTCTAATATTGGTGAAAAGGAAAATATGAAAGAGGCCATTAAACACATGCTCACACTAATTTATTTACATTTAACGAACAAGGGGGCCATTTGCTGTAACTAAATGTAAGATAATTAAAAGTGAGAATTACCAATTAGAATCTATATATTAGCAGTAAGTACTTCTAAAAACACTGCAATGCTGAATATGCCAATACTAACAGACCATTTTTATTTTCCAAGCATTTCTAAGGGCTTCACACAGATTTCATAGTGTACAGCATAGTTCACTGATTTCTTATGGCAAAGCATGCTAAATTTCCCCTTGCATTAAATATCTGGTAACAGGCAGCACAATGCTAAGCAGCACTACTTCCTCTCACTCTGCATTGACCTCAACACATATGTACATGTGTCCAGGAAATTTTATGATTGTATGCACAAGTTGAGCATAACCTCTATCAGCAACTACATTAATACAACAAGAGCCCATTAAGCAACTACAGCACACTCATAGAAGCAGACAGGACTAATGTTTGTGGGCTAGTTCTGAAAAATATGAGTCCCCTTTCTTCTGCATCCAGTTTCTCCAGTAAGATCTCTCTCTCTTTTCCATGGACCTCTCCATATATTCCCTAACACCAGGGGATGTTGCCAATGTAAAAATAAACGTGTTTCAAATAAATGGGGTCTCTTGTTCTTGCAGAGAGAGCACAGATAAAGGAGCATCAGGTGATGACTCCTTTTTGCTACATGTACCTTCCATTAGCAAAAAACAGCTTTACACACATATAAACTGAGAAGATAGTCTATCCTCATAACATCTGTTGAAATGAGAACAAAAGTAACGAATGAATGGCAACCCTAAATACAATGGAGTACGTGTATAATTGGCAAGCAACATAATATGCCTGGAGCCAAAGAAACACATTTTTATTATCTTTAGGTAAAAGCAAGCAAATATGGTTTGTTACAAATTCCAATTTTCACAATTCATAAAATCTTGATTCCCTGCAGACCTGTCCAGAAAAGCACTCAAAATTAATTTCTGTTAGTAACCCCATTTGCTATTATTGACAGCAGGCTCTAGTCTTTGCGAAACAACATAACTGCAAATATTGCAAGGTCTTTCTCCTTCAGACAAAGGAAATCTCATCCATAAAGATCTCTTGGATGTCAGTCCTCAACATTACATAGACACATATGAAAAAGCTGATGCAGGTCAAGGAAAAACACTGATAATGAACAGTAGGAATTATGAGTAGGGAAAATTACCTACCTCTTCTACTATTAATGGCTTTATAAAACTTTATTCTGTATGCTTTCAGTTGGCATACAAGTCTTCCCCTAAGGTTCACAAGCCCTAAGCATTCAAATTTCTCCGTGCCCCTTTCTGAGACCTCGTATTTCTTCTCCTTATCTCTCAACTCCATTTATTTCCTTAGAAACCAACTCATGGCAACATTTGGCTGTGAATGCAATGCTCTAGTTAGCAAGGAAGAAGCTTGTTATCTAACGTTTATTATGAATACTCTTTACTCAGCAGGCAATGGACTATACAGACATTTCACTGAGAGATAAATTGAAGCAAATAATTTTAGGTATTTTTTATCCACTTGAAGTAGTCAATCTGAATTGAATGCAACAGAATGATTTTCATGGCGACAGCTGTAGCGAAAAAGGCCCCTATAAAAGATATGTCTGTATATAAAAAATTAGTTAATAGAAAATGCTCCTTGTAGAGAGAAGAGAATACATATTACTGTATAAATGCTAGGTGGAACAATAAAGCTCTTCTCGTCATGCCAGGCAAATTGCTGCTGGTCAGATTCACTATATGTGAGGTCCTAGCACCACCTGAAACATCTTCAATAGAGAAAAAAGGAAGGAAAACTAAACCAGGCAGCTTATAGGGTAATATATAGTGCCTACAGAAATTTGGTCCCTTAATGCATATTGAAATCATGATGTTAGTTTTTCGAAAATTGTACTAGGTATAGATCTTCTCCAGGGACCCGTACACATTGCGGTGCCTGGCCCTTCAGAAGGTGTGTAGTGTTCCTAAATCCATTAAGGACTCCTGAAAATCACAGAGTATTTCTAAATTGCCATCTTCATAACAGATTTCCTAGAGGGAGCTCTGAGTCAAAACAACTTCTGCTAGAAGCGCCAAAAGAAAAACATTATGATGATGCATGAAGCATTAATTGCACAGCAAAAAGAAACAAAATAATGGAATCACACTGTAATGATTTCCAAAACTATTAACTTTGTTAATGAGTGATTAAAAATTTAGTCCCCGAACTGATTAAGTGAGAAAAAAACAATCATTAAAACTTCATCCAAAAGGCTTTTAATCCAGCTGTCTTCTGAAATGTATGGACAATGAATATGCTTGGTTTTAAACTACAAAACTTCGAAATTGGACTGAAAAAATTTTGACGTTTGGGCTAGATGATCTTAGAGGTCTTTTCCAACCATAATGTTTCTATGAAATCCTTGTATTATGGGATAGTGTTATTTAATATTCCAGGAACAATAGCCTCATTTTCAAGGGTTTGGTGTTTGGGAGTAGATAAAGGACAATAGTTGACCAACTCCTTGCCAACAGGGTTGCCAAATCCTCTGATTTCACTGCAAAGCCAAAAATACTTCATGCTCAAGTGTTGGGTTCTGGAGCCTTCTGTTACATGAAGGAAATTCCCAGCTTTACTTTCATTCATCAGTAACACACTTTTTAGCTGGCAGAAGAAAGCTTGAAAATAGAAACCCCGAAGACGAACACATACACATTGGAGTATCAAGGTTTTTAGGCAATCTCATGACTTAAAGGATCTTTGCACAGAATTTCACTACTTCAGCAAGTAGCACACTGTTCTGAAGTTATCTATGAATATGCAATTACAGTATTAACTCCAGGTGCTAATGTATTTTGAATTAGCACATTTTTCTTTGAAATGCAGAGAATCAATGCACAGTGGTACCATAACAAAAGTCAGTAGGGAATAAAGAGGCTTCTCAAGAGCACACCAAAGTGAAAGCAGCACAGCTTCAGGCATGCTGACTTCCAGCACGCTACCAGTTCTGTTTTGCTACAGTTTAGGATCCCACATCAAAAGTCCTTCTAGACTTTCTCCATAGATGGAGATGGAAGCATCTGCCAGATTTCTCGTTAGACAGGTTGAAAGAGATAATTTGGAAGGAGAAAAAGGAAGAGACTTTTCAAATCAAGGAATGCTTATGATAAAGAAAACCTACAGCCATCCTCAGTTTGTTTTATTGTTTCAGCACAAGTGAGAAGATGAAATACAAGACTGCAAGAATAACATTTTAGGCATCAATGTGGACTCATTAAAACCTTGCTAACCTCCACCACTCTGATACACTTTTAAATTGGTTCTCTTAGGATCTTCTGTAAGAAAAAGAACAGTTTTCAATGAAGCCCCTGGGAGTATGACCTCAGAAATACACCAAAGCTTATATATGTGTGTGTGTGTGTGTGTGTGTGTGTGTATAAGCATTAGTAAAGAGAGCATGAATTAATAAAAGGCAGGAGAGTTTTACAAACTAGTTTCAGTAAAAGGGTTGCAGATCTGTAGAGAACTCAATAAGACTACAAGAATCTCTCGTGATATTCAGTAGGCACCAGAAATTCTTCCAAACCAAGCTGGAATGGTTCTATGTATTTTCCAATTAAAAAAAAAAAAAAAAAATCACACTGGAAGAGTATAAATGTTCATAAAAATACAGAGGAAAACATGCAAAAGACAGCAAGAATCTCATGCCATGAAAGGTAGTATGAAATGGAAGGAGTACTCCAGTTACCTGAAGATCATGCTACAAAGAGGAGCTGCCTTAATCATTCTGACAAATGATAAAATATAATTACTCATCTCAACAGCTCAGGTCAAAGATGAAGAAAATAAACATTGCTAAAGACTTCCTCTGGTCAGATTATGAATGAGGCAGATGAAGAAAGACCCACCTTCCTGGCTGTTGCCATTGTCTTTTGGGCTCACAGGTGAATTATATGACTTCAGTGAATAAATATACTAATTTTTAGTCTTTCTGTAGGAGTCTTTAGAGACACACATTGTCATAAACCCTGTTTTAGTCTACAAGATCCCTTTTTAGGAGTTGCATACTATGAGCAGATTTGAAAGGTTTCTAAGTCTTTTCATGATAACCTCCATCCACTGTCTCCAAAGCCCAGGGGACTGCAGCTCTCAGAGATGCACACACTTCCCAGTGTGCCAGCAGTTTTCCAGCTGCTGAGCTGCTTTGTGGAGATGTCTGACAAGAGTTTAAGTACACTGAAGGAGACACTTTTCAAAAAATGCCACCAAGCACTGGAAACATGGCAGAAATCATGCTAATAAATCATAATTAAATGATACCTTGTTTAGTTACCATGTTTTCCAACATAATCTATTTTCCTTCATTGTGTTTTCAATTCCTCTATGTTGTTCTCATTGTCAGTGCATGAGCTGCTCTTGTCAGTGACAGGATGGCTGATCCTGGAAGATGCTCAGAGCAGGTGCCAAGATCCTGGGTACCTCTAGTTTGTATCAACACTACATGGGAACCCAAGCAGGCTGAGCACACAGATTTTTTTTATTACTTTGAAAGCAGTTTCATCCTTCTTTATCCTCCTTTAATTGCCTTCACAGTATTTCCTAATTTGATCAAAGTGAAGCAAATTTTCAAAATATATACTTTCACTTTTACACATACTATTAATTGTTGACAAGCCTTGAACTGTTTTGTTCTGTATGGAAGAAAGGCTTCCACACAGACCATTGCTCTGCCCATTTCAAAACATGAAAAATGCTGATGTTTCTCATTTGCTATGTTCTGAATCCTTTGCAGATGAAGGGTAATCACAAGATTAAAGTATCCTACTGGAAACCAAGATTCTACTGCCTGTCTTGGGGCTGCATTTGCAACGCCGTGGGTAAAAAGAGTCTCTTCTCCCCTGTCTCCATTGGTCCATCCAGCAACATAAAAATTTTTTTTCTTTCCCTCAGTACTTTTGTCATATCTGCTCAGGTTAGCAAGTCACCAAGGATGGAAATGTCTTGCACTGTGTGTACAAGCAATGCAGCATCACAGGATACCAAATCCTTGGCTTGGCTGTTCATCTAAAGCTGCTAGATGAGTACAAGGAACAGGAATCAATGGCCAGATCGAAATAACTTTTTAAAACTGATCTTGCTGTATCAGTACTGGAAAAAAAAAAAAGCCCTACTGCTTCTTTGTTAGAATAAGTTAGCTCATCATCCAACATACTCTTCCTAAAATTTTCACTACAAATTACAAAGTAATTTTTTTTGCTTTTTACTATGAAGGCTGCTACATTAGCTTCAACATAAACAGAACTAATGGACTTCAGACCATGTTCCCCAAAACATGCTCCAGTTGGACTTACAGTTTTAAACACTCAAAACACATGTCCCAAGAGATCAAAATGACAACTATGAAATCATCAGAGAAGGGGGAAGAAAACAACAGTTGCTTTGGTCTGAGATGAAAAACTGAGCATTGTCTTTCTACATTAAAATTCACCCTTCCCAACTCTCCGTACAGCATTTCAGTTTGATTTTAGCATAGTTTTAACCTTCAATAATAGAAACTATTCCCATTTCCTAAACTTAATCTCAAGACATGATTTCTAAACAATCGAAATATTTCTTCTCTGAAAATGCCACCTCTATTTCAGCACTTTTAAGCAAAAACAAAAGGGCAAGATAAGAATAAATTATCTCCAGATTCAGGCTGAGTTCAGTTGGTAGTTACAGTTAACAAAAAACAACAATTATTCATGAGATAAACTGTTCAGCCGAAGCACTGTGCACATATCTGCTGTGAACACTTTCATTTGCTGCTTCTTTATTGGGTTTTGGGAGGAGTTATTGAGTTTCCTTATTGATTTTTAGTGAGTGAAACAGTAGTATTTGTTGGGATCTTGACTGAGCTAATTGATAAGCTCTTGGTAATAAACAACAGCAATAGCGAAAATGTAAATGAAACAATCAATGCAAGTCAGAGCAAAAAAAAAAAAAAAAAAAAAAAAAGCCTTCAGAACCTTGTGAAATGGCATCATTATCATTACAAGCCAAGTGCTACTACAGAAACCCTTGAGAGCTGCCAGAGTAATGAGTGCTACTAGAAATCTAATGACAGCACACTGAGTAATTAACATGTTACATTAATTTCTGATACATCTAAGGATGCATGTTTATTTTAGCTTGCCAGGCAAGATCAAGTGAAATAAACTATTTATAATTTACTCAGTATGGAGTTTCTGCTTCCTACAGCTCTGTTATAGCTTAAAATTGAAGATGTGATTGCTGATATATGCTCTCCATTCACAGTTAAAAGAGTAGCTTTCACCTTAAGAACCATAGTGAAGACCATAGCTTGTTCTCTTACTGCAAACTATTAAAAACTATTGATCCCATTCTCAAACAACTTGTGAAAGGCATACCATACAAATATGTAGTCTGTTGGCCTAATGCCTCTTAAGTCATGCCAGTGCAACCATAACTAATTTGATCAACAAGCAAAAAAGTTTGAGTCTAAGTGAAAAATAGTCACTTCACTCAAATATGACACAGATGTGACATAGCTGTTCAGTTAACTAAACAGAGTACTTGCTCTCCTCCCTCTTCAATACACATTTTCTTTTGTGTATTTAGGACCATCACTTAATCTGCTGCAGGTGACAGTTCAGAATCTTAATTCATAAGGTCAAGGAGATGAGGCAGATCCTTGTGGGTTCCTTCCAGCTTGGGATGTTCTCTGATTCTATAATGAAGTTAGTATGGAGCATGACAAGCAGATACAAAGTTTGTCCCTTCCATGCTGCTGGATAGCGAAGTTTAATTGTGAAAAAGATGTAGACAAATGCCTACAAGCGTCCCCATCTCTCCACGTCCCCAAAGTTCTTCCATCTCTGCCCATTTGTGTGTATGGAAAAAACACTTGGACTTGATAAATCTAAGTACAGAATAAGATGAAAATTAATGCAAGCATGCCCAGAAGTCTGGTTGATAGATGTAATGCACACTGGTATCCTCAAACTTCCTTGAAGTAAGACTGTTGTAGTAGGCGTTTACGAGGTATCGTTGTGATGCGTTAGGACCCCCCCTGCTCAGTGATTGGACAATGCATGCTTAAGGGGTGTAGACGAAGTAACACACGAGGGTATGTAAACAGATGCCACGCAGCAATAAACGCCATTTTGCTGTTCACCACATCAGTGTGTCGGCAGTTCCTGGCTCTGATTAGAGACTTAAGTAGTAGGGTAAAGGCGGATACAGCAAGATCGTAACGAGAACGGCAACATATGGTGCCCTGTGTGAGGCTTGAACTCACGACCTTCAGATTATGAGACTGCTGGGGATTGGAAAGTATGCTGAAACCATCCAAACCACCAACACAGGTCCACGCAGTCCAGAGTATGGAGACAGGGTGCTTTGGAAGGAAAAAAAGGACCAGAACTCCACTGAGTAGGCTCTTTTCCAGCAAACTCTTTCCATTAGAAACAGCTAATGGCTGGAATTGAAAGGTTTCATGGGAATATGTCACTGCTGTTATACCACCTTGTGCACTGTTAAGTATCTTCTGTACATCACCTCAAAAGCAGATGCCTTTCAACCAGAAGCTAAGCAAAATATTTTTTTTTCTCAAAAATACCCTGAGACTATTGAGGAGGCTAAATAGTCATGATTTACAGAATGCTTTGATGCTAATCATCAGATGAAAGATGCGGTAGGAATAGAAATGTCATATAATAAATCAGAAACAACCTTCAAAAGAAAATAAAGGGAAGGATTTCACAGTTTTGAGTTACATAATTTCTCCCAAGTCTCTACAGATAGAATTCATGCAAGGGCAGGACACTGTAGGCGGGAGGATGTGAGGCAAAGACAACGGCACTGCAATCACTGCTTAAAAAGTTATGAATAGCAGGGGCAGCAACTCCAAAAGTTAACCTAACGCCAAGTCCCCTTGTTTCACTGCTCTGAAAGATGATAACAGAAATCAGGAAGGCATTTTCAAGCAAAAGAGGATTAGAATGATGAAGGTCTATGATTTAGTTGCAGAAAAGAAACTTAGCTCTCATCAGGCTTGTCTGTATTACTGAACTGATGTCTATGTGGAGCAAGGTAGATTGTACTACCACCAAAGCTAGCAGAATTATTGCGCTGGAGTCAGGAGTAAAAATGTCACCAAAACTGAGAGGAACAGCTTGCAAACACATCCTATAATTCTGTATGTTAAATAAAATAAACGCTGTGTTTACTGTGAATCCCCAGCAATAACTTCATTACAATACAAGTCTTGTCCTGGCAATTTCAACAGTTGTTCAAATTTACTATCATATACATTCCCTTTTAAGAGCAGATTTTTCCTCTTTTTGTGCAAAAGTTCACTTATGCAGGCAGACTTACTAGGTGTTTTTTCCCTTTGTTTGTTTTTGTAAAGTCTTTCTGCTTGGTACTGTTTGACATGCAGACAGCTGTTCATAATCCCAAAGCTCAACAATTACATTAATTTTAAACTAAAGGTTGGAGCCATAAATTCTCCCTAGTATTTCCTGCAGCTAAAGAAACTCAGTAATCAACAAAAGGAAAACACTAATGATATTTCATGACTGTTTTATTTTCTTGTCACACATGCAGCAGAAACATACAGAGGTAAACAAGTGCCTGCTTCTCAGATTTCATTTTGAACACAGAAATCACTGTAGGGCACACAATAAAATTTGGCTTTTGACATGCGCTCCACAATTAATAGTAAATTCTCAGCTGAACATTTGATACCAGGTGCTTTTTTTCTGCTGCCTCTTACTTTTTTTTTTTTTTCCATGCTATTTGATTGCAATTAAGCCGTGACCAAATTCATTAGCTCTGAGCAGGATACCTTTCCTTGAACTCAGCAGCACTTTGTCCTCTGTTCTTCAACAAAAGCTCCCTGAGAGGTGTCTCTGGCATTGTAAATGGGCACCAAGACAGCTCACAAGCACCTCTGAATAGGGCAGCATACATGGCAGTCTCAGAGAGGAGGAGTGGGGCCACCACACATGGACAATGCTCAAATGCGATCACAACAGCACAAATAATACGGCTCAGAATAACAACCTGCTCCTGGGAAGGATGATAAAAACTCAGCTTTTTCGACCAGTATAGTACAAATACACAGCATCCAAAAGCTCACATTAGTTGAATTTGACTATCTCTCTGTTTTCCCTGTATTATGTTTCAATTAAATAAACACTAGGCAAAAGACCATGAATATGTACACTAGTGTGAAAAATTACGCCAGTTGCCAAATTAGTATTTCTTAAAAATTACTTTTCTATAGACCATGAAGTGACTGTGTGAGTCTCTCTATAAAGCAGAGATACTATTGCTGTAATGTGGTTGCTTCTTTTCATAGGGTCCTTGGGCATCTCCGTCTAATAAGTCCTGCTAGAGGTCCAAGGTGCACAGCTTGGATGGAAAGGTTGCCTAGCCTTAGTGAGAGCTCTGCAGACAACCAGTGAGGGAGACATATCCAAACTACCGCACGAACTGTTCTGTTCTCTCTTTACCTCTACAAGCACATAAACCAATATATTTCTATTTTTCCATTCTATATTCCATTCTGTGATTCTATAATTTTCTTTAAAATATTCAGGGGTGCTCCATATCAGAAATCCATCAAGTCCACACTAAAGGTTCTTCTACAGATGCCATAATTAAGCCAACATAAATACTTTAAGTAAGCCTCACAAGAAATAACCACCAAGAGCAGCAAAGGGATGCTCCTACTGCCTACATTACCTGCTTAAGCCAGCAGCCTGACTTCTGGACTCAACACCAAGGAGATAGGAGGAGAAATGGTTTCAAACTAAAAGAGGAGAGATTTAGATTGGATATAAGGAAGAAGATCTTCACTGTAAGAGTGGTGAGACACTGGCACAGGTTGTCCAGAAAGATGGTGGGGATGCCTCATCCCTGGAGATGCTCAAGGTCAGGCTGGACAGGGCTCCAAGAAACCTGATTTAGCTGTAGGTGCCCCTGTTCATTGCAGGAGAGTTGGACCAGATGACCTTTTAGGCCCTCTTCCAACTCAAACGATTCTATGATTCTGTGAAACAGAGATGATATGATAGTGCCACAGCTGCGACGAGATTGAACAACACTTCATCTTGTACCTGTATGTTTAAATGCCATTAGCTGATGACTAAGAAAAACAGAAGAGGAACAAAATAAACAACAACAAAATCAATGTTGCCTCACATACAATCATTAAAACTCCACAGACCAAACTGCAGCATGTCAAAATCACATCTAGTTTGTTGACTGCTGCTGTTGCCACAAAAGTTTCCAATTAAGAAACACACTTCGACTGAGAAAGATCTATTCTTTTTTATGATTGATTTTGCCCTTTTTGGTTGAAATAAGATGAGAAGTCTAGTTTTTAGCCAGCTACTGCACCAGAAAGTGAATAGTCCTGCTGCTGCTATATAATCCCCATGATCTGTAGACAATATTTTTCTATGGGATGCTGTAAAGAAGCACTACAAGATACTGCAGTCACTACAAAAGACTATGTGATGCTATGGAGAGTTCTGACATTTTATTTCTGTTTTCCTGCTTGCACAAGTGAAACAACCACCACCACCAAGAACGAAGAGGCTTCTCTACCAGGGAGAACAGCAACAAGGGATGGTAAAGGTGCATGCTGTGTTTTTATCTATTTGTCAAAGCATTGTCTTCTTCATGCTTCATACAGAACAGTAAGGCAAGACCATTTCCACTATAAAACAAATATTTTACAAATTTACTGTGTCCTTAACAACTTGATGTTTCAGGGCCTCTATGGAGACATAAAATAGAGAGCTGTGATGCTTTGTGGATCCTTCCAGTCAAAGTGTCTGCTCCTTAGATCAGTATCTGGCTTTGTTAGACAGTAATCCCTTCCTCCTCCCCTTAATGTGCATACAGAGGCATGCAAACATGATTGCTCTCTTGTTGATTTGGATTTTGTTTTATAAATGCCATGGAAAGTTCACACATATTTCATGAGATGATATAAAACAAACAAAAATCAACCAAGCACTGAAGAGTTCTGGTGCTCCCTAATACATACTTATTGGCTTGTTAGGAAAATACTGCCTTGCAGATGTCAACATGCCTTCAGAATCCAGAGCAATGACATAAGCAGCAGAAAGGGGGAACAATTTTGTTGCATGGGCTTTGCTTCTATCTTTTGCACGTTTTCTGGAGCACATCACTTACAACTGCCAGCAAGAAGAATGGCCTTGTGCATTTTTTGGAAGTTAACTGCTTAGAAATAGACTAAATATTTTAGTTAGCCTCAGCTTTTAGTAACTTAATATTGGGGCTGTTTGGTTTAGAGATGAGAAAGCTACAAGGAGACCTCACAGTGGCCTTAAAGGGAGCCTAAAGAAAAGCTGGGGATGGACTCTACCAGGTAATGTAGTGACAGGACAAGGATGAATAGCTTTAAAACTAAAAGAGGGTAGGTTTCAATTTGATATAAGGAAAAAAATTCTTCACTATGAGGGTGGTGAGGCACAGAACAGGCTGCCCAGAGAGGCTGTGGATGCCCCATTCCTGGAGCTGCTGAAGGCCGGGTAGTATAGGGCCCTAGGAAGCCTGGTCTGGTGTGTGGCAACCAGCTCACAGCAGGGAGTTGGGTCTGGGTGGGCTTTAAGATCCCTTCCAATCCCAATCATTCTATGATTGTATGATTACACTGGGGCAAAGAATGAATTGTCTTTGTTATGGCAAAACGGATTACATTTTCTCTCTGACAAAAGAGCATTAATGGACCTTGGGCATTCTTTGTGACTTTTGCATCAGTTCCTAAGGTACGTTGGGCATTTCCTGACATCTGCCTACCATAAGTGTACACAGCTTAAAGAGAAAGGCTGTCTTTAATCATTAACACTCTCAGTCCCTCACACACCAAAAAACTGTTTTCAATTGAGATCTTAAAGCGTTCTTATAAAAATCTGAGGCAGGAAAACATGCAGTGCGAAGAATTGGTTAAAAGTTTCCAAATACTACGTGTGGTTTTTTTTTTTCCTTCAAGTATTCTCCTGCATCAAGTATTTTGACAGAAACAAGATGGTATTTCTGCCTGAAATTGTCTTCTGCCTGAAGTTAGAGGTGACAAAGCATTAATATATGCAAATATACAGCTTACAGCTTGTTCACCAGGAAATTGAGTGGAGAAGAATATGTAGGCTAAATGTCACTAAGACATATAAAACTCTGTGTGGCTATATAAAATGCTTCATCGTACTAGAAATAGGAATGTGTGAAGTATAAAAGGGAGTGAATATGCAACTTTTCCACTCCCAGATGTCTCACAATGGGCAAGTGTGACACGAGGCATATGTGGAGACTGCCTTTCTGTGAAAGGCCGGCTTTCCACAGCCAGCTCGAACGTATTAAGAACAGCTAAAACTTCCTGCAAACCTCTCTTGTTTTGCAGGGACTCTCTACTTTGCCAAGTTTGTTGTACTTTGCACTGCCACGACCTATTCTTCCCCATTCCTTGCCAATGAAGGCTCAGGTTTGCTCATCGCTTGTAACACAAACAGCACTGTGAATGTTACAGTACAGCAGATGTAGCAAGCCCTGAAGGACTACAGCAAGTGCAAGGAATATGAGAATTCCAGTCTCAGATTATCACTTCCACGTCACAACCTTGGACTTCGCTTCTTCTCTCAGCAGGTACCTGCTGAAGAAATTGGACTTGATTTTCCCCTCATCAGGCTACCTCACAATTTCCTACTCCAATCAGCATTTCATCTGTAAAGCATTTACCAAGTTCATGGCTACATGCATGACAAGATTTACAAGCCTAAAAAAGCCAATACATATTCTGATTATTGATAAATAGGGGTGAAAAAATTATACATATATTTGTCATACCATGAAAAATCATCAAAAACATGATTTTGTTGTTATTCAAATAAGTAAGGTTCAGAAACACAATTTTAAGTGCCATGTGGAGTAATCTAATTGTTTCATTTTAACCTTTTTGGAACAAAATCCTTTTCAGCATAGGATGCATTTAGTTGATATGAATCAGCCCTAAGTTTTAGTAGTGCTGTAAGTATCATTTCACAGTGGGGAACAGCAGAGAATCTCTGTTCACCTTATGCATGACCACGCTGATTCTCACTGTCTTGGTTCCAGTCCCACATGCTCATGCAATACCGACAGCACAGCTCACTGCCAGAGCTCCCTGATCCAAACCAATCCAAGTTTCACCAAAGAGCTGTTTTACCAATTTGCATCACTCATTTTGCTGAAAACATGAAGCCAGGCTTGCATTCGGTGAACAAAAGAGTTCCTTTATTAAGCATATTAACCTAAATTTTATTTTTAAAAATGTGGTAAAAAAAAACCCAAAACATCCCACAAACCTAAACAGCTCTGACAGCTCCAACAATAATTTTTGATCAGAAATTCATTTCAGAATTCTTTTCATTTGTCTATTTGGAATAATTTCAAACTACAGAGCAGCCAGCATAACAAAATCTACACCCAAATTCTGCCTAATACAAGCAGAGAAATAGCAGTAAAGCAAGAATATATATCCACACTTAGTATTTGACTTTTAGATAAAATAGGGAAAAAATACTTTGACAGTTAATGAGCATTTCTGTTCTTAGAATGAGCTTCAAGCTTTGTTCTGGGGATCACGGAGAGTTATAAAACAGGAGAGCAGTGAAATTCAGACAGCATTTGGCATTTCTTGTAAAGCTCTACCTATTACTCTTGAGATAATGGAGTGGGACAGAGGGAAATTTCTTATAAGTTGGTTGTTTTTTCCTATTTAAAAAACAAAAACAAAACAGAACAACAACAACACAAAACTATTACAATTGAGGAAAAAACTTCATGATCTCCAATGGCGTGATGTCCAGAAAAGACACGGCCTCCTCCCCTTCCTCCAAAAACAAAACACCATCATAAAAATCAGCAATCGAAAGATCAGAAGCTTTTCTTATTTACATCATAATGATTTTGAGGGAGGTGACATCTATATGATACACCTATTTTTTTCACTAAACAAAGCACGAAATCAGAGAAATATTTTAGCATGTTTAGCTTATTAATCCATATAGCCAGCAGATGGAGCTGAGGTTCTGTTTTACACAAGGGGGAGAACAGTTAATTTCTGAAAGTATTTAAGTGAATAATATGAGTGTGTATAATACACAGACAATGCATATAGACACACACTGCATTGTATAAATTGGGTATATTGAAACTGAAAAGATCTTCAGGAACCAGTAAAACGAGTTGACCAGTTTCTCTTCTGCATATAATGAATTAGATATTCTTAACTGTGGCTTCAATATGAGCCACTAATACCCAAACTGTTAGGAGTGCAGTCCCTTTGATGTCTTTACACTTCTTCCAAATATAATTGAAATAAGCCAGTAAAGAGCTGTTAGACTAAACAAACAGATATTCAAGTACAGACAGAAGAATTATTTAAACTCTACCACCTGCCTTAGCGACCAAGATGTAAAATATCTAAGTAAGTAACTTAAGCACCAAAACCTGAACTTTGCTTCACAGTACTTTGCATATTTGAAAGTACATACTTTTCCCTCATATATACATACACGTGCATATATAGTGAACAAGTAAAATTGTACTACAAAAAAAAAGGAGCTTCTAAGAATGCTGTATTGCTTCCTCCTCACATTCATGCCATGTGCCAGAAGACCCAAACTAAATTACCCAGGACAACAGTAAGTGATTCAGTCAAAAGGCATATATATGTCAACTCAATTTAAAATGACTTGTTAACATTTTCTCCCACTGTTTTAATGAAGTTGGCTTGAATCCCTGGAGTTTAAGGTTGTTAGAACACAAATATGTCAGACTTATTATATATATGCTTGTTGTTAGCACCTACTACAAGATACATGGCCTGAATTAGTACTACAGTAGACACGGGAAAACTTTATGGCAATTACTGCTCCTTTCCACTTCACAGTTTACACTGGAAAAAGCAGTCCTTTTCTGAATGGATTTTTACCCCAACCAAAAAAGATTTGGGGTAGGTGCAAAATACTGATGTCTGTGTGATAAAGCAACTCTGCCAGATACAAAGCACTTGATAAGAACTGTCAGTAAAATTATGAACTATTTTCATCAAAAACTTTAAGTTTTCAAAGTCTGAATCCATTAAGAAGCAGAACTAAATATGACATTCTCATAGAAGTAGAATTGCTTTGGACTGATCTAAACATTGTGCTATGAAATCATTTAGACTGCAGTTGTATATTCCATTATGATTTTAAGATGATGTCATTAGATAAAAGGAGATTTTCTAGAATCAAAGTAAGATTAATATTGTTTAAGCTTTTCTTCCTCTCCTCCTTCCAAAAGGAACACTACAACATAAATCAGTTTGTTTTCAGGACTCCAACGACACCAAAATAAATGCACTGATTCCACCAGTGTTTTTCCAGATCACTTCATCCTATGGTCCAAGTTCAGCCTCCTTCAAAACTCATTTAATGCAGTGATAATTACATTTCACCAGGAGTGAAAAAACCTGCCCAGACATACTTGCATTGCTCCAGTTGCTGTGAATGCTAGCATTCACCATTCAAGTGCACAGGGCTCACCACCCACATTCCCTTCTCTCGGCTTCACTTTGATAATCTCACTCATATCCCAAGCTTTCTTTGGAGTAGCTGCTATTTTTCTTGACTGCTTTGCCTGCAAACCCTTTCCCCATCATTCACCTAGAACTTCACATCCAGTCAGACCTGCTGCTCCTGGAGCTGGTGCTGGAGAAACAACAGAAGCGCTGCTGATTGCAAAGGAGGGACAAAGCTGCACACAGTGACTGGCAAGATGTAAAACATCCAGCAGGGAACAGCATCCCCTGGGCAATCTTTCTCTCCTTAGGCAAGAAGGTCATGCCCTTATTAGCATCCAGAGTTGATGTGCAATTCCCCTTTTGGGCTAGAGGCTCACAGCCTTTTGCTGTAAAGCAGAACCTGCTACCGAAACCAGTTATTCATCGATACTAATGTACTCATGCTCCACACAAAAAAGATATAAGGACGTGCTTCTAAAAAATATAGAAAATACTTTTTATACACATATATACGTCAGCTATTTTTTCCCATTATCACAACTGCTAAGTTTTGCCTTTTCCAGATTTTAGGGAGAAAATTGCTGGTGAAGAGTACCTTCTGCAACTTATGTATCTGAAGCTTTTTCTGACTGTCAGGTGTCTGAGCTGCTGGGATAGAAATCTCCCTCTCCTTTCCCCAGCCCAATGCCTTGATTACCACAAAATATGAAGTACCTTCCCACACCATCTCACACAGTCTGTTAATTATCAGAATATGGACAAGAAATGTCTTCTGTGTGACCTTCTGATAGATGCTATGGAGCTTCCTCCATCACAGACTTGGGTTTGACTCTCCTCTTGCTCCAGAGGTTACATCTGCTGCAATAGCTGCCTGCTCTGCAGTTCTGAAAGCTTCTGAGAGGAGATGTCCCGTGAAATTCAGTCTAAGGCAGGTGGATCCCAGCTTCAGGACCCATGAGATTAGCAGCCAAGGTGTAGGCTGCATTCTGTCCTACTGTTAACTCACTTGTGAAATAAAAGAATCAGGTTACTCTTAAGGATCTCAGCAAATCCATAATCTGTTCTCACTTGGCTCAGCTCTAAATTAAGGAGTGAAGTCGCTACACACTAATGCCACAGGTCTTTGGGAGCAACACAGCTGCCTGAAAGGAGAGTTAACAGGCATCCTAGTCTTAACACAGTTTTCCAAGGCATTGTGTCATTATTTTTGCATCACCTTGACCATGAGATGAACAGGTTGCCCAGAGAAGTAGTGGATGCCCTGTCCGTGGAACATTCAAGATCAGGCTGGATAGGGCTCTGAGCAACCTGACCTAGCTGTGGGAGTCCCTGTTCATTGCAGGGGGTTGAACTAGATGAGCTTTAAGGGTCTCTTTTAACTTGAATGATTCTATGACTATGAACTACAGAGCTGTAGCCTCATCTTCTTTGAATTCTTCATACGAGATTTCAATATTGTACAAAACAGGCAATTTCCCCAGCTTCATAGCTGCTTTAGTACAAAGCCTCCAGCATATCACCCTTAACTAGCACTCAGTAAACTTTGATATCACTGGTGCATACTTAGTGCTGGTAAGAGGGTACAGGGTAATACACCAGTGCATGTCTTTGAAAGTCAGGTGTCAGCGCTGATGTCAGGCCCAGCCTTGAATCCACAAGAAGCACAGAACCGGGCTGGAAGCTTCAGGGCTGGCTGGACTTTCAAGCCGTGGCAGCACTCTTTAGATATGCCAAGACCCTGCTAGGGGACTAAAATGTTTTTAAATAGTTCCCATAATGCAAACCACACACAAACACTATGAGAACATGGAGCTTGAGGGCACTGAAATATAGTTCTGCCATAAAGTGTTTTCTTCAGTAACTAAAAGAACCTTTAAACAGTACCAACACACACACACAAATGTCTGTTCCATACAATTTTCCAATTAAAGAGGCACAAACATGGATTTAAATTATGAAGTGGTAAAAGCTTTCCAAAGCGCCCTACACAGCACAGCAAGCTGTAACTGCAAATCTCACTTGGATAACAACGCTGCCTGTGGTTTCAAGGGCAACCAGAAAAGAATGCAAAATGAATAAGGAAGAGCCCAGTGTGCTTTTAGACTAAGCTCAATATAACCATCACAAGGTCTCAGTTCACAAGTCCACACCACAAGTGGAGATGCTTCTTACTGAGGTATGTATTCCTACGTCCCAAGTTCTGCTTGGAACTGCAGATACCTCTCCACGTAATAAATACAGACAAACTGCTAATGATGAGATTGAAAAGATTCAGCTTCAGGCAGAGAACATTTCAGCTTCACATTTTATCACTAATAAACTGAGAGGGACGAGTGGATTATAAGGAATAGTTGCAGGCATGCTTTAAGAAAAAGACTCAGTGCCATGATTAAAAGGCATTTGCCTGATTTCACAAAGACCCATAGTCCTCTGTGCGTATGCAGATGCACGTTTCTTATTTTTATGGGAGATCACCCATCTTTCTCCTCCTAAGGATTTTATGACTTTATGTACGTTCTCATTGCATTGAGAATCTGCAATAATGTTACCAATGAAATTGTCTATGAATAATACATTACTGCACCACATAAAATAGTCAATGATTTCTGGAGGGATAATGAAAACTACTAGTACTTCCCGGTTGTTCGGGCCAGGCAGTACCTTGCTAACTAATTCATTTTTGTCTTTGTTAAATAAAATATACAATTCATTCATCTCTACCATCATACATCATAGAGCACCAGAGCAAAATGGGAAAGTGATCTGAGTGTCCCAAGTAGCACCTACAGCCCGGAGCTCAGCTCTGCTGCTTTACAATTACAAGAGGATGCCGAGGGGACGATGGTGTTCTGAATGAAAAGCAGGAGTCGCTGCTCAGTTTTCAGGCAGATACTCACAAAACCTGAGTTTCATGAGCAGTACAGTTACCGTATGTGATGCCTCGTATTTTGGTATCTTTTGGTTCATTCTTTTTTTTGCTGTGGTACTTAAACCACTAGCCTCTGCAAAACTGAGGGACAGCCTGTTGCACGGTGAATGTGTCAGCTCAGATCTGCAATTGATCAAATGTTTTTGTAGTGAGACCAGAGCAAGGTGCAAGCAAACCTGCTGAGTAGAAGTCAGTATTTAAAAAAAAAAAAAAAAAAAAAAAGCCTGTTTTAAAGGGTATTGTTTTTAAAATAAAAAGTCAGAAAAATTTATTTTACCAAATAGAGGTCACTTCCTGAAATATCTACTTCTATTGTTTACTTTGCAACATACTGTTATCAAAAGCAGAATTTTCATGTATACCGCATGTTCCAAGGTTCATAAAAATGAATTAATATCCAAATCTTGACACTGGATTGTCTAAAATAGGGCTTGGAGCCACTGCTGCCTGTCAGCCTCTGAAACAATGACTGTGTGCTGCGTGGGTGAGCCCAAATCCCAGTGGCACAGGTGCTGCACAGATACAGGTGGCAATCCTTCTCCAGGCATTTTGTCCCGACCTGTTGACATCACACCTATAGAGACATTAAATCCCCCATGATGACTGCCAGATAATTTCAAGATATACAAATCTTCCTCCTCATAACACGTCAGAAACAGAAGGCTACTAAAATCAATAAAATGCTACTTACTGCTAAGGGAAAAACTCTGGTGTTATACCCAAACAGTTGCCCAACTGAAAACTTAGCATTTATCTCCGTATTTATCTCTTCACACACTATTCCATTTGCTCATAAATGATCAGAATGCTTTGTTATAAAATAAATTGTAGTGTAAGCAACATTATCCTTTTGCAAATGTATTCAGGTACACTTCCAGCTCATTTGCTTTGCCCATAGGTGGGGTTGGCTGCAGTGATGTGCAGGTAAGTCTTCTGGGAACCAACATAAGTTTTGCAGTGATAGTATTTCATTAAAAATGTTTTCTTAGAGCTTAAGGATATGTACTTTTGACAAACTATTTCAAACTAAAAAAAATTCTATGCTAGTATATATCAGATAGGATAGCTAAGGTTTTCAGGGTTTGCTTTTTACATTTTCTTCATCTGTGTTCTCGTTTTTATCATTATCAACATGGATTAAGATAAGAGATAAACTATGAGATAAGGAGCAACAAACTCAGGGAAAAATAAAGGAAACAGAGAAGAAAAAGTCCCCTTCAAAGACCATCTAACTGAATATGTTGCACTCCTATTTCATTCTAAAACAATGTTTTTCACTTAATTCCCTCAAACAAATGAGGAAAAAGCATGACAGAAAATCCAAAACCTTTTGTTGTAGCGTTCACATTCTTTTTCCCACAATAGCTTTTTCCAGCAGACCACATTAAGAGCTTAATTTTTCTTTTCGTAACTGAATGAATGCAGATCCTCCAAACGTGCTCACACATCAGCCACCTACAAAACATGCTTTGAAGTCGGAGGACACGGCAACATTTATTAAGAAAGAAATGCTTGATGCTGGTACCAGAGGGATTCTGTGTGTTTGGGTTCACTATCAACCGACCTTCAGATGTACAGTTCTCAGAGCTTACACAATAAAAACAGGAACCTTTCAGGGAGAGGAGGATGGGTTATCATTTGATAAGCTGAACAGCAAAAAGCATCCCTAAGAAGGGGGAAGGAAAAAACGAACTGTGTATCCCAATGGATACAGGCCCCCGAATTGAGCAGTTTAATTGAAAATGCAGGAGTGCTTTCAAGTGTATTTTGCTGCAGATAAACACACACAAGCGAAAGCATTACACTACATGGATAATGAATCCCCCAAATAACGAACTCTGAAGCAACAGTGAGTTCAGCAGCATGGAACTGATACACAGAATTTCCTCCACTTGAAGGAGCCGATCCTTCTGAAGTAACTGCAGAAGACTTGAAACCTGCAAGTTAGCAGCTTACTAATCGCTGACTGCTGGGGAAAGTATAGCAACTGCTTCTAACAGTTTCTTCCACAGACAAGGGAAGACGGGAAGAGCAGCAACTGGGAAACCTTCATGCTCACCTGCTCTATTTCCATTCTGTGATATTATTCCTTCTTTGTATTAAAGAAGGCATGCAATCTTGTTGCCTGGGTACATGAAACCTGCAGCCAATGTAACTTAACAAGCATGTTTCTAAAGAGAGTCTAATCTCACTACTCTACTTCATGGATATAATCACCTTTTCTCCAGGTAGCATCTAGAGGATCTATCTGCACGAAACCTCAACTGTACTCTTCAAACCAGCAGGCTTTGTGGCAAAAAGGGAGTTAGCAAAATGTTCTGCTTTCAGAGGGAATCCCCTGGCTCTCTGGACAACTGGCCATTGTACGAGTCAGAAACCCTTTATAATTTCTATTTAATGTGCATGTTGAGACTGAAATTCCTGCAAAAACATCTTAAATCATTTCCACAATCCCTTGCAGTGCAGACCTAGCGCTTCCTCTTAAAAGAGTGACTTCTCACTGAAGCTGACATTGGAAAATAAGCTTCTTCACACAAAATCCTCTGAAGTCCTTCAGAAATTTAACCTCTCTTTTATAAGCCAGAAGCTCATCAGGATGGCCATGAATCAGTTTAGCAGTAGTGATGCATATCTAGACTACTTGCATCTTAAATACTGTTATCTAAATCAGATATGTTTCGAACTAAAATGTACATGCAGCAGCAGCAAGTTGTTTTAATCTTTCTTCTCTGGGCACTTTTTCAAACCCCTGAGAACAGTGATTCCCATTGTCCCTGTGTGCATGTGCAGGGAAAAAAGAACAAACGACAGGCTGCCCCTTAGCTGCTTACGCTAAGAGCAGCACCAGGTGTCCTCAAGGGCCACCTCGAGCAGGCTGCACTGACACATCCACATGGTGTCAAAGCATACTGACCCTAGCAAAGGATGGCACTATTGCAGTGTGCTTATGGAAGCCTGTAGGACAGATCAGCACTTCTGGAAGGAAGCTTTTTTTTTTTTTTTTTGTCTGATACAGCTCCACAGGAATGCTTTTCCATGAGAAATCAATTTGAATGCCTTCCAAGGAAGTATGACACTACCTGGCTATACACATTTCAGCATGGCCCCTTCACTGTCATCTTCTAAATCAATTTCTTTCACTTAGTGCCAACACAGCATATTAGTATTTAAGTTGACTCCTCGCTGAATAAGATGCAGCAAATCCATGAATTTTATTGGTTATAAGAAGGCTTTGAAAAAGAGAACAATAGAGAGAAATATCAAAGCCAGACTTCAGATCATATATTGCTTTTTTCGTTCAGCACCAGAAGGGAAAAAGAATCATTCTTAATCTTGTAATGCAATTCATAGTTCTTTCCATACATAGGGTATTGATAATATAATTCATGAATTTGGCAGGTAGTCTTCACCATTTTCTTCGCATATATTCTGCTAGTGTGTGCTTGTCCACACACTGAAAAACAGTGCTGCCTTTAAGTATGTCAGCACAAGGGCAAGCCTGAAGCGGTTGTGTGGGACAAGGGTACGGTTGTGAATTGGGCCCTGAGCAGCCTGATCTAGAGAGTGGCAGCTCTGCCCACAGCAGGGGAACAGTGTGGACTTTAAGGTTCCTTCCAACCCATGTCATTCTGTGATTCTGTGAAACCATCTAGTGTTAGCAGGTGTGAAACTAGCCAGTGCCTCAAAGAGATGAGCTCAGAGCTTTGGGGTAGCTTTTTAGCTCATTATTTCAATTTTCTAAACCCTAAGCTTGGGAAAAAAAAAAAAAAAAGTCTACTGTAATAGCTTCTCTTCTATTGAAAAAAATTAGTCTAAGGTTGCTCAATTTTAATTACAAAATTACAATGAGATAACTAGAAAAAAAAACTTAACCAATAGGCCACTCTCAAAGCATGTAAAGAGTAGGCCAAAATCATTACTACTTTTTTTTTTTTTTTTTTAATGTGGCCAGGTACAGAAGCTGAGAGAATAAAGCGACTCACAGCAGTAAGAATTGAGGTAGAGAGCCCATTTTAGTGCTGTGCCCATTAGTGGCTTGGGAGGTCTGAAACTGCCATCAAAAATAAAAACTAGCAAGTAACATGTTTAGAGTCCTGCTACAAGAAAGGGCAATTAAGATCGTATCAAGAGGAGGTAAAGTGAAGCAGTCACAACTCCTGGAGGTTTTTCAAGAAAAGGGTGGATGTAGCACTCAGGGACATGGCTAGTGGGCATGGTTGGAATGGGCAGATGGTTGGACTTGATAATCTTAGTGGTCTTCCCAACCTCAAAGATTCTAACTCACAGTGCACTTGAGGGAAGTAACTTATCTGTGTAAAGTCAGGGCATTGCAGAACTGGATAGGAACACGGAAGCTTATGCAACAGACCTACAGAAAATGGCACATCCCCCAGCCCACAGACTGAATTGATTGTAATTACTGAAATTAATTGTCTAGGTTAGATTTTCAAAAGGCGAAAGACATTCAGCACATATTTACAATCAACTTTCATTTGGAAGAATTTGATCAATTGCTGCTTCAATTTTATATTATACTTCTTTTAAATAAGAACCACACTTCACATTTTGTGAACAGGTTTAAGTCTCATTAGAAGAGTCAGCACTGACCTATTCCAAGCACATACAGCTCTAGAGACCTATAAACATCATTTGATGATACTTCTCCCACTTACGTGGCAAATAAGAATTTTAACACAGGGAGGGAAATGTTTGTGCTGTGCTGCCTTTTTTGTTGCCCAGTGACTCGTAGTTGATGTGGGGCTGATATTAGCTGCAGCGGATTGTGATCTAGACTTTTATATTTTTAAATGCTTTCAATATGCACAATGGAGTGTAAATTCCAAATAACATTGTTTTAACAGCACAGCACTACTCATGCACAGCTGAATTAATCTACAATCATTTGGACGCAAGATCGCCTTGTGCTGTAAAAAACAAAAGGGAGCAGTTTAAGATCAATTTTCGTGATAATTAATATTACCTAATTTCTAGATAATGCCAGCAGACTATCTTGTCTCTCTTTTGTAAAGACAATTCAAGCTTGATGGATAAACAAAACGCTCTCCAACACACATATTGAGATAACACACTATAATAAAAATACTTTAATACATCTAGTGGCAGGTACTCAAGGCTTACCTATATTTTCCACTATTATCATTAGCATATATCCAATAACCACACAGCGGTCCTAAGCACTGCAGTTGCTGTATAGTGCATATTGAGCTTCTTTGAACTGTTCATAGTGAATCAACTGAGCGTTGCAGGACATAAAACATCTTCCAAAGGAAATCATGTTTTGGAAGTTCCAACTCCCTTATCTCATCACGTAACCTACATTCACCGCAACAGTGCCTACAAAGCACTGCTATCAGGCACTAATTATAGTGGTAGCTGACGTTTCAGTGTGGATTTTACTACTACTTCATGTTTGTAGCCATCTATGCTATGTTGTGTTCCATTCGGCAGGTTTCCCCACGCTGCTGCCCACTGCAAGATCCTTGAGCACAAGCCCTTGGAGGAGAACACTAAAGCACACATTTCATGCCATCTTTTTTCTTTCTGGCTCAACTCAGTGCTTAACAGTGACACACAAGCTCTATCTGACCCCAGCAGCCCAGGTTCTGGAGGCATCATCTGATCTGCAATCATTTCTATACTGTATTTATCTGAGCTATATAAGGTATACACATATGTTAAAGGAAAGATAAATCGGCTCATGATTTTGCATTGCTGCAGTTTGGTCTGGGCCAGTGTGGGTATCTCTCTGCAGAACAGTGCTGGGTCGTGTAGATGTACCCTCTAGGAGGTTGCTTACTGCATTAATGCTACTGATATATGAGAAAGTTTCCTTCTCCTACAGACAAATTCTGCTGAGCATTCTCCCTGCTGCAATAGATTCATAATTTAAAGAGAAAAGGCACTAAATAATTTCTGAAGGTGTTACTTCTGAAATGAAACCATTTTTCAGGTAGAGCCCCAAACAAAGGATCATCTGTCACTGAATCTATCACACATGACATTTCTGATCTCACGGGGTCAGCCTCCCTGTAAACAAACAAAAGGCACTTCTAGTGATTCACCACTGCCTAGAGAGGTGAAAGAGGAAAGTATCCAATTTTTTTTCCCCAAAACATAAGTTGACAGACTTATGCTGACGAGACATTTACATCAAAAGTGCATTTTCCTACGCTGACAAACAGCTTGTTTCTAACATCCTTTTTCTCTTAGGGGTAACAGGATATCCTATCTAAATAAATTAGGTGCTCCTAAAGCTATGGGGCATAAAGCACACATTAAGTTGAGGCTAACAAGTAACAACATTCCTCTGCAGTCTGCAAGAGCAGAGCTGTTTGTCCAAAACTCTGGGAAGTCATTACAAAAAAGAAAACAGACGTGAGAATCCGCAGTCTCACAACTTTAATGATGAGGAAGATCTGAAATCTGCTTTCCATCTTCTGCTACCATTTTCTGTGGGGCAAAAACGTATGTAAGTTGTCTTACAGTTGAAGTAATAAACTAATAAAGAAGCTTGAAGTGGCTCAAATTAAACTCCTTTCATTCTCCCATCCATATATGATTGCTGACCAAAAAAAGTCCCCAGTCTACACACTTTTACTTGAAGAAACAGGGCCTTGTTGATTCCCTATTTAACACCTGATCTACAGACATGACTTCACCATCCTCACTAGAAAGCACAGGTAGGGGCTCAGCTGAACCGATAGCAACTTGTGACATGCAGGACTTTACCGCTGACCTCCAGGTTGCCTTGCACGAACATACCATTAACAAGAGCTTTGGAGAAAGCATGTGTATGAGGGACTAACCACCGTAAGCATCATTAGGTGCTGCAGCATAAGGACCCAGCACAAAAGAGCTGAGTTGGGGAGTCTGCAAAACCAGTTTCACTGAGCATCCCCTTCATGTGAACCTCCAACAAAGACTCCCAAATTCGCCCATCGAGCTCCTGTGCTGAGTCACCTTGTTGTGGCTAATTCAGCAGACATTACAGTGGGATGGTGGAGAGTATCTGAGGAAGGTAAAACCCACAGGTTGAGATAAAAACAGATTAATAGAACAGAAGAGGAAAGGAAAATAATAATAAAATAATATACAACAGGAGTAATACATAACGCAATTGCTCATTTCTTGTTGCCAGTGAGTTGCAAAAATATACCTGCACGTAAATATGCAGTTTTCAACACAACTGAAAAAACTCTCACACAGTCCTGCTAAAATACACCTATTTCAGTCTTACAGGTTCCACTGGTGAATAATTCCATGCACAAGTTACACTGCTGTGGATAAATGAGCTAGATTACACAGATAATATCCATTTGAGTAAAGGGTGCTAAACAGTGTAGGGAATGTATGTATGGGGAAGCCAAGTGACATAATTACATATTCATTTTTGGAGAAGAAAAAAGTAATAGAATAATGTTATATCCAGGCTAACACAGCTCAAATTAAGGGTGGAATTTAATTCTATCATTACTTCCTTTATACACTTATATATGGAAAGGTTAAGAATCAGCTATTAAATGCACTTTCAGGTAAAATTTCACAGGTACAATATTTCAACGGGAAAATCAGCATTATTCATCAGCAGAAGGAATTGTCTGTAGTTTTTACACCTGAATTCAGCATAAAACAGTTCTCAAACTTTTTGGTTTCTTTAAACAGAAGTGTCAGATGTCTGTGCTCGTCACGAACCTTTCGGTGAACAAGCAATCAACATCCAGTGCAGTGCACATGCCAAGGCACATATAGCAATTACCACTTATATTAAAAAGAAAACAAAAAAACAACACCAAGCAACCCTCATCTAATACAGACTTTTAGGTCTTCCAAATTTCAGGAGGCAAGATGAAAAATTAAATAACAAATACAATTTTTTTTCTCTAATCCACAGGTCAAGGTCACATTGAAGACCATCAACTTTTCTCCTGACAGAGCATGAGCACTTGGATAAGTATCATCCCATACTTGCCCCTCAGTGCAAGGATATTGCTATGAATTCAGACTTCCCATATAGGATGCCTGAACTTGATCACATGGAGAGCAACCACTAGACTGACTGAGACAGCAAGCTCAGGGCACTCAGCACAGCTAAAGCCTGCTGACTTCTGCAGAATTTCTTCTCTTACAGAGAGGATGGAAAGTGTGGGGAGCTCCCTGAAAAGTTTGCTTCTAAACAGTGGATCCACTTGAAAGGATGATCTTTGATAATTTAAGCTCGTACACTGTCAGTTTTTCAGTTAAGCAATTCATAATATTACAAAGTGCTTCTACTATATTTTAAGATTAAAGAAATCTTGTAGTCTGCTTATGCTGCTGTATTACAACCTATTCAAGTGACAAAAAAGACAAATTTCACTTCAGCAGGATTCCTTTTTTAACTAGGCTTCTACAGGCTCTGCTCTGTTAGAGGTTTATAGCAAATTTTGTGGAAAATGCGCTACGCAATTCTATTTAGTCTTATGCCATCCCATACAAATACCCTATAAAATATTTTAAAAGCTTACTATTATAGGAGCATGCTGTTCAGTTAGTTCTTGCACTCAACCAGCAGCACTCTTGCCTGGGAGAAACACTGCCCAAACCAACACCGCAAGTTACAGAGGAAGGAAAAGGTGTACTTTGATCAGGAAGGTGTAACATGTTGACTTAATGTGAGCCCATTCAACTGAGGCTGTTTCACCATGCCTGCAGCTTTCAAAACTAGTTGCAGGACGTACTGATGCCAATAAATACAACAGTTGCTCTTCATATAGACAGGGGAAACAAAGGGAGAAGAGGTAGAATGGTGTGACAGGGGTCACAATCACCAAGCTGAGCTTTCTCCAATAAAAGGATTCTATAAGAATAGAAAAAGGAGGAATGACATGAAGGCTGCATTCCTAAAATTAAGGACGATTCAAGTTATGGCCACTGATCTGCCATGTGCTGCTTTAGCCTCCAGTCTAACCATAAAGAATTTCACAGAAAACTGGCATGGAATCAGATGTGTTCACTGGGGATTTGCTAACACCATGTGAATAACAAAGTATAGCAGAGGCTGCAATACGAAGGAGATGGGCAAGACTCTTATTAAGCAATACGGACTGTCATGGATGTATAGCTCGGGTCACTTATTTCAAAATGTAAGCACACACACACTGCTCCATGAAAAGCCAAGTGAATGCTAAGCTCACAGCGCTTATTTAATTTTCTCCCAATTACGTCTTAAACAAAAGACGTAATTTTTACTTCAGTAAAAGTATTGAAGAGCCAACTCATAAAGTGCTCATTCCCAAGACACTACATTGCAACAAAATCTGCTTTGCATTTGCAGGCAGAAGGGCCCTGGCCTCTAGTAAGTGCAGCACATAAGCATCCAAGGACAGCTTGGCTCCAGAGATGCATTTGACTCAAATCAGAAATCTTTAGTTCTCAACTTCTACAGCTGTTTGAAAATAGTGACTCTCTAGAAGTCGAGAGGAATTGGGAGAGACTAAAAGTGTATTTAGATCTTACTTCCTAAAAATAAACTCCTTTCCCTACACATTCTGATGCTCAGCACTGAGATGATAATAAGCCACTCAAACAGCACTGCATGACTACCAGCAGCAAGCGACTTAGCACAGAAGAGTGCCTAATAATACAGCCTGAGGGTCGAAAAGAAAAATCATGCCTGGAAAAAAGGATGGGAAAAGTCATGGTAGCTGCTTTACAAAAGTAGTTTAGTCATCCTGACAGGACGAGATAACCAACTCTTTGACATCCAAATGCTGATGTCCAACAAAACTGTAAGAAAAAAATCAATATATAATTGTCTAGCTTTCTGTCATGCACATGAAAATAAACTTGCATAAAATCGGGACACAAGCAGAAATCTACTCCATGACACCATGTTACAGCAGTAAATGGAAAGAGAGAGCGAGAAGTAAAATAGAACTGGATCTGAGAATGAAGCCCTGGAGGAGATAGAAATTAGTCACTGTAGAAACAGATGCAATGTAGGCAGACTGAGCAAACTTGGAAAGAAGTGTAATGAGGAAGAAAGCCAAAACAAAGCCATGGCCACAGTTCCAAGGCAGGAGTGAAAGAGTAGACATGGGCAGTGCTTTGCTTCACTGTTGACATCAAGTTGCTTTCCTAAGCATTTACAAAGCAGACTTTCAGCATGGCACTGAAGCACTTTTTGGAAATTCAATTTACAGAAAAATCAACAATCACACCACATCGTCCGCTCTCAAAGATTATCTGCAGAAAATTCTGATGTAAATAATACTCCTCATCAGGGAAGTAGAAATATTATTAAAATCTTACCACTTTCATCAAGTGCTGTGACTGTCCCACCTAGGTGTCTGAGCTTTTCGCAAGAATGTAGTTCTTTTATTTCAAAACCCTGACCTGTGAGTTCCCTGTCACACTGCTCCACAGCAACTTGACAACTCTTGTTCGTTCCTGTGTGTTACAATTCTTGTGCCACAGAGGTGAACTGAAATTTTTCATCTTCGGAATAAACCACAGTGTTTCCAAACATGCATACAGAGATGGTACACTCAGTCATTTTCAATAAATTGTATATAATAAAATGACCTAGGGTAAGGCATACTATTCTTAAAGAATGGCTTGAATATATTTTCATCTACATCACTGTTCCTCAGCTGTCATAAAGCAAGCAAAAAGATGTGTAGCAACCAACCAGCTATATTTAAAAGCCTCTCTCTTTTGCTGTTTTTTAACACTACTATACAAGGAAAGTTGACGGAGATAACAAAATCAGTTGTCGTAAAATCTAATCCAGAAGGTACCCATTTAAAGAAATATATTGTGTGTCATTTCAAGACCGACAATGACTAGGTTTTGATGGGAAAGATTCCAGAAAGAAATCAAGCAGTCTTATTTAGAGGTGCAGCCATATTGTAAACAACTTAACTGAAAGCAGTGGCTCGTATTTGGCCTTAGGCCACTGCAGGAGAACTACATTACAGCCCTGGTGAAAAAGCACAACATTCACTGCAGAACTGCAACTCTCAAAAAAAAAAAAAAAAAAAAAAAAGTTTCTTTTTAAGCCACGACCCCTTCCAAGTTACCTTTTTGATAACTTTGAACTTTCACTTCAAAATAATTTTATATACACACACATAAATATATACACACACACACATATATATATATACACACATATACACACACACACATATTTTATCTTCAACTTTTCATGCCCAAAATTCTCAGTAGAACCAAATGGACTTTTCTGTCCAACCATATACTTTCTGGAACCACAGACTTTAAAGCAAAAATTCTGCAGCTTTATTACTAATCTGTCAGAAAAATATTGCTTAATACAAACTATCGCCCTTTTTTTTTTTTTTTTTTTATAAGAGCTACAGTCTGTTCTCTGTCAAGGAAAGAAAATACTATCTTTTTATCAGTGTTTTGTTTCTCCTGTGCTATAGTTAGTACTCTACTATATCATAACAAAACTATTAGCAATTTTTTGTGAGCGACCGTTTTTTTCTAAGTAGTGCCAAATATATGTCCTTTTCTTTTTTACAATGCCATCCTTCTTCCTCTTTCAACCTCCTCACATGGAAGAATGAATAAACAATGCTTAGCCAAACAGAAAAGCAGGAAGATTGTCAAAGACTTAATGGCATGAACAACAAGCGGAATATAACTAAAACATTCACAGAATGCTTGGGCAGAGAAAAGCTGAAACATTAATTTTCAAAATACAACACCTGAGTCAGCCTGAGTTTCAGAAAGACTTTTGCATTCAAATATTCAGGACATCCCTGGAGATGTACAGTCTCAAACTTAACTTTCAGAAACTCAGAATTTTTGAAAATTCAGGCCAATCAGCTGCCTAAAGACTCAGTAACTTCAGCGTGGATGGTTCATCCTGCAAGACTGATTCAATGCTGCAAGCACAAATAGCTGAAGCATCACCTTACATAGCACTCCTCAAAAACAAAAGCACCATTACCTCAGCACATCAAAGCAGGCTGTATCACTGTAAAATAGTTGTGTTAGCTCAACTCATATAATGAAGTGCTTATAAACATTGTCCTTTCAATGGTAACCTCTGTAAGAAGCATTTTAAATTGTTATATACATGAAAAAAATCCTAGATAATACCTTGTAAGCACAAACATCTTTGATCTTCATCTGTAAAATGATGCATAATACTCCAGCATCAAGCACAGAGTGTCTTCCACTGCTCTTCGACACAAACCCTGAGTAAGAGATACCTTCTGTTCAGAGCAAAAGCAAAGGCGTGAGGAGTCAAGCCAAAGCACTGTAAGTAAGTGGTATAAAGCTAGACAACAGGAATTGTGCAGAGAGTTCTGCTGGTCATAGTAAAGCCACACCAGCCCTTTGTAGCCATTATGCTGAACACAGCCTGTCCCATAGCATGCAGGCATTCTGGTTACTTGACAGGTGAGTGCCCAGGACATACAACAGCAATGAGAGACCTAAGAGACAAACAAGCAACTAGAGTCCCAACCTAGTCATTTAACCATCTCTCAAGCATTTGTCACACATAGATACAGTTTTCTTTCACATAAATATTGCACTTTTGCTTGGTTTTCGAAGTCACTTTAACATTTATCTGCTTGTGTGACTGAAAAGAACTTGCCAGCTTGAAGATTGATGAGAAAAGCAGGGCCCCAGAACCAAATATGGCAGAGGCAAAACAACATCCTTAAGATCCTCTGCAAGGTCATAGCTGAGAGTTGCCACCACACTCATCCTCACACCAGCCATACGTTATCAGGTTGTGTAACTGTGATGTGACTAGCAACATGTGTTTGCAGGCTGAAATTACACAAGTAGCTATGATGCAGGTCCAGCCACCGATCAAGAAACAAGTCACCACATTCCATTCTTCCAACATTACATGCACCATCACTGAAGAAATATTCCATCATGCAAGCAAATTTGCAAGATCTCCTGTTACATTGGATGTTCAGGGTGTAGGAAGAAAAAGTGGGAGAAGAGCAAAAGAAACAACCCAGAAGTCTGACCATGGAGCTCCTGTGGTGATCGATGCTGCTCACTCAAAATGATCTCATGTCTCAGTACGAAATATCAGTTGCAGCGGCTTGAGACACGTCAAGGGCACAACTTGATCTAATAAGGAGCAACAATTAAAAACGTGTGCAACTACAAATACCCACTGACTTCCCAACAAATTGCTGGCACAATGTAGCTTTTGTTTTCGTACAAGTTTAAATCCAGGTTATCTTTCTGTGCCATTATCTTCAATATATCACTTGTCACATTGCTTAAAGATGTACAGTAGTAAAAAGAGCAGCTGTCTTTGGACAGCTGCAACATCATTAGCAGAATAAATTTCTTTGCTGAGATACTCCTGCATATTGCTACTATCTCAGGAAAACAGCAAGGAATCTAACACTGATACAGCTACTGATATAGAAGAATCTCTCTTTATTTTAGATAATTAAAATCAGTAGAAAAAACGCTATTTGTAGAGTTTACATATCAAGTAACAGATGCAAAGCTCCAACTGCTTTTAACACACCTATGCCCTGGTATTGTGGAGAGGAAATATATATGCTCATTGAAAATACTGATTTTTTTTTTTAATCTTCTGATGTGACTTATTCATCTCATGCTTGCTGCACAATGACAATGTCATGCCCCAGCTTCTGTCAAAAATAGATAAATGCTGAACTACAGCTGAGAGCTAGTAGAAACGTTCAAGGTTTTCTGCTCTTCCCATAACAAGATCTCTAATTCCATTCTGGAAACATCTCATGAATTCCTTACTGCCTGATCAAGAAATGCAGCCTGTAATGAGAGACTAACCTGCCTGTTGCTTCTGACTACCTGCCAGTGACCCACAGCTTGAAAGCCCACAATGTGGGTGGAGTTTAAAGCTGTTCCCAGACTCTTTGGAGCACAACTCTGCACTAAAAGACACCCAGGGCAGGTAGGCTAATGCAAAAAAATTCTGTGTTTATCCGCAGGAGCTTTCTGTCTAGGCAGAGGATGAAGACAAGCAGTCAAGCATATTCACAGTTAAAGATCTACATTAAGAGCATGGGGAATGTAAGAGAAATGAAATACAATGAAAGGAAATGCCCTCCATCTCTAGGGATGTTCTACTTCCTGCCTCAGAAAGAAAACAGCCAAACTTGAGATCATTTAAATCCAGAAACAAGCCTGAAATAAAATTTTGAATCAGAATACCACACTTAATATGTCAGCTCAGTAGCAGCTACAAACTAATCTGTGCATCTGAGTTCAAATTTACCCGAAATTCCAAACTATGGATTTGACCTAAGGCAGAGAAAAGTTGCACAAGCTAAACACAAGGAACCAGAGGGTTGATCCTTTGTGCTTCTGAAGATCTAAGCAAAGAACTGTGCTGAGCAATAAGACAACCAAAGGGACCTTCCTCCACTGCACTCTTTCTCCATTTCATCTTTTGAACTTTACCTGGTAACTCTTAAATTACACAAGAGAAGGAGAAAGTCTCCTTCATGTTGTCAGATAGTTAAACACTACTTACTATAATTGCTCGGCAGTAGACCAAGGTATCTCTCCCTTTAAGTCTTACTTTATGCTAAAAGTATTATGCTAGCTGTTGCCATTCAATACCCAAACCTACCCTCCAGCAATGTGAGATGGTTCAAGGGGCTTACTACTCTTTCAGGAGCTGTGCTGAGGCCCTCTCAAGCCTTGCTTAGTCACCAGCTGCCAGAATCTAGGGTTGCCAACACTGCTCTTCCATTATAAGCAAATCCTGGGCTCGTCAGGATTCTGTGGTATATATGAACCCACATACTGTGTTCAGTCAACACATACATATAGGTGAAGATCTGTGTCCACCAAGTTCAAGGAGCATTTAAGGAGATGATCAGCAGGGCAGCTCTTTCACACATCACATCACCACAGAGTGGAGCGCTCTACCCACGGTTTAGCCAAAGTTACATTTTCTCTAGGCCTAACAGAACCCAGGGCTCGACACAGGCTGCTTATAAAACATGGGAGTTATGTTAATGCTACCAACAGAGCTGGACTTCTGTATCTCATCACATGCTGCATCTAAAATGTTCTGGGTCAGGTAATTAGAACACCAAGTAACTAACCCTTCTAAAAACTTACAGCCAGGTTTCAAAACAACTATGCACATCTGTTACTTGCTGCTGAGCTTTCCTGGGAATCACATTTCTAAACAGATTCTAAGCTTTTCTAAATATTTGTCCTCTTATGTTTGCTCTACAAACACAATCTCACAAAACCAAATAAAAATACTTTAGTAGACGATTTCTTTTTAATGACTTGTGAGTATTACTGAGTGCAATGGAAACGTACATTTTTTTTCTCGCCTTAGGTACTCACCCCAATTCAACAAGACACCATAGCTTACATACTCAACTGGACTGCTATGCTTCAGACTTATTCTTTTTGAATTACACAAAATAAATAAAGATAAATGTGCTTCTTGTTCACTTCCCCAGTTAGAATAAGCTGCTCTTTAGTGATTCTGAAGGTTCTCAAGAATTTAAGAGCCCCGTTGACCTCATATACAAAATATATCCTCACTTTTCTCAAGCGCTTTGTAAAAGTCTCCTCTGTGTCATCAAGTAGTGATCTTACTTCGTTGACTGACAAATAGGTGGTTTTGCCTGCACAGGTATATATTTTGTGGCTGAAATGAAGATGCAGAAGTAGTTATTAAAGATGTCTCTGTCAAAAATGACTATGTAAGCATTAATATACATGAGAGCAGTCATCAGAAACCTGAGCCAAACACACACACACATCTAGGAAAAGCCTCAGTTTTCCACTGACTTTAACGGGCCTTAAATTGGAACAAGTTGTTTTTCTGTCACACATGACAGCATTTCTTCGTGCAAATGGCAAATAGTTGCTTGTAGCAGCTTTTCCTTCCAATGCTTGTTGAAGCCTCTTTCTGCTAGCCACTGATTCCACGGGGTCATTATTTTAATAGAAACATATATTTACTAAAAAATAAAAATAAAATAGCACTTACATTTTCAAGTCTGCTTACTTCCCTTCCCTCCTTCTAGTCATTATTCATCCTAAATCATGCTATTAACAAGAGCAGAAAATCCAGCAGGCACTTCTCCCCCCTCCCCACAGTACTAGATTATATCTATTTCAAAAGACAGATATTTCCTTGTTGTGGCATGTATTCTTTTCTTCCCAGATAAACCACTATTTTGCACATTATGTTTGCTGCCTTCCAGAAGCAGCAGATAACATTGAAGAGATTTAATTAATATGTACCACAGCATGAACCCAATGGATAGAACATCTACCCTGAAGGAGCAGAGCTGCAGGAGGTAATTAGAGCACACCGTGACATTTATTACTAATGCTCTTCCATTGACATTTGCTGCCGACAGGCTGCATATAAAGATTTCCTCTGTTTGCATTGACTTACAATGATATAGACCTTCCCACGCAAAGCAAGTAAGGAATGCTTTTGCTGTTTACAATAAATTAAGCCATAAGAGAACAAAATCTTGGCCTTTTTAGAGCAAGCAGCAAAACTTCCACCAACTTTCTGCATCCAAAATTCTTTTCCATTCAGTGGACTACAACAGGTTGCCGACATCAAATGTATTCTCTGAGAAGGGGAGAAATCCTCTGTACCCACCCCTGTTCTCTACCACTGTGCGGATCTAGGAAAAGAACTAACCACTTAGAGTAAGATGGTTAAACAGTGCAAAAGAGAACTAGGATGAAAGACTCCCCTCTTCTAAGTTCTCCCCAGGCTCTGCTGCTGGATTGCATTACGGATGAGATGTCTCGGTAGTTTACTAGCAGACCTATGTCTGTTCTGCCCTTCTTCAGGGTACACAGCACTGCACATTTATCAGCAAATTGAGGTCCTTTTTCTCATTCCTTCCTGTGCATTCCACACGCAGTCTGGGATAAGGCTGCTTCCCCAAAAACAGTGTTTGAAATCTCCCCTTCAGGCAGAGGAGTTCAAATTGAGCTCCCAAACTATCACAAAAGTCCTTTGAATCATCCATATACTGCTGTTGAATCTGACTCAAACTGGCCATCAGCTTCAAAAGTTGCAGGCCTGGAGAAAGGATAGTAGTTTGCTCTCCCAAATATTTGCAGCAGCTCCTCCAAATCTGAGGTCAAATAAGGAAGAGGCTGATGAGTTTAGGAAGCTCAGGAGAAAGCAAATAGGCAAGTCATGATTTCAGGTGCTGGAATCTCAAGTCCATCAAGCTCCTCCCTACCTTGTACGCGGCCTTACATGATTAAAGCAGGCGGAGTTGGGAAGGTGAGACAGAGGTGCTCTGTGGCAATAATGAAATAATCTGGTCAGAGTTAAAAACATCTGCAAACTAGTGGAATTATCTAAAAGTGTACAAAATGTGCAAGGCAAACTCCACTGATAATTACAGAAGTCTCTAGAAACACTACATGAGCCCTGGTAAAATTTAACAAATTTTAGAAGACACAAAACACTACAGTGGTAGAATGAAGCAGGAAGGTTTATTGTAAATGCTTTTTGACCCATTAACTCAGACAATTTCTTGGAAAAGTGCTCCAAGTTTCTTCCCTTCCCTTCTTCCCTTCCATCTCCCAGCATGCTAAGCCTCAGCATATAAAAAGCATTATGTTTCAATTAGTATGCTCTGTTTTGGATTGTCCCATTGTCACCAGCTGACAGCTATACCTGTAGCTGTCAGAATACAACACTGTCCCCCAAATAGAGACTGAAATTTTGACTTTGTCATAATGAGTTATCTGGAAAGAAAAGCAAGTACTTGTAATGCTGGAGACAGCACAGGTCATGTACGTATTCAGAATACCTCAGAAACTACAGGAATTAATCACTACCATGAATAGAATCTCATGTATACAACACCAGAGTCTATTCTTGTAAAATCTTCCACAGGCAGAAAGTGGTTTATGCTATCAGCTAATTGGAATGTAATGAGAAGCGTTACATCTCCTCTAAATTATGTTCCTCTCAGAAAATAATCTATCTACATTTACATTTCTGTGGTAAAGAAGATTTAGCAGTCTCATTCCCTCATAATAGTTATGTCTATGAGAACATCCTCTATGTTTTCTTCAATTTATTTTCTAGTATCCCACTGATTTTAAAAGCACACTAATAGAAAGCAGCAAGGAGAATACACACAGTTACACCATAATTAAAGATTATTTACCTAGAGGGAAGAACAAAATTTCAGATAAATATCAGAAGAAAGCCACGTTTCTGTTTAGGCACTTACTACTGCTTTTCACGTGATAGAAAAGATGCATTGGATTTCATGGCACTAAAGAAACAATTGCTGTGATTTGGTTGGGGTTTAGTGCTCTTATCTCGCTGACCTCGCAAGGACCCTGTGCCCTGCTTACTGCCCCCTCCCTCCTGATTATCTGACACTAAACTTACAGGGTTTGAGTCAATGATCCTTTTCTGCCAGGGCTGGTTGACCTCCAAGCAACAAAATATAACAAGGATACTACCGATCAAGTTAGGATTCATTTAAGTTTCAGCTGAAATAAGAAAAATTAGCTACTGTGTGCCTGCAGTGCTATTTAAAGTTTCTGTTTTTGATTTTGCATGTACACGATTCCATAAAACCCTGGAATCTAGTATCGGGGTACAATGAGTTGCCTACCACATCCTGCACTCTTTGTTGTCACCTGGCATGACTGACTGCTATTAAAGAGTCCAAGGACTGAGGGCTCATGAGAGCAGGGCAACATGGGAAACTCAGGTAACTAAATTAGAGAGACTGAATGAGGCTTATTATCTCAGGCACAGCCTCTGTCCAAAACCAGTTTGTCTCCACGCAGTTCAGAAGAAAAACCAGAGTGAACTCAAGCTTACCGGGACACATCCACACCAACGCGCTTTCCTCATGATTGCATGCAAAGCTTTCTCTTTCCTGTAGACACCACATTTTAACATGATATTCTACCTTTTTCCCGACTCATCTGTACTGAAATAGAGTCATAGAAACAACACAGTTGGAAATGACCTCTAGGATCATCCAGTCCAACCATCCGCCAGTATTTTCCACTAAACCATATCCCTCAGTACGACAGCTAAACGTTTTTTTAACACCTCCAGGGACAGTGACTCCATCACTTCCCCGGGCAGCCCATTCCAGCACTTGACCACTCTCTCAGAGTAGTATTTCCTAATGCCCAAGCTGAATCTCCCCTGGTGCAATTTGAGGCCATTCCCTCTAGTCCTTCAACTAGTTACGAGGGAGAAGAGGCTTACCCCCACCTCAGCACAACCTCCCTTCAGGTAGTCGTAGAGAGCAATAAGGTCTCCTCTGACTGATATTTTTGAAATATCAATCAGATATTTTGAAAATATTTTGAAAATCGCCTCACTCCAGTTCAACATGGAGCTCTAAACATGTGACATTTCATACAAATGATGGTGCATCTCTAAAGGGTTATAATACTATAGTGTGTAGTTGAACAAAAACACTTCATAACTGCAAAGCTTTAAATCACTTGTTGATGTCATAATTCAAAATCACCAAAAATCTGAATCACTCCTGTGTCCTGAGCATACACATCTGTTCATTAGTGGCACAGCTACAGCAGTCAAACTCAGCAGAGATTTTCCTGGGCATTTCACAATATTACCTGAAGAGATTATCCCAATTCCCCCAACAGTTTTTCAAAAGAACTTAGTTATAATTATATATGTGAAAGCAGGACAGATGATATACATCAACAACCTTAGGACCATACATATTACTCCATATATTGAAAGGAGAGTGTTTTCCAGCTGTTAAGCTGGAAAAATAAGAATTGCTTCCAGATACACATTCCTCTCACCATGTCTGGTCAGAAAACATAGGCCCATCTGGACAACCAAGAGCTTGGCTGCTATGAGGGCTTGCCAATGTAGTAACAGTACAAGAAGGGAAAGATCTTATTTAATGTTATTTTTGAGGAAAGCACATTACAAAGCTTTCTAAATGATGTACTTTTTTTTTTTTTTTTTTTTTGCATTCCTTTGCTTACATAGGTGTACAGAAACAATACATCCCATCTCCCCGAATTTTATCTCCTTTATTTCTGACTATGAACGCACTGTATTATTCATAATTGAAATTGCAACTGAAGGTAAGCAATATGCACAAAGAATAAAATCTTACAAGTATTCTTAAGCTGGTTTTGATTTGTAGCGATGTCCTTCAGTTCTGCCAGAAAGATGAGCAATGTTATAAGACTTGCAAAAGCCATGTCTCCATGGAATACTCAGTAAAATCAGATCAGCTGAAACTCTGAAGACAATCTACCTAACTTACAGCATGTTAAACTCCTGAATGGCTAATATCCTGCTTTTAAAACAGCTATAGCTCCATGAAGAGTACAGTACCGCAGCTGTTTCTGAGGGAGACCACGTGAAAATGGGGACCAAATGCTCAGCACCTTAGAAAAATTGAACGTCTAGTTTTATCTACATCCACTTCAGTGAAAACATTGAGATCCAATCTCAAAAACAAACAAAAGAAGCAATCCACAAACAAAACTCCACAATCCTTCCCTCTCCCCCAAGAACAGCAAAAAAAAAAAAAAAAAACCAAATCCCATCCAGAATGGCAGAATGTATATAAGTTATTCTTAATACATTTTACACAGCATACCAAACTGTGGATTTTCCTCCTATATTAAGCAGACGCTACAGAAGCTGAGTGAAAGCAAAGAACATATCATTTCTTTATCAACTAAGTGGTAAAAACCAAAACCAACCAAACATAAAAACAAATCACAGAGCAAAACAAAACAGCTCTGTGTCCCCAGTTTTCCACCTTCATTGCCAGCTTTCTCATTGAAGCTCTGTAGGACCCTGGATATCCTCTCCCTGGAATTACAAAGCTAATAGTTGTTCTGAAAATTCAGAATCAAGCTGATTATAGCTGGCTTGTCACGGTTTGTCCTTGTATTAGATTTCAACTAAATTCAATTACACAGTGCTCTCCTTGCTGCCATGAGATGAATGGCAGGACGAAGATGAATGAACAAAACTGTTGAAACTGATTGATCCCAACATGCAGGCAGGTTGATTAAAGTGTCCAAAAGCAAAATGAGGAATAGTATTCATCTGTAACTACTGGTTGGGTCTTCAATTAAATGCTGTTTTCACCAAATGTCAAGAAGCAGTCTGAATCCTGTTGATTTTGCAAGAGCATGTGTGCAGCCAAATGAAGCTTGATGAACTGAAAAAAACCGCTTATTTTTACATCAGTCTATGTATGGCTCCCTTCTCAATGGCAGCTGAGTCACCCCAGTCATTTACTTGGAACAATTAAACACACCAGAAGCATGTTAATAAAAGGCAATTTTGAGTTATCACCTTCTGATGATCATATAAGCTCAAAGTGAACAGATTGGACTTTGTTTAGTGACTGTTGCCCAGCATTTGATCCTATGGTATAAGGGGGCATCATGAAAATACTCAGTTACAAACTACCAAGTAGTTAGTTGTCTCTGAAAATATTTCCTAGTCTGAAAATATCGCATGGTGGTGATATGGAGGAGGGCGCTGACTGATAAGAAATCTGACGCCTCCTGCACGTTGTCGCAAAGCAGACTTGGAATCCATTCTGAGCCAAAGACCAACAATTCTAGTGCACCTCAAACCCCAGGCCGTTATGGTCAAACTCTGTACAGAACAGCTAGGCAAAAAAAAAAAAAAAAAAAAAAAAAGTCTAAGCACATATCCAAGGGGGCAGATAGTTATGCCTCACCTCCACTCTGCCCAAAGCAACATTTTTCATAGGTGACTTGATGTGTTCCTAACCCATGGATGATTTATTCCCAGATTTAATTACAAACTATTTCACCTTGCTAGCTACACATTTAGTTCATGCATTTCCTAAGCAGGGGCGAGGTCCCAGCTGTCAGCTTGAAGTTTTAACCATTTTTCTTTACCATCTGTGGTTTCTTCTGCAGCACTAACAACTTCTGCTTCTGGCACCATGTTGGCTTCTGAACCTGTGTCCAACTTCAAACTAATAAGTGTCCCTTCACTTTAATGGTGACAATCCATTTGTCTTGCCCTAGCACACCATCTTGTTCTCCAAATAACCCCTCAAAAACACAGGGCTTTCTTCTCCCAGGATCCACACATCGCACCAATGCTTGCAAACTCACACAGAGCAAGGCCATCTGTGCAGAGCTTGAGCCTTCCCAAACCTCTCCAATGCTAGGTTTCACTAGGATTTTGCTAGCGTTAATTTGCCACTGACTGCATTTCTCTTCTCTTCTGAAACATAAGCAGGTCATAATTGCTCAGATCTGTGCTGCACCTGCACAGACAACCTCTCTGACCAAAGTAACAGAGACCTTTTCAAACCTTCAAATGCTCCAGAGGCTGCTAGTGTCTGAAATAAAGCTGTTTCTCAACTCAGCAAGATCTATTTCTCTTAGTTTGCATCTGCTGTTTGCAATTCTCTTACCCTATGAATTTTCAGTGAACTGCAGTTCTGTTAAGGTTTTCAAATCACATGGTATTTCATAGAATTATAATGTCACTAAGGTTGAAAAAGACTTTTACAATCATCAAGTCAGCTGTTAAACCATCCTCAACACGTTCATTAAAACACAATCCTGAGTTTCACATCTCCCCTTTTTTTATTTTTATTTTCATTTTTAAACACTTCCAGGGACAGTGACTCTACCACATTCCCAGGCAGTCTATCCCAATGCATCACCATTCTCACAAACAAATTTTTTCCTAATATATAACTCAAATCTCCCCTAGTGCAACTTGAGGCTATTACCTCCCATCCCATATGCATTTCCATGCATTGCTCCTACTCCTGGTATTGCGTCATACAGGTCACTGACTTCTAAAAGATCAAGAAAGAACTGTTTCACTGTATACCATAGAAGTGTCTTGCCCCTCACTATACATGTGCATTCAGAAGAGGACTGGCTCTTGGAAGCTCCTGGGAGTTTTTATAGACAAAAGATACAGTTCACTGCAGACATCTTGTGAAACAATCCACAGGCTAACTCTGCAAATGCACAGAAGTAGCTGTTCATCAGCTTTTCCAATGTTGGCCAGAATGTTGATGCTCATGCTGCTAGCCTCTCGCACTGCCACCAATCAGCCTTTACATCTCTGCTCATGTGATTAGTGCCTTCCTAGCTACCCTATCCTCCCTAACCCTCTACAAGAAGCCAAAGCGCCCAGGTCAGGAAGAGAGTTTGATAAGGTCAATGGTCAGGATGGCTCTTGGAGAGCTGCTATCATGGGATGCTTAGTCAGGAGAGGTTGATGAGACCAAGATCCAGTGACCGTCAGGCTCCACTAAAAGGCCAGCACGTTCCCCAAACAATGTGACAAGACCTCTTGTAAGATAGGATATCTCATTTACTGACCACACGTACAGCTCCCTATCCCAGTACACATCATAAATAAGCTGGCTGGATTGTAGGCACAGGAGAATTTTGACAACTAGCTTAAACATTACAGAAAGCTGACAACTTCCCCCCAGGTAACTCATCTATGAGTCAGACAAATGGGGATACTTGATGCTAATAGAAACAATATTTGATTGAAATACATTTTATAGAAGACACTTTTACACTAAACTTCATTACTATTTCTATGTATTGCGCGCTATTTATACAAGATGCAATAATGTATCGGCTCCTCAACACTGCAGATACTATATGAATATTAATGGTGAAATAAAAGCCTTGTTTACAGTTGACAACAAAGATTACAAGAAAAAAGAACTCCAGTTTTGACAAATTTCAAGGAACCAGGTTTGAAAAAGAACAAGTACAGATATCACCCAATTTCCCACTTTGCCTCTCTCCATCTTATGCATCTGTAAAACAGCACACTTGTTTGCTTATCTGCTGCACAGCAAGTCTGCCTCTCCAAAAAGAAAGTAGTCACAAAAGGAAACACCCAAGGAACTGCTTATTCACAGTTCATTGATTTCCCTGCACTCACTCATTTCCTCTGCCTGATGAAATGAACACAGCACAAATAAAACACGTGAAAATACATCATCTATTTAAAAAAACCCCAACACACTGCAGGTGTTTCACCCATAAGAGGTATTCTTCCACATAAACAGCCAGTGTCAAGAAAGATATGTTCACAAGACTAAGAGATGCACGAATCATACTGCAACAGCATTAGGACTGACTCTTGGATTACATCTTAATTGGTGGCTACACTGTGAGAAAGTCACAGCCAAGCTTGTAGCCAGAATTCTTGAGTGGAGAACTGTCTGTTACATCCTTCATCTGAGGCAAGCACTGTTGGATGCAGAGACAGCTACATATGGTGGTGAAATAACCAGTGACAGTGCGATAAGCACCTGCAGAACAGATGCTAGAACACAGTGGATGCAGCAGGCATTGGTTGGGTGCAAACAATGGAAGATGGGTACACTGTGCAGAGTAGAAGCGCAGCACAGGCAAACCTAAGACGTGGAACTGATGGAGAGTGTCCAGAGAAGGGCCACAGAGATGAGCAGAGGGCTGGAGCACCTCCCCTACAAAGACAGGCTGAGAGAGATGGGCTTGTTCAGCCTGGAGAAGAGAAGGCTGTGAGGAGACCTCACTGCAGCCTTTCACAGTATTTAAAAGCAGATTATAAACAGGAGAGGAATCAACTTTTAACAAAGGTAGATAGTGACAGGACATGGGGGAATGGTAAGGTCAAGGAGGGAAGGTTTAGATTGGATGTGAAGGGGAAGTTCTTCACAGAAAGAGTGGTGAGGTGTTGGAAGAGGCTGCGGATGCCCCATCCCTGGAGACATTCAAGGTCAGGTTAGGTGGAGCCCTGGGCAACCTGGTCTAGTACCAGATCTGGAGGTTGGTGGTTCCCCTGTGGCAGGAGGGTTGGATCTCAATGATCTTTAGGGTCCTTTACAGCCCAAGCTACTCTATGATTCTAACCTTCTGGGGACCCTGGCCACAGGGTGCTTGCAGAGCGCATCTACTATTCATACTAGATGGGACACAAGGGTACGTTATGCTTTATGCTCAAAAGGACTGGCTTAGGACCAACCAGAAAATCTCAGGTATATGAAAACCTAATGGCCAGTCTTCTGAGAAACTGCTAATGGGTTTTAGCTGCTGACCCTTTCAGTCAGGGATGAAGAGGTAAAGCCAGTGCAGCCTCTCTCTCATTATGATCAGTGCTTGCTCTTGAGCCATCGGGAGAAGCTACCTGAAACAGCAGTTTGAAATGGCAGTAAAGCTAAGCTCAAGGAATACTAAATACACATGTGATATTTTGCTGATGTGCTAAGATCCTTCAGTCTTACAGCACATCCTTGCCAAATGTCTGGTTTTAAGATGAAGCAGGCAGAAAGCATGTTTTAACTGTGTGAATTCTATTCTAGTCTACTTTCCAGTTGAGCATATCCTTTGCATTTTAGCAATCACATCAATTCTGGGCTATACAAAATAAAAATTGAATTAAAAACATTAGGTATTTATACATTTTGTTTTAAAGGGTGAAACTGACTCACCAAAACTTTTCATTACAGAGCAGATATGATTTTATCAAAGTAGTTAGCTAGGGAAATAATTTATATCCTGCATAAGTTTGCCCTGGAGATATCCAAGATATGTCTTCCTGAGCATGATGTAATTTGTGAAAATGACCTTTTGGGAAAAGAATAAACTTGCAACATCCTTATATACAAGAATTATAGCACTCTATAAAAAGGAGACTGGCATTGTTTCCAAACCTGTGACTGTATGCAACAACGAACGTTGTTCTGTAGAAAATACATTTGCAGTCAGTTGTTAAGAGTCTCATTTAGATGGAAGTGGAGGGCACCTGCTCAAGCGTATCTGCCTATAGCATGGCAAGAGCTTGTAGGCAACAGCACCTATGAAGACTCTCACAAAACACAACTAAGTAAACACTTTAAAAACAAATCTCCAGCTTAAACAAGCCTATCCTATTTCTACACAGCCCCAAATGAAATACAAATTGAAGGAAGTTATAACATTGGGTTCAGTGAGATGAGAAGATGATGTATGAGAGAAAATTTATATACTGTGAGTACAAGGAATTGATCAACTTTCAAAAGCTGAAGAAAATCAATTAATAGGTTTCACTCACTGAGCAAATATATCCATAGAGACAAATTTTGAAGAAGTATCTGTGGATTAGACAGCCCATCATATCAATAGGTCAAATGCAGCTATACTCAACAGAAAAGTTTCACCTGGTCATGAGACTGATTCAAATTTCTGTGTTTTTCAGAGAATAAGAATTGTACCTCTATTTTTAACGCTGGGAAAATGAGAAACAAAAGCCTTTATGAACAGCAAATCTGAGCAGATATTATCGTGCAAAGACCTAGCTGAAAAGTATCTCCCAGCAGTCAGTCCCACTAAATTCTGCACCCCAACACCAAGCGACCCATATTCATTACAAAGAAGTCGCATATATTCATCACAGTAGTAATCCAATCTAAGTATACCATTAAATGCCTGTTCTTACTGATTACAGTCTAGCACCATATAAAATTGCCACATCTACTGAAATTGACAGAAAAGACCGTTTAATCATTTTCAGTTCTAACTCAGCTATAGGTACACAACAAATAAACCCAAAGTAATTTTGACATGTTTCTGAATGTCACACGTATTTGCATCCATTTTTGTTTAATTGTTAAGTTGCATTCCCACATATTAAACTATTTGTTCTTACAGATAACTGTACTAAAATGTATTCAACATTCCTCAACCACTAGGAAAAAAAAGAAAAAATTATATCCCAGATTATGCAAATTGACATTGCTGATCTTGTAAAATATTGCTGGGGGGTTTTGAGATATATTACCAGGATAACCTCTGCACAGCAGAAAAACACCAGAGTGCTGGCTATCTCATTTCCATTTTATAGCCTGTGTTACAGACTTCGTCACATTATATTTCAGAAATATATAGAAAGGAGTCTTAATTTATCCTCATCTCTAGAATGTGAAGTAAGGTTTTAGAGACTGCTGCTTAGGGCTATTCTGTACTGTGACTTTGATAAAATTGACAACCTATCTTTTTAGTCAAGGATTTATAGGACTCATGACTGCTTCCAATTTGCAGATACACCATTTCAACCAGAAAAAGCATTTCATGTTGAAGGGTTCAACAGAAGACTCCGGGTACAAGCATAACTGTTGAGAGGGAAAGGAAATGGCTTTTACTGACAGATTGATTTTTATATCTAGGTGAACCTCTTAATCCTCGAGGCTGTCCTGCATAGAAGCAGGGAGTCTAGCCAAATTATGGCCAAGGAGACTCAGTGCGTTCTCTCTATGAGCAAATGGAACTGGCAGAGGCACAATTACCACTAAATTAAGAATATTTGATGTCACAGAAAAGGGTAGCTCTACATTACTTAAACCTTTAGGGCTCTACGATCAAGACCTGTGCGTTCATCCTCTGCCCACAGTGACCATGTTCTTCTAGGGCACACATCCTCAAGCCTACTTCTGCTCTTCGGAGAGCTTGCACATTCCCCACTAGTCATTCACTGGAAATTGGATATCGTGATTGCCACAAAAACATGGTATGTGAAAGTGACAGGGGCAGAAAGCTAACTTCTGATGCTACCAGCAAACCAAAATGACACCAAAGGGAGCATGGAGCTCCACTCCAGTGAATTTAGGAGGCTCACATCTTGACACTCAAGGATTCTCTAAAACACAATCAGGAACTTAGGCTTCCATATGATGGAATGGATGGACCAATGGCTTCAAAGTCTTCTCATGGCAAGAAATGGATGCCAGATGGTAAAGCAAGTGGGCAGGGAATAAGTTAACACCTGTGTCCTGACTATCATTTTAGGAATTTTTTCTCATGCTAAGATAACAGATCAGCACAAACAGTTCTTTGTGTTTTCCTGGCTTTCATCTGCTCTGTAGGGTGTCATCCCTCACCTGGCACAAGTTGCCCAGGGGCTGCACTGATAAGGCCTTGCAGCATGGAGGGCCTCTATCCACGTGTGTGTCTTGAGTCTCACCTTCAGGGGCCTCTTCACATCTCCCAGCAATCCCTAACATTTCTTCTCCCCTTAGAGCTCCTGCCTGCACAGGACTCCTCCAACAGATTGATGTTTTGACTCACGGTGGGGCAGTATTTAGACTGGTGTCAGAGCTTGCCTGGACAGACACGGGGCATTTTCCAGCCTCCTTCTCTCATAGGGAACCATTGCAGCCTCCAGCTCATGAAATCTTGTGACATATTCCCAATACAGTGCTCATGTGGGAGCTAACTGGGCACCTAGGTGCAAATGCAGCAAGTCCTGTAATTTATGCCCAATACAATTGGATCTCCTCAACAAGGGTGTTATAAGGATTAATTAATTCATCTTTGCAAAGCATTTTGAAAGATTAAGAACTGCAATTAAAGTGCTTGGCTTGTACAAAGCTGAGACAACAAAATACTTCACTAGAAAACAATAACTGATAACTTTAAGTATTAATTCTGCTGCTTCAAAAGAATGCATGGACAGTAGTAAGTTAATGAACTGTTTTTTAATGAATACCTGAAGGGAGGGCAAAAATGCAAAGACATGCTAAAATATTCTGAATTACTAAACAACTGTGGACAGTATCCAGAAGTTGTACCTGGCGATAAACAAAGGATGAGGAACTGTTTTTGGATATGCTGTTTATTAAATCTAGCAAAGCTAATAGAATACACTTATCTTCTAGTGTGTAAACATCACAGAAAGATGAACTGTGAAGCAGATACTACTGTCACAGGAAAGCTGTAACTGTGGAAAAATCTGCCCTGCCTAGAAATTGTGTCAAAGTATTCAGTACAACTTCAGTTTCATGTTCTAAACCTTAATCACCACACAGAAAAGAGAAAGCCATCATTTAATCTGCTAACAGTAATGCAGTTCCTGTTCTTTACTTTTTACCTGGAAAGCAAATAGATTTTTAAGCTGGGGGGAAAAAATAGCTCTACAGAGAACAGGCCCTTTGAGTAATCTGTTTTGTTACCAATACTTCTATTTTTTGCAGCACAGGCTGGTGCTGTGAATCTAGAATTCCACAGTGACTACAAAAGTAGAAGAATGCAGCTACAGATATTTATGCAGATATACTCTGACACTGTTTTAGTTCCTTTCTGCAAAAGAAAAGGAAATGTAGACATAATGGAAACTCAGCACTGAAATGAGCAGCATCAACTTGTCTTGCACCTCTCAGTTCTTAGGCTACCTGGTTTCAGTCAGGCTTATGAATGGGTATGATTCAGCATTAGATAATTTGAAATTCATCCAAGGTAGCTCTGAGAAAGCTTGATATGCTTCTTACCACACTATGGCATTGCTTACATTTTGGGTTGTTTTCTTACCTGCTGTCAACAAGACTAACATTACACAAGAAAAAGAAAAATGTGTGCAACAATCAGGAGTGCAGAAGTAGGTAAACAGCAGTTAATGGAACAATATAAAAAACAGAAACAACACTGGGACAATCTGAAGGGCCCATATCACTCTCTGCAATTACTATACACAAATCTAAGATACATTTAGAGAAACTAGAACCTGGAAACTTGTGCAGTCGTATCTCTTCTCACTGAAATGAACCTGAACCATAAGCTAATAGCACTGATCAAAGCTATGAACATTACTAAACTGTTACACGTATATGCCATTAAGTAATTTCAAATAGCTGTATATATGATTATTAGTTGTTTATAACACCAAAAATCATTCACTGTATGCTGAATCCAAGCACTGCTAAGCTTTAGAGCATTTGACCTCTTATTTTACAGAGCAAATTTGTTTACTGTTCTTTTTTTTTTTTTTTTTGTACTGATGTGCAATGGACTAAAATCGTACATCAAGTAGAGTTAAGGAGTCAGTAGTGTTTCTCTTAGCTAATCAAAGAATCTATTGCTTCCAGGATTGAAGAACAGCTACCATATACCTTATTAGCATCTTCAGGTCTTTATCTGGCCTGGTTATTTCTGGCTACAGTTCAAATGCGTGGGCTACCCATGCCAACAAGTCCCAGCACAGCCAGATGACCGCAGTAGCGGGTTGCTCCACCAAGGAATATATACACACATTGCCAGCCCATCCACCTATCTCAACATCAGAGTTTCAGCCCCAGGAAAGCGCTGCGGCTGACTACCTTGATTGCATCAATATGAGCAGTCCCTAGAAAACACCTTCATAAGAGATTTTCTACTGACCCACTTTTCCCACTGCCCACTTTGCTAAATGATGTTTTCATGGCCAGCACTTTGGCTTCTTTTTCAGAGCGCACACTATCATGACAAAGCAGCAAGTCTTGACCCAAAGTTTCTACTTCATTTTCTTTAAGCTATGCTGATTTTACAGGATGCTGTTATACAGCAAAGACACTAGTAACTCCATTGCCACACACAATTCAAAAGTTATTATGGAACATCTGCACATCCTTCACATTTTTATTGACATAGCTATCATGGGCTAGTAAAGTTTCATTAGCTACACTTAAAGGCATGATTATCAAGTTGCATGTTTAAGTTTTATAAAAATAAATCTAGAAAAAAATCTCTAGTCATTTTCATCCATAAACACATAGCCACTTCCACACAGCTACGTAAGTAAGCAATGCATCATGTGAAATGCAACATCCCTAACTTACCTCATGATAAGACCCACGGGGAACATTCTTACCTTAAGGATAAATTGCCTCTCTACTCTTAATCATTCCTTGCCTATGTTTGAGAATACAAAGTAACCATTGGTCATAAGGGCTTTGTGCTCTGGATACCCGAATGTCTAGCAAAAGTCCTCAGCCACCCCTGCATTTAATTCTGCATTCGAATGAGCTGCCGACATTTGAAATATTCTTTGTAATACATATTTGTGCAAAGATTTTATTTCATCAATTAAAACAGAACATCTTTTAAAATATTATATTGTAATCTCTCATTTAAATTTCAAAGAAAAAAAATCCAAAAGCTATGTTTTAATTAGGTAAAGCTACTTCATTTTGATTTCTTTAATAAATGGAGTTTGATTGAAGTCTGAATGTTTCACAAAATGTTTTGATCTTGTTGAATAAGCAGTTTCTGTTGGAAAACTGTATTTTCATCATTTCTGTGCAGCTTGAAGAAATTGGTATTGCTCTACTAACTTCAGTGATTTACAGCAAATGAGGACTTGGCTTGTAACAGTAGCAATCTCTGCAGTGTCTCATGGACTTGCTTAAAGAGAAAAGGTATTGCACATTTTTGAACAACTGGCAATGCACAGTAAATTACTTCATATTAATAAGCTCTGTTTCAACGTCAGTCTTGGCAAGCAGAGCAGATGAGTCTTAGCAAAGAATCACTCCACTGTAAGTCCACAAATACCTACCAAGCTGTTTGCTTTACAAAACAGACTTCAATATACCATATCAAGCTGTCCATAAGCAGTAAGTAGGATCACAGCAAGGCAAACTAGAGCTACCTGAGAGAAAAAGCTGTATTTCCATAACTGAGCAGTGACAATGACTCTTAAGAACCAACTGCTGGAGTTCAAGAAGCATTTGGATGATGCTCTCAGACATAGGGTTTGGATTTTGGGTGGTGCTGTGTGGAGCCAGGGGTTGGACTTGTTGATCCTTGTGTGTCATCCGATTCAAGATGTTCTATGATTTAGTTCTACTTAAGAGCAAATTCTGTCTTCTTCAGCAGCATCTTGATTGTAATGTAAGAAAAATGAATTGCTTGGCAATAATTAGGAACCAGTTCTATTGAGGCTTGAGCACTGACATGCAGAGAAAGAATGGGGAACTACAAAAAATTAAAAATAATAATAATAATAAAAAAATCACGAAAACCCCTGCCACTGAAACTTAGTTAGTTAGAAAACAGGAATACCATGGATCTAGAGATAACAGTGCAGGTAACCTCATTCTTAAAGTCAAATTTCTTAATGCTTATTCTCATACAAGGTTTGTTCTATGACTGTAGTTTCATTGTACAACCTGAATGATGCATGACAGATTGGTTGGAATGAAATGAACTTTGAGGTCTGCTCTAACCCAAACCATTCTATGGTTCTATTAACACTGAGAAAAGCTAATATAGCTAAGTACTGAACTGAACGAGGAGAGAAATTCTGTTTTCTACTGTGCATTATGCAAGTACAAAATGAGCCTAACAGATTGGGCATGTTAGCTGGGAGGAAAAAAAAAAAAAAAAAAAAAAAAAAAAAAAAAGGGGGAATTGGAGGAGAGTCAGAAGAGAACAATATAAACAATTTAAGTCTACAAAACATAACCTAGTCCAACAAGATGGAATGAGTTCAGCATTTAACATAAAGGAAAGGCTTGAAGGGAATTATAATTATTGAATGTAAAATATCACTGGCCCCCATGTTTTTAAAAATGCAGAGGAAAAAATATGGGAACAATCTCTAGCAATATGGTCTCAGATTAGACATAGCAAAGAATTCCAACACGTTCTCCAAAAGGCTGGCTGGGAAAGATGAGTAATGCTCACCACTGGAGGCCCTGAACAGCAACTTAGATAAATGTCCTTTGTCGGGGAGCAGACAGAGCAGATCGTGGATCTGTCCAAGGCCAAGTTATTTCTCCATCCCAAACCTTGCAGCTTGCTGGAGCATTACTCAGTCCCACTAACCTTCACTGCAAGCAGGCTACCAAACCATGAAAACCTCTCCAACAACATGGAAAGATGCAACAGCAGTTCCAGTAACATTCATGGCTGGCAAACAAATATAAGGAAAGGGATCTCAGCTGCATGAAGGTAAATCACATAGGACCAATTTACACATCTTTACTCCAAGTGACACCCTACTTTCGCTTGGAAAGAACCATAACTTCTCAAAGGACCAAAAAGATTGAGATGATTTAGTTGGGTCATATCAGACAGAACAGTATTTTGTAAAGATCATCACAAACTGAAAGGTTACACTGCCATTAAAGTAACAGAAATAACAAATCTGATTCAGAGCAGATTACAGGATATTCCAAAGACACAAAAATATCTTTGAAATAGGTTATGTTGTATTTCCAGTGCAGATATTTGAGCAAAATGCCCATAGGACTACCAGTTCAGCTCCTTTGACTTGAAGTTCCCCAGAGCTCATTAAGACTGCTTGTAAGGAAAAACCAAGCTTCATTTTTCTTATGGGGAAAAAAAAGCAAAATACTTTTCTTTCAGCTATAACCTTCTTTAGAAACTAGCGTGGAAGCACTCACATCTACTGTCTACCTAGAAGTTATTTTCCATCTCTTTATAAGCATGGAAGAAAATCTGCTCAGTCAATACTGTGTTACTAATGAGGAATAACCTCCAGCTCCCAACATTAGGTTGTTAGTTATTTTCAAGTTTGACTCTAAGAAAAGGAAAAATACTTTTGCTCAAGTATTCAGAATGAGTAAAGTTTTAATGCCGGATAAAGAAATGATTTCACTTTATAGACAAAAAAACAATCTTGTTATTACATAGTTTGCTAACTTCTAATTGTCAGTTTGAAGTGGACGCAGGTCACTCTCCTAACTAGACACTCCAGTGAGCAACTGAACCACAGCCTTAGTGACACATATTACACTATTCCCCCCAGCTGCAATACAGAGCAAAGCTGTCCTTCTCTCGTTTTCCTTCCTTATCCCATCACTCCCTCTAATGCTACCACCATGGGAAACAGTTCTCACAAGTTAAGATGAGGCTGCACTCCTGAAAAGAAACAGCAGCAATATAAAGTACTCCACTGTGCCATTATCATCAGTGAAATAGGTGTCAGGGTACAAAACTGGCAGCTCTGGTGTAAAGCAGTTGTTTCATAATGGGAAATGCAACGTGGATCAGCAGCTTCAGCAGCTCTAACAGCATCTCTGAGATGCACAGAAAACATCAGTGTGGGAAGTATGCGATATACAGGTTGTCCCCTTCAGTACAGAGATCTACCCTAATGGAAGTGAAAGTGCACAAAGAACAAGAAAAAGCGAACAAATACATCTCTAACATGATAATGCTAATGGAGAGGCCAATACTGATGAAGATAACAGTTTATGGTTTAACAGTAAATACATTCTCTAGAATATAGCATTTTGGAGATTTATTATAGATGAGTTAGTGATTCAATTCTCTGAAGTAATTAAGTTTCTGTTGACACAAAAATCTCATAACTCAGGAAGTTCAGCAATCCCCTGAGTTACTGCAGTGAGAAAATGAAATTAAGACATGTTGGATATAGACAAAGAACAGACAAGACTCATAAAAGTGAGCGAATCAAAAAATTGGGTCCTATGGATATACACACACAACTTCTGTAACTACTAGATTATCCTAAGGTCTTTCCTTTTAATAGCACACACTTTCATTAATTTATGGTCCGTTGCATCAAAATGTCAATCGGATCAAATGTAAAAACTTTATAGTGGAATAAGAAAGCATGATTACACTCTACTGCTTCAGGCTAAAACAGAGGTGACATGTCACCTGCTCTCCAAGGTAAAAGATTACAGAATAAACAAGCACTGGGGCTTGAAAGCTACTTTTACTGTTCAATTGGTTTTCACTAACATATATCTTACATGTTCCTTCACAAAAAACTCAGTGAACTTAAGGCTGTAGTTGTCTACTAGACAGCATGTTTATTGCCTTTCAGGAAATCAAAGCAAATCACAAAGGTTCATATGTAAGAGTAGTCACGTCCTCACTCATGAAAGAACAGCCTTACTCGACAAGTTGCTCAAATACACATAGTAAAAGAGAAGAAGATAGCATCACTGCCTGGCCCCAAGAAATGCAGAGAAACAGCTCTACAATTTGAGAACTTCCACACCAAGCTCTTGGAAACATAAGCCTGCCATCTTTCAGCTGCCGTTCTCATCAGTCAACATCAGGAAGAACTATTTTTTCAGTTTCAAACCAAAACTTTTATAGCTAGCTGTCTGCAGCAAAATTCAACATTATTCTAGTCTAAACATTAAAATTTAATGCAGCTTTGTTGGAAGATGCTACTTTCTCCTCTTGTTTGGTTCACCTAGAGAATACTTTTCACTTCATACAGAAAGACCAGGAACATGATAAAAAAAAAAGTAGCTTAAGGAAAAATAAATTAAAAAGCACCTCCAAACATTTCAAATTCCTGCCTGGTATAAACAGGTATTAAAGTCATGTCATGTAAAAAACTGATGCCAGCTAAACAGTACATTCACCCCATATTACAGACAATAGCTAAATATTTTAAACATCAAGAACTGATCCTAAAAACACACCACTTGAAATTCAGTACTAAGTTAAAGGTGGTTACTACCTACCATTCCAGCCTCAGGGTGCAAGGGGGGGGGGAAGGGGAAGAGACCTTCACTCCAAAGGAAAGTTTGCAAGTTTGACTTAATGCTATCTATACATGATAGAATTTTCTAAAATGTCATAACAAACTTGGAAAAATCTCAAGGTAATCAGAAAATAATGATTCTGAATTACGTCACCCAAAAGTAGGAAGAGCTAAATCCACAGCTCGTACGACTCCACATACCAGCAAGATCAAACCCGATTTACACTAACTGATGAATAGTTTCATGTGCTTATTTTCCTTATGAAAATATTATTACTTATCTGTACTGCATTACTAACAGGATTTTCTAGCTCGATTTCTCCCCTGATTAGTTTTTAAACTTACATAGTTGCTAGCCCTGAATGTCTTCTTGCATCTTCATTCTGAATTCTTAAATCACATTTAAGCTGAAGATGAGCTTTAATCCAAATGCTTCAACATGAACATTCCAAGAAAAAAAAATATTTGATTCAGCTTAAACTTTTTCAAAAAGCTTTTTCTCAACTTTAAAAAACTGATAATCCTTTGAGCACTTAAAAAAACCCCCAAACAACCAAAGCAGCTCTATTCTGAGTTTCAGATGGGTATACTGGGCTTCCTAAAAGCATCCCAACCAGTAGCTACCAAACTAAAGTGGGTGTCAGAAACTATATTCAAAGTATGCCCTTAAAATGATATGGAGGTGTGAGAAATACTAGTACCAAGCAACGAGAAACCAAATAAGAAGTAATATCAGTCTAGGTAAACAAAATCAACACCTGGCCAGCCTGTAGTGCTTTGTCAAGTCCTCAACTCATTTCTGAGCATCACTCAAACTAAGATCTTCCTGCAGGTAGCTAAAGACCAATAAGTCTCCTGGCTATTCTCATGAGATAGGACAAAACCAAGAGATGCTCAGTGTGGGACTGAGTGCACACATCAGATAATGTGGCCTCCTTGAAACTTCTGAGACACTAACAACAGAATATAGGTGATATTTGAGACATATCTAGTGGTACTCAAGGCTGCACAATTAAACCCTGACACTGTAGTAAAGTAGGCATCCCACAGGCACAGAGAGCGCCAGGCAGGCATGAGAAAGGGAGAATTCATCCTACTCACAATTGGAAGAGAACAAGAAAGGTAAAAAACATCACCACAAGTGTGCAATAGGAAACTAAATCAAAGGAGTTTATCAGATGGAAAGTGCATTTTGCGTGCCAGGCTATGAATTTACCTGCTCCTTTGTGCATTGAAGAGTGTGGGGAAAGGGAAACAATTATCGGATTAATTAGGCAATTGAGATGCTTGATCTAGAGTAATTTAATGAAGGAAACAAGACCAGTCTCAAATCAACCAAAACAGCTTTAAAGAAATGAATGGGATACACATTAATGGCGTTTTCTCTTGCTTATGCAAAACTTTCCTGATATTCAAGTGAGACTTAAGGAAGACATTAAAAAATAAAACTCTCCAACCCTTGAAGAAATACAAAGTGAAAATTCACATGCAGTCACACAGCAGATTTCATCACTGTTCTGCCCCAGGACCTGGCAGTCATTTTCACCTAAGCAGACAGAGATCCAAACTTTTCTAATAATTGAGCATTCCTTTGCTGGTGGGAACTTGAATGCATCACTTATTGGTACCTGTGGCAGATGGCAGTCTGCTCTGAGTACATCCTGGAGCACCTGATTTGGAAGAGTTTAAGGCCCCTCCTGACATCTTTTTGCTGAAGTCTTTCAGAAACCTTTGAGTCTTAGACTTCTGAGCCTTTCTTCAGCAGGAAGGGTGTGGTACCAAGAGCTCTCACTGCTGGCACATTACCCTCACTCTATTGCTCCAACTGAACAGAGAGCTGATTCCTCTTCCTTTGCTATTCTTCACACCTTATATACTCCACTGAAGGCATCAAATCCTGTAGCTTGCATCAGATTTAAAAACTGTAGGCTTGGGTCTTTTGGGTCTTTTTTTTTTTTTTTTTTTAAAAAAAGATCATAGGATGGTTTGAATTGGAAGGGCCTTAAAGATCACCTAATACCAACCCCATCACCCCAGGTCTCCCTGGAAATCAAAGATTTGCATGCAAAACCTGCTGAATCAAACAGCCAGCAATCCATATCAGTCAATTTGCCATGCTGGCCAGAAAAAATTAAAACTCAAATACCTATTCTTGCAAGAAACAAACGTCAAAGTGCAGGAGAAAAGCAAAGAAACTTAGTTCCATCTCAAAAAGCACTCAATCCCAAAAGAAAGAAAAAGTCAAGGAAGAACTGCACTCCTGAGCATGCAGTTTATGTGGCTTTGTTTCCCATCTCTGAATGAAGTGCACACAAATTTCTCTCTGCGACTGCCAGCATCCTTGAACTTACCCTATAGCAGAAACAGGTGAGTACTGTTTTCTGAAAGATATTGCACATTACCATAGTTGACTTCAACAATAACTTCTAAATGAAATGTAGATAAGCTCTCTTAATTCCAATTATCCTTTATTTTAAAGCTTAATTACAGTAATACAAGACTGTCATGGAATGATAATTACAATTTATTTAAACATCGATAAGTAAACATTAGGTTTTTATTTTCCTACTGTGAGATGCATCTAACCTAATGGGCTGATAATGCCATTTAATTGCATGCAATCAAAGAAACTGGGTAATTTCTGTCAGGTATCATAAAATGGCAATGGCTGCTTTATCACACAATATTAACATATTCCAAAACCAACTGTTCTTTTTATGAATCAGCAGTTCCACTCAGCTTTGCTTAAATCTCAATAAAAGGGCAAACAAAGTTGGAATTTGGTGCAGTTAGAGAGCAAGGCCCCTCAGGGCAGTGCCAGTAGACACGTAAATTGAGTTGTGTCAGAACTGATTTCACTCCCTTTAGCTTTCAGGAGAACAGCAGTGATTGCCGTAACACTATATTAGTGGCAAAAGAAGTGAAAAGTTGCAAATGGGAGATTCCTTCCCTTAAAATGTAAGATTATTTTTATTAACGAAAAGAAACCTATAGTTGTCACGTGTGGACTAAACTGGCAGCAGTATAGCGATATAATTGTTAGAGTTGTGCAGGTAATTTTCAGATTTGTTCTGCATCAGTAATAATTTTAATTATATTTCTGAGAAGAAAAAAACACGAGAAGAGGAAAATATCGTACAGAAACTACTATAATTTTATTATTCCTGCATCTAGAATCATTACATTCACGGCACTACTGAATAGAGGCTTCTGCATGCAAATTATATTGGTATCTAGGTCACAAAATGCTGCAGTGTGACTTCTAATTAACAAGCACTAATTACCATTCCAATCAAACATTTCATAAAATTGATGATAGCGAACTTAACTAACCTTTACCAACGTGCTAAGTAATTCCAAAGATAAAGACCAGATATTTATGCAGTGCACAAGCCATGCTAGCATGAGGAGTCATTCCTTGCTCCTACCATGTTCACAGTCTCTTTCAGTCTCAGCTCTTCGGTTTGCTCGAGGCTTTTAATTATTGTGAAGATGGAGAGTATGAGATTCTAGACTCAGGTAAGCAGTCTACTTGGATTGGATACATTTCTATAATTTTGGAATAACTGTTTTGAAACAGATTGGTATCAAGCAAGAGCAGACTTATCTTCAAATCTCTAGGATGCTGATATGAGGCAAGACACACAAAAAAATCTGGACATTTCCTTATTAATGATGCAGCAGAACAGATCTTTCTGTGGCCTAATATAGGCCCGGCTGCATCATGAACTTTTCAGATTATTTTCCCCAAACAGTTTCAGATAGATTATTTTATCCTGATCTCTTTCAAGGGAACTGGTAACAGACTGTTTGCCTAGTTGACTCAAACAGGCCTTTAAACTTACTGAGCATGTGCCTGCCATCACCACTCCCTATAACCCACTCCTTAACTTTTAATTACTAAATTTCTAAAGATGGTCCTTACAGTAACAGTAAATTTGTTCCCTGTGAAAAGCCATAGTTTTCACCAATGACTGGAGTCGCAACATGGCTGGTTGTACATCATCATTTCCATAAATTAGCGCTATTACAATCAAGTACAGAAGCAGCATATATTTTTTTTGGTACGCATAGCAAATTAGCATAAATGAATCATTTAATTTACTTAGATTCACCATATCTCAGCAAATTACAAAAAAGCCTGAGACTCTTCTCATCCATATTTTGTGCATCAGCCTACACCCATGTGTTAGATTCACACTTAACTATACCAGTTAAGTGAATGCATCACCTCCTTTATGATTTATAAGAATTCCCCAAAACAAGAATTAACTCACAGAACAGTTTAACTAGGGCCAGTTATAAATGCTGCTAAATAAAATCAGAAGTACTAAAATAATATTCCCCAGTACTAGAATCACAGGATTACTGTCTCAGTAGAAAAAAACATAAAGGAGGAAGTCCCTTCTGTGTTGAAGTCAATAAAAAATGGAATCGGACATGACCCAAAACACTTACACAGTATTAATGCACACAGGTCAGGCTCTTCAAATGTTAATTCTTCCCAGTCGTCAGTAACTCCACAAGCAAAAACAATACGGTGTTCCTCCTCATTTTCTTCTTATTCATGCAGTCCCAGCTCAGCCTTGAACCAATTAATTGTAGTACCACAGCAAGGAACATTCCCTTATCCCTAACATTTTGACATTCCTGTCCCTGCTAGCTGGGAATAACTGAGCTATGAAATTTATACAAAGACCTCAACCCCGCAACTCAGTAATTCACCCTATGATTTCATGACACATCTGAGAAGACAAGAAAACTATGAAAACCTCACCAACACCCAAGTGAACAGGATGAGAAGCAGCACTCAGTGATAACCCAGCAGTACACAAATACTGCTCTTGTGGCTAGGCTAACAGAGGAGCACATGTTCCCATGAAGTATGTTTGAAGCAGAGTTTTGCATTCTCAGATATCAAGATATTTTCAATTTTAAATATTATTTAAAACATATCAGGCAGCAATGGATGGTAGTGCTTACTTAACATTTTGCCACTGCTGAGGGCTTTTTCCAGCTACAATTTGTCCTACTTCATCATTAGTGTATCTAGGGTTAGAGACTTAAGAAGAGCTTGGGACAATTTAGAATCACAGAATCACTAAGGTTGGAAAAGATCTCCAAAAAAATCTAGTCCAGTTGTGCACTTACTCCCAGCTTTTCCCTACTAAAGCATGTCCCTTAGCATAGCATATAAACATTTCTCAAACACCTGTAACGTAGTGAAAAAAGAAGACGGACTTCCAAATGGAAAGAATTGTCACTGATGAACTAATCTCCACAAGCCTGCTCACTTCTAGATCCTGCCCACTTCTAGATCCTGCCCAGACAAAAATAATCCACTGAGGAACCACATCAGTTTGTGCCATCACACAAATTCTGCAACAGAAAGCTGAAAGTAGTTCCTTGGCTATATGTACTATACATTTCAGCTCCTCAGGCAGCTAGAGCTCTCCACAGCAAGCCATTCACATTCTAAAGCAAAGTGGTAAGGCGCTCTGAATTTGACCCCCAAACTCTCTTGTCTACACAAGGCCAGCACTGGCTCAGCACTCAGGCAGCTCTTCTTTAAGTTCCTTAAATAGATGGTGCACTCGCACTTCTCCATCCTCTGCAAAAAGGAGCTATCATGCTTCCTGTATAGTTTCAGCTTTAAATATCACTCCTTGAAAACTTCTCTGCAGATTTTGCTCCTGATATCACTCAGCAGCACAGAATAGACCCCACTTTGTAGGGCTCCAAGATCCCTCCCTTCTCTCGGTCTTACTTATCTACTAGGAGAACAATTGATGATCCCAGGTCTTATCTTACTTAGCACACACAGAATCCTGGATCAGTAGGAACTGCTGTCTTTGTTCCTGCACTGCATACCATCTCCACATCACCCATCCAATACCATATTAAATTATTCATGAATTAAAAAAACAGTTTTCAGCATTAATAATTTACTACTACAGCAAGGAGATGTGTAAGGTAAAATGTAACCGATATGGGATTCGGAGCTTTGGCAGCTTTTATAATACTCATTCATCTAGTATTTTCCATCATTAATCCTCGTGCTTTGCTGACTAGAACATTTGCTCAACAACGGGTACATTTCCCCACTGGCATGGATCCGGTACACAGGTTCACTACCTGCAAGCATAAAGCATATTTTTGCTTGGGGGACTTAGTTTATTAAAATGCTGGCATCGGATTTAGCAAGTCTTACTGTCAGGTGGAGTCACAGGGACCTAAGTTTAAAAATCCTGCTGACATCAGCATGAGCTAATGGGGGATGGCTTGTAATAATAATGCAATTAATAGTAGTTAATAATTTACTGTCCATCTTCACAGACAATCCCTCTACCTCTGCTGTCAGAAAGATGAGAGCTTTTCACTTAGGGGAGAGCAGAACTAATGAGCTTATTGGGAACCTTGTCAGAAAGCTCTAACTCACCATGAGGAACTTCCCTAGGTAGGAACAGAGGTGTCCACCGTACCTCTCCAAGAGGGAAACAGTGCATTTTGCACTCCATTGAATCAACCTGTTCAACAACCCATGAGATGAAAGTAACATGATTACAAAGTATCTGAGTAAATTATAAGACTGAGGAATTCAAAAATCAAGCCATTATAAAAAACAACAACTCAACTTCAGGTAAATTTTCCTATGTTTTAAAGTTGCCTCATCCTAAGCATCCCTGCAAAGTAAACTGAAAATGATTCCCTTTACCTATTATTAACTCTTCACTATTAAAAAGGAAAACAATGAAGCTTGAGCTCTGCCTATACTTCTCAACTTTAACTCTCACTGTTCAGACTAAGCTTTATGAGGTAAACAACGAAGAAAGAATGTTGGCGACTTGGGCACTATGCTTACCTCTGCAGCTATACTTTAAGTTCCAATCTGCAGAATGACAGAGATGTGATTGTTTCATCCAGCAAATAAATCATTTCCTCAGGATAAATATCATCATGGAACTGAACGCTTCTAGGGAGGTTTTCTATTCTGGCAAATTATCATAGAATCCTTAGAGTTGAAAGCAACCTCTGAAGGCCATCTAGTCCAACTCCCCTGCAACAAACATGGACACCACAGCTAGATCAGGCTGCCCGGGGCCTGATCCAGCCTCACCTTGAAAGTCTCCAATGTGAGACAAAACTAGCTATTTCATGTTTTTTTGAAGACATGGTTGGCTGAACCTGGAAACTATAATTGCTTTGCTTGGAGAACACGTGCATTTTGACAAATACGGACTCTTTAATTCCATACAATTTCATCAAAACTTGTTTCAAGTAAGCCTCCACATATAAATGACATTTAAACCTTTTACTGAAAATTTCCCAACTGACAGGAAAAAGAGAAAAAACACGATTTCCACCTAAATTCAGTGACATGGTGATTTATTTACTTAATTTACCAAGTGAATGCACCTGAGGATCCAGTTCTTCAGTCTCTACCTTCTACTAGTAGCTGTGTTATTTGGAAAACATTAAACAACAAATCGAGCACACATTCTTTCTGTAGAGATCTGGGCAAAGTCCTAACAAGTTTTATTAACATAGCATGCTAAATCCTCTCACAGTATGCCACAAAGTATGTCCTGATTTTCAACCTTTTAGTCAATTTTTCTTATAAAAACAGCGTTCACCTTCCAGCATGCTCCAGACACATTCTTGGAATAAAATTCAAAAAGCTTGTCCATCTCATTGACCTTGTCTGCTCATTTTACTGGGCCATCTATAACAGACCACATTCTTCAAATGCAGAAGACAGAGAAAAAGAGCCAGTAGCTAATTGCTTTCCGAAACACCTGTACGCTAGCACTGATCTTGCCTGTTGTATCATGCAGGTCAAATCACTGCTCAATTTCTTCCATCCTGGAAGCATCCTGGCAGAGGACCCATCTCTTAGAACATGCTTACTCCAGCAGTTGCATAATGGGGCCTTGATACAGAACTGCCAGCTGCTACACCAAAGTACATCTTAACAACAATAATCAGAACAGGTAAAGAATGCTACACAAGGTTTCTAATGGAGAGAAGGCATCCTCTGTACTGTGCAAAGCTTTAGTGAAGCAACCAGCAGTATTTAGAGGAATGCATTCATTAAACAGATCCCACTTGATGCAGTTGCTCTTTTTATTGTAATCACAGTATAATGATATTGACGCTTTTAGTCATGTTACTGAGAAGAAACAAACTACAAATAATGGGGCAGTCCTAACTCTCAGGGGAAAATCGCTGCTATTTCACAATGAAATTGCAAACACGAATAACGTGGTCAGTTCAATTGCACTCTCCTGCTGCACAGCTCCCGCAGGGCACTCCTCCCCTGGGCAGGAGCTGTGCTGTATCCTGCTGAACCTCACTTACCTTACTCTGCGGGTTTCCCACGAGTGCAGTGAGCTGCAGACCATGAAGGGAAATTCTTCACTGTTAGATAACACTTTTGAACTTGGTTAAACCAAGTTGTTTATACAAGACATTATTATACTTACTAGCCAGGCTTTGCAAAAGAAATGAATGCCTATAACAAAATGATGCGTTTTCCCTGCATCTTCCCAGGGAGGGAAAGCTGTGGTGCCTCTTGCTTAGACAAATGTAAATGAAAACCCAACAACCTATTTGGACTAATGCTCACTCAGCTAAGAGTTAAGTAATGAAACAGACCTGAATCTCAATTTTGTCATGCACTTAGCTTAACAGTATCAGCATTTATCACCCGCAGTATGCCGCTCAAAGAAGAAATTAAGTCAAGTTGAGAATTGCTTTGTAAACCCAACATGTTTAAATAATCAAGACAATCCTAATGTTGAGGATGGGCTATTTTCTTCTGGTTCTCATTAAAAGACTCCCACTTTACACAGTGAAATTTTCTCAAGGCTCGTGATCAATCTTTTGGTCACTGCATATGCAAGTGAGACCTAGCAAAACTTTTAACTCCCTCACAAACTTGCAGTAAGGTCTTACTACAATATTTTAGTCATGCTGTGGTGCTCCTAGGATACACTGTTCACACCGCAAACCTGCATTTCCTCTCACTGTGTATTTGGGCACTTAAATAGTGAATATGAGCTCATGGAACACTATAAACACGCTACATAACTCAGTACTGTTTAGTTACACTAAACTCCAGAAATCAGTTTTCCAAGGTGGACTAACTCCAGTTTTGAATAAAGAGTAGCAGGGGAACCTATGAAGTCAAAGCTGTTGTGCAGATGTAGAATAGGTTCACATCTCCCCACCATCATATTGTTAATTTACTTTACCCTCCCTGCTGACACAAGAGAAGCTTGACTGGTTATTGCCAGGCATTTTGGGACAGTTTTCACCCTCTACCTGAAAAGAAGCCAATTTCTGTAGTCCACAAAATCTTATTACCCATAGATAAATAGTTTCTGCCTGGTCAAATACCTCATGACTTTTTACCCCCTGAGGGGTCTCTGTAGAAAACGATGCCCAACCAAGCAGAATCTACAGCTTGCCTTTATCTGAGGCTGCACAAAATCTGTCTCAAAGGATGTGATCAAATGATCTCAGGACAGCTGCCTGAGCTTGACCTAATCACAAGTTTATTCTTACTGTATATTTGCATTTTTTTCCACTTTAACATCTATGGAAACCATTAATTCATTCATAAATCCAGGTGATTCCCTCTGCCTGATCCCGATTTTACCTACTCCTCAGTAGACATAGAAGATATGACACCTCTCAGGTGACAAACCTATGTGATTCAGGGGAATCATTGGGCCCCACCTCTTTAGTAATGCTGCCTGTCTGGTGTTAAACATACTGACATGTACAGTTAAAAACTAAGCACTACTGTCCCACTTAAAGGAAAATAATCTAAAAAAAAGATGATCTACCAGAATTCACTCCTTTGTGAACCGCGGGCTCTGACATGCTGCAGACTGCAATCTGTAATTGCAAGGGATATTTGAAAAGTAAGGAAATAAATTCTGCCATCAGGCAGCAGAGGCTGACTCTAAGAAGCATTAAGAGGTCTGTCAATCCATTCTGCAAATAGACACCCTATATTGGCAGTTCTCTTCATCGAGCACATTTCAGGAATAATAAACTGTTAAAATACCAGATAGTATGTAAAGTGAATTGATCGTGATATCTGAGTGTTAATATAGGAAGCAAATAACCTGAAGTAGAAGAGTTTGCGAATCCCTCAGGAAAGTCATAACATCCAATAACTGGAACTGATGTGAGATGGGCAGAAAGCAAATAAGGTGAATTTTAAGTGTGTACATTTAGACAGATGCAATTTTAAGTAAATATATTTAGCTGACTGAATAATTAATCTTCAGAATGAGAACAGAGAAACAGTTTGGGAGGGGACATGGTTTGGGTGGTCCTAAACATCATGCTCTCAAGATTGGCAGCTACTGGGAAAGCTTCACACAGTCACAGGACAAGGATAGCTGTTCCTAGCCAGATGCTTATGTGGAAGGCCAAGTGATGTCCATGTGATGGACCAGAACAGCCCCTGCAAAATTATTTCAGTTGCTGTGTGATAACTGGTCTCAGCTCGGGTTTGGGCAGCAGAGGAAAACAGGGTCCTTTCCACACAGTTCCCTTTTAGCTTCACTTCTCATCCACGGGACCACTGAGAAACATTTTTTGATAAAAGGTTTTTTAAGAATTATTATAGTAGGTGCTTTGGTATAAAGAGTTAACTAGAGACAAGAAAAACAGCTGGAACTATGACACCTTATCTCATCCTACAGCCTGACCCACTCATTTCCTGAAGCATGGATAATCAGTTTTTCTCACACAGAAATGTGTTGGCAGTTAACAGCATCAACTCTCATTTTTTTGTTAATTAGGAATGAAATGTTCCACAGATCACAATTATTTTGGAAAAACATGTAGGATAATTCAGCACGTGAACAAACAGAACATTTTATCATGCTTTTCAGAAAAGCATTCTTCAAGGAAACCTCTTTAACTTCAAATATTCTAAAAGCAAAGAAAGAGATCAGATTCAACAGTTGTATGGTGTTTTCAGAAAAATTTCTAAAAGGATTTCTTTTTCTGTTAATTCATTAAAATCTGCCCTGTGACCTTATCACAGTACACTGAGGCCCAAAGTGCAGAGATAGCTTTATAACTGGGTTGCGTGTGAAGCATATGATTTTTAATGAATCCAGTGTACTTATTTCACTGCAGTCATGGTAAGAATATGCTGCTTCGATGCAGAGCATTTTGCTTTTAAAAAAAGAAAAAAGAAAAAAGACAGACCATCCACATATTTACAAAAGCATTTAACACGGTGTCACATTTGCCATAGGACAAAAATAGCTGCAACCACTCTTGCATTTCATGTGTCTGTTAAAGATTTATGGTGTTCAGAAGTCTGACAGCTGCACAGATATGGCCTCACTCCTCTATCCTTCAGGTTGGACATCAGGAAAAGGTTCTTCACCAAAGGGTGGTCATGGAACAGACTCCATGGGGCAGCAGTCAACACCAATCTTGATGATTTCAAGAAGCATTTGGACAAAGCTCTCTAACATATGGTCTGATTTTGGGTGGTCCTGTGCGGAGCCAGGATTTAGACTCAGTTACCTTTGCGGGTTCCTTCCAACTTGCAATATTATGTGATTCCATGATACTACAGTTCTCTAAAACCACCTCAGCAGAGATCCGTCCTGCTTAACAGTGCTGAATTCCAGGTAGCAAAGAGGGAAAGAAAGAGTCTTCTCTGTAAAATGCTCACACCTCTAACACTTGCTGACAGGATTGTCTGGATATCTCCATTTACTCTTTTCTACTAATGAGTCCAGCAGCATATTTACAGCATCACAACTCAGCTAGTTTCCTTAGATTCTGTGCATGAATCTATTGATTATACATTTCAAGATGCCTGTGAATGGATTACCTTTTTATTCCCCTACCTCTAATTCTTGAGGTGAAGAGTTGTTACAAAAATCACTTACAAACTAATCCAGATTCATCAACAATTTGCATTTGCTAATGATGTTTAGCAGACCACAGAGATTGCTGTCCAGATCTCTTCTAAGAGGAAAAACAAACATCTAAATTATAACTTTCTAACATCTGCTTCCTCTAGGGGAGGATTTGTATGAGGTTTGACAGATGCAAGAGCTCCAAAGAATGGCTGTTACAAATGAGCTATCTAACACAGTCTTGGAAAATGCAGCCAATCTCAGCTTATTGAAACAAGCTCCAAACCAAGGCAGAAATAACGCGCAGCTGTTCCTTCTGACTGCTGTTCAGGAGAGAGATGGTATCTCATGATGATATTAATAGATCTCTGACTACACATACCACCTGGAAAATGAGAGCCAACCATTTCATCTCATTTGATGTTATTTATAGAATATTAAATAAAAAATATCTCAAAAAGAGAGCCAGTGCAGCAATGACAACGCTGAATAAAACCATCAACAGCTACTCAAGTCTCTGTTTTAACTTTACCTTCAAAACATTAATCTGTGTGCTGCTGCTGGTACTTTAAGGGTCAGTTCATCTTCAGCCAATAGCAATTCTGTGAATAATTCTTACTACAACCTATGAAGTATTTTATTTACTAAGCTCAACACAGAGAAACTGGACATAACACACCAGCAATCCCTCTTAACAGAAGTTTCAAATCTACATCTACGCTCTATTTATAGATTCATAAAGGTTGGAAAAGACCTCTAAGACTACGCAGTCCAACTCTCAGCCCATCCTCACCATGCCAACTGACCATGTCCCTCAGTGCCACATCCACATGGCTCCTGAACACCTCTAGGAACAGTGACTGCACCACCTTCCTGGGCAGCCTGTGCCACTGCATCACCACTTCTTCTCAGAAGAAATTCTTCTTAAGATCCAACTTGAACCTCCCCGTCATAACTTGCGGCCATTCCTGCTCATCCTATTGCACTTACCTGGGAGAAGAGGTTGACTCCCACCTTGCCAAAACCTCCCTTCAGGAAGTTGTATAGAGCCATAAGGTCTCCCCTGAGCCTTCGCTTCTCCAGATTGAACAACTACAGTTCTCTCAGCCACTCCCTGTAAGACTTGTACTCCAGAACTCTCACAGCTTTGCTGCATGTAGGGCCAACCTGTGACTTCTTCCCTCAAAGAGGAAATCCTTATTGAACCCTGCCCATTTCCAACAGGATAAATTCTCATCAGCATCTTGTGATCTCCTTCATGAGGTCATGCAGGGAATAACAAGCATTATTTGCCAAACTAAATGACACTCCTTCCCCCATGCTCAGCCTCTTGCACACAGAGAAGCACAGGCCAGCTATCTTGAAAGGTGATACATTCAGCTGCACAACTTGCTGAGCATATTTGCAGTGGTGAATAACTTCAATCAATGCCCAAACTGACAGGATGCTTATTGTCTGCCAAGCAAAAGTTTGATGGACACATGGCAACAATGGAGCGCAATAAGCAATGCTGCTTCTGTCAATCTGCTGCAGGATGGAAAAAAAAAAAACCGGTACCCATAGAAGCACATCTGTATTGCCAATCACCCAACCAGGAGCCCTTTGGAATAGTGATATGTCTGAATTTCTTGGGTACACTCAGTACCCCTCAAAATACCCTTCCAAAATAGCTCAAACAAAAGGATAAATATTTAATCTCCTTGTTTCAGGGATGTACTGATGCAGAGGAACACAATATTAACTTTTCCTTTTGTAAAACTTGCACTGTTACACAAGAGTCATAGAACAGTTTCATGTGTCAAGTATTCACAATACAGTTCGAAGTGACATGCACCAATATGCAACATCTCTGAACAAAGGGCACGCGCATACAGACAAGATGCAGCTTCAGGATATATAGATGACTTGCCTGAATACTTCTTTATTAAATCTAGTCATTCACAGTGTACAGTCAGTACATCCCTGGAGAAATAATTTCAAGTGGCAAAGCACAGAGGTCCACAGACAGACAAAAGGCAACTCCTCCTGTTAAGTTCTTGTAAAAAGTTGTACCCTCCTAATGGGTCAACCAGACAGGCAGAGGTAGGTGGAAATGACTGTGAATTTGAAGCATACAAGCAAGCATACAGCTGCAAGGATCACATCAAGGGGAAATAGAGACTTCCCACATTCAGCATGGACTGGAATGAGGGATGGTTTTCTTCTAGCACAAACACTTCTGAACTATGAAGCCACTCCTCCCTCTTCCACTAACCCAACGAAAAATAAAATCCTGCTTTGAGAAGAGCAAATGATACTTCTGATCTTTGCTTTCTCTTAGTACAACAAAACAAAGGGACTAACATTGCACTAGTAGCAATCTAGGGTGTGGTTCCCAGATCTACAGCCCACTTGCAAATGCAGGAAGCAAATCTCCTGCAAGGATATAAGGAGGTTTAGAATATAACTGAAGTTGGAAATGGAACTTTTTTTCCCCTGACCACAGCCATGTAATCTTTGGATGGGCAATTCTTGCTACCAGCATATAAAACCATTTCATCAAATAAAACCAACAAGAAAAAAGAAAGAAAAAAAAAAAAGAGAAGTTTCTGGATTATTTTTTCAACCCAACAAATTTGACACAAACATCAACATACTTGTTAATGATGTTACCTAGAGACAATGCACTACAGCAAATATACAGTGGCTTCTACTGTATGATGAACTGGAAAAAAACATGCTTCAACACAATAAAATCAGGAGAGGAATCATTTCTAAAACAGCTGTAACAGGACAGAAAATGAAAAAGCCGCTAAGTGGGATTGATTAATATTAGCAACCTTGCTGCCAAGTAATGGGGAAGATCTTGAAAATACTAAGTGAAAATGCTGAACTATATCACTTCTCAGGTCATGCACAAGGAGAAAGGAATGTAATAATTCAGACTATATCTGCCTTGGGTTAGAGACAGTTTCACATCCTTGGATATGTGTCTCAGGGGATCCAAGAGTTTTGTTCTGTAATTCTAATCAATGGATGAGAAACAGTGCTCAGATGTCTGCTTCTCAGCGATTAAAGGATCAGCAGAGCAGAGCAGCAGCTTTCAACCTGCAAAAAGTGTTTGTACATGCTGAGCTTATAGGGATGTCCAGGCAGGAGGTCATTTGAATAGGATTTTCAAAGGCACTCAGAACATACGTAGCACCTTTTCACATCATCAATGAAAAACACACGTTTCCTGAAATTAAAACTTGATCCTCCAAAAAACCCAATGGGAGAACAGATTTCTTCACCTACATATGGTATGGGTCATGGAGGGGCCAGGGCTTCATGGTGAAAGCCTGAGGCCTAGGGAGTTTTGAGGAAGTTTAATTTTTATCTGGCAGGTCCTAGAGCTGAACTATAGGAGTGTCAGGTTTTCACCAGAAATCTCTGCCACTAAGTACTACATAAATAAGTTTCCTGAATGTTCAGGCTTGAAAATAGTCTTAAATCAATGAGTGACCGGATTAGATATTGGATTATCAAGTATTTAAAATCCTGTTTTGAAATAAAGATTTATCCTGAGTTTGAAATGCATCTGGAGCACACCATCTCTGTTTTGTTAAAACCATAATAATGCCGCTCATAATTACTTGATATAGCTTAGCTTATGATATGGCTCACATGGTTTTCAACACAGGAACTGCCAGAATACATTAAGCCTGTTCTACAGCTCATCATGGGTCCTGAACCTAGCCTTAGCAGTGCAGGCTGCTTAACAGGTAAAGCACAAAAACAACATGATTGACAGCACAGCATAACACATGTGTGGGGGATGCATCTGCAGTGCTTTCAGCTACCAGCCTGCTTACCTCCAAAAGCTTTTCCCCTCTAATGTTATGAACAGTCATACAGCCTTTTTCTCATTATCCATAAATCTATCTTGGCTTTACTGCTCACACTGTCTAGCTCATTAGCAGTGCCTCTGCAAATGCACGCTCTCCCACTTTCTACCCTTCTAGCCTAGCTTCAGAGGTATCCATCTCTGATCTCAGTTTTTCCCTAGACCTGTGCTTTTTGCCTAACAGAAGTTTTATTTTCCATATTCACTGTAAAGCTAACTGCACAGTAGCATCTCAAACCTACCAGCTGCTCTCTCTTCAGGTGAGCACACTAACTATAGAGCTCTCCCTCTTATTAAAGCTCTGTCAGTTCTTCACACCATCTTAAGAGCTTGACACTACCTGGAATTCTTATAAATGTACTTTTCTCATACTAAATTAAGACAGAAAGTTTTTACTCAAGCTCTCAAATTACCTTAATGCTTATTACTTTATACCTGCTCTTGTTCCTGTCACTGCTACTTAGCTCTTCTCAAGAAAAGTTCACAAAACTTCCTTCAGAGTCAGGTAGGCACAGATGGATACCTGAAAACAACAAGCCTGCCTTGGTGCAGATGTTCTCCTTGTCACTTGGAGTGGATGACAGCAAGCAGGCAAAGCAGCTAAGAAGGAGGTCAGGGCAAGCACAGTCCCATAGCAATGGGTCCAGGTAGCACATCTCCATGAAAAAAAGAGAAAGCTAACTACTGGTTAAATTAGAATTATCAGAATTCAAAGCCCAAACAATGCTGAGATTTTATGGTTGTTATTTTTACTCTACTGTATATAGAGTAGCTGATCACTCATGACCTCAAAACATCCAGAAGGCTAAAAACTAACAAAGCACCACCAAAATGCTCAATATTCTAACCTGAAACTTAGAATCATAGAATTCTTCAGGTTGAAAAAGACCTTCAAGATCATCGAGTCCAACCACAACGCAACCATACTACCCTAAATCTAACAACACTCCGATAAATCATGTCCCTGAGCACCACACCCAAATGGTTTTTAAACACATCCAGGGATGGGGATTCAACCACCTCCCTGAGGAGCCTATCTCAGTGCTTAACAGCCCTTTCAGTAAAAAAGCATTTCCTGATATCCAACCTAAACCTCCCCTGGTGCAACATGAGGCCATTTTCCCTCATCCTGTCACCAGTGAGAAGAGACCAACTCCGCTCGTGCTGTAAGCACCTTTCAGATATTGAAAGAAAACAATGAGATCTCCTCTCAGCCTCCTTTTCCCCAGACTGAACTGCCCCAGTTCCTTCAGTCTCTCTTTGTAGGGCATATTCTCCAACCCCTTCACAAGCCTTGCTGCCCTTCTTTGAACCTACTCCAGAAACTCCATGTCCTTTCTGTACTGAGGTGTCCAAAACTGAACACAGTATTTGAGGTGGGGCCTCACAAATGCCGAGTACAGGGGCAGGATTACTTCCCTAGTCCTGCTCACCACACCATTCCTGATACAAGCCAGGATGCCACTGGCCTTCTTGGCCACCTGGGCACACTGCTAGCTCATATTCAGCCGACTGTCCATCAGTACACCAAGGTCCCCTTTCCATCAGGCAGTTTTCCAGCCACTCCTCCCCAAGCCTATAGGGTTGCCTGGGGTTGTTGTGACCAAAATGCAGGACCCAACACTTGGCCTTATCAAAACTCAAAACTCACACAGTTTATCTTGGTCCATCAATCCAGTCTATCCAGCTCCCTCTGTAGCACTTTTCTATCCTGGCAGATCAACACTTCTTCCCAACTTGGTGTCATTTGCAAACTTACTGAGAGTGCGCTCAATCCCCTCATCAAGATGATTGATAAAGATTTTGAATAGGAGGGGTACCAGTACCGAGCCCTGGGAGACACCACTCGTGACTGTCTGCCAACTGGATTTAACTTCATTGACCACAATTCTTTAGGCTTGGCCATCCAGCCAGTGGTTCCACCCAGCAGAGCATATGCCCATCCAAACCATGGGCAGCCTGTTTCTCCATGAGGATGTTGTAGGGGCCAGCATCAAGGGCTTTTTGGCTTGTGGCCATGCAGCTTGCACACTCACTGCACCTCTCTTCTGTCTGTATAGGCTTTCCCCAGGAATAAGAAAGATCATTTCAGATCCCTTAAGAAAAAGTTATGGGAGATGTTCTGAAGAGGTGAGAACAACAACTTCTGGTGAAAATGTTTTAAGCCTTCATAGCTGTGGCACTGAGTTCTGTATTTTTTCTGCACGACTAAAGAAATGCATCACTGGACTTGTGTTTTGCTTGGTTATCATCAAATCCACAGAACAGAAGTTGAAATAGGGCTTGAAGTAGGAGGAGAGAAGACAAGTAAAAATTTTGTAAGCTAAAACGATGCCAATCACCCAAAGCTGTTTAACACTGTGGATCTCCAAAGTGGTGGTTTTGGCTCCAATACAAATAAATGTAAACTGAGTAAAAACTATATGAAAACAGCACGATGGAATTCAAATGCCAGTGAATCATGTTTTCATTCAACGGGAATTTAATTTAGAAGATACTGTTTTAGATTACAAACAATGGTAGCATTTTCAACCAGCCAAATAATGTTATTGATTGACATTCTTCATGGGCCATGATATGTTTGTAAGTATAAACACAAAACAAATTATTGACATTAGTGACCCTGTCATCCTCACGTACATATCAAAATAATACACAACATATATTGAGTGCATGATAGTTGGAGTGTTATCTTGGGCAGTACACATTGAGAATGAGCCACAAAAGCTAAGGGCATTATCTACAGGACTGTAGCATTTTTTCCCCCTGCTATGTTGCATAATTACGTGTTCTCAATAGACCATATGCTATAGCAGCTGATGTTTTAATCAGATCAGGGTTTGGACATTCCCATGCACAAGGCAATGCACTTTCCTAGCAGCTCTCAGAAGGATGTGGAAGCATCAGTTAGATGAAAGCAGTGTTTCTAAGACAAAAAGAGCAGGAAAATATTTCCATCTAATTAATTCATATGTGGCTTAAAGAATAAAATCGTACCAGAAAATACATACCAAATCCCTCTGACCTTGAGCAGCCAGCTTTGGCTATGCAGCCTACCTGCCCAGAAGACCAACACCACTAGAGCTCTCTGCAGTACAGGCAGGAACAGATGTCAACACGTAACTCTTATAGAGCTTTTCAGCTCTGTAGAATTGTGTGTACAACAACTTCCCTTTCCTCCATTCCATTAATGTGCTCTGCTGTTTTTCTCCCTGCTTTTTAATCTATCTCCATGTGTTCACCCCATGCTGAAAGGTACTCCTCTAATTACAATATATCGCATTCACCCTGTTTTGCTGTACTGTAGAAGTGTGGAAACGTGTTGCTTAGTGACAGAAAGAAACAATCCCTTCTTTCCCACAAGAGAAGCTTTTGCCATGGCAAATAAGAGTATTTTCATGTTAGGGAATTAAGTTTACTAGATGTCAGCTTCCTAATAACACTGGAGAGATCTGTAAAATAGAGAACCACACATCTGCTTGCCAAATGGCTTTTTAAGCCTCCTAATGTTTTCATTGATGAAATACAATCCTATTTTATATGGCATTTTACAGCTCTTGGAGAAACACTTTCCAGTCAAAACACATTCTAGTACATATATTGGGCTTACACAAATACATACAGAAGACAGTTCCATGTCTATCCAGGGGATTTGTTCTCTTTTCTTACTCTAATCCCAAACAGTCATGGTCTGTATTTCACCTGTATTTTAAATGGCCTTCCATTACACAGTAAATACAAATTGCAGGGACTACTGAGAGAGGTTCCTTGTGCTCTACAGATGATGATAACGGTCCCTTTGGCCTTAACATCCATCTGAGATGAGAAAACTGAGATAATATGCAAAGCTGCAGAGTCTGATGAGTCTGATGTCAGCTGTAGTACTGCCAACAACCAGCACAGAAACTTGGGTCTGCCTACACAAGGCAGGCTGAAAAAGAAAATTTTAAATGTAAGTGATGAGAAGCTTGTTTGTTTCAGTTGCCTCATTTTGGACATGTTTCATTCACTTTTTTTTTTTTTTTTTTTTTTAATCCCAGCAAAGAATAGAGAGGTATCTGCTGTACCCAAGTGCATCAGATCTACCTGACCTTCTTAAGGGCTTTCATTCCTGTCCCTCTTTCCCTCGTTTTAGATTTTTCTCTTTTCTGTGGAAACTCCAGACCCCTGCTGTCAACTATGAATCCCAGTATAGGGTATGAACTGATATATGGAAGGAGTTGTCTGAAAAAAGTACTTATCTGAAATATTTTCAGACAAAGTGACAGAAATTAGGTGAACCTTTTGTTCTTTCTGAGAGATGGCACCCACCTTCATGAGGACCTCTCCACTCTGCTTTCCTTGAAATGCAGCACTGACGTCTCTAAAAGAAATAGTAACTTGCAACCACATGATTCATCCAACAAAGACCAAAGAGCCACCAAAAATACCCCCAGCAATGGGGGGATAGCAGCTCAAGTTCATGAAGTTAAATCTAGCATTTTCCTGTACTCTCTGGAGAGGATTCGAATGTTAACTTAAACGTGGCTGCAAGAGGGATTCTCAGCCAAAATGAGCAGGAGTTTGAATGTGCAAAGACTGAGGTAGAAATACTCTAAGCTTTATGAGAAATAACAGGGCCTTTCACATGCCACGTTGTCTAATGCTAAGAGCCTTAAAATGCTTGAATGTTGCAGTACACAGATGCTCTCTTGTGAAAAAAACCATGCCTAAATAAAAACCTAAATAAAACCAACCTAAATAAAAAAAGCAGAAAAAAATATAACCCTTGGGATTTGGTTATGAAGTTATATTTATCCTGGTCCTTTCTGAAAAAGGGGCTTAATTTAACATTTTAAAAGGCTCTAATTCCCAGCATCATAAATGACTTCAAATATCATAAATGATATTTTTTAATATAATTGGCTTCTAATTCAGTAGAGCATATCCAAAAAGCACACAGTTAAATAGAAACCATACAAATATTGCTCAGCTTCCAGTAAGCCTTGCTGCAGTTGGCAAAGGTAACAGCCACAGCTCAGCTAAGGATCAACCAAGAAGGAGGACATCAAAGGCACAAGCAAATTAAGTGAGAAATTTCAGAGAGGTATAGAGGGCTTAGCGAGATGCTACCAGAGCACAGGTAAAAGGGAAAGACATTCAGAAAGCACTGTCCTAGTAGTACATAGGGAAAGCCACTGACTGATGCGCCTTAGGCTGTCAGAAAGCTTTTCTGCTGTTAGATTTCATTTGTGTTTAGTGAAATTGGAATTTGTCCAGCCCTACATAAATGAGCAAGACTCTTCCAGCTAGATAGAGGATCAGGGATGGAATCGCTGAGGTACATTTCTGCCTTGAGTCAGCTAGAGCATTGATAGTTGGCATAAAAATTTGTTATGGGTTGTACATTTACAGTCTCAGATTTTATTAAAAAGTGATGGAAAATATTCTTTACAAAGGCTTGCCTGGGTTTTAGTTATGAATATCAAGGGGACCAGATTCATAAAGTTAATTTGGGTTTATGGTTCTTTTTGGCTGTAAGAAGCTCCTTATGCCACTGAGAATACAGAGAGGGAAGAGAACAGAGGCTAGGGCAACCTACTGGATACATATACCATTACCTCTGCTTCCTACTTACAGCCTTCTCCCATCCCTGCTCTCATTTTGCCTTACGCCCTATCTAGGATTCTCAAATGACTGCTTTGAGAAATACAGATGCTTACCTTCAATAACAGGCGAAAAAAAAGGGGATCAGTGAAACCAGGTCTTGGAGTTCTTACACTGAGCAGAGCAATGCAGCTTCATTCTCCTACCTCCCCATTCAAAGCAAAGTCAGGTACCTGGCATGTCCACAACTCAGTTGAAAAGTTGACAATAACAGAGAATTCAGTTGGATAGAGAGCAGAATAACTTCCCATCCTGCACCAGAGTTTAATTCAAGAAGGGAATTACACCTTCCTGAGGACCTACAGATCACAGCTTGTGTTGTTTCACTGGGAAACAGGGCTAGCTTGTTACCTTCGGGAAACAGAACCAAATCCAACTCCATCCATGCTACTGCCTCCCCACCACGCATGTTAACTCATGGAGTGCAGGCTCCTGCATCAGCTACAGTTCATTGACACTACCTGTCTCGTGCCCCTGCAGCTCAAACAGCATCATAAAGCATGCTGTTTCCTGTAGGAAAGCACAGAAGAGATACTCTGGGGACTCTCTTGGGCCTGCTCTGGTCATGTTTGTGAGAACAGGCATCTTCCTAGTCCTGTTCCCTCCTCATAAAGCATTTATAGCATGATATCAGCTTCACCAGCCAAGAAACAGAAATAAATCTCTGAGCTTCTGGTTTAAAAGTTGTGTGAACTTCTCCACTGCCAAGTTCCTCTTGCATTTATAGTATGTCACCATCTCAGGACGTCTCAACTCACTGCAAATTTGCCCAGTTACCTTGCCCAAGTGTTTAAGTGTTTTTAATAACTTCACTGCATTCTACCAGTTCAAAAACCACAAAGTCAATCTCAAAATGAGAGAAATGAAGCAATTACTTGAAAAAAAAAAGAAAAAGGCAAATAAATGAAGCTTCTGTTTTGAGAAGCCATCCATCATGTTTTCAAGCATATAGTTTGAGTTATGGATAAAGCAAGGCTCATACAAAGTCCTTGGGCTTAAAAGTCGGTCCTTAAATAAAATTTAGAGTATGCAGGAGGGAGCCAGAAGCTAAAGAACAACCAAGAGAAACAAAACAGGCACCTGGTCTCCCCTCTCCCACCCTACATCTTTGGAAGAACAGAATCTGGTCTGAAATAGTGAGTGAACTTTATGGCCACTTGCTCAAATAAAACAATGTACCAAGGTAGAAGTTCTAGGTAATTATCTACATATATTGGAACATGCTCAAATACTTGCTATAACTTGACTGGTCAGCTGAGCGATGAGCTTGATCAACATGTTTTCCAGAATGGCTTCCTAACACAGCAGGAGGGAAATTTCATAACCTTGCAGATTTTGAGCATTAGGTAATGTTAAAAGTCTCTTTACGCGCACGAACATAGAAGTGCAAGCATATGCTTGCTTTCTTCCATATTTTGCTTTTCATTTTTATTTTTAATTCTATTTTCAACACTAGTCTTGGAAACTCAGACCAAGCTCACCCCGTAAGAACTGATTACCCGAATAAGGAGAAAAAAAAAAAAAAAACATTAAAAGATGACTTAACTCTTAATTATTCTTTGCCTGGATAATAAGAAAAAAATGCTAAAGAAACACCATAGTTCCTTCAGTAAGCCTTCAGTCATTTTTTGTTCCTATAGACAAGTAAAATTTTAAATCAATGTGGTTCTTATTTCATGTTGCATTTTAATCCCCTTTTTTTTAGTTAAGTACAATGAAAGCACAGTCAAAGATATTACAGCAATACAACTGAAATACTTCATAGAAAACAGCTTTTTTTTTAAAAAAAAAAAAGCTGACTGCAAGTGGAAGTCCATTCCAAAATGTATCTTTGACAAAGAAACTATTTGCCCAAAATACATACTTAGATATAACTATCAGTATGAGTATGCAGATTTATTCCAAAGCTGTAAGATGACTTATCAATGAACACTGATATTAATATCCTAAAAATAAATATCATCTTACACCAGTGTCTTCAATGAGAAGAAAAAGACTCCTGGGCATGCATCCATTTCCGAAATTGTACTGGAAGATGTGCTTGAAAGAAAGCTCAGTGTACTACATGTTGAAGGAGTCATCCTGCCAAAAGAAAGCATGTTCACAGGCTCTAATAAGCCAGCATGATTCCACCTCATTGCTTTCATCAGAATGATTATATTAACTGCATAATCTAGACATGCCTAAATAGACCACGCTGTGCTAAGTGCCAAGCACTCTACACATGCAAAGAGAACTTGAAAAGTCCCTGTAAAGCTATTAGCTAAATCCTAGGAAAAGAACAGAGACCAAAAAAGAGTAGATATCTCCCAGCCATAAAAGACAATGAGTGGCAAAATCAGGAGCAAATCTTTCAACTTCTTATTTCCAGCTCAAGATTTAATTCATCAACTGCAAAACCTTCTAGACTATTTTTGCGATCTAACCAACAAGAGCCAACAACATAAGTTCTGTTTGCAGAAATGACCCAAGATCACGACCCTGTTGCTCGACAGCCCGAAAGCTTGAGAGTCGAATCAAAATCAAGGTGAGAAGGGACCATACCTACCTAAAATAGGATATGGCTGGCATTTGTTTCCCAACAGCAAATGGTTTTCTAGGATCAGCTTTTCATTTAAGCATCTCTTTTGTGAAAGAGGAGCACAAAAAGTAAAAGGCCATCCTCATCAAAACTACTTGTCATTCTAGATTTACAGCCAGTCCATCTTAACTCAAAAATCAGTTAAATGGCAGAAAATATTTTAATACTATTTCACAATATCTCTGTGTATTTCATTTGCATGAAGACAGCCAGACCAACTTAACACAGATTTTCTTCTTTGGGAGTCAAGCTTTTTGTCTTTCAATCAAAAACATTTTTTATTTTGTGTGTGGAGTTTTTTTCCCCTGCTTCCAGTATATGCTATTTTTTTTGTGCATGAGATGTGATAGAAGCCCTAATCACACAAACACTTCAGCTTAGGGATAATCTCACACATTTGTTATTTTGCCAGATTCTCCCACATCGTTTTGATCCTAACATAGCCCTGTGAACACACTTCCATGCACTCTGAAGAAATCACGTAGTCAGATTCAGTTCAGCTCACATTCGTAAGTGGGGTCAGACACTGTCGGGCAGTAGGAGAAGAGAAGCAGCTAAGCTTCCATTTATCTACCTATATATAGCATTCAAATCTCCTAAACCACTCAGCTTCAAAGGAAAGGTATGATTCCTTCCCACTAAGCAGCCCAAAGATTTGTCTGTACATTACTAGACAATCACACATGCAGAGATACACATTGTGTCACACAGACCACCTCCCAGACTGGAAGACTTGGTGGAACTATGCCATGGTGCGCTGTGCACAGCATTCCTCAGTGCAGCACTGAGCTGGCTGCCCAGGGAGGTGGTGGTGCCACTGTGCCTGAAGTGTTCAAGAACCATGGAGACGTGGCACTGAGGAAAACGGTCAGTGGACATGGTGGGAATGGGTTGGGGGTTGGACTGGATGATCTGAGAGGTCTTTCTGACTGTAATGATTCAATGCTGGGAATCTCTGCAATTGGATAATTAGCAAAGAATCTTATTTATATGAAGTAATGCATTACTGAAAACTTGAAGAACTGTGAAACCCGTGAAAAGAATGGGATGCAGAGGAGGAAGGCCTACTGGAAAGAAGTTTCTAAATTTCAGGGCTGTCTACCTATTTAAGATGAAACATGCAAACAAGCAACAACAAAAAGCAAAACAAACAAACAAAAAACAACAAAAACAAACAAACAAAAAAACCAACAAAAACAAACCACCCATAAACAGAAGGCAAAACACCTTTAGTTATTTAACAGCAGGCATTTACTTCGCCCTGAAGCTATGAAGAGGAACTGCTAAAGAAACTGAAATCGCCAGAAATTAACAAGAAAAGAATAAGGTACACTCATAAGAAAGGCAGGCTATTTCAACATGCCAATAAAAAAAAAAACCAAAACAACAAACACCAAACAGTGCTCTGTCAGTACTTCTTAAATTGACATTTATGGCTGGATTGTCAAAGGTAAACACAGATGAAAATAAGAACCACAATATTTACATTATAGTTTAGGAAATTAGTCATTATCTTGTAGTATAACATTAGATACACACGCTGTTGGATGAAAATTGCAAGGAACTTAATAGAGTCAATATTTGTCCAAAAAGCCACTTAGTAAATTGCATTTGCTTTGAAGAAAGGAAGCAGCTGGCATTTTGGAAACAGCATTGTGTTCAGAGTACAGGATTTATTTTTTTTCATTATTTTTTTCCCTGTATAAGAAGCATTCAGCCTTCATGGAAGTGTACGTGTAGCAAGACAAAGGCCCCTCACAGAGGACTCGTTTAAGATCAGCTTCATTTTCATCTGAAATTCTGACAATTTACTGTTGTGTGAAAAACTGGGGAAAAAAAATCCAACTAACAACCCAAAGCAACTTTCAAACAGAGATCTAGGAAATATTATGGTGACCATGCATTTTTCTTTTGACAAAGCAATGTCTGATTTCCATTTGAAGGGAGGTGCAGAGGGGATTCAAAATGCTCCTTTTGAAACGGCCAGAAGGTAAGCTCTGAATTTTGCAAAACAAACCCATTCCCATTTCTCTCCTAGAAAGTATTTTGTTTGAACTGACATCATCCTCAACCTGACTTTCACCTGTGATATTGCTCATTCCCTAGACGCCTTCTCCCACACTCTGAACTGGAATATGGAGGTTGGTGAGATATTCTCAAATAACAATGCAATGCCTGTAAAATAGAACTACAAAATGTATCACCTGTATAAAGGAACTTGCAAAGTTGGAAACTGAGTCCTAGTCAGTATTTAAGGGTGGTGGTGGGGAAATTATTTATACGTATATGTGTATGTCTGGAACTACTGAGAAGCAGACAGGCAGATTTTTGCCCTTCCAGCTCACCGACTGGCAAGGCATGAACTGTATTTCCTCGTGCTCTCTGCAGGTGTCACATATATCCCATAAGAAAAAATGGTTGAAGTTTTCTTTTTATAAGGCACGTATATTGTTCCAAACGTGCAGACCTGCAGACGTACAAACAGGTTGCCACACAAGGACTCATTTTGTATTCCCCACTCAGATACACAACATGATGTTCAGCTTCACAATTCAGCTATTGGCCTTTCCTTACTAAAGTCAAGAGCTCTCCAAATCAAGAATAAGGCTGTTTCTTTCCTTTCTCATTTTCCAAAAGCTGGGAGCCACTTCCAGAATCAAGACAAGGAAGACAAAATATCCTTTATTACTGGATTGTTTATATGTGAACTCCGTTTTACCACACTGCATTTAGCGATGCAGCTGTAAATGGGACAGAATGGCTATTAGAAGACAACCTGCACATGCAGAGATGCTCTCACTTGTGGAGCTACAGTTTCCAACTCTTGCAGTGCTGTCTGTCCCCACAAACCATTACCACTCCCTCAAAGGTAGCATTAACTTGCGCAGTAACTCTGACACCTCACATTTTCATGCCAGAACCCAGAAAATCCTACCCCAAGCAAAAGTGGGTGTAAAGCCTTTGCTAGGCTACAATATTATTAAGTCCTGCTGATCCACTCTGCCTCTCCAACAGAGCCCAACCAGCTCTAATATCCTTTGTGCTTACGTTATTACACAGATGCCTTCATACCTCCAGGCATTTCATCTACCCAGTATGGGAAGCATCACAGAGGGGCCAACACAAAGAGGCACACAGACTGAGCAGCTATGGCTTGGCAGGGTGTGAGGGGCAAGCACACCTCCCTTTCAGAAGGGAAAATCAGGGACTACCAAAGCACTGTGCACCATTACACTATTCACAGCAAGCACAGCCAAACTCTGTGTGGTCCAAGTATCCCTAAAGACTTTTCAGCTACATTAGTTAAAAGAAAAACCAACGCTCATGAGCAACACTACACCGATTGGTAAAGGCAGAGAGGTGTTTGTTCAAAGCTGATTTTCCACTTTTCATCTGCAGCTTTCCTGTCAGCCCTTTATCTTATTCCTAATGCTTTGTCATAAGGTATATGGAATGAGTTACTGTTCATAGAACCATAGAATCCTCAGAGTTGGAATGGACTATTAAAGCTCATCTAGTCCAACTCCCCTGCGAAGAACAGGGACATTCACAGCTACATCAGGTGCTCAAAGCCTGGACCAGCTTGGCCTTGAATGTCTCCAGGGACGGGGCTTCCACCACCTCTCTGGGCAACCTGTTCCAGTGCCTCACCACCCTCACTGTAAAAGACTTTTTCATTATACTCAACCTAAATCTTCCCTCTTTAAGACTGAAACCATTTCCTCTTTCTTATCAAAACAGACCCAGCTAAAGAGCCTGTACCCTTCTTTCCTGTAGCTCCCCTTTAGATACTTAAAGGCTGCTCTTGGGTCTCCCCAGAGCCTTCTCTTCTCTATGCCAGCTCTCAGACTGTCCTCATAAGGGAGGCGTTCCATCCCTCAAATTATTTTTGTGGCTCTCCTCTGGATGTGTTCCAACAGGTCCACATTACTCCTCAATCGAGGACTCCACGTTTGGATGCAGTACTCCAGGTGGGGCCTCACCAGCGCAGAGCAGAGGGACAGGATCACCTCCTTCACCCTGCCGGCCACGCCTGCTATGAGTTATATTTTCATTATCATTAAGGTTTTGTTACTTCGAGATGATTTCCCTTTCAGAGCAATACCTTGGGTTGTTTTTAGAGTTGTCACTGCAGATAGATCAAATTGCAGCTTGTAAATTCACCTCTAACCCAGTGTTCTCAGAATTTGTCAGTACTTGAAACCCTTTAGACTACTGTACTGTTCTTGTCTGCTGCCTATTCACCACAGAAACAGAAAACCTGGTAAATCATCCTAAACAGGACTAGGCTCCCAACACTTTTTCATATAAAGAATGTTTTTTCCATTGAAGAAAAAAAAAATCAGAGTAAGAAAACACAGATGAAAGTGAAATTCAACCTACTTGGTGCAAACAAGTTGACAAGATTTGCTATGTGGAGCAAAACCAGTGGCTTCCTTCCCTCACTTTCTAAACAAATTGCCTCTGTGATTTCTTCCTTTTCAAAAGCAGCTGTAAAGATTTGCAGAATCTAACTGGTAACCCCTTGGAAATCCTCAGCAGAATTCTTTTTTGCTAGAGACACACCACATTTGAGAGCAGGCAGATTGGTAAGGCTGGGCCACTACTATTGTGCTGACCAAATCTCTCACTCTCCCCACCGCTTGGGCCTATCTATATTTCTGCAGCCCTGTCTTGTACTTAGTCCTTTTGCTTTGACCTTCACAGCACCTGGCACCAGTAATTGGGACTAAGTCAACTCTTTGGGGTAGCGTTGCATGAAATAGCCTTCATGATAAGACTCCACTTTTCAAGTTCAAATGCTACTGCCTAATTGCTTGCTTGTATTTTATTTCTTCTTTTCAGGTTTGATTTTGAGGAATTCAAGGAGATCTAGAGGATTTAAGTAAAGGGATAACTCATTACTTCAACATGTACATATATTTGTCAGGGTGGGCTGTCAGCATGAAAGAGCCAATTCCCCTGCACTTATCTCCTTTCCTCTTAAAAGGTTGGAGAGAGAGGGGAGTGTGGTACCTTGGTTCCCCAAAGCTCAGTGCTCTAACATATTCCTTGCAGCACACAGTCTTCAGGAACAGCTGACAAGCAGGCTGAATGTCAGAGGAGTGCCAAAGCAGTTCTTAATGCATCTTAATGCAGCATAGTTAGTTGTGACACCCACAACTGGATCTTGCTATGATGTCACATTCACCTTGATACCACCCTACAATAATCATGTCTTAGAAGGAACAAGATCTCACTGGATTTGTAGTGAGAAAGATCCAGCCTATCTTTACCTCACAGTAGCACAGCTATTCACCTAAGTTAGTGTTACTTGTTAATAGCAGCAACTCAGCAGCTGAATGAAGGGTCCTTGCTCAAACAAATCACAGCAAGTCTCCTATTTTGATACAGCTTTTCTGGGTCTCTTTTATTGGATTATCCTCACCAACTTTATTGCCTAAATAACTTTCATTAGTGCTCAAGGAAACAACACAAAAATCAAACAGAAATAGCTTGTGAAAGAACAGCTAAGTACTAAAGTGAAAAATCATTAAAAATTATTAGCTAAATCACCTTCATGGACAAAAAAATTGGATTTACATACAGCTGATACAGTTTAGCTATCCATTTACACAAGTAGTTATTTGCTTAGCCTACAGAAATTTAAAGCAAAGTAAGATATTTCTGCTTATGGAGACAAATGCTTACTTTCTATTGGAAGAACTAAGACCACATGCTACAGACAGCAACTGCTCACCCTTTGAAAGGTGCTAGCTTTTTACTGAGAGGAAGACTGTTGTTGCTGTAGCCTTACATGCTACAAATTTAGTGTCATCTGACTGCTGATTGAGGAGAAAAACAAAAGCAGTAACAACTCTTTCCTCTGGCCAAAGCATTTTTTTTTCCCGCTCCAGCTCCTCCTCAACACAATGCTTCCAGAGTCCATGGAAGAAGTCTTGGTTCAGGTTGGCAGATCTTGCCAGCCCTTCCCACGCTGCTCCAGCTTACAAGACCAACCCTTTTTCTGGGAGCGTGGCACTCCAGCATCAGGCCAGGATGCTTGCCTCTGCTACAAACCAACTGTGGACCATCTCCAGTGGGATTTAATGGGGTTCACAGGCCTGACGAATTCATTTAGGTCAAGCTGAAAACTTCCTCCAAACACCTGTGTTTAAAAATCCAGTCCCTCTTGGAACATGGCTGTCAGAGGATAAATGCTGCCTGTACAATGCGTTCTCCAGTTTTTTAATGCATGGTTGCAGATTTTGTTTCCTGAATGGAACAAAGCAGGCTGACTTGTTTTCCAAAAAAATAAAAAAACAAGAGCACACAAATGTTGCTCTCCTACAAGCCAGGGCATGTGTCAAACACTGATAAAGAACAGCATAATAAAAAGCAGGCGCTATGACAAGCTTCCAGACTTGCCATACACGTGCTAGCAATGCTTTATTTATAACTGTAGTTCATTCCACTTTGGTCGCTTTCCAGCAAGTTGTTCATCTGTTGGTCTAGTACACACATTCACTCAAGCACTTGCTCTTCCTGTTGTCTCTCTGCAACGGTGGCTGTTCTCACACTCTAAAAGGCTGATTCTGTTTTAGCTTTGGGATAGAAGAGATGCAGTCAAAAATGAGCGTACTGCACATGACAGCCAACATGAGCAGGTGAGCATAAAAACGGAAGATAGGGAAAGATGCACAGAGTATTACAGAAGTATGGTCCCATATGGGCCCTACAGCAAAAAGGGATTAACCAACAGCAAAATTTATAAATGCTGAAACATTCAATTCTCACTACAAAATAATGAAGTAAAAGACCTCTGTGCACTTTGTTTGAAATCTTTTCCCAACTTGAGATCAATAGAGCTGAAATGCTACAATTTTCAGAAACATCAGATCCAGCTCCTTTTGTCATTGCTCTATTTTAGACATTGATATTTCAAAAACACATTTTTCAGCCCTGCTAAGCACCTTCCAGTTCCTGTTGAGAGAAACAAAGGTGAAAAGCTGATCTTATTTGGGTGCCTAACCTAAGAGATGAGCTCCTCTGAACACCTGGTCTCTTATGCCAGGCCATCCTAGAAAGAGTTGCGGCTAAAAAAAAACAACAAAAAACAAGTGACATTCCTTTTACTGAACTTTAAGCATCAAAGCCAGTTATTTTACAACGCTGTAAAAGAACCAGACAGATCAGTTTCCAGTGTGGTTCACTGATTTTAGAGGACTTCAGTGAGTTGCTTGGATTACTTAAATATTTAGAAGTGCCCCAGTGACCCTGTCTCACAACTGTGAGGTAGATGAAGACTACTGTGCTGCTCCAACAGTTGAAAATTGAAGCCATAAGTAAGAGATGTTCATCTTCAAACTCACAAGAATTTCCCAGGGCTTGGTCATGGCAGCCCACAAAGGGCAATTTGGGAAGATGGAGGACAAAGTCCATCCAGAGCATAACACAGCAGCCGCCACAAAAGCACCCGTGTGCCTACCTGCTTAATGAAGAGTGGCAGCACCCACTATCGGAGAATGGCTGTCACAGTAATGAGACAAGTGAACAGAGACAGAGGTCTCTTCCAAAAAGTAATCAGCTTTTAAAATAACACAACACTCTTTCTACTTCAGTTTATTTCTACATTTACAAGCTGACGAGGCTATAAATTTGAGGAGAAGCGTCTTCCATCCTACTTTGATAAATAGATCATAGACAGTATGACAGCCTTTTTAAATTAAGGACCTGACTTTCATCAAGAGGTTTAGCTAAAATATCCTCCTCAGCAAACTTAACCTGAGCTTTCCCAGTCATAAGCAGAAAGTCATGCAGCCATCCTTCAGGAAGGGAAGTATTTGTTCAGTACAAAACATCTTTTTTTTCCCCTGCAGTAATTCTCGGCATGGACTCATTCTCTTGTCTGTAATGATTAAATTTCCACTCTTACTTGTAGTTTTTGGGCCACAGCCCTAGACTCCTCTCCTTAGAGCAGAGTTTATTGTAGATACATTAGACAATGAGTCAATACTACAACTCTTTGCTGAGATATTTCCTTAGATACACACTTGGAGACAATAAAAGTTTAAAGGAATACAGTTTATAGCTTTTAAGCAGCAAATACTTCATAGCCTTGGAAGTAACTTTTTTTTTTTTAAGCACAGAAATCAGAAGCAGTACCCACACTCCAAGATTTTAAGAGCACAACGGACGTATAAATCAACCAAATGGATTAGATAACTTGAAGGTGTTAGCAAATACCATATCCGTAGTTTATCCAGAAGCTAGATCAGCAACAGCTTAGGACCATAAGGTGTCAGAGAGAAGATATCCCATGTAAACTGCTACATCTCCTTCCCAAAGTCCCTGCCCCATCATCCAATACCACCACTGTTTTGCAAAAGCAAGAGGAGCTGAAGAATGCGAGACTTCAATTTAAAGTGCTAGGCTGCTTTCTGAGGTCACTCCCCACTTTTTAGTTTGGATCCCAGACTGCTTTCGGTGATCATGAAGTAGATTCCTTTTGGCTGTAACAACTCCAGATGCACATGGCATGCTTAACATTACACAAAGAAAATAAGCATCCAAACTAGCAAGCAGGACACATCCATGCAAAGCCCTACTACGCACAGCAAACAGGTGAACTCCAGTACAAGTGCCTGAGCCTTCATATTTGCTGTAAAGCTCCATCTCCCCATTCTTGACAACTTGCTATTTTGTCATTTACCAAAATAACTCTTGCCTCATAGGTAAAAGCCCAAAGAAATAAGTAGTAACAAATACCAAACCCAAGTCAGTTGTTGAAAATATACTCATTTAAACCTACAAAGCATTGGTTTGATAGCTAGTTCAACTCCATACTCAGCCATGAATTTTCTCATTTGTAGGGGTGGGAGCAATTTATTCAGGAGCCCTAGACATTGCTGCGATCAACACAGTGACACAAACTGAGGCACAAAACCATGACACAATGACTGTTTAACAGAAAGCATGATACCTGCTGAGCAGGCATTTTACACTGTTCTGCCATGCTGCCTCCATGCATCAGCAAGTCCACTCCACTGTGGCCCAGCAAGTATGGCGTTATTGTCTGCTTGGACTTGTTCTAAAGGAACAAATGTTATTCCTACCATATGCGCCCTAATTGCAGGCTATAGCTTACTGTGCTGGGAAATTTGAGACATGTTTTAGACCCTTTAAACAAAACTGAGCTCAACCCATTGTCTCCTTGTCTCCCCACATCCCAAATACCTTGCCTATCCAGTAGCTCTTGTACTACTATTGGAACACAAACTTCCTACTCCTTAAATCTTGTCCCACACCTTCAGAATGCAACTAGATGAGCTTCCAGACTCAGCTGAAGATGGCTGCTCATTTTCTGTGCCCAGGTGGGATGAGGACAATTCTGGGAACACAAAGAATTCAGGATGTAAAGAGCATTTACAGTATTTGGTAAAAAGATTGTGGTGTGAGTATCAATTTAATCACAGAAGAGCATTTAAACCCTACTGTCTTACTGAAATCCTTGTAGGAATCTCATCTGAAATTTCTTTGTGATCCAGTTTGCCTGGCACAACATGGAGAACAGTATTTCCCTGCCTCACGGTGTGGCTTGCAAGGATAAAGCTATGCAGCTCAATTCGATGTTACAGAACCAAAGTAAATCGCCTACAGCATCCCCTCCCCCCCAAAAAAAAGTTACATACATTTTACATCAGCACGAAGAAAGACGGGCTTTGTGGATGTAGAGACTTCACACTGCAGTATAGAAATTCAGTCACCATGGGAGTGAAGCAGATGAAAATAACTCTGAGTCAAGGAATGACCCCTAAGCCAGTCCAGGACAGGAAATATCATTCTGTCTGCAAAAGTAGCAGCTGCATCTTCAAAAAGGTAAAAAAGTCCTTTGACCAGAAGCTAAAAGCATATTCTCTGAATAACTCAAAAGGTAAATACATTATGAAAGGGAAAATGGGATGGCTGTAAGGAATCCCTTGAGAACTACATCTCATGAAGTGTAAGAGCTAGGATCCTTTTCCAAGAGCTTCCAGGATAAAGCAAATCTGAGATGTAGGGCATGCGGGAGGACAACCTTTTACGAGGAAAGAATCTCCAGGAACTGTGCTGAGTACAAGGAGAGAGACTTTGTAGATAAGTGGATTTATATCAATTGAGTTTTTCTTTCATTCTTTTACCTACAATATCTTTAAGGATTCACAATGTGGATTTACTTTGCAAGCTGGGTTTCATTTGGGATGTTATTTCCAGTTTTACCTTCACCTAGAAACTTTCCTCATATCTTAATAGCATCAAGTATCTAAAAATCCCTAAAACTTAGTGAAATAATTGCACATCATCTCTGCACATTACTCTGAAGTATGACAACTGTAACGGGCCAATCCAGAAGTGGTATAGACCAATTCAGTACTGATAGCAGAGGAAACATCTGCTGGTGGTTAGAGAGAGCCAGGAGAGCCTTTTGGCGTGGGAGATAAAGCAATCAGAGCATATTTGAGCCACAGGGAACCATTTGCAAGTGTACACAATGTTACTGAAAAATAAAGCCATTGGCCTTGCACAGTTGTGGTTTAGAGAATCAATTTACACGTTACAAGCCTCAGCTCTTCTGCTTTCTGTCTGGTAGTATGACAATCTGCTTCCAGTCTGCTACACATTTTTAGCAGGCATCTTAACTTCTCTCACCACAGGCTCACAGTCACAATCAAATTATTAGGGAACAACAAGCTACTGCATTTCAAGTAACCAAATATGTTTAGCTTTCTTCCATCCAGCTACTTCAGATCTTCCTAAATTCACTAAGACAGATTTGGCAGGTAGTGCTCTAACTTGCTGATATCCTTAACACATAGTTGCAGCATTTCAGTTCCAAAAAAATCATTCAGCTATGATGATGAGCCTGAACTTCAAGAACTATCCATCTGCTTACAAGTTATACCTGGCACACAATGTCACAGTACCAATTTCTAAGTTAAGCTGTTTCTTTTTGTCATTCATAATCTTGAAACTTGAGTTATCTGTCACAGCATGACTACATCCCGACAGAATCATCATCTCAGAACCGTGCTTTTCCAGTGGCAACTGAACAGCATTCCTATAGCAGAGCAGCAGATAATTTAGAGGGAAAAGCAGCATGAAAATACTTTTTGCTTCTTTGAATATAGCATGCCAGTGGAAAGCCAAAGTAGACTACTGCAGCTGCATAGTCAAGAGTTTGAAAGGGTGGTGACAAAGTCTGTGTAAATTGTTTTTTCCTATAGAACACACACTACTTTTTATTCCATTTTGTTCTCTACTTATGTTGCACAAGCAGGCCCTTGAATGAACTGGATTTATGCATCAGAATCAAGTAACAATTGTATAAAATGAAAAAGAGAGGTAAGTTATGCAAGCACATAGAAGCTAATACGTATGAAAATCCTCATGAATTTTAAGTATTATGCAAGTACCAGAAGTCATATGCATACACACAAAAAGGGCATTATCCAATCCTTCTTGCACAGGAAAGCTTACATTTCCCATTTCACTTGGAAAAGTTATTTTTGTATTAATTGGTAAGTTCTAATCAGTAGGTTCAGAAATACCAGCAACTATTGGACAATGTGTGTCAATACCTTAGTGTTATTGTATTTCCACAAATGTTGTTCAGAGACACGTTTGATGGCTGTAACTGAGTGACATTTTCCCTGATTGTATTTTAGCAAGACTTATGAATAAATACCACAGCAAGAAGTCTGCAACACCACATCTGAGTAAGGCTTGCTCAGAATCGTTATGACAGACTTTACTTTATCAGTCACCAGAAAATACTTTCATCTCTGCTTACAAAACAAGCTGTGATAATTCAATGTGTGTGTCTGGTATGTGAGCTGATTCCTGTCCCTTCAGTAATGTGCATAGTTAACAGCTGTTGAGCTTGAACCACTTGAAAGCACTTTCTCTCATAGTGGAACATGACATCTTCCCACCACTGTACCAAATTTAACCAGTTGCTTCCCCTTTCCAAGCATCTTTTTCCATTAAAATTCTTGTTTCTAGGAAAACTAAATTCTCAAGTCCCAGCATAAGCCATCACACTTACCCGAAAGCTGACCTGTATACAAACACTGTCAGTTTTAGATCAATTCATATTTTAATGCCATGAGCAAAGGTGTTACTTGAACTAATAATTTGAAAAAGAAATTCAAACAAAAAGAACATTTAACATCAACTACTCAGCCTTACATTTCTCTCTCCCAGCATAAACTCATAGAGGAAAATCAGAAAAGTCTATCAGTCTTTATATCTTGTCGGTTAGAGGAAAAGATATTTTCCTCTATTATGATATAATACAGATGTCTTACTCAATTGGTTACTGAAAACATAACCTTTCTACAGCACTTAATTCTACTACAGCACATTAATTTGTGTTAAACTCCCATGTGAGATAGTAAACCTCTTTGCAATGAATGAGCAAAGTCACAATAAGTACTGTTATCAAACTTATGAGAACCCCTCAGCATTTGATATCAATATGATCTCAGTGCAGATTAACATTTTTAGAATATAAAAAAAAAAATACACTTGTCCATTCTGTTTCTGTTGAGAAGTCAAAGTCCTCAAACACTCAAAATCCACTCTGTGCTTGGATGAGAATGAGGAAATGGTGTCTTCTGATGCATGAAAAGCCAAAAGCATGTTGGTTGTGTGAACTTTAGTGTGCAGAAATAGTACAAAATCCTTCACTAAGACTTTCTTGCATACTCAGACTCTGGAGCATTTTAGTACAGTGCTTTCAGATGATTAACTCCACGCCATCGCACAACTGCAATAGTTAGAAAACTTTCTATGGTTACTGCAGAGATGTACTGCCCAATCACAGGTTGAGATCCTTAGTTACAGCAAAATGAAGTATCAGTGTTCATGCACTTAACCCAACAACTCAACAATCTGTTTTTTTGCTTCATGACTCACACGGGCTTTGGAAGGATGGAGCGGACAAGTACTTAACTGTGTTGTTCTTTTTACATCAATTGTATGGTTTTATACATTACACACAATATGTCAGCTGTATTAAGTGGCAACATTTTTATTAATTATTGTTCAGTGATCTCATTTAATTCTGAAAAAACAGATGCTGCTCCATTAAGCCATGACATCTCTTTTGAGGGAATTAATAATGTTTACTAACCTGAGACAGTAGTTTGATGAAAACCTTTGTGCCATTACTACTGATAAAAAACTAGACTTATCACTTCAACTAAGAATTATTACAGTATGAAAAAAGGTAGAGTTAGTTTTCTATGTAAATCTCTTCAGTGAAGGTGAAGACCAAGAACATCATTATGAAGTTTGCATGAAAATAACATGAATTTCTCAATAAGTAATTGAGGTAATAGGCACATGTACTTTTTTTCGTGTATGAGACAGGCAGTCTCTGAACTCAGGTGGCTATTGTTTACAGTTAATCCTATAAATACACATTTTGTATACATATTATTAATTCCTACAGCTGATCTTAACTATCTTTAAGAAAAAAACAATGAAAGAAATTTGTACATTACTCACATGTATACCATAGAAGTTCAAAAAAACAACAGTCAGGCATTCATTTCAAAATGCCTACAAAATTACAAAAAAACTGAAACAGACTGGAAGAGCCTGCACCCTTTTGGAGATGCTCCTGGATTTGTACATTTTTCTCCACTACCACAAGGGATGAGCACAAGTAACTAGGCTGCATATTATCCTGTGATAACTTCCACAATTACAGTGGGTAGATGGGAAGGAACATCCTTCACAAATTCTTTACTTTCATCCAAAGGGAGCTGCAAAGGCTCACTGTCAATCATATCAGAATCATTATTCAAATATCTATGAGACTTATAGCCCCAACTTGGCACACAGGAATATTAATCCACTGCTGTGAGATATGGGTAGTTTGGGTAATCTATTGTCTCATCAGCTTGCCCTTTACAGTACAAAGGAATGAACTCCATCTGATGCGATGTGAGTTCACAGAAAGGAAGGCCTCCCTATCAGCACCCAGCCAGATCTGCTGATCTTATGTTAGCAATTCTCACATCACTACCAGCACTGCTCCAATCCCTGCAAACATGAGGAGTACATTACTTATTCAGTTCATGACCGTTTTCACAGATTGTTCTAAACACTCTTCTACACCTAAAGTAATTGACCTTTTGATCAAGCACCTTTTCACAAGACACGTGGCCATAAATGAAAAAAATTCAGAAGTGGTAACAGAAAAAGGAAAAGATACCAAAAGTTGATGAGGCCATACATGCATATTCAGAGACAGAAGCACAACTCACAAGAGCCTGCAATATCAGCATCCACAAATATATACCTAACTTGCACCCTTCTGTTAATTACTTCTGTTAAGTTGCCACAATATAGTAAAGATGGATTGCTAAAGTGGCTTTCCCCACAGTAACATGCAACCATGAGAAAACAGAAACTACTGACAGTGAAAAACTTCTCTAATGGCAATTCTAGTTACCTCTGAAATGCAACCATGCAACTATTTTTTTCCCCACGCCCATGATTTATTTCTTCCACATCCTCTTAGGACTGCTACCTAAATTGCCTGGAGCTATAAGGAACCATAGGCATGATTCTTGTTCACACGAGTCAGGACAGCGTAAGCCACCAAGGAACAGGCATTTGGATTACTGATATTTGGCAGAGAAGTTGTAGAACAAGCAGAGAGGGGAACCTCAACTGCACATTCCAGGGACTTCTAATATTCCCACAGCCATCCCTCAGATCCGGTGAACAGCTTCCCAGGCCACCTCTACTACAATCATTCTCAGATAACTGAGCAAAATTGCATTCTCTCCTCAGAATAAGAGGACAACAGGAGTCCCTTCTGACTTCTAGTCAATCAGGTTTCACGCTGCTATCAGAGGACCACAGTTGGGCTGTAGAATAAACTGTAGTGCTAGAAAACTGTCCCTTGAAGCCCTTCTAGCAGCAACTCTGCAAACCAGGTATGCTAGCCCAGGTTATTCCATTACAGGCCACTAGCCCCTCTCTCAGAGCGCCTGTCTTCTCCATGCTCCCCAGGGCATATAATCTTCCCCTAAGACTTCAGGAGATCTTTTCATACTTTAGCTCCTTTAAAACACACAGGTCAGAAGAAAGCAGCTTCCCATTCTGCCATTATCTTTTCTGAAGGATATTTCTCTCACCCTCCACACATTAATCTCATTCTCCTTTCTCTCTTCCATACAAACATTTCCTTCAGGATAGCAGAATAACTTATACAGCTATCACTTGTCTCTTCTTGCCAATTCTTGTTTGAAAGAGGAGGGATTGGCGTGTCAAAGCAACAGCAACTTTACTCTTGGGCAGAGCTCAGATGCTACTGAGGTAACATCTTTGTTAGCTCTCAGGAGGCTTCCTACTCAAGACTTTCCTTCAGAGAGGCTGTATCAAGCGGCTGACAGTTCAGGAAGCAAAGAGGAGCATTTCTAAATATAAACTTAACCAATGAAATGTGAGCCTAAAAACAGTAATCCAAGTTACTGGCCTGGGATCACCTGGGTAAAAAGGAAATATCCTACTCCCTCCTCCCTTGGTCCCCACATAGTGAGAAATCAATTGAATTATATGACAGAAGTCACATACATCATAGCATAAGCACATCTGACAAAAAAATGAATGTACCAAAATCCAGTGTTTATGTTGATGGCCACCTTTTCTGATTTTTTCTTCTGGTTTATACAGTTTGAATGCCTCAAGCCTGAGCTGCAGATAGGCAGTCAGCTGTGAACTCAATTATACTAGCTTTGATCCAACTTTCTCCTGTTTAGCTCCATGTCTGTTCAGGTCTTCGCTGAATACACAAGCAAAGCTTGGTCATTCTCTCATTAACACCTTTTGACTGCAAAATTGCTTTAGACAAGGCTAACACCTAATCCCATAGAAATGTGAGACTTTTTGGAGCACGGCTTCCTCTAATAGTTTAAATCTTTGTGCAAAGTAATTAAAAACACTATTGCAATTCCTATTGTTAAGACACCTTGTTAATTTTTCAGTACCTTACGTCACTTTCTTGGTATCAGGCTCCAGATACGCTAAGATGCCTATATCTCCAACAGCAAACAGAAAAATCAGATTCTAAACAAAATAAGTCTAGAGGAGTTTGTCTTCATAATGACTGCAAATATCTAATAACACAGTACTGAAATCTTCCTATTTCTTCCTTTCACCCACCTTATCAAATGGATTAACTCCTACTATTTCTCTTCCTTCCTAAACACTATTTTTCTTCCTTCCTAAACCTCTTCAGCAGTGTGTATTCCTCCTGGAAGCAAGCAACTAGTATGGAGTAAAGGGAATGATTACAGACAGATGTATTATGGCTATCAAGTAGCTTGTAAAATAGTGACTACTGCTTTGAAAACTAGGTATCAACAGGAATTGAATTTTGTGGTGGATTTTCTGGTTCTAGATAACTGGCCATGTACAAGTACCAGCTTTGTTCTGCAAAAAGAACTCAATAGTGCATCTACAGGAAGTAATACTAGTCATATCCTGAATTATTTGTAGTCTAAAGGCTTTTGTGTTGTTTCATGAAGATCAGATATCTTCATGAAATATTCTGTGCTATGGAAGCAAAGTTCTCTACAGCTATCACTGAAACCATTCATCAACCCCTACAAACTGCCAAAACAGGCATAAGAAGATCCTAAGGCCAAGTACAAATTTAGGAGTCTTATTCTGGTGTGTTTCACTATTCATCCAGACAATCACTAAAATCACAAGGCTAGGCAATAGAGGTTTCTGCTGCAGATGAATTAAAGTAGATATTGTAAACAAAAAAAGGGGCATTTCAAAGGAACAGAAGAAAAAAAAAAAAGACACATAAGTAGCCTGGAAGAGCAGTAACTTGGTGAACGGAGCTAAATCCAGCTGGTGACCAGACATGAGTGGTGTTCCCCAGAGGTCAGTGCTGGAGCCTGTCCTGTTCAATATCTTTATTGGTGACCTGGATGAGGGCATTGAGTGCACCCTCAGTAAGTTTGCAGATGACACCAAATGGGTAGGAAGTATCAGTCTGCCTGGGGATAAGAAGGCCCTATAGGGGGATCCAAACAGGCTAGATAAGTGGGCTGAGGCCAATGGGTTGAAGTTCAACAACACCAAGTGCTGGGCCCTGCATTTTGGCCACAGCAACCCCAGGCAACACTACAGGCCTGGGGCAGAGTGGCTGGGAGACTGCGTAGAAGAAGTGGGTATTGGTCAATGCTCGGCTGAACGTGAGCCAGCAGCGTGCCTAGATGGTCGAGGATGCCTGTTGCCAGTAGGAGTAGGGAAGTGATCATCCCTCCATACTCAGCCCTGGTGAGGCTGCACCTTGAATACTGTGTTCAGTGTTGGGTCCCTGGCTACAAGAAAGACATTGAGGCCCTAGAGCATGTCTAGGGAAGGGCAACAAAGCTGGTGAGGGGTCTGGAGCACAAGCCTTATGAGGAGCAGCTGAGGGAGCTGGGATTATTTAGTTTGGAGAAGAAGAGGCTCAGGAGAGACCAATTTCCTGAAGGGAAGTTCGTGGTGGGG
>JAOWBP010002392.1:16919962-16971992 GCA_028571105.1 Tragopan temminckii | reverse complement strand
CATGTGGGAGAGGCAGAGAGAAGGAAAAAGAACAAGAGATGGAATCAGGAGAGGGGAGCCCTCACTCACCACCTCCCCGTGACCTGTCATTTATTGTTTTGCTCTGTCCAGGGACTTGCACGTGCCATTCAGCACATTCCTAGCATTTCCAAAGTCCTTGTCTGCTCAGTTCAGGGCTCCCCAGTTCTTCTGGGTGCCCCAGAGGCCTCCAGAGCCCTTTCTATTCAACCGAGGGGCTTCACAGCATCTTTCTGTACACCCGCTACCCTCCACATGTCTTTTTATTTGATCACCTGGACGAGGGAGTGCCCTCACTACATTTGTAGATGACACCAAGTTGCAGAAAACACTGGATCTATTGGAGGGTAAAAAGGCCCTACAGAAGGATGTGGATAGGTTGGATAGGCGGGATAAGCTTTAACAAGGCCGAGTCCTGCTCCTGCATTTTGGTTATAGCAACCCCATGTTTCGCTACTGGCTCGGAACAGAGTGGCTGGAAAGTTGTGCAGAGGAAAAGGATCTGTGGATGTTACTTGTCAGCTGACTGAACATGAGCCAGCAGTGTGCCCAGGTGGCCAAGACGACCAATGGCATCCTGGCTTGTATCAGAAATGCCGTAGCCAACAGGAGCAGGGAGGTGATCGCCCCTGTGTACTCGGTACCTCAGGTACTCCATTCAGTTTTGGGCCCCTCACTACAAGAAACTCATAGAGGCCCATGTTCAAAGAGGGACAATGAAAGTGGTAAAGAGTCTGAAGCACCAGTTAGTTTTAGAGCTATTATAAAAGCTAACTATGCTGATGACAAAAATTTCAAAGCCATTTTCCGATAGTGAGTTTGTTAAGCGATATATGGAAAGCAGGGCAGATAACGTGTCCTGATTTAAAAATTGTTAAAAGTAATAACTGACGGACTCAACTTTCTCTTCCCTTGGCCTTTTTCCTATTGTTATTTCAAAATGTGCACTAATATGGCTGGGATTACCCAATAACCAGAGTATTTGTCTCACTGTATAAGTTACATTACTTTTTGTCATCAGAGGAAGCAGGTAGTGTTGACATTTGTTTTGCAGCAGGTACAAAGCAGAGAAAAAACTTGAGAGTAGAGTTCAAGGTTATCAGATAGAAACACACCTTGTGTCTGGAAGGTATCTTTGTCTCAACCCTTTTAAGGACCACTGAATGTTAGCAAAGCAACCTTACTATTCATGGTTCAGGGCTGTATTAAAATGCTGAATGCTTACTCAAGAGTTTTACTGTCTCATTCAGCAAATATTAGAAAGTTTCAGTTAATATGGGGCAAAAAAAAAAATCAGTTATACTTGTGCTGCATTCATCTCAGATGCATCACACAAATGCTGTAAAAATCTGGAGCAAGTGCAGTTACCAGCAGTAAGCTCTGCATAGGGTAGTATCTGCTACTCAGCTCTATCAAAGCTGAAAACTACCAATGCTGAAAATTCATAAGCACTGTGTTTATGTATTTATATGTGTATACATATTTATATAGCTATATATTAAAGCTAAAAGCTTATTTAAGCCAGACTAGCCTGAGAACTAGCAGATCTGCTTTATGCTGCTCCTGGTCCTACCACCCACTCATCTTGAGCTGGAGAAACTGTGATTTTGTGTACTGGTGCAGACTTCCCATATGCTCTGACCACCTAGGATCATATTTGTAATGACACTTAGGGCAAGCAGCTTCTAGTAATTTTACTGTGCGTAAAAGAGCCTTAACAGCTCTTTGTTTTGTGTGCGCTTAGGTTACCTTCATATTGAAAATCACACAAAAAAAACCAAACAACAGTGAAACGTTTCCTCATAGTAACATATGGATTAACATACTCAAGTTTGAGATGCTGAGATACCTTGTTGATGGAAGCTACTTTCTTTATTAAATCCCCCAAATTAATCCCCGATTAGACATTTCTAAGCTTATCAGCTCCAGCATGGCAAGAAGTAATGGAAGAAGTATGGAGGGTCTCACACTGTGTTACAGTAGTGTTTATCAATATTTGTCCCTTGTTATTTGCAGTTAATGAGACACTGTCTCTTGTATTTAATATCTAAGGTAGCAGATCAGCTCTTTACCAAGTTCTCCTCTTGTACCACTTGATGGCACCCTTGCATAAGCGTGAAATAGCCTCAAATCAACACAAATTTTCAAACAAGTTCTGGCCAGAGTTGTTTTACATCATGAATGTACCTGTTTTTTACATGAATCTAACACTGCAGCATTGAGTGGGCATTCAGAGGACATACAAAATAATTATACCAAAAAAGCTCTATTTTACAAATTTAATCCCAGCAATTACTTAGATAATTCACTGCTTTTCCTTTCTTTCAGCAAATTTGATAACACATTTGCCTTACTGAATCTTTTTCACTGGTTGCAAACACTCCTTACCTGGTATTTTCATCCTTATTAGAATGTTTGCAGCAGGTTTATGCAGTGCACATATTCATGCACTGCACAGAATTTGTCCTTCCAGTTCAGAAGCAGCCAAGCAATAAACTGCTACTGAAAAAAGACACCTTCTGTTTTGCTAGAGAGAAAATGGAAATTAATTCTAACTAACAGAATTATGATCCAACGTGATATCAAAGAAACATTTGCAGGGGGCTGTAGGAGGTTAAGATGAGTGTGAGGCGACACCACATATGCCACTTGTCTATAGGTAGTCATAAATACATCAGTGAACATTGCAGATAGTTACAGGCCACAGACAGAAACAACTTGCTGGTCTGTTTGATTTTACGACTTTATGAACAATGTATTGAAACATTTATTAGCTCTTCATACACGGAATTTTAATGGAAAGTATAACTGACTAGATTATGAAATTGAAAGGTTTCAGGGACCATGATGAAATGTGCAGAGCGCCTGTCTTAGGAGCAGCTGCTAGTCAAGGGCTTGGATCAATGTACCACATGAGTGCAAAGGGGGAAAAAAAATGGAAGCAGTGTAAATCGAGTGCCAAATGACTCCCGAATTTGCTAGAGTCCTAAATCCCACAAGCATTTCTGGTTTAGCTTTACCTAATCCAAAATGCTCTTGCTAACAGTTTTGCATGTCTATCAGTATTTGATCCAAAAAAAATTAAAACTTCTTGCTTTTATTTTGTAATTACATTTGTGCATTTGTTCCCTCATTCACCAATACTTACTCCTTCAAATGCACAGATGAAAGATGAGCTAGTAGTCTAAACCAAGGTGAACTATGAATTCTGCCTGCAACAATGGAGGAGTGGGAACACCATAAATAAGCACCATTAATAAGTAGTACCTGAGAGGTTTTTGAAGCATATCCTTTTCTGACTTCCTCCATTACCCAGTGAATTGCATTAACAATGATAATTGCAGCTTCAGGAAACATAACTGCTAAACAATTGCAGCAGTAAAGCTCTACAGCCTTCCTCAATTAAGTGAGAATTTAGTTCTCAAGTACTACTGCTGAAACTGACTGAGCAGAGTAAAAGCAAGTTCTGTGGTGGATTGGGGGATAGTTCAGGACAGGAGAAAGAGACTGCTTTGTTCTGTGATCATCCTCTCTATACTTCATCTGTAAACTCAGTAGCCACCTCTCCTCTGTATCTAATACTGGCATGAGAATAAAAGCACTGCAAGTAGAACCTACTCTGAGAGGCCATGTAAGGTAGGGAATTTAGAAGAGGGTCACTCATTTTTGTAGCCATCATACCTCTTCTGGTTTTGCACTAGCAGCTTGTACTTCCACTGTTGTTCATCTGTCTCAGCTTCAATCTCTTGATCTTTGAAGGCTTTTTTGGTATTGTTAGACTGTCCTCTCTACTTATTCTTGTGTACTTGTGTTCATCAACATCATCTGCAAATATCTGACATTTACAAATGGGTCTTACAAGCTTTAGTCTTTCAAAGTAGAGCTTTTTTTGTTGCTGTACATTTCAGTGTAAAGGCAAACTGGAGTAATTTCCAGTAACAAAGGAAATGTCTTTATGCTGATTTGATCTAAACTACCCAAAGGGGAAAAAATGACGCAAACAAGAAACTGTAAAGTCTTTGTCATAATAGTCAAGACAGGAGTTTTTCTTGAAATATATTTGAGAGCATTTACTTGAGCTTTCATAAAGGAAAGGGAACCGTCTTAATAAAGATTTAAGATAAAGATTGAATAGCAAGCACAGATTAGATTTTTCTTTTTTTTTTTTTGAGAGAGAGAGAGAGAGAGAGAGAGTTGATAATGCCTTTTAACTTCTTTCTGTACTGTTAAGGAACAGGAACCCAAGTACCCCAAAGTCCTTTTCAGCCAAGCTGTGCTCCATCCTTACACTCCCCAGCTTGTACTGATAGAGGGAGTTGCCAGAACCCAGGCAAAACCTTACACTTGGCTTTCATGAAAATACCTGGGCCCACTGCTCAAGCCTATGTCTCTCTGGATAGCATCATATCCCTCAGGTGCACTGACTGTACCACACAGCCTGGTGTCATTTGCAGACTTGCAGGTACACTCAATATCACTGTCAATGATGAAGAAATTGAAAAGGGTCAGTCTAGGGTAGAATGGTTAGGTTGCGGTTGGACTTGATGATCTTTAAGGTCTTCTCCAACCAGAGCCAATCTATGATTCTGTGACCAGTCCCAGCACTGATCCCTGAAAAACACCACTGATCTTCATTTGGATGTTGAGTCAAATGAATTGAATTTGTACAGTTCTCTCCCTATAAGGTGACCAAGCTCCTAGCAGTGCTTGGATCCAGCCTCAAGTTTCCCCCTTTCATTATAATTCTTGTGTCAGTTTCCCATATTTTTTGTATACTTTGAGCAGCACTTAACACCAGCAGTCTGACAGCCACTTTATCACTGTAACAAAGCATCCCTGGTCTTGTGGGATGTGTCTAGTCATCTGCCTGAAGTGTCTAAGACTTAGTACAGGTTGTCACATAAAGTCAAAGGCTGGGAATAGAAAACTTGTCAGCTTGACCTTGATAAATCCATGAGTGTGAAAGACATGCCACATGCAATTTCCATTACAGAAGTCACCAGGAATCCATAAGAAATATGAAGGAGTGGAAAGAGTTGGACATGCAGAAAGTTATTCCTATCAGAAACACTGGATAATTTCAAGTACTCTTCCAGCTATACCTGCATTCCATAGTAGTGAAGGCTATTCTCAGAGTCATCTTAAAGACCAAGACAAAAATCATCAATTACAAAACACAACAAGATATCAAGATAACATTTTCGATCACCTTCCCCATATTTTACCCCCCTCAAGTAAAAAACCTCAATAAGCCAGTTCTCTCACAGTACAAAAACAGTTTCAGTATCATACGAAGATATTCCAGTGCTTTTTAAGTTAGTTATGACCATCCTTTTGGTTCACTTAAAAACAGTGCACTCCATTCTCTTCTTCTTGCCCTGATACTGACAACTTCATCTACACATACAAGCATCTCCTCCCTTTGTGCTGATGGGAGGTAGCTTTTCAAAGTTGTTTGAAAACTCCAGCAACGCTTACAGTGAGAGATCTTATCTTTAACTGCACCACAAATTTTGAAGCTGAGTGAGAAACGTAGGGAAAAGAACTTTGCACATGATCGTTCTGCGAAGCAGCACAACACATCTAGGACTTGACTGCAGCTCAGCAACAAAGACTGACCATCAGCTGAACTCCTGAACAGTGTACTTATCTAATGTTAAAATAGCTCTCCTGCTTAGAAAAAATACCATCATTCTGAATTTCTAGTTAATTTAATAAGTGATGGGAAATTCATATAAGACCCTTCAGACATACACCTACTCAAGAAAGTTATTTGTTGCATCACTGTGAGAGTGCAGCAACTTAGTTTTAAGAACTGAAGTCAGAATATATGGTTGTTTTGGCAAGACAACAAGAAACAAAGTCTGTTCCTATCAATCAGTGTGAAAATGTAATTGAATTCAAAGCAACAGAAGTCAAATTTTATCCTAGGACCCAAGGTCCTAAACTACATTCACGCAACCAGTTTCATTCATTTCTGATCTTTGTACAATTTCACATTTAAACTCTAGGGAAAAACACAGTTCATACATTTGTTCTTTATAATTCCTTTTGGCTCTACTTTGATGTTCAGAAGGAGAAAGAGACCGAGTAAGCTTCACTGTGGCAGTAAGATCTTATTTAAATTCTGACTTTCCTTATTGAGACCAGAAGATGGAATCAGTGCTCCATCAGATTTGTCAGACTGTCTCATAATCCTAAAGCTAAGTAAATGCAAGGAAGAACACAAAACCACAGATCTTTACACCTTCCAAAGAATCTTTTCCCATCACTTGTTTTCCCTAGAAAGAAATAATAGCACGTAAACAGAACAAAACCTTCATTTAAACATCCTCTTCTTTTCTAAAGCTACATATTTACCCAAGACTTTTTCAACATTGGTGGTTTCTCTTAAAGCCCCTACTCTGCCATCTTGCAATGGAGGTATACTCAAGTTATAGGAACACAAAGCAACCCAACACTCTCTATCAAACAATGCAGAGACTATAGATAGTGCTCTGACACACATGCACAAAAATGTCCTGTAAGGCGTTAAGTCACACCCACCAGAAAAAAATCTTCGCACAGAATACAGGGTACTTACTTTAGAGACAGGCGTCCAACAGCAGAGTGCAGTTAGAACAGAGCTGGTCCAATCAGGAGAACAAGGAGGGAAACGGGTCACAGTAGCTTCTCCAGAGCAATTGCACTGCTAAGCAGCACAAGAGAGCAAGTAACAGCAACCAGTCCCAGCAACAACATAGAGGCCTTCAAGCAAGCACGTAAGAATAAAGCAACATCTAAGAAGTGCCTCAGGTATAGCTGAGAACAGGGCTAACCTCACTTGCTCTACAACACAACACACAAAAAGAAGGGGACGGTTCAGACTTGGGCTTCTATAGAGCCACGGACCATGGGCGGAGGCTGCCTCAGGAGAGGCCGATTAGGGCAATCAGAGCCTATTAGTGCCCTCATGCCTGCCAGCTGGCTTTCTTTCTCAGGCTGATTTGAGTCAAGTATATTACATTACCACTGGCTCTCCAGGTGTCATGAGACACAGTGACTGCTTTGGTTCTTGAAGTTTGGTCTGTATTTCCTCTGTTAAAGGAGTTTTACTTGTTCTCAGTGTTTTAATCATGCTCATCTTTAGATATGTCATGGATGAACTACACTAATTTTTGTACTTGGGGCTGTGCCTAAGTCCAAGGGCTATTTCTGAGGCACCTGAGTGTTCTCTTTTCCAGTTTGCCCTGCAAAACTCCTTTAAATGCATAGTCGTGAATGTGCTAAAATGAAGGATGGAAGTACACGTGGCTGTGCAATGTTCAGTGTTAAAGTTGGCATTCTGTTTAAACTTACCAAAGGCAATAGGGTGAGAACTTTGTTAACCAATGCTGTAGAAGCCTTGTGTGCTGTCTTTTCCATCTGTGAAAGAATGAAATCACAAATGATGAAGATAATTTATACTGAGCAAACAAAGTTCTAAGAAGCTCAAGGTGCAGTTGGTTCAACACAGCTTAATTAAACCAGGTGTTGTGGGAAGGGTTCAACACAGCTTAATTAAACCAGGTGTTGTGGAAGGCTAATCTCTTCATTTTGAAGTGGTTGCATCCCAATTAGATAAGGTCTTGAATTATAACTGCTCTAAAGCTGAAGGCAAGAGTCTCCATGTCGTTTGTCCTCCCCTACTAAAATATCAACACTTTTACTCTATCCTCACACTAGATCTGCAAACTTCTGACCACTATTTTCTGACTGTGACCTAAATAGAGAATGGAAACCACCTACTGTATGCAACAGAAGAAATTCCATTTTCTCCAAATCACACAGTCCACCTTAATTGCTTTCCTGTAATAATATGGTGATATGGTGTTGGATTTATATGAATAATTCAGGGCAGTAAAATGAAAAAGTTATCAACAAAAGATGGCTTATGGTGATTATTTAATGCATTTCATAGATAGTTCAAAGACAAAAAGATACATCTGCAGGTGGAGCGTGGAATACTATATTGAGTATAAATGTACAAATGTATTAACTCCATTACTAGAATAGAAGAAAAATAAGAGTCAGCTGAAGATAGTGAATAAAACATTTTTATATTCCCTGAATGTACACTCTCTTGTTCTGTTAAATAATGAACAGAAGATCTGAAAAATTCAGATAATCTCTTATGCAATAGGTACCCTTTATGAAAAGGCATGGGAAGAAGTGAAGAACGCATAGGAGTCTTTTGCAGTTAGTAAACGTGGTGCCGTGTACGCAACAGCAGTATATAAGGGGGCAGATGTTATGTGTAGGCTACATATATCAGAGGGAGTTAGGGCTGTAAAAATGCGGTCTGACTTTTAGGGACATGTCTCAGGTCGTTCTGAAGATCAGACCATGATTGGTTTGCCTTCTACAAATCATGTACTCATGCAGTAAACTCTTCCATGCTCACCTACTCTTCTGCAGTGCAAGCATCTCTGGACACCTGCCACCAAAATAACCTTGAGGATTTCTCTTGAACAGAGTAAATCGCCTTGTTAAATACATCTCTCCTTTTTTACATTCCTCCTCATATAAAGACAAGTTAAAGAGGAATCTTCAGCCTTCAGTGTCAGAGCAAAGAAAAAAAAAAGAGATAAAGTCTTGATTTAATTCTTGTCTCTTTCTTTCCCCCATTCTATTACCCTTTACACTATTCATTTACTCTTTTACTATTAAAATAACTATCTGATGGTGGCATTACTTGGTGAAGTGATACAGATATGCTAAGTGGAGTGTGACAGATGAATTCCATAATTTGAAAACCTGCTAGCTATGAGGTAGCAAGCGCTGCCTTTTTCTGGCTTTATTGACTATTAAAGCTCCATTTTGCAGTGCATACTGTTCCAATGACATGATTTTCCATGCAAAAAGGTCTTGATTCTTTTTTTTCCTGAAACTAAAAGGCTTCCCTTCTGAGTTCAGATGGACTGTGTAATTTTGGGGTCATTTATTCAACCCTGAGTAAATACTCCATTTAGTTAATAAAATGGCTTTTTATCCGCTTTCTAGACTGTAATTTTTTAATAGGTAAATTAAAACCTTGCTTATTAATTGCAGGGTACACAAGTGCCATTGGCTTTCTTTCTTTGGCACCCATGCCAAAGCTGGTGATGGCCGGGATGCGGCAAGGCAAAGGGAGAGATCCTGAGGTTGTGCAGATCCGTCTGGTCTGAGCGATCTCAATGGGAGAGCTGACCACAAATCCCTCTTAATTCCTTACAGCTATCGCTTCCTGCTCTCTCTGCTTTATGAAAAGACAGAATGGTCATCCTTTCCATAAGCTGACAAACTTTTTAGATTGGAGCTATAAAGTGTTTTCTTTCAGAAGAGGCTTCCACTTTAATGGACGAAGAGTGCTTAGCAATTCTGTTAGCTCATCTCATTTTGGCTCAGTTAAGCAACAAACAGCTGAGGAGTAACTTCATTAAACATGTGCTGTGTGGCGGGGGAATGTTGCTTTGCCAAAATCTGTGCTTACTGTGGAGTGTGTTACTTTAAAGAGGGAAAGCTATGATTTCATTACATTTATTCTTGTTGTAAAGATAATTGTGTTTGTCTCTCATATAGCAACTGTTATGGACTTTGATGTAGATGAATTAAACCTAATCCAATCATTTACTTTGGAAAAAAACCTGTAAGTATTCATCTTTAAAAATGAGCTCTCAAAATAGGCTTTTATTTTATATATTTATTTATGGTTAATTGGATTATGTGCTGAAAATGATAGACCAGATTTTGATCCTGGTTGCCCACTAAGGAGGGACAATAAACGTGCTGGGGGTAATAGAGATGTATGCATGCGTTTTCATGATAAAAACCAACCTTGTGTGACTGTTAGCTTTGGAAGGGCAGCCTTATCCTTTGCTCTGTGGTAGGCATATGTATACCGACTGCTCTGAGAACAGGGCAGTTAACTTGTCTTAAGTCTCGTGGGAATTCTCTGCTACTGGAAGGTTTTTTAGGAGCTGAAACCTCAGGTGCAGTTTCTGGTTACCTCCAGCTTGGGATCCTGCATATGTTTTCTGAGAAGACTGCTAATCCCCTAATGTATGCCATACACTGACCAAACCAGGACCTTCATTCCCTATGGATTTCTGCTGTCAGACATTTAGAGAGATATCCACCAAGCCCAACCTTAAGCCTGCAACTCCATGTTAAAGGGTAGATACAGCACTGAGGGACATGGTTAGTGGGCATGGTGGTGTTGGGTTGGTGGTAGGATTGGATGGTCTTAGTCATCTTTTCCAACCTTAATGCTTCTACATTAGAGTGTTTCTTTCCCAGGCTAATTCAGAGAAAATGACTTACTTAGATGCTTTGATTTGCCTTCTATCCACCATCTATGTAGGAAGGGTACAAAACACAGCCTCCTGGGCTGAATGGTGTGAAGAGTCATATTTTATTAATTCCTAGGCTAAAAATGTCTGAACGAGGTATTTAAAAATAACTGAATTAAAATCTCTCTAACCCTTTTATACCATAAAATGTTATTATCATTTTTAGATTTTAGAGGACTTAGTTTTTTAGTGTTTTATTTCAACACTTCTACTCAAGGGCATAAACATGCTGGTGTTATTCAACCCAAACCAAGCTGCTTCTGACTGCTACTGCATAGTTTCCTGTTGGTTTGTACTGCTTCTGAGCTCAGCCTCCAGGTCAGATGCTGCTGAGTCCCCTGAGGGCTTCAGTTTTTGGTACGCACCCTCTGGCCAAATGCTTGGTCCACACCAGTGCACTTGCTATGATTTTCAAAATTCTGCCCAGATGGTCTCCGCCTATGGAATAGTGGTGCTCAATCTCCCATTTTCCTCAAGGGAGAAATACATAATTTAATTTGTGGTTTTTAGTTGTCTTACTAATGACTTTCTGCTTGTTCTATTGTTTTAAGTAGTTACAGATGCTTCAGTGGCACTTTTATGTTGTCCTGTATTGCTGCTGTCAGTCACTGGATTTCAGGGGGGAGACAAATAAAGCGTACTTCAGCTTCTTTAGGACCAAGCTGACAGAACTACTGAAAATGAGAGACATGCTGCTGCTGAAGGTTTTGCCTTTTTAGGTAGTGTTTCTCAGTAGAGAGCTAGAAAGGTGTTTCCAGGTAAGAATCTGTCAGCGTTGAAAATCCTGTCTCACAAAGTCTGAAGAGCACTAAGTAGGAAACAATTAACTTTTGGCTCAGAACTTGCCCTTTGGTGCTCCACAGTGCATTATTGAAACACCCATTAAGCATTTATCTAGTAGAGACACCTGACTCCTTTATCAGCATCTCAGCTGTACTAACTTAAGGCATGGGCCTGAGGAGCCCAGCTTGTCTCCTGATTCGAGAGGTTCACAGGTCTGTGCAGCAGCCTTCTGAATCCAGCCTGGCATGGATTCATGCCACAGGGGACATGCCAGGCTTGTCTGCAGGATTCCTGGTAATTTAATTTTAAGTGAATGTTAGTCTGCTCAGGAAGAGCTCTGAATGAAATATTCCTAGGTCAGGCTTGTGGTTCCTCCTGCTTAGGCAGCTCCATGCTTAGTCTGCAACAAATTCATACACCAGTGCTCAGTCTGCTTTGCTGTAAATGCTGTGAATTCAAATGCTCTTAAGAAACCTGCTGCAGGGAACCTGCATTAACAGGGGGATTGGGCTTGATGACCTCCAGAGGTCCTTTCCAACCCATATGATTCTGTCCAACCTGAGGCTTTGCAATATGTCCATCTTTTAATTACTAAACAGTATACACCAACAGTTCAGACTACTGCTGGAAGCTTGGCACTAGCTGAATCTGCAGAGAAAATCTAGAGCAGACAGTGATCAAGTGTCTTTACTAGTTATTTTCTGTGTCTGTTCTTAACTGTTGTACTTTTGCATGAAAAAACAGCCTTTTGAGAACAGAACAAACTCTCTATTCCTTCGTATTGACAGCAACAATAGCAAAGCGGGTTCTTTATCTATAAAGAGACTTACAGGCACAGCCTATTCCTCTTGGGCCTGACATCATGCCAAGGGCCCTGGCACAAAGACTTCTGAGCGGGATGAACTCTCATACAGCATCTGCTCGTACGTGGTTTGCTCTCAGTGGAAAGTCACAGCAGAAAACAAACTGGAACAGGGCCTTTTGCATGGCAGCGATGCCCATGGATTTCTGTAGCTCTGGGGAGAGAAAAAGAGAGACAGAATATGAAGGTGCCGCGTGGCTTTGTGTTGCACGCACAGTGTGCGACCCTTGTTAACTTATCTCTGCCGGTCAGCATGATAGAGCCTCACACAAGAACCGTGTCTCATACATCTGCAGCAGAGCATCATTTGCCAGATATCTGCCAGCTTGAGGTGCTGGGCATATGAAAAAATAGCTGATGGTCTGGAAGGAAAAAACAAAGCTGTATCTCACTGCTCCTCAATCTTCCTTCATTTCACCTTTGCATATAGCCAGCACCTTCAGCCATTTAGAGTACTTCATACATGGAGGGAGGACTTTGTTTCTACCCAGGAGCTATATTTTATACCACTTTCAGAGGTGCCCCTGGACCTCAGTTGCTTTTCTCTCCTGTCAGAGCGTGCTGATAGCTTACCTGTAATCTATCCATGCCATTTCCTAGGCTGCTAGGTGCCACGGCTGTCCTTGTCACCTCTGTCTATGTGACCCTGTCTCCAGAATGGCTACGGAAATTACAAGAATGCTTTGCAGAGACAGCAGTTAGTCTAACAGCAGCACTGGCAATTTTTTTGTTCTTGTTAGAGCAATGATAATTCTGACAGCTCAATGTAACCTCACGGTAGCTGTCCGGAAATCGTTTGCAAGCTGGTCCCAGTCATTCCTGACCAGGAGCTGTTAAACTGAAACTCCGACTCCAGAGGTGTTGAGTGACATGCTGTTGTCCTAATGTGTCAAACGACAAGTGCTGGCTTTTGGCAGCCTTAGCTTACATATTGGCTCCTGTCAAGATTTGGAAGTCCACTGTGGCAACTGTATGCTCATCCTAAGAGCCAAACAGCTTACCGCTGTGTTGTCACATGCTAACTAATGCAAACACAAGCCTCTCTCCTTCCAGATTTGCTACAGGATAAGAAAAGTCTGTGCATTGTTAGCTTCACACAAATTAGTGCACTTCTCCCTGCCAACTTTTCTGTAATTTTTTATCCTTCTGTGTAAGTGCTGGTTGCGATAAAACAAGACATGGATAATCAGGGATGTCTCAGCAATAGTGGTTCCTTCACTAGGAGTACAGGTCTTCTGCAAGAAGCCACAGAAACATTTCGGGAGCTCATAGAAACTTTTTTTTTTTTTTTTTTTTTCCCATGGAGTTCAAGATTAAAACAGGTTCTCCAGGCAACATGTTCAAAACTTGTGCATGCCCTATCCCTGGAGGTCTGTCATGCCAAGTTGGATGGGGCCCTGAGCAGCCTGATCTAGTGGCAATCAACCCTGCCAAAGGCAGGGGGTTGGGCACTGGATGGGCTTTAAGGTCCCCTCCAACCTAACCCATTCAATGATTCTGTGATTCCTAAAACCCTGTTCTCCTCAGCTTGTTCCAGGTTGCTGTGTGGTGTAAGACCATAATGCACACTTGTTTGTGTCTGTTTGTCATTAACAAAGGCAGTGAGGGGATGTCTGGAGCTTGCACAGGCTCTGTCCTCTTGTGTGTGCCAAGAGGTCTGATGAGGTGGGAGATGCTGCCAAATTGTGGGTAATGTCAATGACGTTTTCTGCTGCCAGCAGAATAGAATCAGTCCTAGCTGAAAAATGATCTGACCCCAGGTGAAACATCTTTCTGCAGGTGAGCAGGTTTCTCATAGTGCCTTAAATATGATAGATTTCCTGTATTGTTTTAAACAAGATGATTGAAGGGAGATCTTGATCGCTGGTACAGCTTTGACAGAAATATCAAAACCATGAAATAGAAGGCATTAACATTATCAGAGTTTGGGCATGGACACTCCTTAGAATCACAGAATCATTAAGGTTGGAAAAGACCTCTAAGACCACTCAGTCCAACCCCCAATTCACCCCCACCATGCCCCCTGACCACATTCCTCAGTGCCACATCTCCTCATTTCTTGAACACCTCCAGGGATGGTGACTGCTCCACCTCCATGGGCAGCCCTTGCCACTGCATCACCATTCTTGCTGACGAGAAATGTTTCCTAATAGCCAACCCTTCATCAGGGTCCTGTTGAGAATGGCACCAAGGCAAGTGTTTTAGCTGTGCAGGCAGAAGAAGCTAAACAAGGGAAAGAAATGGAGAAACAAGCAAACAAAAAGCAGTATTTCAATTTGATGAGCTTGTTTTCCCTTGCTTTTTAATGTTGCTGCATGGAAACGTTTTTCCAAACACTTGAAGCCTGAAAAAAACTGGCAGGGAACAGTAGTTTGAATGAAATAAATAAAATCATCTTTTTGTTCACTTGCCTGACACCAAGTTTTTAGGAATTCTGTTTCTCAAAATCATTTGATAGAAGAATGTCACAAAAACATTTTTTCAGTCAGAAAAAATGAACGTGAGAGTAAAGGACCGATCATTTTTCTTTTAGCTCAAGATTAATCTTCAGGTTGAGACTGAATATTAAAAATGTCATACTAAATTGCAACTTTTCTGAAAGCTTGGAAGTTTGTAAAAGAAGGAGGCTATGCTGACAGACATTTCCGAAATCTAATTCACGAAGCCCTGAAATGAAAAATACTAAGAAAGGTTTGGCTTCCTGTATGAGAAGAAATAACATGTAACATTTCAAAGGTAATGAAAGACCAATCACACCAAGATCTTCAGACAAAAACTAGGATTACAAAGCAGGAGTTAATTGTTCAGAACCTCAGAATCTTTCCATTCAAATGAACGAGCCTTTCTGAGCGCTTCAGCATCAATGCAAACTGCATATTTGAACAACACATTGTTTTCTTGAAACTGTTCCAAGTAACTTCAACTTCATATTGCACATACTGGTTTTGCACAAAAGAAAGATGCATTCCATCTCAGCTGTAAGAGTGTGAATTTGCCAGCTTCTACTGCTGCCATTTGTGGAAAATGTTTGTGCTTTATTGTATTTCTGTTCATCGCTATTTACTGGCTGATCAGTTTCTGATAATGTGGTTACTTGATCTTACTCTGTGAAATTACAACCCGTTATCAAGTCAGGATGTGTTCTCAGAGGGGGATTAAAAAAATGCTGTCAGTAATGTACTCAGTTGAAATTCATGGAGTAAGCTTACACTGCTGCAAAGTACAGGGTATCAACACTTGCCCTTCATTCATCCACTCCCTGTTCTCTATTTTGTCCATGAAGTGGCATGATAGCTTAAAGCCACAGCAGATTGCACGGAAGCTTGCTGTCTGTCCATGCTCTGAGGACTCTCATCAACTTGGATGCTGCTTTGTTGCTTGCTCTGCTGCATGGGCATTAGTATGTGTGCTGAGATTGGCAGGGAGCTAATCATGCCATTGAGTTACAGAAGTCAGTGGCTTTCCTTCAGTGAGCTACTGCTAATTGGAGTGCATAAAGCCTGTTGTAAGACACTGAAATGAAGCCAAGCAATTGGAAGCAAGTTTCTAATCTCTGCTAACTGATACACCATGCATACTGACAATGGAGGAAGGGGGCATCACACCAGTATTAAGGCCAGTGTATAGAAAGATGCACTTCTTGTCACTAAAACGTAAAGGCTTCTTAAGGAGATGCTAAAGGCTATAGTGTAATGCTGTAGGGAAAAATGTAGGGAAAATTTTCCTTAAAGTATTCATTGAACAAGTTTAGGTGACATTTCCTTGTCTCCCAAAAATTATTTCTAATCTTTGCCTCAAAGGAACTATGGGGACAAAAGCATATTGTCAGCATAACACTGAAACGTGAACAGTGCTGATCCCCATCTCTGTCTGCTAAATGCCAAGACCAGCTTAAAAGTCATATCTTGTTTTAAAACTATCCTTGTTTTTAGAACATTAGAGGTCAAGTTTTCAAAACATTCTTCTTTGTTTCTAAGGCTACATGCTGACCTAAGGGGAAAAAAATAACAAAATGTTCCAGCTAAAAAGAAAAAAAAAGACAACTGGAGTATTTCATGTAGTCCCATACTTCCAAACACTGAGCATTTGGGGAAAAAGAAAATCCTATGGCATTTTGAATAATGAGTTTGTAACATCAGGAATAGCACAATTTGCACTGATATACTTAAATAAGAACTGACAACTTCCAACTGCACAGCTGTAGATACATTATTTGTTGTCAGTAACACTGAGATTGATCCAGCAGGTCATCTGCAAGGATTCCTTTGGGGCTCTTCATCACCAGAAGCATCTCCTCAGGCTTCTTCATTGCTGCCTTTCACACTACATCCTGCCTGTCATCAGATGTGAGCTATCTATCATACTTAAGTACTTTGGTAGGGATGTAGGTGTGTGTTTGCGTGAGGTGGGTGGGGGGTGGAGGTTACACTTCCTACATCTTGCAGACAGAATTGCTGTACCCATCTGCTGGCTTTGCTTGTTTCTCTCGTGGATGCCTGCGGGGGATGGAAAGAGGGCTGGGTTTGGATTTGATTTGTACTGAGGATTTACTTGCCGTTGACACTACCCACGGCAAAGGTTAAAGTTGGTTTGCAAAGCCAGAAAAGTAAAGCCAAGCCCCTAGAGTGAGATGTTAAACAGCTGGCAAAGCTCCACAGTCAGTGGTGAGACCTCCTGCTGCAGGGACAAGGTGGGCAGCACCAGAGACCCCCAGCCCTGCTGGCAGGCTGGTTCCTCGGCTCTCCGCTCTCACAGCTGCTGAAGGACGTGCTGTGAGCTGTGTGGCTTTTGGTTGGGTGATGTTTTGTCGTGTAGGTCACAGGGCCAAAAAGATTGGTATCTGCTGCTTCCCTGCCAGTAAAAGGGGAGGAATGTGGGTGCATTCTTTGTTCCTGACAGTCAGGCTTCAATGTGTAAATTCCCAATGTGTTTCAAAAGTTCATTCTGGTTGTTATTAATGCAATATGGATAACAGAATTAAAACAGTGTTTAAAAGCAATAGCCCCCCAAATAATCCAGTAAAAATATTCCTAAACTCTCATCCAGATGAAGCCAGCAACCTGCCAAACAAATTATTGTTACTATTTTTGCAAATGAGTGCACTATATCAGGCTCTTAAACCTCTCATTGGACATTACAGTAAAAACAGACTGAATGCACAGCTACACTCATACCTGGCTCTGAACACATGAAATTCAAGATGGAAATAGGGAGATGTGGAGAAGTGCTAATTATATCAAGCATGATACCAGGCATATGGGCTGCACAGATACCAAATGATGGTGGCGAGGTCAGGATGCATACCGTGTGAACGTACTGGTCCATATCTCCTTTAACAAGGAGATCTTGCTGCTTGTTTCTGACACAGTTGAGTGCTTGTTCACAGCAACTCCTTTCCCAGCAAAATGAACGGCAAAATCTTCAGAAGGAGCTGAATAGAGTATGCATGACCTTAGGAATACACTTTGCTTTAGGACACATGCACCTATAGAGTCACAGAATGGCTTGGGTTGGAAGGGACCTTAAAGTCCACCCAGTTTCAACTCACTGCTGCGGGCTGGTTGCCCCCCATCAGATAAGGCTGCCCAGGGTCTCATCTAACCTGGTCTTAAGCACCTGCATGGATGGAGCATCCACAGCCTCACTGGGCAGCCTATGCCAGTGCCTCACTGCCCTCTGAGTAAAGAATTTCTTCCTAACATCTAGCCTAAATCTTTCCTTCTGCTTTAAAGCCACCCCCCCTTGTACTGTCACTATCAGACCGTGTAAAAAGTTGCTTTCCCTTCTGAGTTCCCTTTAAGGTCTGTTAGGTTGCATTGAGGTCTCCCCAGAGTCTTCTCTAGGTTGAACAAACCCAGCTCCCTCAACCTTTCCTCATGGCCATTCTCTGGACTCGCTCCAACAGCTCCACATCCCTCCTGTACAGGCCTGGATGTAGTCCTCCAGATGAGGTGTCACAAAGACAGAGTAGAGGGAGACAATCACCTCCCTCATCATGCTGCCACCCAGTGCTGCTTTCTTTTCCCAGTCCGTATACACAGCTGGGACTGCCCTGACCCAAGTGCAACATGTCTCATAGCATCCCTTCTTTCTATTGTACCAAATACTTGAGGTTCTGAGGTCTCTGTCTTGGGAGCATTGCTCAGTTCTCTGGCAACATGAAGCCAGTGGGAAGGGATACCCTGCTTCCACCAAGCACCTAGTCTGTATGTGATAAAAAAGCATTGTGTGAGGGGCTGCTGACAAGTATCTGGGGTGACAGAGATTACCCTGTGCTGCTGACTTAATGGGTGACATTCTGCAGACTGAAAGGAGGTGACTAGTTCTCTGAGAAAGGAGGAGTACAAAATAACCAAAGGTGAAAAGGTATTTCAGAAGCTCCTTTGGGATCCAGTTGTGATCTCATAAAATTTCTGTGCTAGGAGGTCGAGGTCTGCAATCACATGGAGAAGGAATGTGGAATGGGAATGGAAAAGCAGAATAAAAAGCAGTTTCTAACACCACTCAGGAAATTAGTGTCTTAACCATAAACTAAATACCAAGTCCTAGTCCCTGTCCAATACTTTGTTACCTATTTTGTCATGGCCTGCACAATTTGATGCTTTAAAGTATTGTATTCAAAGTACTGCAAAAAAGTCAACAACAGCTGTTGCTTTTGTTGCGAAAATACCAGCAGTTCAGTAAACCAGAAATGATGGCTGTGTGGCATCTGGGAAAAAATAAGCCTTTCAGAAGGATGGCTTAACAAAGTGCCTGCCTATCTGCAAAGCAGCTCATGTCAGGCAAGTGCCAAGTGAGGAGAGAAGGTAGAGCCATGGTTTAAGAGTTGTGCCCATCTACGTGGCCCCTCAAAAATATTGGCCCCTTATATGGCAGGAAATTGTGTGCAAGTTGAAGCTGTCAGAGATGATTTAATTCTTGCTGAGTGCTCTTTGATTCCTCTCAGAGTCCCGGAGTGAAGCTGAGGTCAGGGACTGTTGGCTACTTTCCTTGCCACAGCTCCCAGAAGCTGCTGCGCCAACAGCTCATACCCCTGTAAAGCAAGTCAATAAATCTCACCATAGGGCTGGCACCTGTGCACCGGGGCTCCCCATCTCCCACACTGGGGACTGAAACAAGGTACGTATACTACACTGAAAGTGAAAATACGCTGTTTGTCCAGTAATCAGTGTTTCTTCTTTTTTTTCTTTTCTTTTTCTTTTTTCCTGCAGTTTTACATAGAAGAGGCTGAATTACCTTACATGATCCAGGAGAACCAAGCCCATTAATAACATTTCAAAGAGCTGCAGCAGTTGGCATGTTAATGGCAAAATCTCCACTGCTTTTATGCACCTCTGCTTTAGAGCTTAAGTTATCAGTGATAACTCTATCCCTGCTTATTTTTGGTAGTGTAGCTTTCACCCTCTTTATATGCAAGTGTTACATTTATCTTCAGTCTATCCCCACTGTAGAGAAATGTGCTACAGTCTAATCTTAGACCCATCATTTAGTACTGGGAGGAAGGAGCCCTTCATCTTCAGGGAAGCCCTACTGCATCATAGTTATTGTCAGCTATCGGCTCTGTGAAGAATATTTTTATCAAAACATTAAAATTGTGTATCATTAGCATTGGTAAATAATAATAATAATTAAAAAAAAATAGGAGGGGTGCTCTGAAAGCAGTGCCTCCTGTTTTAAAATGTTGGCCCACAATGTCAGAGGTGGATGCTGCAGGTACAGCAGCAGAGGTCGAACCTTCCCACCAGTATTCCATTACATGCTGTTGCTGTGTGACAGATAGCAGCAGAGGGGCAGTCTGACAGAATGATGTCTGACAAAGAAGTGTGTGTGGAGCAAAGGGATGGCACTGAGTTCCTCCACTGCTTTTGAACTGAAATAAATTAAATATACTAATGTGTACTCTTACTGCTAACTGATTCATAGATTTTAAGGTTAAGAGGTATTATATCAGTTTGTCTAATCACTTGTTTAGCAATTTATAGTTTCCTTATAGTAATTTGTCCAAATGAGTGTATCTTACGCTTGGTATTGAGGACCTATGTGTTGCATGGTCTTTACCTGTCTGTTTTTATTAAGACTCTTACAGTCAGCCTATGATTTGTCACTCTCCCCGTTCTGATCATTTTGTATCACAGTTTCTTCAGATTTGCTCTGCATTCTACATTGTCTCCACCAGCATGGTGGTTCCTTTCACACTTTTCATTTAGACTCAGCTACAAGTGTACTTCTTTGATCACAATATAATCTTGTTTAAGTCTAATGATTCTTTTGGCGTCGCAGAGAGGCTGTGGGTGCCCCATCCCTGCAGGTGCCCAAGACCAGGCTGGACTGCCCTGGGCAGTCTGAGCTGGTGAGTGGCAGCCAGCCCATGGCAGGGGGTTGGGGCTGAGTGGACTTTAAAGGTCCCTTCCAACCTGACCATTCTATGGTTTATGAAATAAATTAGACTACTGCTTCCTGTTATAAGTATTTTGTTCTTGCAAATGCCCAGTCTTGTTATCACTACACTCAAACCTGCTCAACAGTTCAGTCCTCACTAATTTGCTGTTTCATCCTCATATATCCTTTCTGTATGTCTGTAAGAAGCACAGAAATTTCATGTATGCGGTCTTGATCCTCCAGAACTTAAGCACACTTACAATTTTATTATTGCACCAGTAACACCTACATTCATATGTGTGAAAATGAGCATATGTGACAATATTGCCAGGAGAGGAGATTGAGTTTGAAGATGGCCTTCCCTGGGGAGGACCCCCTCACTCTCATTTTTAATTCCTGCAAAAACTTACCAATTAGTTTTTCAGTTATTTCACAGAGCTTCTTGTCATGAGGAGTTAGACGTGGCAAGCACAAAATTTTCTGCAACAGCAGAATCAAAGATAAGAGACCTGTTCTGTCTCCACTGTCACCTCCCGGGGGAGGGGAGGGGGTGGGTATAGCTGTGTTGTCCCTTTTATCTTATTGAAGGGTTTTTTTCACTTAATTAAAATTTCCGAATGTCATGATTTTTATAACAGCGATTGTCATTTCCCTGAGGTTTTGCCATGTAGAAATCTACTCAGAACTTACTTTACATCTGTTTGCAAAAATCTGTGGTGCCCTTCTAACACTGCAATCCTTGGCATTTGCAGACAACCCCTACGTTTTGCTGATTAACTCCCAGTGTTTTGTTGTTTCAAGTGCTTCAGGCCTCCAAGAGCAGCAGTCAATATTTTTAGAAAAAACAATTTCTGATATCATTTTACAGCTAAATATTAAAGGCACACACGCACACGAACACTATATATACACACACGTGCACAAATCTATACATATGCACATCTGTAGGCACTTTAAAACATTTGTCTCAGTAGATAACAATGGAATTCAGTGCATTCATTTCTGATTTCTCCGGGGCTCTGGAATTTTGGGATCTGACTTAATGTGTTAGGGAAAAGTACAATGTGTTGTTTCAAACGCTGGTTTAAATTAAAAGGGAGAAAAAAAGCCAGTCATACGGCACATCACAATAGCTGGTTAAATATAGACTCGGATTCTGGAACCATTGTTTTCACTCCTGCTAAATAAGACAGTACTCTTAAAATGGAACACCACTTGACCTTTCATGTCTCATCAGTCCGTATTTAACTGATGCGGGGAAGGAAGGTTTCCCCCTGGAACTGTCCCCTATTGACATGACAGTAGCTGTTGCTGGGTCATACAATGCTCAGGAGAAGGAAGACCAGCGCTTCAGAACTCAAGAAGGATCTTTCAGCTCATGGAGGAGCTCTGTCCATGCCACAAAACACGCGCTCTTTTTTCAACTTCTCTCAGCTGGTGCTTTCTGCTGGCCATTTCAAACCGCCACCAGTGCTCAAACATTCAAAAATCACTTACTTTGAAGTGGAGATCCTTGATGTGCAAAGCAAGAAGCAGATCTGCATTGTGGACAAGGTGAGTGTATTATTCCAGTATGTTGGGGATCTGCGTAGTACACACGGTGCCACTTCCAAGTTTCTGTTTAGACTCTGCTGTGATCTTCTGTAATACAATAACTTTTATTCGTCTCTCAGAGAGATACTCACAGCTTCTGCTCATTCACAATCCTCATCTGCTTTCTTCCAAGATCTTTACAAATGAACCAGCACAAATTTCTTTTAGACCTCCTGACTGCACTTTGGACTTAAAATAGGTTCTTTGCTTGTCTTTTGATGTTTAGGTTACAGTGATGATTTCAGAGCATGATACCTCTGCTTCAGAATAGATATTCAGTTTTAATACATTTTCAAAGCTAATCATCTCTGCAGTGCCCTGGGTTCTTGTTGGTATCTAAACATAGTCAGCTGTGCACTATACAGTGAACTGGACAGGAGCCTGGCATTTTTAAACTTTTTTGCTTGCAAACAAAAGGACTTATCTAAGAGAGTCAGAGATGTGTTTTATTAATGATGTGAATCAAAAGATATAAACAACAGTCACATTGTGTAAGTAGAGTGAGAGAACTGGGTGGGAAGGAACTTTACAATGCAGTAAGCAGCAACTGAGAACATCTCATATTTACACCACAGTTTTCATGATTCACTGTGCCTCAACATATGAGCTGGCCTCTTGTGCTGTGAAATTGGGAATTCTAAGCTATTCAGACTCTAGGAATCTTCAGTAACACAGTAGAGTTCTGAGACTTGCTGTTTTGCTAAAAGAAAAAAATAAATCCCAGATCCTCACTGGCAACAGCTGGAACTGGTGGATAAGTTTGCTTTTAATGTTCAATTGAAGGGCTTTGAAACATGCAGGGTAGAATGCTACCACATTTCTAGTGTTCCTGATGATTTAAGCGGTGTTTTTGCAATGTGTGCCTACTTAAATCTCTCCTTTGCTCATTCTTAAAAGGCCAAATGTTTTTTGAGACTTTCTGAATGTCGCCAAAGGGAAAACCTGTACAAAATGATCAAACAGATGTGATGACTATGGATAGAATTTCTAATGGTAGGTTTGTATTATTTAATTTACTGAGTAATATTATGCAGTTATTAAAAAGAGCTATCTGCACACTGTACTGAATAAGGCTTCAATCCAGCAAAAGACTGAGCATATGTCTTATCTTAAGCTTTCCTTCAGGCTTATTAAAAGAAATATATTAACAGAAACAAGAGTGACATTTCTGGAATCCTTCCACAATGCACAGAAAACTGCAGTCTTCTGGGACAATACAAAGACTTATGTTTTAATTTTTATTTGGAATTTCTTCAGATCACAGACTCTATTTCTATAGCAGTGGCAAAAGAGTTACGAGTGGTGATTATGAATTGCTCTCTATGTAGAGGTAAAATGCATGCCAAAGAGCAACAGCAACCATTAGCTGAAAGCATACGCTCAGAAAGTTATGTTCAATTTACATGGCTGTGGCCATCCTTCTGGGCATGGACCTTATTTATTTACTTAGGCGCAGCACCAGGGAGTTGGTACAAATACACTGCAAGGCAGAGATTATCAAGACTGTCTAAAGAATTTGCATTTCCAACACTGATTCACCTGTGTGTCTAAGTCCATTAATTCGCTACACTAAATCTTTTCTGAGGCAACCTTGAAAGCACAGAAGTTGAGTTCCTTATTTCATTGAAGACTTGTTAGTATTGGTGAACCTCATTTCAGCTGGTTATCAGAGCAATCAAGAGACCATTTTACTGTATGATGCATAATCTGCTTAATTAAGTATAACATTGATACAGACTTAACATGATGCTTACACCTAAGTTCTGTTTGTAAGATAATTATGATTAGCTTCATGTCTTGAGGTTGCATGTAGTTAATTCTTCTCAGGATTTATAATACGAAAGAACAGGAACCATATATTTAGAAATGTATGTATTTACATTCTTATTGCATTTTGTTAGTAGTTTCAAGTATTATAATTTGGAAAGTATGTTTGTAGTATTCTCAGATTGATGATGCTTCTGTGGCTTAATGCCTTTAAGTTGCACCAGGGGAGATTCAGGTTGGATACTAGGAGACATTTCCTCTCGGAAAGAGTAGTAGTACTTTGGCACAGGCTGCCCAGGGAGGTAGTGGTGTCACTGTGCCTGGAGATGTTCAAGAACTGTGGAGGTGTGACTGAGGGATATGGTTAGTGGGCATGATAGGGATGAGTTGGGGGTTGGACTGAATGATCTTAGAGGTCTTTCCCAACCTTAATGATTCAATAAATCTGAAAGGAACCACTTATAACAGCAGAGAGAAAACCGCTTTCTTTCTGCATCTAATAGAAACTCATGCAGAGAGATTAGATGATTAAAGAACTGGTTAAATACCAGGCAATGCTTCTACAGAGTTAGCTTCTACGACACGCTTGCATATGTATGTGAGTCCTGTTCAGATTAGTAGAAATTCTGTAAATTCTGGATAGCAATGATACATCTACCTAGTTTTGGTATTCAGTAAGAAAAGATGTCTTGCGCTCAAGGCAGCATCAGGGATTTAGAAAAGGTGTGCTTAGCTCTGTGACCTCAAGCAATCAGCTGACATCGGTAGGCTCTGGATCAGGCATAAGTAACTGTGAATTAATTCCCCAGCTGTAAATGAAAAATAACACTATCTTTTGGCTTTCTTACCCATCTTACACTTTGGGGAGGGATTAGTCGCTCAATATTAGTGAGCTGAGTGACTAGTCTAAGGTCTTGATCGTCTGTAAGATAGGCTTAAAGGTACAGAATAAATACATATTTGCTTGGTGTTTAAGTCTGTAAGATAGGTTCACTTCATACTGCAGGCTTTTCCAGAGTCAGGAAAGCCAGAAAAAATACTGAAAGAAAGCAGCAGAAGAGGAAAATCTCAGGTGTTGGATCACAGTGATCCCTTATCACCTTGATCACCTTGCAAATCTTGAAGTAAATTCCCAAGTCAGCAGCACTGGCAGTTCTTTCTGCACATGTGTACTTGTTATGAAAGTATCATTACTTTAATAGTGTCAACCTGCTGTGGAGACTTCCTCTGCTATGGATATGACATTATGCAATTAGTTTGGTGCAGGTGAGCTTTTCTGGCAACTAAATGATTTAAAAGAGTAACAAAAACAATGCAAGATATTTTTCCTCAGGTTTGCTCTTGGTACAAAAATGAATTCTGAGGTGGGCAAAGGTACGTGGACTTACATGATCTCAGCAGAGGCATAACAGGCAGTGAGGTTTTGAGGGCAACAACCTGGGCACGTGGGTCTGTTTGAGTGACTGAGCCCCAGCTCTTCCTTTCCTCCCTGCTGCTCGGCTGGAGGCTTTCTATTGTTGGAACTCCCAACTGCCTGTAAAGAACAGAGGGCATGTAATTAGCACTGATTAATATTTTTGTTTTAAATATTTTCATTGAAAAACAGTCTCAAAATGTGTAAGGATTTTGGCTCGTCTGTTTACTTCCAAAAAAGCAACAGAAGGTACAAAATTCATGGAGCCCTAAGGATGAAAGAAAATAGGTTTTGTATTTTTAAATAAATAATCTACGTTTTCCATCTCCAGCCACAATTTATGGAAGAGAAATAGCTGCTCAAAAACTGCTTTACTTCTACATTATTGCAAAAGCCTGAAGTAGGTTAGTTTTAAGGTTATCGATGTGCAGTGATTTGATTTATAAATGCTATTAAGGCAACTCATAACTGTTTCTGTTACAGCATTCATTGTATATTATCTTATTCTTCAAATTAACTTGTAGTAAAATGTATTTTCCTACAAATGTAGTGCAATGTAATTAATTTTGCACGAGTTGCTTTGAAGGCATAAAGTGTTGCACAGCGTTGTTTTACAGAATAAATCACCTCTGGGGAAACCAGCAGAGAAAGCTTTTTTCCCCATCAGAAGTCATGGAGCTCAGTAGTTTTGTGCTTCATGATTTTGCTAGCTAAGCTGTAAGCAGAGGCGCAAACTCAGGTTTTGTCTGTTGCACAGTGGCACTTCTTTCAAAAAAAAAAAAAAAAAGGACAACTTAAGGCCTACAAAAGAATGCTCAAAAAGCTAAGTTACTAGTAATTAAATGGTTGTGGTTAACAGTATGTACCGTAGGAACACTTAACACAAAGATAAAATAGGACTCCTTTTGATTTATTTGAAAGGGTAGCCTTGTTTGTGTCTGAAGGAGTTTGCAATCATTTTTCTTTCTAAAGCACCTTAAAGAGTAGTGCCCTAGTATCTGGACACTGTGGTTTAACGATAAACGGAGTTGCTTCTGATTTACACTGGTATGACAACAAAAGCAGATGCATGCAGGTGCAGTATCATAAATCTTTTTCTTGCCTGTGGGTTGTAGCTCTGTCACAGAAAGTGGGCAGCCAAAAAGAGCTGTCATCACCAGCTTCTTTTCCATGGTTTTATCTAGCAAATAAAAATAACTTCTCACATCACAACTTGGAGGCTATTCTGTAAATACCATTTTCATTTTAGGTGAGCAAATGCAATTACTGAAGTAGGCAATGAACTCAGCAAAGAAACCCCGTGCAGTGCCTTTTACATCAGACTTTCCTTTATTGCTTCTTTAGTATGGAAGTCAGCATAATATTGAAGTTATTTTCCTGAAAAGAGATATTTAATTGCCTTGTATAGTCTTTTTTTTTTTAAATCTTGCAGTTTTAATGTTTAACTTCACAGGACTCTATTTTTCCTTATGGGGAATGAGCAGAACACGTGCATGTCCACAGCTGCTTCATTTTATGTATAGGATTTTTGAGATCATCATCTTCCTCATTCAAGCGGTCTCTCTTTAAGGACAACTGCCTCTTTGGTGCCAAGGATACCCAAAGGAATTCAATAACCAGGTGGTCAAAGGAGGAGGTTTCCTTGAGAAGACCAGTTGTTGATAGTGAGTCCCACAGCAATACAGGTGAAGGTACACAGATGGAACTAGCTGAACTCAGTGCTGTGCAAATCCTCTGTTTTACTTCCTTTTGAAAGGAGGATTTTGCAGTGTCATTGTCTTTTACTGCATGTTTTCCCCACATGCAGCTCAACAGGGAGCTGATCCCTGCTGGGAGACACTGCAAGAAAATACATTACATTTACAACTGTTATAATGTCTATGCATTTTCTTGTCCATAAGAAGTGAATCTTATGCCTACTCCTAGTGCTGGAGGTGATATCAGAAGTATTTTCCTCCTCAGTTATTTGTTACACTTCTCAAGTAGGTAAACATATTCAAATCCTATTGAAGCAATCCACTTCAATTCAATTCTTCCTGCTGTACTAGAAATTCACATTATTTTAATGTCAGTATAGCTACAGCTAGCAAGCAACTGGACATTAATCTCTGCTCTTTGCAGTTACCGTTCTTATTTCAGTACAGCTTTTTAGATGAAAAACCTAGAGAAATGGCTTTTGGTTTATCTAGAAGAGAGACTGAGGAAGGGAGAAGCTGGTAACTTAAGGGCATTTAGCATTTGTAAAGGGATAGTTCAAAGAAGGAAAGAAGCCACTACCAAAGACTGATGCTTCAGCTGATACTAATTTTCAAAGCTTAGAAATGCCTTTAAATGACTGTTTTTATGCAGCTCTTATCTTAGCTATAAAGGTCTAAGCTTCAGCAGGGGGGAAGATAGAACGAAATACAAAAGAAGAAAAAAAAAAGCTTAATTCAAAGCTCAGTGAAAACAAGAGATGTAATTCATGAGGCACCAGTGGTGCTCCAGGTCTTCATTTACCTGCCCACAGCAGGGGGTTGGACCTTGATGATCTTTAAGGTCCCTTCCAACCCAACCCATACTATGATTCTATGATTCCTGCCAGTTGTAAAGGCCAGCTATGCTACAAGAGCAGTGAATAGTGCCAAAAGTATATCTGTAGAGACAGATCCTCAACCGCTGTGAAAATGTTCTAATTCCCCACAAAGTGATGACATTTTACCCCAGCTGCACATTTGCCTTATTGCATCAAAGGTAATTCACAGATAATTGCAAATTACGAATGTACTGGAGCAATACAAGACCATAGGGAGCTGTAGGTGTTTTATTAGTCTAATAGTTAATCAGCACAACCCATGATGGAAATTTAGGTTATAACGGCATTTCATATAGGCATTATTGTAGCATTAAAATACTCCTGCTCAGGATTTATTGGTCCATTAGAGTATGCTTCAGGTTCTTTCTGAAATCTTAGTCCTGTGACTCTTCACAAAATACCTGAGCTATGTAGTAGTGGATCTTTGTCCTGGTTTCAGTTTGGACATTTTCTCTCCATAGTGTGTGGTACAATGCTAAGTTTTGGCTTTAGGAGAAAAAACAATGTTGATAACACACTGATATTTTCAGTTGTCGTTGAGCAGTGCTGTACAGAGCCAAGGATGTCTCCCTTTCTTAGCTTCTACTGCCCTGCCAGCAAGAGGACTTGGGGGGCATGAGGAGCTGGGAGGGGACAGAACTAGGACAGCTGACGTAAGCTGGCCACAGGGATATTCTGTATGACATCATGTGAAAACTGTAAAACTGATTGGATTTGGCTGAAGGGGACTGCCTGGTGCTAGTTGTTGGGTGGCGAGCAATTATGTTATGCATCACTTGTTTTCTATATACATATATATCTGTATAATATTATCATTACTATTACTTACCTTTTCTGTCTTGGTAAATAATTTTCATCTCAACCTACAAGCTCTATTTTTTTTCCTGATCCCACTTGGAGCAGGAGGAATGAGCAAATAACTGTGTGGTGTTAGCTGCCTGCCAGGTTAAGCTGCAACAGAGCTATAAATACCTAACGGTGTATATTGCTGCTTTAATTATAATATACCTGTCTATGTTTAAACAATTCTGGATTTTTAGAAGTTCTTAAAATGCAAGCTCTCCTTTGAAACAGGAGAACAAGCTGTGGCAGAAAATCTGTGCCAGAGGTACAGCAAATATCTCCTCATAGCACTTGGCATTGTGAAAAGCATTTAGATTTCTGATTGCCCAGATGATATCTAATTGTTTTCATACATCACCTCCATTTCCCGTTCCTTTCTGTTTCCAGCTCCATTCTTAACCTCACGGGCCACAGGAGGCTGGCTGCCTCTCCATCTTTCTGTCTGATCTCACCAACATAATTTTGGACCTATTGGCCAAACATAAATACACCTGTAAGAGAAGAAAAGAGTTCAAAAGGTCAGTTAGCTTCTGCTTGTCTAATGAAAGCTGCTGGCATGGTAGCTTAGTGCTTCAGAGCAGGCAGGACAGGCAGAATCCAACCATCACCAACCATCTTGCCTACTGGCAACATTATAGGAGACAAGGAAGGGGTAGAGAGCCATTGGAATAGATTTGAGGATCCTTTATAATCAGTTAGTAGAAAGTAAGGCTTCATTAGCCCTGCTACATACACATAGAACCACTTATCTTGATGATATGTTTTCCTGTGAATTTTCCTTTGAGCTAGTTGATATTGTTGCTATTTCTTTTTCCATGCAGTCCCCCAGATACATACTGGTTCAGTTTCTTGGGTGTACTGATTTTAAATTTTATTACTATAAGCATTAGCAATATGCATAGGTATTAAAAAAAACAAGCACAAACATCTACAGCCATTTGGTAGAAAAGATAATACAGAGAGCCACGTATTTAATATGGCAATCAAAATAAAATAAAACAAACTACACTTTTTTCCTTAGAAGAATTGGATGAAATTATTTTTTTTTTCCCCTGAAATATTGTTTTCTCTTCAAATTAAGGTGAAATCAAATGAATCTTGGCCTTTCAATGACATGGAAATTTGGGAGAGGAAGACAATATTACAAATAAATTTTGGAATATTTCAATCTCATGACACAATAAATATTTCAGGTGCAATTTGTTTTACAATGTAATAGTGCATTCATTTATTTGAATGTTATTTCCTATCAGGTGATTTTTCACTGCTGGAGAGGGTGTTATATTATTTTACACTATCATGATTGATGTGTCAGAAAATAATGTGAAAGTAATGAAAGTTCTGTAAGGATGAGAAATAAAGGAAATGAAAATAACACAGCAAAATGAATTCTCAGCATTTCATAAAACCAAGTTAAAAAAAACAAAAACAAAACAACAAATACAACCACCACAAACACTTTCATTTTCAAAATTCAAAGTCAACATGAATTTACACATCCAAAGTTTTTCCAGAACCATTCTCTTTTCCTATTAGAAAAGTGAGGTGACAGAACTTTCCCTACTCTCAAGGTGAGCACAGAAACCTTACTCATTTCTCTTCAGCTAAAGGTTGGAAGGCACGGAGAGATGCCAGTGCTGGTGACACGGTGAACTCTGTAAATTGAGGGATGGCCTGCAAGCCTTCTATCGGCTAATAGATCACTTTCTGTTTACTTCCACAATAATTTTTAGCAGAGGGAGAAAAAGCTCTTTCCGGTGTCTGACACTTCCTTTTCAGGTTGTTTTTTTTCCCCCCCCTGTTTTTCTGTTAAGGGAGAGTATTTATTATAAGCATCCAGCTTGTAGTACAAAAACAACATAACATCTTCAGAGACAAGCATGGCCAGTTTAAATTGACATGCCCACACCCAGTCATCCAGTAAGCATGCAGTTTTGTGCATTCATAGATATTTTGACCTATCGTTACTGGGAATGTTAGTCAGTTGGATTATCTCATATGCCAGAGTTCAGGTGACCACATAAATAACCTCTAGGAGACTGAGCAATGCGGCTGTAATTGAGCCAGAAACACAGTGCCGAATCTCTCCGGTTTCTGGAAAGACTGGCATGAGACCAGAGCTTTTTTTTTTTTTTTAGTATAGAGTTTGTGCTGCGATCTACTGAGTAAAATGCTGCATTTCATATAAACCCTTTGTGTAGTTGCTGACAACACTTGTCTAAACGGTCTAAATGTGAAAGATATTTATATCTCTTTGGGCATGGCTAGCACACCAGGCTAACAAAGAGACCATTGTGGGACATGCTGAGGGAGGTTTTCATGGCACCCATTCTTAACGCTGTCCTTGAAGATTAACAATAAGAAAAAGAAATTGGATGTAGATGCCAAAATCACAAAATGCGGACATCAATTAGAATGGGTGTTTCCCTGATTCACTTGCTGTGGATTGCTGCTGATTTGTAATAATACAGCATGTTCCCCAAGCAAGGACATGGCATCAAAGCAGTAATTATGAAGTATTTGTTGTGTGCTGAATTTGAAAATTACCCAGCTCTTCTACTGGCCTCATTTTCTGTTTTGGGATCAGTGCTTCAGCTACAGTCAGCTGATGTCACCCTTTTGAACAAATGTACCTGGATAAAGAATGAGGCTGTCTGCAGTTAACAAGCAGCTGCAGTGGCAGAATACCTGAATTTCTGCAGCCGTGGAAAATGACAGCCCATTGGAAAGGAAGTGACTCAGCAGTGCCGACATGCCAGAGAGGGAAAAAACAGCGAAAGGAAAATGTTGAACGAATGACCACTTTTACGCTTATTCAAATTTCTATAGACATCCTTCTAACCTGTAACCACTGAATTAATTCCTCGGTATAAGGACTGCGTGATGCAATTACATACAGATAACCATATTAGTTATAATTTTTTGACTTACAAATGTGAAAGAGGTATGAAAACGGAAAACTATCTGATTAGCCTGCACTTACAAAAGGTAGTTTCAAAGACTCATAATATCTTCCACTTACAGCTTTTCCTTGAGTCGTAGCCCAAGTTACTAATGCTGTATTTTAAACCTTAAAAGAAATGTAATGCTTTGTGCACTGCTGCATAAATGAAGGACAGAAATGGAACAGATGACCCAGAAGATCCTTTCATTCTTTAATTCCTGAAAAACTAAAGGCTGCCTTGAACAGCTATGTTGAAATATTTTTGCTATGAAGATATAAGAAAAACGGGATCTGAGCTTTTTAACTCATTATTTTCTGAAAAATGTAACAAATGTCATCCATACCTGTAAAATCTGCAATTTTACTTTTTTTTTTTTTTTGTGAAGAAAAAGTAGTTTTGAACCTTAATTACAATGACAACTTCTTAGAAAGTCAGCTGTATTTGAAACCTGGTGTTAGACTACGCAAGGTAAGAAGTTGGAGTTCACTGCTTGACCATCAGATGCCAACAGATGACCATCAGAAGATATGTGCCAACTAAGGAGCTTTGAGAATGAAATTATTCTTTTAAATGAAATAGATCTTTTAAATAAACCAAGGGTGGTCTTTCTGTTTTCCATTTGCATATTTGAAAAGTGCTGAATTAGAGGAAAAGAAAGTCCTTTCATAAATAATTAAAAAGAATAAAAGAAGAATAGGACTAATAATTACAGTGAAATGTTTCAGGGTTTTTATTCAGCTAGCACAATGGGTAATAAGATGAGATGATGTTCCAGTCCTTACAATTCTTTAGCTTGTATTGATGTAGGATGAAAAGAACAAAAGATAATTAATGGTTTATGAAGAGAACACTCTTAGTAGTAAGCTGATGTCTCAGCATCCATCTTCACATTGATCAATAGTAGAATCTATAGCCTCACTGGTTGTTTTATGATGCCTTTAAGAAAAAGGACACAGAATTATCAAGATCATAAAAAAATGTATTTCATTCTTTTGTGGCTATAGCCTCATTATTCTGCCTGGGAAAGGACACTGTCATTCCTCAGTGTCACAGCCTATTCTCAATAGGAAGGCATTTGTGTTATTTTTCAACTTGTGGTCTGTGCAGTTTGCCTCAAGAGAAGAGAGCAGCCCTTCTCCAAACCAGCTGGCCCACAAAACAAATGTCTTCCTGCCCTCTTGGCTGAGAACACGTGCTCCAGGCCTTCCCTGGGCACGTGCAGCCCACACAGTGTGGTGCCACACAGAGGTGCCAGAACATGACTAGCCAACCAACCAACTATCCATCCTGAGCTGGCATGATTAAAAGGAGCTCTAGCCTCAAGCAGCTTGGACATACTCACACCCAGCAGTGCCCTTGCTAATGAGCTCTGCATCACTCATAAATGTTGCAAGGGAGCAAAGTCCAGCTATGTGGTTCAAACACCAGATCTGGTTGTGAGCGTGTCACAGCTAGAAACTCAAGCACCTCACTCATAAGAAGGAAGCAGGAATATGCTGATATCATATAGTTATTTAGCAAAGCTTAATCTTAAATAAGACAGAAAATTAGCAAGGTTTGGGATGGCGGGGTACACTTGATTATTTACTGCATAACGGATAGGATTAAACACACTCATCCAGGAGACCCTCTCATTGAGTCCTGAGGTTCAGAGTGGAGCCCGTTGCTTTCTAAACTTCTTGAATCTCAGAAGCATGGAATCCACTCCTGGATTTGGTCAATGGTTTATGTCTGAGAGTTTATATAAGCACAATCAATCTAAGATATAATATTAGTAAAGCTAACAAAGCTTAAAACTGTTCATCACTTTCCAAGGATCTTTATCAGCAAAGTATCTTGTCATCAAGGTGTAAGGGATCTCTGCGGAGGTGCAACCATGAAGGGCATCCCTACTCAAGGGGAGATCAAGAGGCTCTTGGGCTGCTCTATGCTATGAGTGTGCCCAGGTTAACAATGTTTATGAGGCAAGGTGATTGACTCATAGTATTCAGCAATCAGTATTTAGCATCAGTTCTTTAAGCACCCAGTTTGACAAGCTATTGTGGTCATCATCTGTCTTGGCAATACCTTGATTTTTATCAGTCCTGAGCAAGGTTTTTGGCTTCCTTTCTTTGAGCTTGGAAAACCTCCAAACCTGCCCTGCTCTAGGACACCTGAAAGGTCCTGGGTACTCTATAGTTATTGCCACCTAACACCACTTGCATCCATGTCTAGAATCCAGACTTCCTAGATGTGAAATTATGAGGTGAGAAGGCAATTTCAGGTATTTTTAGAGTCTCTGAAAACAAATAATAATTAAACAAAGAACAAACAAAACCAAAACCTTCCTCTCCTATTCAAGTCCAAAGCAGCTGCACACATTACCAAAAGAAGGTACGTGAGGATGCGCCATTCTACTGGAAGTTGCATGGAATGACAGCAAATCTGGACTTTACCAGTGCCTAGAAAATCTTTCCCTAACTGTGGAAAAGAAAGTATTCTCATCTAAACCCAAAGACAGAGCTAGCAAAAATCTTAATTTTACACACTTTTTTCTGCCTATTCATATTCTCACTAGAAAAATGCTGGCTTACTCTTATGCACTAATGACAAGTACATTGGATATTTGTATTCGGTGTCAAATGATGTAAGTTTATTTATTTGTAATGATTGGTAGCTTTTGAGCCAGCAATTTTATATAGCACAGGTACCTGAAGTCCTTGGGGGAGGAGGCTTTCTGTCTTCTGCTGTCTGGCTGTAACCATAAGGTCTTTCACTAGAGACAAAGTGGGTCCCCACAGTTAAGATACACTTTAATTTACTTAGTCTCTGAGCTTAAATCATCAACACAGAATGCTAAATCAGTGTCAACTGCAAAGGGATGATCTTGTTAAGACCAGACCCTTGCCACTGCCACCTCAATCTCAAGCTTAACATATTTCTTTCTGAAGTGTTCCATTCCTTTTGCTTGTAAATTCAGGCTACTTACTTCTAAGCCTTTCAGTCTAGTAAATTCTTACTGTGTGTCTCAGACACTTTGTACAAAGCGTGTTAAGAAATCAATAAACATAATAAAATAGAGCCCTAAATGGCCTCCAGACTGCCACCTAACACCGTGACACCTGAATTGCTTTGTTGCACATAAAAGACAGGTTGCAGAAAGAAACTGATTTCAAGCAGAAAGGACAGAGATTCCCCCCTTTACTACTGGTTCCAGAGGAAAACCTCTTCATGTCTCTAAGAGCTAGGTCCTAACATGCTTGCACCTAAGCTTAAAGCTAACCCTTGAAGATGTCCCATCAGTTTGATCCTAGGGGCAGTTGCTGCCTCTGCAGGGCCAGTAACTTTCCCTCTTGACCTTGGGATTTTACCCTTCAGCTGTCCATGGAAAAGTGGCCTGGGTAAGATGCGAATAAAATGTGAGATGGGAATTTAATGATTTGCTTTACTGTTGCCTAAAGAACTTACAAACTGAATTGTCTCTACATTTATGGGGGGAAGGCATCTCAGATTGAAAAAGACGGAAAAATTAACCTGCTTGCATTTTGTTTTCTTTTTTAGATACCTCCATCATCTACCCTCCTAGATGTGAAACACAAATTTCACAAAGCCTGTAAGTACTGTAGCCAGCAGGCTGGAGGCATGGTTAGATGCCTTTCAGCTTAGAGAAGCAGTCAAATTTATTTTTCATGAAATCTCACACAAAAGCTGAGGCTGGCTTGGCAGCTCCAGTGCTAAATTAGAGCAGCATTTGGAGTAAGGTTCTACTGTAGCTATCATAGACATGAGAGGCCGGAAAGAGAGGACTGCATTATTTAACACCACTAGCTCAAAAGGGGCAATATTTTTCTATCCCATTTCTAACATTACTGTGCCAATTCAAGATCTCAGCTGCATTTGCTCTCCCAGAGTTATATTAGATTAGCTTAGATAACATTAGACTGCTTCAAGCTGGTCGTAAGTAGACCATGTGGACCAAACAGCGACTGTATCAGGGAGTGCAAGCACAAAGTGATTGAATGACTTTTCTGGGATCACGGAGGTAAGGTGGCAAAGTTCTCAGTTAACTCAGTGCTGTCCAGTTCCTTAATAGTCTGAGCAAACTCCCATTTTTCTAGCCTCACTTTTTTGTTTTTTGTATCCATGGGTAAAGAAAAAACAGCACAGGAACGTATAATTTTTGGCACATACAGACTACAGATATGGACCTTGTTCATGAGCTGAAATGAACAATCACATTTGAAGATGCCCCTTTTCTTGCTTTCAGGGAACAGAACTATTTTTTTGGATGCTTTCTTTCTGCCACCTCCTAGTCATACACATCCAGCTCTCACTAGAGGCAATGGGAGGAAAGGTGACAGAAACAACAAAGCAGGGTGCCAAAGTTTGATGGCATTTCCCTTTATCCTTTATGAATTGCTGGATTAGCATTTTAGAGAGAGAGGCCAAATATATGTAAATGTATGTATAGTGGGCCTTGAATGCTGCATACTGCATGTGTGTTTGTAGAGAGCCCAATTTTGATGCCTTGCTCCTAGAACGGGAGCACGTTTCTCCTTCTCTGCCTGTGGAAAGTAGCATGCTCCTTGTGATGAGGACTCATAGCCATGAACGTCACTCATGTGGGATAAGCAGGTCTGTACAAGGCCTGCTAACTTGAACTGGGCTATTAAATTGATAAGAAAAAGATGCAAAAGAATTGAGGGTTGGAAATAAAGGCCAAACAAACATAGGCTAGAAATGAAGCACCAAAGGAGAGCACAAGATTTAATGTTTCAATAAAAATACGTCCTCCCATCACTTTGTGAAATGGTGTGCTTTTCTGCTGATACTCTCTTAAATCAATTGAAACTGGGTTTTTATTGATTCAGCTTCAATCAGTTGATCACTGGCACAGAGACTTATCCCAATTTAACTATAATGAGGTTTTTAATGGATTTGGCGTAAAATGGTACAAGTTTACATATAAGCCATCTTAATGGCACCTGTTTTCGTATATAGAGGTACCTTACTTCTCAAATGCTTTCAGTGATGTAAGTGGAGCTGTATATAAGGAAGAGAAGAAACAGTACAACAAAGCAAAATACAAACCATGAACTGAATCTCTGACAGCATGGCCCTTTACAGCATATGGAAAGGCTGGCAAGTGCCTTCAGTGCTTTCTCAGTCCTCAGTTTCTTAGTTCAATTCCCACTGTTCTCACAAGTACACTGTGTCACAGTGTCCTGTGTCATTTCTTCCCATTCCAGCTCGTTGCTTTGATCTCTCTTTCCCAGCTCAGCCTGGGTATTATTGTTTCATGAGGTTACCCCCTTCTTCTTTTCCACTGGCAAAGAACAAATCTTCCCTTTTTTCTCTTTGTGTAGTTTGGGGGGATGACAGCTTACAGAATACAGTTCTTTTAGGCAAGAGCCACAAAGCAGCTGAAGCTGATCTGTGGATGCCTTTGGTTAGTGTCTATTTGTACTAGCTCATGCATTCATTTCTGTCATTTCATGTGTGCCAGACTCACATCTTCCCTATAATCTTTGCTAAAACACTCCTACGCGGACACCCTTACAGTCTCCCTGTCCTTGTGCATTATCCTTTGATCACCCATGCAATTAAGCTTTCTCCTCAGCTGGTGTCTTGTCAGCCCTTCAGTGAGTGAGAGGAACCCCTGTGCAGCAATTTCACAGGCATCATCTCTGTCAATGATCAGGTTTTGCTGCCTGATTGAAGAACAGAGGAGAAAGACTGAATTACGAATTGCAGCAGGGGACTGTTAATCATTAAATAAAAGAAATGGAATGCAAGTGACACATAACATGCTACTGCTCAATAGTTTCTAAGTCAGTCAAACATTAGTTTGGATCTGTATTCAGATGAAAAAATACAGACTCAGAAATCCAGGAACAAATATGGAATTATTCCTCGGGTCTCATTTCAACAAAACTCTCTCTATGGAAACAATCCCAGCCAAAGCTAACACTGTTTTCTGTGGCACTGAGTTCAGCAGGGCAATCCCAGTTGTATCGCTAGAGATTCAGGAATCTGTAAGATTTAGTGAAGGTAACTATCTAAGACATGTGGCCCTTTCTGTGGGAATTCAAAGGCTTTCTCCAGACTGAAGAGCACAATTTTGGATCAGCCCCTTGACACTGTAGCCACTGTGGCAGAGATGCACAGCACCACGGTCTGCACAGAACTGCAGTTTCCTGCTGCGGCCAGGTGCTGCTTCCAGCCATCAGTTTCTGTGGCAGGTGGTAGACCCAGGCTGCCATGCTTGCAGACTAAACTTTGCAAGCTTTTGTCCTTGTCAATAAATCTTCACCTTTAATTTATTTTCGTCTTTTCAAAATGTACTGGACCATTGGGGGAGGATATCTTATGGATAGAAAATGAAGAACTGTAGTAATAATAACGCTAATCCAAATATTGCATGACTAAAATAATATACATCTAGAACAGGCAGTATAATGGAGTCAGTGATCATTCAGTATTTTCAGGGTTACCACACAGAAGTTTCTGGAAAGGTTCTTGAAAGTGGAGGAAGAACAGAAAGGAGGAGGGAAATAAGATCTCTGTAACACCATCACAAAATCTTGGATGCACTATTCTGCACAGGGAGGTAGCACAACTGTAACTACACTTGAAGTCAGCAGAGTGAGCTTAGGGAGATCAGAAACTGCCTTCCAGGCAGAAATAGCAGGCAAGTAAGGAAGGGCAGATGGGAGGAAGCCTGGCGATGGACAGAAGGAGAAAGAAAAGCAGAAGCAAGGGCTGAAAACAACGCATGCAGAATATCCCAGCCTACAGAGGGGTTGGAGGCATTCAAGAAACAAGGAACACTGTAAGCTGCTAGCTGTCCCAATAAGATGCTAACTTCTAATCACTGAGATCCAAATCCTCAGGGCACTCTTCCTAAGCTAGCAAATGTTACATAAAGTATGTTAAATAAGGAGTGTTAGTGAAAGTAAATCATTATGAAAGAAATTGTCAGTAGGTGGCACTCAAGAATAAACAGCATAATTTCTGGACATTATGAAACTTTAGTGGTCTGCTGTACAGTCTTATGGCTGCTTCTTCGCAGGTGTTTCTATAGAGATCCTGAGAGCTACGTCCCCTGGAAAGCCACCAAAATATTTTTTGTTGCTTTCCTCTGGAGAGAGGACAAGGAGAGAAACAATGCAATTTCCTACTTCATGCTGGGAACCTACCTCTCCTTTAGTCTCCTCCACATGAGCTGAATGCATCCTAACACATTGCTATGCATCTGCCAGATTTCAGCTACTGCTCTCATCCTGCACATTCCATATAGTATAGTATCATAGACTCACAACATGAGTTGGAAAGGACCTGTAAGGAACATTGAGCCCAACATGTCTCCTCACATGACCACCCCAAAATCAGACCATTTAACTAAGCATTGTCCAGATGTTTACTGAACTCGCTACTTTATATCTTCTATATTTTTATCAACATCCAAGAACTGGTAGCATGATTTCAAGTGAAAAGGCTTAAGAAAAAATTCTCCATTTTGTGACCCCTGTGCGAAAATGCAAGAGCTGGATGCAGTACCGCTGCTGGAAAGCACGGCTGTTCTTTCTGCATCACATAATTTCCTTCTAGAGGCTGTCCGCAGTGTTAAACTGCAAGGCTCAAAGAGGTGGGGAAGGATGCTGTGGGGATTAGTCATTAAGAGCAGTATCAGCAAGAATGGTGACTGCTAAGCCACTGCATTGCCTACAGGCTCTGTACAGTCAGGACTGCCTGATAACACAATCTTGCTGAGAACCTGCAGTTCCTCTCATTTCTGCACACTGTTTGCTACAGCTGGATTCTCAGGCTGAAGCAAGTTAATGAAATCTGTCAATTTTAATGCCTGCAGAGGCTCATGTGCCCAGTGAATACACCTGCTGGGGACTTGGAGAAGCTGAATTACACTATTTATGGCTCTCCCAAGCTGACTTCCTAGTCCTGGCCTGTCAATCAACCATGAGCTCTTCATGTATCTCACCAACTGAAGAGACCCAAATAAATTATATCTAGGACACAGCACCCTCAAGAGGGATCCTTCTCCTGATCTATACTAGGACATCAGGCTTTGAAAAAGCCAACGTTCTGGAAACAGGGCCATGATCTGGTACTGGCCCGAGTTGCCTCCAGCCAGCAGCACTCTCTGGGCAGGAAGGCAGCTGCAAAATAGAGTTTTTAACAAATCTCAAAGTCATTCCTCCCTGTTTTTATCCTATGTGGTTCATACTACCCCAGAGACACAGCTCAAATCCATAGATGAATGAATTCTCAATATCCTCATGTGCAGGCTGTCTTGCTGCAAAGTCCACAGGCCCATCTGCATCCCCAACGCAGATTCACAGGATGCACAGGGTTGGCAGTCACATCCACTGATTGTTTTCAATATTTTTTCCTTTCTCTGCATTTATAACTCAACTAGAAATTAACACTGAAGGTGAAACACTAGAGATGGGAAGTTATTGCACATGGGCAGTATGAAGTACAGTGATTTCATCTGGGTAAATTACTCATTCAGCTGCATTGAACTCCAAAATGAAAATGACTAGATTAGGAGGAAGAAACATGATGAGATTTACTTCATTTTCTAATTGAAGTGTCTCGTCTTAGCCACACAGTAGATACTAATGGGAGACTAGGTTATATTGAATGTAAGCATCCCTCAAATGACATCATTCTAAGGTCTTTTTAATTCTCTGTGCCTGTTGACACCACTCACCTGACTACAGACTCCTTGAATTTATTGCTACTGGTACAGTGAGGTCCATACATATTTAAACTCTTTATTTCTTCTTTTGCAAAGCTAAGCACAAAGCAAGCAACAGATCTCCCCATGGGAAAAAAAAAAAAATAAACAATCTCTGCCATCTTCCTCCGCAGCTCCCAGTCTGATCTGATCCATGAGCAAATTGCATCCTGTCTCTCTAGAGCGTGCACATCAGAACAGAAGCCTGAATTCTTGCCTTGGCCTGCTGATGTAGCCAGGAGGCCAGCCTGACCAGTCAGCTTCAGTTCTGATCTCCCCAGCAAGAAGTTACAGGAGAATGACTCCCGAATCAACTTATTTGTGGTGCATCATCTGTGCAAACTGCTCTACGCAAAATGCAAGTGTCCATCTGTTGGCATAGATTTGTGTGGCTTTAATTTATGGCTTATCTGTCAAGGCAATTGCAGCATATCTGTAAGAGCTGGGAATGTTTTCACTTCTTTTCTAATAGCTAGCCAGGAAATGAGAGTGGCATCACTGACATAACATAGTTAAAAGAAAGCAGAAGCCAAACTGAGTTAACTTAGTGATCTTCATCTTTAAAGTGACTAAAAATTTAGAGCTTATACTTACACCTGAAACTGCAATCTCCCCACACAATAGCATGGGAGTCACGCTATTGACTTGGGTGAATTTTGTGCTAGACGCTCTCCCTTTCAATCAGAGGAAATTACAAAAAAAACAGTAATTTTGGCCAGTTTTCCAAAGGAAAGAAAAGATAGTGCATGTGCTTCAGCTGCAGTCATAATGTTGCAGTTACCTGGTAGCCTTCCAGAAAAAGAGTGAAAACCAAGCAGCTGCAGTTCACTTTTATTGAGTGCTTGAATCTTGTTAGTTATATAGGAAATATTAAATCAGTCTGAGAAGTGTCTGATCAGACATCTCCTGAGTTTTGCTTTCTGAAATATAGATGCGGTTATAAAGAATAATTTCAGTTTGTACTGTATTAAGAAACCAATTCAGTAACTAATACTATGGTTGAGTTTTGGCTTATCAGTTGGTGCCAAAGAATCACAGAATGGCCAGGGTTGGAAGGGACCTCAAGGATCATGAATCTCCAACCCCCCTGCCACATGCAGGGCCATTATGCAATGCACTTAGCCACATATGACCTCAAGCAGCACTTCTAGGACAAATATTTCAAGTATTTTGGTCTTTAAAGGTAACAAATGTCAGAGGGATGGCTGGGGTGTTTAAAGTTTCCTAATTTACACTGAAATGAATTTGGTATTTGGGACAGATCTTTGATGTTTAGTTTGAAACCAATGGGAGTCATTTTATTGACCTGGGTGAATTTTGTACTAGACACTTTCTCCCTTTCAAGCTTCATTTTCTCATCTATAAAATCGGAATGATTAACCCCCCTTTCATCTACCTTGCACTCTTTTGTCTGTTTTGGCTGTGATCCCTGAGATCACAGAACTGTTTGGGACAATTAATGACTTAAATATATGCCTAATGACCTATTGAACTGGAATCAGCAAGGTGTCTAGAACACAAAAGCTAGACTATTCATTAAAGGCTTATGAAATAAGCTGATCTTCAGGAAAAAAAAAAAAAGAAAGGGGATATTTCAAACCAGAAATAGAAAAGAGAAGATCATCTCAAAAACTTTAATGGAAACTCGCATTTTTTTTTTTTTTTTTTCTCTTTTTGGCAGATGCTTCATCTGATGCTATGCTACTGCATTTCATTAGCTGGATTACAGATATCATTTCAGATGAATAATATAACGAAAGAAAAGGCAATGAATCTATAGAGATGTAGCTTGAAGCAGAACTGGTCTTCTCTGCTCTCTGGGATGTTGTTCCCAGCTGAGATTTACAGGGCTCTAACAATGCATCACAAATGACATCCTATGTAAACAACTGAAGAACAAATGTGAGATGCTATTTAAATGCCTCATTAAGAAACAGAAATTTCATAGCTAGATTCTTCGGTTTCCTTTCCTTTGCAGGAGATGCAATTGACAGATCTAGATGAGAAACAACTAAAATTGTTTATCAGAATTGCCTGTTATTACTTAAAAAGTGTCTTACTACAGTGCCTATGGCTCAACTGAGAAAAGGACAGCACAAGGCCCCACAGAAGTAATCCAGACCCTAGAGAATGTGCAATTCACAGATAAAATGAAGGATTATAGCCTACTGAACTGTAAATTGAAGATGCTAAAGTTACTTTTGTTTTTAAAGAGCTCCTACCTCAATTTAAATTCTGGTATTATGATTTTATCTGACTTCCAACTTCAACCTGCTGTTCACTATCACATTCATATGGGCTAAACATCGATTTAAGGAATTCAAGATGAGAAAACCTCCAGTGGTTCTTCATGACTGTGAAAAGAATCTCATGGCCATTAATGAGATGCCTGATGATGACGGCAAGGCTTTAAATGTGCTGTGTCTACATCAGGGTTTTTCTCGCGAGGGTCCCCATGCCTCTGGACACCAGAGCTGAGCAGGATGGCTCTGCAAAAAAGATGCAGTAGTTTCTCTTAGGAGGAGCTGCGTAGGTGAATATGTTTGCACAAAAAGTGCCGAGACTTCTTACAGAAGTGAGCCAACACACTGAGATAACAGAAGAGGAAAGAACTCTCATGCTAAAATGAGAGGAACCTCAGGTGAGCAGGACAAGAGCAGGGGACCCTGTCTACACCTCAGATGTGGAACATGTCACCCTATGACAGGGATGTGTTTGCATTTGTTTGCTCTCTTCTGTTCATACCCTGCTTTTTTTTTTTTTTTTTTTTGCTATTTGAGCAGGAGAATGTCTAAGGACAATCAAAATAAGAAATCTTTCAAGTAAAACTTGATTTACCATTATTTCAAGTTAATGAATGCAGGTAATCAAAGACAAGAAGCTGAACAAATGATTTACAGTAAAAGTAATGTTGTAGTGGGGAGTTCTGCATCTTTCTAAATTGTCCCCAACCCACAATGATCCTGAATATATTTGTTGCTGGAAATAATTCACCACTGAAATAATCAACGTGCAAGTTATTCTGGATTTGCAGCTCATTCGCTGGCTGCGCTGATATAAAATGCAGACTGGCCTCTCTCTCTGCCTGACTCCCAGAGTTTGTGTTAGTTAGGTGCCTACTTCCAATTGCTCTTTGTACATCTACCCGTTTCCTGCTCTTGCATTTAGTTATCTCCAGTATGCAGAGAGGGTAAGAGCAGTTTCCCCAAGCCTCATAGCTGTGCTTCTGAGGCACAGAAGCCTCTACTTAACCTAATCAAAGTAGCGGGATGGGAGAATTAAACCAGCCAAAATAAACTTCTCCTTGGGAGAGCGTGGGGGGGCAATCACAGAGCCACTGACTCGTCTATCTGATCTGTTGCTGAAGCAGGGCAGCTCTGTGCTGCTTCTTTCTCACGGCTTCTGGAGAAGCTACAATTTAGTCCTCTTGTTAGTGGGGATTCATTTTCAGTGTGGTGAATCTAGGAATGAATTTACGAGAATTTAATTTGCACTGAGGAAGAAATCATGGCAGCTCAAATGTGTTCATTTGATTGTTGATGGCATTGGTGCAGCCATTAGTTGAAAAATAAAATGCTGCTATTAGGGTTAGTGAGGGAATGCATTCTAATTAGATTAGAGGCTGGGGAGAGAGCTGTACAGTCACATACTGAAAGAAAATGATAAGTCATTAGCATATTTTATTAGCTAATTGGCTAAGAACTGCTTTTAAAGAAGCACAGCTAGGGCTTGGGGTAGGACTCTTCTCTGCCCATTACATCTGAGGTGGAGGCACAGATGAGTTTTTGAGCTATCTCTGCTGCACAGGCTGAGCTTATTGGACCACTGAGTACTTCCTAAAGTGAGTAGATCTAGGTGATTTAGGCCTAAACCACCAAACATCAAGCTGCATTTTTGGCAATCCTATCTTATTACATGAGCAGGCAAGACAAGGAAGGAACGTTACCTTAAGTCCCTGAAACACAATTTGTCAATTGCGTGTCCCTTAATGAGTAATTTCTCGTGTTTGGGTCATTTCTTGCACAACAGCAAATTTGTCAGCAAACTGACAGAACTGTGTTTTATATAAAATCACAGAATCATTAAGGCTGGCAAAGACCACTAAGATCATCCAGTTCAACCCCATCCCATCCCCACTGACCACATTTCTCAGTGCTACATCTCCACAGTTCTTGAACACCTCCAGGGACAGTGACTGCACCACCTCCATGGGCAACCTGCACCAATGTATCACCGCTCTTTCTGAGAGGAAATTTTTCTTAATACCCCACATGAACCTCCCCTGGCACAGCTTAAGACCATTTCCTCTCATCCTATCACTGCTACCTGGGCAAAGAGGCTGATCCCACCCCCCCCCACAACCTCCTTTCAGGCAGTTGCAGAGAGCTGTAAGGTCTCCCCTGAGCCCCCTCCAGACTGAACAACCACAGCTCCCTCAGCTGCCCCTCATAAGACTTATTACAGGAAGACTTAAGAAGTCCTTAGGAAGACATAAGACTTTATTTAGGATGCACTACTGCAGCACTGTATATCTGGCACCTCCTCACCTCCCTGCAGGAACTAGGGGCATTCCCTTATCAGTTTTCCTTTTCTCTGTATTCTGCTCTGTGGTTGTTACTAATGAAACAAAAGGTGAGCCTCACTCCCTTTCCTTACCCATGCACACTAATTTAAATGCAGTTCCACACACAAAGATCAAAATTATAGCATCTGTAGAAGACAAGGAAAATTGAAATGCACAAAGCAAGTTCTTCTTTCCTTTTTCTTCCCCCTAAGTATTCAAATATGCATATAAGTATTGTTCTCATGCTTGCTTGCTTTCAGTGTCTGATGCTTTTTGCTTGTCTAAATTTTCAGTTAGTTTCAGTGTCAAGCTGTTTGAGATGGAAAATTGAAAGCTTAATCTGCTAGTGACAGAAATCGACCTCTAAATGACAAATAATATTCTGTTTGCTACTAACAACAATTGATCTTCATTACTACAAACTATGCTGACTCTTAAGAAATTTGTCTGTTATTACCTGATTGGAATATAGCTAAAGTCTGAGGACTTTTTTAGGAAAAAGAAATGCACAGGGTGGCATACTGTTGGTATAGCCAAGGTCTGCAGGCATCACTTCAGCCTGCCCATGGCTTGCTTCCCCCATACAAGTAGTGTGCTCACAGCTAGGTGCATTGATGTATTATAAAAAACAGGAGAAATAAATGATCAAACCACTCCTCTTCCAAATTTCATGTTCTTAAAAAAGTGGTTATTTGTGTTATCATAGCAGTTAGGGGTCAAGCTGCCTTTGGAAAACACCTGGCCGAAGATCTTGACTGGAAAGCTTACAAATGAAACAAATCATAAAATCATAGAATTGCTCAGGTTGGAAAAGACCTTAAAGATCATCAAGTCCAACAACAACCTAACCATACTACCCTAACAACCCTCTGCTAAATCACGTCCCTGAGCACTACAGAGGAAATGGAAGCTGAGAAAGAAAAGGAATTTATCCCTGGGTACGGAGCTATTAAAACCTGCTGATATTTTGCTGAATGGGACATACTGGACCTGCTCTTACCACAGACTTCCCACAAAAAAAAAAACAAACAAAAAAACAAAAACCAGATCTTGTTCAAGATCTTGCTCCCTCTCAGAGCATTCTGATACAGCACATGAAAGGTCCAGCTACAACTAAAAACATAGCCTTGTCAAAGACTCTGGATTCAGCAGGTGCCTTTGGAGGGCCAGCCCTGTGCTGTCAGGACCTAGCAAGGGGTGGAAACAGCATCTGTTTTTTCACCTGGCTCCACTAGCCCAGTTCTGTGCCAGTACAGTACTCAGCAGCTGTCAGTGAAAGTAAGCGCAGTAATACCTTCAGATACTTTCTTTCTGGGTCCCGTGGCCCAGTTCAGTTTTACTGTGCTTTCTTAGGTGTGCCTTGCTTACTGCCTTCATGCTCAAGAATCACTCACATGCAATGCCAGCACAACAAATCCCACAGCCTCTTCTTCCACAGCAAAGCGGAAAACAACAGCTTCAAGTCATTTCAGCATTCAGCCTCCTGCTGTCAGCTCCGTGAAGCAGGGGCAGGCAAACCTCAGTCCAGCAAGGCTGCGACTGTCAGTACAGTGATAACTCTCTGTTCCTGAGAGTGCTCAAACACAGCTGCTCCAACCCAGAGAAAGAACATTTGTGATCAGTGCTGTTTAAGGTCATGGACATAGAATGACTATATTTGTTCAGCATTTACTTGTCAAAGAAAGACCTCAGTAAGTTAGTTGTCAGATAAACTGTGTGTCACTATATTTGCCTCCATATATTGCAAACAAAAGCACCTTCTCCTCCACAGCAGCATGTAAGTATTTCTTAGCAACCTCTTATTCCTGCAAGACATATCAAAATGACAGTCTGGTTAAGGTGATGAGCATATTTCAGGCACGCTCAGTTCATACAGGCTAGGGCTGTTGCATTCCTCAGCTAATGCCTGACCTTTGGTGACTATGTAAGGGCTGTCAGTGCTGCAGTGTTCCCCAGAATTTCCCATACTTCTGCAAATTTAAGCAACATGCTGCTGCTGATTGATTACAGTAATTTTGTTGTTCACGTCATCCTATTCATATCACAGCAGGTATTGCTTGTAATTATTAACCCTATTTGTTATAAGAGATGCATGGGTAGCGAAAAACAGTGAGAAGCGAACAATTTAACTGATAATAAAATTAGCTGTTCACAGAAAGGCAATATGCTAATTATCTCTAAACTATGTCCGTCAGCTTCTGTTCCCATTTCTTAGACTCCTTGTTCCCCAGAGGAACAACTTTTGCAGGGTTGAGTCCTAAAGAACACACTTAATTTCCCAGTAGGAGAGATTCTCATTGTGTATTTTTTTTCAACCTTTGCTCTCACACAGGTCCGTGCAACTTCATAAATACTTTGTGATAAATAGGCATTTGATCATGTAATTAACTACAGAACAGGCAATGAACTGAAGCGTTGGCAACTGGGTGTGATATGGAAGCTGTCATTTTAGTAAGTGCTCGGATGGTTGTTCAACAGCACGTCTTTTTACCTCCAGTATTAGCAGGTAGTTACATTCAGTGGATTTGTTCAAACTAAAGGTGGCCATCAGCTTTTACATATCCTTCCTTCTAATGTGTCATCTGGCTTATGTTTAAATTTTGGTTTTAAATACTGGCAGGTATTGTCTCAAAAGTTTTCTTCACATTCATTTTTAAAAACAGAACATAAAAAGCAAACTCTGTTTACTTTCTTTACCTCACCGTCACTTTCCAAGAAAATATCATCTTCTGCTCTTGTAGTGGAAAAATTAAAACATTTTAAGGTAATAGCATTAAAAGATCTTTACTTTTTCAGAACAAATATTTGGCTTTTTCTGTTTTGGACTAAAACATTCCACAAAGCCAGAATGGGTTCATGACAGAGAAGTCAGAATAAGGTAAATGGATTAACAGTCACTTTGAATTACATACATTTCCAGAATAAAGGAAGCATGTACACATAGAAGGAACATTGTCTGCATCCTAACTGAAAAAAAATAATCAAGTGGTTTTGAATATTCTTTCCGATAAGGAATGGGGAAGGCCTTCAAGTGCTCACGTGTGCGTATTCAGGGATGATGGTTTTAAAGACAGAAACACATACCCTGAATCCTCAAGGATAAGTCAAGAGAATTGAAAGAATCAAGTAGGAGATGAAAAACCAGGAAGCTATTTCAATAGCTATTTAAGCACACTGCAAGGAATGGAAAGTTATCCTGCAGAAATACTAGAAATCTAGAAAATACAGTCGAGAAACCACAATACTAGCTAAATGTTGAAGGATTTATATTGACTAATCAGACCCATGGTTTGAACCACAATGGTCCTTCTTACATTCTGGTCAGCTTGCCTTTTTTTAAAGTCAAAAGACAGTCTAGGATATACAAGTGGGCTGCAAACTAAATTGCTTTTACAGCTTTTGTCCAAGTGTGAAATGCTGAGCTAAAATCATGAACTCTGCATACAGGAACAGAACAGCTCTGCTGATCCCAAGGAGCACACAGGGAACATGACCTCTTGAGGATGGCAAGCTGTCGTGTACTCTCACTGTAGTAGTGAGTAGATAATAAGTCATGACTATTCTTATACTCAGTAGGAGTTACAAGATAAATTTCTGTCACTTATGTGCTTGGATTGCCACTAATCTCTACATAAGGCACCAAGGCAAAGTATTCAGAGTGCTCCATGCCAGACTGATGGGGCTCTGGGCAGCCCGATCCCCCCACAGCAGGGGGTCGGAACTGGGTGGCCTTTAAGTGCCCTTCCAAACCAAGCCATTCTGTGATTCTATCAAAATTTTAATAAGAATAAAATAGGAAGTAAACACTACTAAAAGTAAATTCCCTGGAAAAAAGAAACTTTCCATCTTCAGCTGGAAGAGGAGTTTTGCCAGATGTGGGAATGCAGAGAGGCTGTCAAGCATTGCACACAGCTGCAGCTATGTCTTTGCCTTTAATTAGTGCTTAGTTACTGTCTGAAGTACAGGCACTTGTGAGCTCCTGCTGATGATAGGTGAAGCTAATCTACCAGCTCCTGCTGGCTCCAGGTATTGGAGGGAGCCATCAAGCCCCTATTCTGACAGGCAGTAGCAAGAATTAATTGGTGTGCTGATTAGACACCTAATTTAGCTGCTTCTGACACTGAATTTAGCTTACTCACAATTAATTCCAGGTCCTTCCAGCAAAATACACATGGCATCTAGGATGGCCCGGAAATCTGAGACACAGCAGTGTGATAACAACAGCACTACATACAAGTAGCAGCAAAGGCACTCTCCCATCTGACTAAATCTTTGAGTATGTTCAAAAATAACAGTGCACTTGGGCTAAACCACTGGAAATGTGGGATGACATGCTTAAACACAACCTTTGTTTGCCCTTGTGCAGATTATGGGTCATACTTAAAAGCACGTTCTCACAGGATTAGGTAAATTATCTTTTATTGAAACATACTGTAGTATGAGTTAGGGGGTGCTGAGGGGAAGATTACAGTTTAACAAAGGTACACTGCCTTTCAGAATCCCAAATAACTGTTGATACCTGCTCTCCTGAAGCAAATAATATCTTCCTCAACAAGTTAGAACTCTGCTCTTTCTCTATCTCCCTTCTGTTATCTTTAATAGCCACAGATTGTTTTGGAATTTTGAGAAAAAGTTTGTGCCTTACTCGATGGATGTGTCATCTCCTGCTATTAGTGCTGGTTCACAGGTTCATCTAATACCTGTTCTTGCCTACAAAACTCACACTTAGCCCAAGTGCTTTTGAAATGAGAATGTGCTGGGTATGCTGGTCCTCATCTAGTCCAGGCTGCTCCTCTTCCAGTCTGCACAGCTGTAGGCTCTGAGCCTCTTAAATGTAGGTACCACACAGAGTGGGAAAAGTTAACAGTTTGGATGGCTGCCATCTTTTCTGCAATCTTTCTCTGGCACTTACTTGCTTTGCACTGAGAAACACAAAAGCAGCCACAGATTGGTACAATCACAGATTGAACAAACTGACTGGTTTCCATCCAAAAATCAAAGGGCATCTCATAGCTGTTGTTGTGCATCTGAGAGCAGCCTTTATAGTAGACCATTCAAAAAGCTGCTTCTAGAGAACATCCTTAAGTCGATGAGCATCATGGAAATCATGTGCATGTCAGTATGACATACCCAGATACCTCTGCTTTCTGTGTCATGGCCTGCCTAATGGGATTACTGACTGAGAATCTGTGGTTAAGAAATAGCATTAGTTGCATATTCCTAGTCTGATTTTATATTCTTAAACCACTCCTATGGACTGGATGGTACAAAAAGCATCATGTTGGGAGTAGAAGCTAGACTAACTCCATTTAAAATGGATTTTTGGCAAATATTGTAAGAAATATGGTCGTCTTTATACTCCACAGTGGTGCGCACACACTATGTTTCTCATGTGCAAACAGAGATTGGCCTATCCAGCATTTGACTGGGGAAAACAGATTTCTGCTCAAACTATATATATATACTGTGCATTTCTCTTAGCTCTCTTGTGCTCTCCTTGTATAGTTAATACCCAAAGAGAAAACTTTAACCTCATATTTGTAGCCATCCACTAAAAAGTATACTAGCAAGGAGAGAAATTTAGATCACATGGCATGAAATTAACAGCCATGCTTTGTGATTTGAACAGGTCCCCAGTGGTACCCTTCTCGTGTTGGCCTGCAACTGGAACGCAGTAAGTATTCATATAGATGTTAAAGATGCCCAACATATTACTAAGCCTTTGGCAAGTTCGCTCAAGAACTTGCATTCATCATGATGATAGTGCCACCTCTTGTAAAATACCCTAAAAACGCAAATGCTCAGACAAAAACTATCAGAAGTCATCAGTGACCAAGAGGCTATGTAACATTGACTTTCCCGTTAGTCTTGCAAGACAGAATTAAAAGTAATCTATGAAACTGTCTCTCTCTAATGGTCTAGATAGCATCAAAACAATTCCTATGCATTGCCACCCAGCATCATGTCAGCCTCATTCTTCTGTTAAAAAGAGGGAAGAGAAGCTCTCATAGAAGTACTATAAGCTGCTACCCAGGAAAATAAGCACCAAGTCACCAAAATAAAATGGAAAACAAGCTGTTCCTTTTACATTTGAGGTACAGTCAGTAGAGTTCAGCACAAAGAAAAGGGTTCAACTATTTGACCAATAGCAGGGCAGCCTATGCATTGTGCTAAGCCACTGAACAGATGTGTGCTGTTTGTGCCATTTTCTCTTCCCTTTCTGTCATTCCAGATGGGCCCTATTTGAAGGATTCCGTTAACATTCAAAGCCTTGCAGCGTCCTCCATCATTACACTATATTTTACAGACCTGGGTCAGCAGGTTGGTTGGACCACAGTAAGTATGTCCTTATAAATATCAGCATGACACATCTTAATGTACAATGTCTTGTAGCATCAAATTGCTCCAGCTTCCTCAGCCTGCCCTTCCCTACGTCAAATAGTGTAATTACCTTACCACAGTCTGAATAGAATTAAATTGATATTAAACCAAGTTATCAACATGCTAACTCCAACATTCAATTAAAGATTAGAAAATGGACATACCAATATTGCCCAAGGGAAAAAAAAATCAATTTTAAAAAACATTTAAAACTTATCTAGGGTTTATATGCCTGTGCAGGACCTGTTGCCAAATACATTCATTTGCTTCAAGGCTCCTGTGGAGGTTATTAAAAAAACAAATAAAATACAGATTTCTGGTAATCTTCTTACTAAAGCAAGAGAATTATTGCATGGGACCATCTTATTCTTTGCTTACCCAAAGAACGGTTATGAGAGAGTAGCAAGGCCAAGGATCTCAGGCAGAATATACTTAGTAGTGTTACAACTTTAAGTGGTTTGCAGACAATAGCACCTTTTTCCTCTCACTATGGTTTAATAAGTATTACTACAAGTCACTTAAAAAAAAAAAAAGGACATGCTCCTTATCAGTTAACCAGTACACTTAAGGTGTATGTCACTGCTAGAATAGCTCCTGACTTTGAGAAGAAAGAGCTTCTGAATCAGCACTTTGATATCACATATCCATCTGTCCTGCTGAAGGTCACATATGTTTCTCACTCACCAGGTTAGCACATAGCTCCCAGTGCTGCAATCTCTGAGAGGTTTTCACCCCCAAGAATAAGAACATGACCTATATTTAACTTTCCCAGCTTGAAGAGAGGACTGAAATCCCCAAGTGGCGACAATCAGTTTAT
>JAOWBP010002392.1:16892396-16916006 GCA_028571105.1 Tragopan temminckii | reverse complement strand
TAGGTTGGATGTCAGGGGGAAGTTCTTTACAGAGAGAGTGGTGAGGTGCTGGAACAGGCTGCCCAGAGAGGTTGTGGTGAAAGGTGAGAAAGGCCCCATAAGTGAAAGTAAAAAGGCAAGAAAGCTTTACAGTGACTGAGAATAAGGGGAGTGAAGGGGAATAATTAGAGATAGTTTACAGAAGCAAGAATGTAGAAAATAAGGGATGGCAGACATTGGGTCTGGGATAGTGAGGGGGATGAAGGCCATGAAGATAAGGGTTTGAGAACAGCCCAAGGACATTTGGCACGGAGGTGATTAGATGTCCACAGGGCAAGAAGAAACCAGTTTGGGGGGACGCCCCCCCCGAAAGGTCAGAAGTTTACAGCGAGAAAGGTCAGAAGCCTTCATGAGGAAGTCGACAAATTTTCATCCCACGACTCACTACGCACGTGCAAGAAGGGAGGGTCTGCATGCTAATGAACTTTCGGGGTGTAATGAATATTGTCAATGGTTTACGGGCTGGTTTGGCCTGGTTCCGTGACTAGTGGGACGGAGGGATCCATGGATCTGCGCCTCCAGAAAAGGGAAACAGGGGACCCCAAATAATTGAAAACAGAGGCAACAATCTGAGGTGGAACAAACTAATTTACTAAATATAGTATCAGCAAAACTATAATGAGAGAGAGAGAGTGTGTCCGAAAGGTGGATAGGCCTCACCACAATGCTGAGATGAGAAGTGCAGTCCAGTTGAGCTGATGAAGAAAAGCAGACGGAGAAGCATAGATGGAGGAGCGCAGGCGAAGAAGAAGAGCATCAGGTGACCTTGCCAGGAGTTATATCTCCTCGCTGACTGCAGAGCCCCCTGGGGAATGTAGTTGTTCTCCTCCAGACAGGCACCTGGAACTTGAGCATCAATAGTCAAACCCCCAGTGCATTACATGATGTTATGATGTGAAATACTGATAACCAGAAGTCATAAAACCATGATACTGAGATTTCTTTTAGTTCCTTAGTTCGACATAATGTTCATTCTTGTGTAGATAAACATTCGTAAATGTTCATCTCGCTGTAATTCCTCTTACTATTTTCTCTGTTACTCTGTGTATGTTATGTCTACGTTCCCTAGCTGTGTAGTTCTGCAGATGCTATATGAGCTGTATGCAATTATGTATGGATCTCCAGCATATTATGTGCCTAACTTTGCCCAAAATATAGAGTTTGACTCGAGGGTATTTTTCTTTTATTTATCCAATTAAAGTTTTAAGAGTATGGCCTAAATATGAGAAAAAGAAAACTTGATTTTTCCTTCAGTTTTACTTGTTGTCAATCTCTTGCCTAATTGGAGAACGCTGGATTAATTTAAGGAGACTGAGTATGATTGGACTAATCTGAGGTGACTTCTTGTTTCTCCCTCCCTTCACATTCAGCCTTGCATTTTGAGTGCAGCTCGGGCAGTATGTTTTACAGCACATTAAAGTGTTTTACAACCATACTGAACGATGGGAAATACAGTAAATGTGTGTTCTGTGTGCTTATATGAGAACTTGGGAAAATTATTTCGCACAGCTACTGCTGCAAATCCAGGAGAAAAGTGTTTATCTTAGAGTCCTTATGGCTCGGATACAGTTAGGTGACTGCATGTAACTCAAGTTTTGCTTTAGTAATAGATATTCTCAGCTGGCTTCTAGGTGGTGGGGTGGCAGGACTGTTGTTCTTTATTTGGGTTGGTTTCTGTTCTGCAAGTGGTCACAGTGTGAAACAGGAACTCAAAGAAAGGCTTTCAAGGTAGTGGGTCTTTCAACTTGTTTATGTTCCGGTAGAATTATTGGTTTATGTTTCTGTACCCTTAAATTTTAGTTGGTGAAGGAATGCTTTGAGAACAGAGTAGCTCTAAAATCTCATTGCAGTGGGAATCTGAGGGATGATTGGCTCTCAGAGCAAAACAAACATCCTGAAAATTGTTCTGTTGCTGATAGGTGCCTGTCCTGTCTTGACTTTTTTTTTTAATGCTTTACTGTACTGTGTGAAAGGATTTCTGTGTTAAAATGATTACATGTAATACAGTATGTATAGGAGCAAAGCTGAACAAAGACTCACACCTTTTTGATGTGTCAGCTCATTGTTTGCATTGAAGCAAATTTGCCTTTTATTGTATACTTAGCAGTTTTATCTAAAGCTATGTCAACAATAAATATATACTGGGCATATGCTGTTTATCAGTGTACTCCCTCTGACTTAGTAGATTTTGAGTTAGCTGTTTTACGGGAAGACAACGTTGTTTGGGTACCGTATATCCTATTATGGGTACCTTAACTCTAATGGTTTTGACCCTTCAGTTACCTCTATGTGTTTTTTATTAATGAGGTGCCTAAAAATTATTGAAAGTTCTTGAGTGATTGGCACTGGAACAGGCTTCCCAGAGATGTGGTTGATGCCCTGTCCCTGGAGATTCTCAAGACAAGACTGTATCACGCCCTGGGCAACCTGATTTAGCTGTGGTGTTCCTGTCCATTGCAGGAGAGTTGGAATAGATGGCCTTTAAAGGTCCCTTCCAACTCCAAGGATTGATTGTATGATTTGCTCAGCTAGCCATCTGAAGAGGCTGAGGACATGGAGCAGCATTGGGTATTAAGCTCAAGGGCTGCTCGTGAATGACTAAGATGGATGTTTTGGCCATTGCAGATAAATGTCTTCTTGTTTTCCAGCCCCGGTATCTCCTGAAGTTTGAACAAATCTATCTCTCCAAACCTACGCATTGGGAAAGAGATGGAGCACCGTCACCTATGATGCCCAATGAAGCCAGGCTGAGAAACCTTACGTAAGAAACATCCCTGTGATGGTTAAAACACAAGGAAGGACTGGCTCTATGTTATTAACTGATAGTCTTTTTTTATTTAGTAATTTTGACAATGTAATCATTACTGCTCTTATTACAATGTCTAATCCTTAAATCCAGATGATTTGATGATAATGCTCAATATTACCTGTGAGTAGAATAATTACATTTGTCAGCTTTCTGCAAAGGCTGAAGTAGTAACTGATAAACAACACAATGGTATTTTTTTTTCTGTAGGTATTCAGCCCCCTTATACGTGGATATAACTAAAACAGTTATTAAAGAAGGGGAGGATCAGTTACAGACACAACATCAGAAAACTTTTATAGGAAAAATTCCTATTATGTTACGATCAACGTACTGTTTGTTAAATGGCTTAACTGACCGTGATCTTTGTGAACTGAACGAATGCCCTCTGGATCCGGGCGGCTATTTTATCATTAATGGGTCAGAAAAGGTAAGGGATGATACTTCGCATAGTTGTTTTTACAGGCACTGGAAATTCTGTTACTTATTTCCAATTCTTTTGCCAGGAACATAAACATTTTAATTACCGCAAGTAGTCCTAATCTTGGATATAGATTAACTTAGTCCTTTGCTAGGACTTTGTGAACCACCTTTTCTTCTCCTAGGTGCATTTTTTTTTCCTACATTGCAGAACATCACACACTCAAAAACATGATCATGTGTAGGAGGAAGGTATTTCTTCACTTGCAGTCTCCTCTGGTTTGTTCACAGCTGTATAGATACATTTTATAACAAGGATAGGCTTTTCCTTTTTCTTTCTTCCCTCTGTTGCTCCTGATTCAGCTTTAGCAGAGCATGTCCTCTCCATATGCTTGTGCCTCAGCGATGAAACTGACAGCTTTTTGTTACTTGACACCTGAACAAATACAGCAAAAGAAAAGAAAAAATAGCATTTGTTCTTGGAGAAAAAAAAAATCTAGCTTTTACTATCAGAGTTGGCATTAGAATTTATTTGCATGGTTAGTTCATTGACCTTGGAAACAGATAATGACATGCTTCCTTCATTGGTATTGTGGCTAAAATTAATGCAAAGTTCTCATCATGCTTAGCGGATGCGGTGAATGCGTCTCAGAAAAGTGTTCTCTGAGTCTTATGCCTTGTTAATACAGAATAACCAAAATAATAAGTTTTGCTTAATGCTGTGCTTTGAAAACGTGGAGTCTAGTCCAACTGAGTTTGGCAAATTGACTTCATGCTGTGAAGAGCTTATAATCAGGAGGGAGACAGACTTTTTACATGGTCTCCTAGCAATAGGACAAGGGGGAATGGGTTTAAACTAAAAGAGGAGATGTAGGTTAGATCTTAGAAGGAAATTCTTTACTGACAGGGCAGTGGGATGCTGGCACAGCTGCCCAGAGAGGCTGTGGGTGCCCCATCCCTGGAGGCACTCAAGACCAGGCTGGATGGGGCTCTGGGCAGCCTGAGCTGGTGCCTGATTTAGCGGGTGACAACCCTGCACATGGAACTAGATGATCTTTAAGGCCCTTTCCAACCCAAGCTATTACATGATTCTATGATTCTATAAAGAAATTTTGTGCTTGTTATTATCACGTGTCCTTTTGTGTTCTTGTCTCCACACAGGTTCTGATTGCTCAAGAAAAAATGGCTACAAACACAGTATATGTGTTTGCAAAAAAAGATTCCAAATATGCCTACACGGGAGAGTGTAGATCTTGTCTGGAAAATTCCTCTCGACCAACAAGTACTATATGGGTTAGCATGCTAGCCAGAGGTGGGCAGGTATGTCTAAACAGTAATAATCCCTTTGCTGGGACTTGCATTGACGGTTGTTTTTACAGGTTTTGATCCTGTCCTGTGACTTCATGTCATCTACTTTGCTGTTTTGAAAAGGATTTTCTTCTGATAGTAAATTGTGAGAAGGTGAAATTACATGAAAATGTGTTCTGTTATGTCATAGATTAATGCCTTTCTCTGGGATGAATAACCTGGGGACTGAAAGGATGGCTCTCTTTGTGCCATAGTAGGGTGGGGTTAAAAATCTTAGAGCCAACTACTATAGATGAGTCTTTAGGATATCCAAACACACTTCTGCTTTTTGACAAAAGACAATAGGAACGCAAACACTGTCTTTGCCAAAGACAGAAGTTTCAGATGTGTTTTGCAGCTCACATGTCAATTCATACTTAAAAATAATTGTGTCCAGGCATTGTGCAGTGATTTCCCAGTGCCAGAACAGACTTGTGTGGGGAAATAGGTGCTATTCATAATTTCAAAAGCAGAAAGTGTTGGTACTCATTTTCCACTGCACTGACTGTAGAGAAATTTCCAAGCATTCAAAGAGCAGCTTTAATAAAATCCTTACATCACTTTATTGGGGGGAGGGGCACTCTTCAGTGGTTGTCCCTCTGTGTCCTGCAACACCTGAACCTTTCTAAGGAGAAGGGAGCCCTTACTTGAGTAATCATAAAAATGGAGAGTTGCACAGCTTTTCTAAGCTGGACTTAAACTGATGTAAGGAAAACTGAGTGTGGATAGGAAGAAAATGATACATACAGGTGAACGAATGATATTATTTAAATTCTTCTGTATGAGAAAGAATATTCCAGTTCTTTAGGCTTCTGAGGTTGGAAATAGTTTTTTAAAAAATAGTCACTTGCATAAAGTATGAGAATAGCTTCATAGTCTACTGAGGCCTATTTTCCTGTAGTGCTTGAATAAATGCATTTGTAATACATCATCCAAGTTCAGAGAGAGAGTTTTATTTAAAGGCTAAATCATTTTAGACTAATGTATATTATCCCCTGTCTTTTTAGGGTGCAAAGAAGAGTGCTATTGGTCAGCGCATTGTAGCAACGTTGCCGTATATCAAACAAGAAGTGCCAATCATAATTGTCTTTCGTGCACTAGGGTTTGTGTCTGACAGGGACATTTTAGAGCACATCATTTATGATTTTGAAGATCCAGAAATGATGGAAATGGTAATATGTTAAATAACTTATTTTCTAGCTTAACATTATGTGATGTTCAGGTGTGGCTACTCTTATACTAGTCAGTGTTTTGCTCATTTTCCAGTTTAATTTATTGTCTATTAGAAGCCTGAAGAACTTTCTGCTTTACCATTCCAATGAGTGTTTTAAGTGAACAAATCACAATGGAAATTGTAAAGAGCTAGTGAATACTTGGAGAGGCAGGTTTTTATCCTGCTGCCCTTGACTTTAATTGTAAAATCTCCATTTATATCTGAATCAGCAGCAGGCCTTGAAAATATTTGAATGAGAACTGTTGTCTGAAGCCTTAACTAATTTTTGTGTGCTTCCCACATGCTCTGTTATGCTTTGAAAGAGCTGCTGTAGTAAACCCAGAAAGCAGTAATTAGCAGTTCCTGAAAAGAATCGTTAGCAAGCTCCTGCATAGTTTCTACCCCAGTGAGCACCGTAAGCTTCAGGTTTTGCTGTAATTTTTTTGTTAGGTTAAGCCTTCTCTGGATGAAGCTTTTGTCATTCAGGAGCAAAACGTTGCTCTGAACTTCATTGGATCAAGAGGTGCAAAGCCAGGCGTCACCAAGGAAAAGAGAATCAAGTACGCTAAGGAAGTCCTGCAGAAAGAAATGCTTCCACACGTTGGTGTCAGTGACTTCTGTGAAACCAAGAAGGCCTATTTTCTAGGGTATGTTGGTATTTCTCAAGTGTGCTGTCACGTCTGCAGTTGGTCACTAAATACAGATTTGATGTGCGTGTTTGGAAAAGCACTCTGAATAGGAGTTTGTTTTTAATCTCAGTCTTCTGGATACTCGGTGATGAATTTTAGGATGTTTGTCTTCCTAGCTGAGAAAATGCAAATGATGATAAAACAGCAAAAACTAGAGAACAAAAGCCCCCAACACCCCCTGGATTCAAAGATGTGATGATAATGATCAAGTATTCCTTTTCACATCTCTCTGGGTGAAAAATATACAGAGGTTGCTAGTTAAATTGTAGGGAGTGATAACTATTGACAAGATGTATATAATATAAACCCACTCTTCTTAATCACTGCTTATTGTTATGCAGATAAATCACAGCATTGGGTGACCTGTCATTTTACTTCAAATACCATGTCGTGTTCACAGTCTAATAAGCTTAAACACAGACTGTATTACTGTCCAGGGCAGACATGTAGCAGAAGATGCCATCATGATGTAAATACTTTGTTTCAGTTATCTAAAATTTTAGTTTGTTACTCAGCTCTAAGGACAGAAGTACTGAAGTGACCTGCCTTAGAGCAGCAGTATTTTGACTTAATCTAAAATGGGCAACCTTTAGGAAATAGTTCACTAATGTATTTAATAAAGGTATGTATTCTTTGTTGTGAATGTCTGCTGATGGTTTAAAATATGAACTTATTTCTTTAGGTATATGGTTCATAGATTGTTGTTGGCTGCACTGGGCAGAAGGGAGCTTGATGACAGAGATCATTATGGCAACAAAAGGCTGGATCTTGCTGGGCCACTGCTGGCTTTTCTGTTCAGAGGGTAAATATAATATATTCTTTGGAGATAATTAATGGAAGAGTCGTTGCCAGTTCTGCGCTTCTAAATAAATCGGACTATTTATTGAGGCTGATAGGCAGTCTTGAGCACCTCAGCTTATATCTGATCATGGCTTTGTTTCAGCTTGTTTTGAAGCATGTACTGTGCATGTTCTCAAGCAGATTAGTTTGGTGCTTGCTGTTTTGTTTTTCTCCTTTTCCCTTTGTTACAAATCACTTCTGCTAAGAAGACTGGTGACTTTTTTTTCCCATCCTGTGTTGAGTAGGCTGAATTGATACAGTACTGTTTAATCTTATTTCTTGACATCTTCTCCAGAATGTTTAAGAATTTGCTGAAGGAAGTGAGAATATATGCACAAAAGTTTATTGACAGAGGGAAGGATTTCAACTTGGAGTTGGCAATTAAAACGAGAATTATTTCTGATGGTTTGAAATATTCATTGGCCACTGGAAACTGGGGTGATCAGAAGAAAGCTCATCAGGCCAGAGCAGGTGTATCTCAGGTACAATTTTAGTTTTTTTCAAATACATCCTTTCTGGAAGCTGTTGATGCTTTGTCTAATGTATCGTGATACCTGCCAGAACACCACAGATAGGAAGCTTTGCCTAACTGAATTCCTTGTGTTACGTTCAGGTATTAAACCGCCTGACTTTTGCATCAACACTTTCCCATCTGAGACGCCTGAATTCTCCAATTGGTAGAGATGGAAAGCTAGCAAAGCCCAGGCAGCTGCACAATACGCTGTGGGGAATGGTTTGCCCAGCTGAGACTCCAGAGGTAACGAACATCGTATTTTCATCACTACTTATTATGTGCCAAACTGCTTTTATCTGGTGGTCATTCTGTGGCTGGACTAGATGATTTTAGTTGTCATTCCAACCTTTAACGGTTCTGTGATTATGATCATGGCAGTTTAAGTGATCACCTGCACTTCACCTGAAATACTGACATGAACGCTTAGTTTTATAGCTAACTTTGTATTTGAGTGGTAGAAACAAAATACATTAAATAGCATATTTTGTGTACACTTCCTTGAGGGCTTGGAACAGTTCTCTGGACTTGGTTTGGAAGATGGGAGAGTCTTTTGGATGGAAATGCAAAATAATCTTACGTTTCTCCTAGGGTCATGCAGTAGGACTTGTGAAGAACTTAGCCCTGATGGCTTACATTTCTGTGGGGTCTCAGCCATCCCCAATTTTGGAATTCTTGGAAGAGTGGAGTATGGAAAACCTGGAAGAAATATCTCCAGCAGCAATCGCAGAGTATGTGCAAACGAAATTACTTAAACAGATAGAAGGCTTTTATTACCTGCACAGTGCTTCAGGGTTTTGTGTTTATTTTGTTTTTTTTTCTCTTTCTAGTGCTACCAAGATTTTTGTTAATGGCTGCTGGGTAGGAATACACAAAGATCCAGAGCAGCTTATGAATACCCTAAGGAAGCTCCGTCGTCAGATGGATATAATTGTGTCAGAGGTACAACTTCAAGACTTCGGGGATATTTGGAGATGAGGGAGGGTAGTATATTGGGACTGCTTTGAAGACTCTAAATAGCATCATTTGCATACGTTTCTTTTTTTGTTGTTGTTCATTTGTTAAGAGGAACCAGTTGAAAAAATGCTCTCATTGAAAAGATCTATAAATAATCTCTTGAAATGCTTTTTTTTTTGTATAAGTCTTAATGTTTGTTCTGTGCTGCTGGCAACACGTGTAGAGCCTTTGAATTTGGGAACTTTGTTATCCTATTTTGTACTCTATAGTTCTGATTCCTGGCACAAACTTTGCTTTCTTGTGCAGGTCTCAATGATCAGGGATATTCGTGAGCGAGAAATCCGCATCTATACTGATGCAGGCAGAATTTGCCGACCTCTTCTAATTGTGGAAAAGCAGAAGTTGCTGTTGAAGAAAAGGCATATTGACCAACTGAAGGAACGAGAGTACAACAATTACAGGTGAGAGGCATTTCTGAAATGTAACTCAGTATATAATTTTCCAGCTGAGAAGCTGCAAGTTCCTTTAAATTGAAGGAGAAAGTGTTTAAAGCTTTGAGCAGTGCAAAGATGCTTTTGCTGCGTGGCAACTTAATTCACTTTTGATACAGCTAATGCAGCTGTAGTAATAATAAGGCAGAGAAATCCTTGTTCTTGTTACTGCTGAAGTGACCCATTTTATGTGCGTGTTAAGTACTTCAAACATTGATTATTAGTTGGCAGGACCTTGTGGCCAGTGGTGTAGTAGAGTACATCGATACATTGGAAGAAGAGACTGTGATGCTGGCCATGACTCCAGATGACTTGCAGGAGAAGGGTGTTGCATATTGTTCAACATACACCCACTGTGAGATTCACCCATCCATGATCCTGGGAGTGTGTGCATCTATTATTCCTTTCCCTGATCACAACCAGGTCAGTGCATCACTTCTGGCATCCTGCTTATAAGATTGATAGGAAACCCACAGGTGTATGCATTATAAGAGCCATTTGTGCATATATAAATATCTATGTTGCTGTCTTTCCTTGCCTGTCTAGTCTCCTAGGAACACATACCAGTCTGCTATGGGTAAACAGGCAATGGGAGTCTACATCACAAACTTCCATGTTCGTATGGACACACTGGCCCACGTTCTGTACTATCCTCAGAAGCCCCTTGTAACAACACGCTCCATGGAGTACTTGCGATTTAGAGAGTTACCAGCAGGTACATTGTCAGTTCGTAATTATTAAACAAAAAGATTACTGTTTAGTTTAAACTGTCATAAATGTATGCATAATACCTGAATATTTAGCAAATTTATGCAATTTGAAATGGAATTATGGGTTAAATGTTAACTTACAGCTTGGTGCTTAGTCTGCAGTGTTTTTAGTGTTGCAGCTAAAACTCCTTTTCCATATAGTTGGCTAAAATGGAAACTGGAAAGGATGTGTTTCCTGTGGAGGTTGTCCACATGAGGTCACTGCTGAGTTGATAAATTTAATCTCTCTTTGTACCCAGAGTTGCATTTACTGATACAGCATGGCTTTTCCACATGGGATGTGGAGATCATATCTCAGAAAAGGGTTGAGCAGGTTCACTGTGAAGAGACGGGCTTATTTTAGTTGTAAGTAATGCCTGTCTGATATGTATTCATGTTTTCACTCAATGTATTACAGGTATCAATTCAATCGTAGCCATTGCATCATATACAGGCTATAACCAGGAAGATTCTGTCATCATGAACCGTTCTGCTGTCGACAGAGGCTTTTTCAGGTGTGATTTCTCAAATTTTTGAACTGTTTGAAAATTGAAATAAGTACTATAGTGAGTTGTCCAGATGCCCAAGGAAGGTTTGTCTTGCACTGGAAGGTATCCTTAAAAATGGGGGTGGAGGCAGTTTCAGAACGAGGAATTCACATTCAGAAGAATGGTGAATGTGTGTCTTAGCAAAACTCAGCCAGTAAAGGTTCATCTTTTGTGCAGCTTGACTTCCCACTCTGCATTCCTGGCTCTTCCCTTTTGGTCTTGTTTTTTGTGTTATTTGTTCTGGTTTTGCTGGTTAAATGAAAATATGTTCTGAGTTTTTGTTGTGTGAGTTGCCAGTTACGTGAACTCCTTAATGACAATCCGGTAGCTTTGTTATAAAACGGTGTATTCAGTAGCACAGCAGTTGCTATCAGTGAGGATTGGCATGTTCCTCTCCTTATTAGGAACTGCTGTTGAGACAACTGGTGGCTGATATGACTGTGCATTATTGCTAGATTTTAGATGACTGCTTATCTGTATAACCTTAACTGGTCAACAGATTTCTGCTTTTATTCATTTTTTTGAACCTAAAAATTGTGTACTATGTGTCTTGCATCTGCTACCTTCTAATGTAGAGTGAATACGGGACTGTTACATTTCTGTGGTTCACGTGAAACTTGTATGGAATCTCCTGCATTCATGGGAGCAATTAGATGTGAATGATACTGTTCTTAAAGGTTGTGGCTTTAGTGTGCTAGCAGCACAGCAAAAATATCCAAAGGCCCAGAAAGAAGTCTATATAAATGGAAAGATTTCCACTGAAACTCAGCATTGCAAGATAGCAGAAGTAAAACCACTTGCAAAATGGTGAATTTAAGATGAAAAGTAATAGGAGATTGATTTGATGAAGATCAAGGGCTCTGAACACCTTGATGTAGCTGTAGGTGTCCCTGTTCATTGCAGGGGAGTTGGACCAGATGACCTTTAAAGGTCACTTCCAAATCAAACGGTTCTCTGATTCTAAGATGGGAATCAGCCTTAGGAGCAATAACTGCTTTGCAGATGGGAGCATCTCCCCAGTTCAAAATAAAGCATGTTATGTATAGGTATTTTGGCAGTGTCTAAAAAGTGACCATTAAAATGCCACCTGAAACTTGTGTTTGTTTGTTGTGAATTTTTTTTTTCAGTCAGATTAACACGACTTTTAAGGGAAAGGTTGTGTGACGTGAATTGTTTTGGTTGTCATCAGTGACAGTAGCTTTAATACCTGGCAAAATGGTGCTTTAAATGAAACTGGCATGTACAGATGAGGGAAAATGATGCTGGTTTCACAGAGAATATATCTATCTTTGTTTCAGATCTGTGTTCTATCGCTCCTACAAAGAGCAAGAGTCCAAAAAAGGATATGACCAAGAGGAAGTTTTTGAGAAGCCTACCCGTGAGACTTGCCAAGGTAAGATAAAGCAGGGTATGGAGACTGAGTTTGTTGATTACATTTGTGTAGAGATGATCGCTGTTGAACTGATTCAGTCTTTGGGACACATTAAATAGCAGAAATGTGTGTGTTAACAGGAAAATGCATCAGCTTAGATGTTCACTTAATATTATCTTTAGACATTTTATCATCAGCAGGCTAAAACTGTAAGCAGACTGGTTGAATTTCTACAAAACATCCAAGTCTTTATGTTGAAAAGCTTGGGGAATCTATTTTTAACTTTTTCTGTCCCCCAAGGTATGAGACATGCAATCTATGACAAACTTGATGACGATGGTTTGATTGCACCTGGAGTACGTGTGTCTGGGGACGATGTCATCATTGGCAAAACAGTAACTCTGCCAGAAAACGAAGATGAACTGGAAAGCACGAACAGGCGCTTCACAAAGAGAGACTGTAGCACTTTTCTGCGAACTAGTGAGACTGGTATTGTAGATCAGGTCATGGTAACTCTTAACCAAGAAGGATACAAATTCTGCAAGATCAGGGTGAGCACCAACCCGTACGTGTTTTCTACTTAACAACTTTTTCAGTATCTAATTTACCCATTTAATGTTTTCCTACGGTTCACAGGTACGGTCTGTAAGAATCCCTCAAATAGGAGATAAATTTGCCAGCAGGCATGGTCAGAAAGGAACCTGTGGTATCCAGTACAGGCAAGAGGTAGTGATTCTGTTTTTCTTTTAATAATACTTTATTAACGTTTCACCTTCTCTGTGTTTTTAGCATTGAAACCAACATGAGAAGGTCATCTGTGGAACATGTACAGGGGTGCAAAATGTGGATTTAAATTTGGGTAGAGTGTGTTCAGAAAGGGATGCTACTGTTCCTTACAGTGGTATCTCAGGGCCCTTGAAATACTTTTTTAAAGATACAGTTAGAATCTGTGGACTGCTTTTCTTGAAGCTGGTGTGCTGGGAAGTACTGACTGCTTGTTTTGGTGCTCTAGGACATGCCCTTCACCTGTGAAGGCATCACACCAGATATCATCATCAACCCCCATGCCATCCCTTCCCGCATGACCATTGGTCACTTGATTGAATGTCTTCAGGGGAAGGTAAGAAGAATGTTTTGTGCTGCATCTTTTAAGGGATACAAATTAATATACATGTATATATTTTTTATTTTTTTTGTAAATACACACAAGCAAGCATTAAATACACATAAGTGGTAAGTGCTAAGGCAGTTAAAAAAAAAAAAAAAAAAGATTGTTCTCCATTTACTTAATGGCAAATAGAAAAGTTTCTTGGAGGACCTACAATCTTGTAAATTTTGTCCAGCAAATCATCTGTTGCTTTTATTCCAAATGTATCCTGTAACCTACAAAAAGGAGTAGAAAATTGTTGATACTGCCCAGTTTTGAAAACCTCAGCTAAATTTTGTAGCTGATAACGAAAGAAGATACAGCACTATCACGGATGGGGAATCTCAAGTTCTGGCATTAATAGCTAAAATTATTTGAAATGTATTGCTTGATGCTGAGAAATCTGACAAGCTTTCACAAATCTTTTCTCTGTAGGTGTCGGCAAACAAGGGAGAAATTGGTGATGCTACGCCATTTAATGATGCTGTCAATGTGCAGAAGATTTCCAATCTTCTATCAGATTATGGTTATCATTTAAGAGGAAATGAGGTACAACCAAAATATCAATTCATTGTATTTTTAATACATTCGGCAGATAGTAAGGCTTATGGTTCAGTGATTGCATTGACTGCTTTAGGTCCTCTACAACGGCTTCACTGGGCGAAAAATCACATCACAGATCTTCATTGGTCCTACATATTATCAGCGGCTGAAGCACATGGTAGATGACAAAATCCACTCTCGTGCAAGAGGGCCCATCCAGATACTTAACAGACAGCCCATGGAAGGAAGATCTCGGTAAGGATGTTTATTTTTTTCTATAAGCTCTTTCCTTTGGAGTCTTTAGCTGCTAAGTTAGCTGCTTTTTCTGTGGAGTGAAGCCCACACTGGAGTGCGTAGTCTGTCAGGAACTGTGGCTGCTGGAGCAGTCTTTTCCAGAAGGACTGCGCCCCATGGAAAGCACCTATGCTACAGCAGCTAGTGGAGAACAGAAATCTGCTGGGAAGATGCATGTTGGAACAGTCTGAGGAAGAAGGAGCAGCAGAAACCAAGTGTTTTACTTGTAGAGGAGGAGGAGATATAAAGAATAATCCAGAAGCAAAGGAGTGATGTTTTGCCAGAGAAGAAGGGATAGGAGGGAAGAAATTGTTTTCAGTGTTGTCGTAGTTTCTTATTATCTTGCTGTTTTGAAAAAAAAAATAATTTTTGCCAAGTTGGGTCTGTTTTACCCATCATAGTAATGGGTAAGTGATTGTCCGTGTGTCGAACCAGCACACAGGAGTAGAGGATGATTTAATGGTTTGCATCACTTTGCTATATAGTTGTGCTGTATCTGTTTGGTGTCTGATAGTTGCTTTACAAATACTTAGCCATGTGCCTGCAGCAGTTAACAATGACTGTGTTAGCATTTACTTACAACATTTTTATTCACAGAGGAAAATTAATGCCCAGATTTACTCCTGCCTTGGAATATTGCTGTTCTGTCTCTGTCAGGTTACTTGTTGTAGCAACAAGCACTGATGTATTGTGCCAGAGAACTCAAAAAGTTTTTTTGTTTTGTTTTTTTTGTACCTAGTGATGGTGGCCTTCGTTTTGGAGAAATGGAACGAGATTGTCAGATTGCCCATGGAGCAGCCCAGTTTTTGAGAGAGAGATTGTTTGAGGCATCAGACCCATACCAAGTCCACGTATGTAACCTGTGTGGAATCATGGCAATTGCAAACACAAGGACTCACACATATGAATGCCGAGGATGCCGAAATAAAACACAGGTAAGTGTGGGCTTCACCATCCAGTGACTCAGAGGAAATGTAACTCCCGTGAACAGGAGAAGGGAGAAGTTATGTTTAAATGAAAACGTTTAAAGAAACATGAGAACAAGTGCTTTTTTAGCTTCATAACTACTTACTTAAGTGTTTATAGTGTTCTAGTTGATTTGGATGTTTCCTGTTAGACTGTTGGCCCGTCACTTGGCAGGAAATGCTGCTCAACTATTTTGCAGTGGAGAGATTTCAAAAGTGAACAGTTGGAGAGCTTATTTTTAGAATATTGAACAGTAAAACTCCGAATTGGAGGAATGTAGAACTGTGGTTGTCCCCATGGAGATACTTTATGCCTGAGAGTGGGGTTCCCATGGGAGGTTTTTTGTGTAGCACTTTTTTTTGTGATTATTTATAGCATGTGCTTTTTTTATACAGTAATTATTATTTATAGTGTTTGTTCTATAGCGTGTGCGTAGTTACAGAGCTGTGTCAAGGCAGATTAGCAGCAGAGATAAAAAGAATCACTTCTTTAAATAGGTTTGTTGGTGTGCTGGGAACTGACTGCTGCTTGTACGGGATGTGTGCTGGAAATCTTAACTGTAGTTACTGCATAGGAGGCATGCTTTGCTGTGCAAGTGTGCCCCTGTTTAAATTATTTTTATTGAAGATCAGATCCCCTGGCTGCTATTTTTTTTTCTGTTGAAAAAGTTAATTCTGGATAGCTGTTTTGTGGACTCTGTAGACTGTCTCCGCTTCTCTCTTGCTTTGTTGCTGTCCTTAAGCAATCCTTGCTAAATGCTTTCATGTGTGATTCAGAATCATAGAATCCACAGAGTTGGAAGGGACCTTTAAAGGCCATCTGGTCCAACTCCCCTTCAATGAACAGAAACAGCTACATCAGGTTGCTCAGAGCCCCATCCAGTCTGGCTTTTAATGTCTCCAGGAGTGGGGCTTCCACCAACTCCATGGGAAATCTGTGCCATTGCCTCACCTCACCACTCTCACTGTAAAAAGACTTGTTCTGTATATCCAACTTAAATGTACCCTCTTTGAGTTTGATAGAATCATTCAGATCCAGTTTGGAGTCAAAAAACTTGACTCAAGCTGGATAGTTATTTGATGCTTTAGGAGTGCTTATCAATCAATCACAATTCTTTTGAAATCTCTTCCCAGATATCTTTGGTTCGAATGCCCTACGCCTGCAAACTCCTCTTCCAAGAGCTGATGTCTATGAGCATTGCACCTCGGATGATGAGTGTTTAGCTTCTTAAAGAGGTTTTTTAAAATGTGAGACTGAAGTATTCAGATTTTGTTTCATTTTGTGTAGGTTGTGTTAGAATAGTCTTACTCATCAGCTGTCTGCTCTTTCAAAGTATGTTTATTTCCTGTAAATAGAATTAAAATTTGTAATTGAACTCGTGAATCTCTTTATTTGTTTATCTGCAAAGGAAGTGTGCAAGCGAATGGGTAATCAAAGAATAAAGGAGGTAAGAGAATGATTAGTGAGCAAGAAAAAGCCTGAGGCTGCGGCTTTCCAAAATACTAACTTAAAACGGTGCATAAGTGAAAGTCCTCACATCACAGCTCTGCACCATCATCTGTGGAAAAACAGAAACATATTATGCTGCACACTGTTTCAAGGGGTAATGTCAGAGCTCGGACAGCAGCCCGGGAAGTGACTTTTCTGATGTCTTATCTGAAGGTGCTTTCTTTCCCTCCCCACAGGAGGATTCCAGCTGCAGCAGGAGGGTGGTAGGTGGCATTTTTCTGGGTTGAGATCATTGAAAAATCAGGCACTGACTCCCTAAGGGCGTAGCATATAGCTATGGAGCAGCCTGTTCCATCTGAAAATAATCCATTAATATCAGCTCCTTCTCAAAAAATGGGGGCCTGCCAGCTTATTGCTTAGCTACGGACTGCTTACTTGGGAGCTTTCCTGTAGCTGACAAGAAACAGCAGTAGCTGTGTGCACAGAAGACGTAAACCACAAAGCAACACATGCAGCCCTCCACCCTTGCTCTCCCTCTCAGTAACTCTACTATCTTAAATTCTAGCTCAGAAATTCCTGCTCCTTGTGGCACAGCTCAGTAATAGCCGTAAGAATGATGTCTAAAAAGAGAGACTAGCTAAAAACCCATGGTAAAGGCTGCTATGCTTAAAGTGATGCTAGAATTCATTTTATTCTGTTAATTGAACACCAGATGCTGTTAATATTGTCTGAAAGCCTTTCAGCTATTCAGGGATACAAGGATCCAGCTTTAAGCCTTCTGATAAAGCCACTCCATTTAAACTGAAGAAAGATTAAAGAATTTGGAGTGCTTGAACTCCCTGTTCTTTCTTGGGATGTTTATGTCAATCCTGCTCCCAGGTGAAATGGGCAGGCTTAGATGTGTTCTAAAAACACTGGAATAAGGGTACTAATTAAAGGCTAGAAATGCAATGAGAGTTGCTATAGAAAAAAACCCCACAACCTACCTAAAAGCTGTTTTTCATTTGGCATCTCAATCTCCACTACTTTACAGCATTTTGGGTTATTTGGCAACACTCTGAGAACTCTAGCAACTGAAATGGGCTGGCAGTGTCTTCCCAAGCCTACTGGAAGCTGCATCTCAATCTGACAGTATTAAATAGGAATGGTCGTTCTGGATCAAGTAATTAAGTAAGTCAAGAGGGGAGAGAGCTACTGAATGTTCAGCCACACTACTTACCCTTTGTCAGGGCTATTTCATGCAGAGTTTCCACAACATGAATTTTTGCAGAAGCTGTTGCCTCTCCTTTGGCATTTGATGCGTGACATTCGTATTCTCCAGCATCTTCTTTGCTCAGAGGAGATATCTATGGAAAGAAACACCCCCTCCCCATTAAGTATCCTGTGAAGAAGCAGAGATACTTATAAAAAAAATACCTCATAACAGAAGTTAGTTAATTTCCTAACTAAATAATGGGATTAGCAGAAAGGATAAAGTATCTGTTAACCTTTAGAGACCATACTGACTGCACGGTTGCTTCTGCCTGCTCTAAACAGCTGTTTGGTTCATATTGTGGTGGTATTCTCCAGGCAGATTTGGGACAAGCTGCTCCTGGGCTTCAGCCTAGCATTGCTGCACTTTGCTTGGCCAGACTGAGCATGCTGTAACACTCCCTTTCTTTTAGCATTTACTTAGTTTGGAGCTATGTTGGAGCCCTGCACACTTGGCAAGAGTCCAGAGGCAGGAATTAAAAAAAAAATCCTTCCAAGAACATTCTGCATCTAGGCAGTTAGTTCTGCAAAATGACTGGCTCAAAATCGTCCCTCTCCGTTTCCATCTCTGCTTTGGCATGTGCTGCAGGAACCACTTTGCCTGGCCTATGCCAGATTCTCTGCAACTGGGAGCCATCGTACTTACTGATGCAATTCCTTTACTGGGATGCAAAGCAGCTCCCTCTCTACTTGCTTCCCTTCAAAATGTGGCAATTGGTCATTGGCCTGCAGATACTCTGCTACCTTAGGAAGCCTACTCTGTGACAGCTAATGGCTTCTGCACTGTGCAATTCTGCAGCAGGCAGTGGGTGTCACTGGAGCAAAGACAACTGCGCTAAATCTAGAAGGTCTCAGATGGGGATCTTAGGCCCCCAGAGGTACTGATTACTTTCTACACACAGAGATTCTTTTCCTCTAAGTGTCCTATCCACTGCAATACATCTTCTGTAGAGGGGTTATTTGCAAACTGCGCTGTTTGCAAACAGTTTGCACAAAGTACTTACCAGTACCCAGCCGGTCACTTCGTGTTTCTCGGGGCCCCCTCGGGTCTGAATAGCCAGATTTTCTCTGTCGCCAGGCAGAAGCTCCATTCTCTGAATACCATACTGTCCTTGAATGATCTAAACAGAAGGTCAGAAAGGTGTGAGCGTTTGGGGTCCTACTTATGCTAGAACTTGTAACAACAAGATCAACATTAGTTTTGTATGACTACATTTTGTGTGGAAGCAGTATTTTTCTAGTGCTGACATTTAACCTCATCCTGTGTGTAGTGCAGTTCCAATGTGTGCACTAGGGCTGTATTCCCCCTGCCTCAGTGGGAACAGAAAGAGCAGCACAACTTTCTGGTGTGCCTGCTGCTGGGTACTGCAAACATGCCCTGCACTGATTTTATTTCACAGGATATTTGTGCACGCTCCCACAGGAGTGTTTGAGCCATTAAGTGATGTTCCCAGTGAATAAGAAGGATTCAACCACCTGCAGCTGCTGGTACCCATGCATGAATCCCGCTTGGCAGCCTGCAGCAGCTGCTTTCTCGCTTGGGGGGCCAGTAGAAGTTGACTGTGGTCCACACACACCTTTCCTGATGATCCCGTTATTTTAGTGTGGCAGCAGCAGAAAATCAGATGTGTGAGCATTGTTCCAGGAATGGTCTGTCCCCATATGACCTACCCTAGATGTAGATCAGGGACAGCACCCACATATTTCTGCTGCAGCAAGCCTAGCATTCCTCCAGGTGAGCACAGCGTCAGTGAAAGAGCAGTAGTGTGGTGTACAATCAATGGATATATAGATGTTATAAACACCAAAGAGCTCAGCTAAGCTGTTGTTATACCGGAGCAAAGAAAAGATAAAGTGCTCACCTGTATCCTGGGCTCGCTAGGAATCTCCAGAAAGGATGATCTCCAGAAGAGATCCTTCCCCACTGGTAGCCAGCTCTTAAATGGGTCTAAGAGGGGTGGAGTCAGGCTCCACCTCTTCCGGCAGCACAGGTGAATTGCCTTCACCTGTGCTCCCATGGCTCACCCCAGGTGATCAATCAGAGGTTCAGGTCGTGATTCAGCAGTTCCCATACATGTGCTCAGCGTGAGTTATTCTCTGCTGCTTGCTATCTGAGCCCAGGATCACACAGTTTCTTGAGTCCTGTGGCCACATCTTCTCTGCTCAAGACTGATCCCTGCTCTGAGCCAGGTGTTACCACCACCTTGCCTCAATCAGCACGCTGTCTGCTATGACAGAGATGACTGTCCCATGCTCCACTGCCTCCTGCTGGGTCAGCTGTGTCCAGCTGCCTCAGTCACTGCCGTCAGCAAGGTGACAGCAGGTCAAGGGACACTGCCTACATGCTCTGAATACCAGGAAAAACATAAGTCCTGTTCCGTGCTGAGACCAACACAAGTTTAGAAAAAGAGATGATTAAAGATAAATTAAGCAAAGCCAGATGTTTAGGGGTGGAAAGAACTGCACAGATGGGAGACCTCATCAAAGATGTGAATTTCTATGAGCAATTTCCTGTGACTTTATGTCCTGTTGATTACTAAGCAGTCTCAGCTACCTTAGCTTTGCTAGACATTAAGAGGTCCTAGCAAGGCCCTTACCTTGTTCCAGATGAGAACAGGTGTTGGGATGCCAATGACTTCACAGCTCAGGTAGATCTGTGCTCCTGTCACATTCCAAATGTCCTTAGGAGGGGTCACGATGGAGGGTCCTGCAAAGGGGAAGAAATAATTCTAAGCACTGGGTGATTGCAAGGCCTTTGCCGTGGGGCCTGTCACTTCTGACGGGTTTTGAGGACCAGGTGAGGAGGGTGCCTGCTTGGCGTGTGGCATCTTTGTGTACCACGTGGTCACCGAGTGCAACTTCAACACAGATGACACAGAGAAAAAGGACCTCCATTCCAAAGTCCCTGGGAGACAGAGGGGTCTCAATTATTCTCCCATGCCAGAGATTGCTTTGCTGCTATCTTCTCCCAGCATGATTTTAATATGCAGCATAGCCTGTGGCAGTTGGCTAGCAGAATCCAAGGCTACCTGTGTGCAACACTCAGCCTAAGGGGGCTGGCTGTGCAGGGTGGCAGAGCTCTTCCTGGAGGGGACCTGAGAATGAACCAGGTGAGAGCAGAGCTCTGCTTTCCACAGGGAGTGCCAACCTCTGGTTAAAATTAAATGAGGAGTTGTTTTCAAAGTCTGACGTGAGCAAAGCTGTTTTGCAGCTCTGCCTAAGAGATGTTTACCCCTCAGGCTAGAAAACGTCTGAAACGTAACCCATATCCCACAAAGGGAAGAATTGTGTTTCTGTTTTATCCCTCTTTAATGAGGGAACCACTGCTGCTTTGCAAAATGCGGCTATTAATGTCCCATAAGAGGAAGTGCGGACCAATGGAGCCCATAGTGTTTATTTCCACTTATTGACAGCTTAAAGAACACTGCTGATTTTCCCCTTCTGCACTGAAGAGGTAGGCTTCTCTTCACCAGAAGGTTTCCTGTGGAAACAAGGGCCCTGTCCCCAGCCTGCACGTGCACCCTACCCCCTAGAGCAGCATTTAGGTCTATCTCACTGCAGCCCACATCCACCCTCACAGAGGCATCCCAGTCCTCCTGCATTTAACAAGAGGCAGCAGCACAGAAGCTTTCTGTGCATCCTTTGCAGACCGTTAAAACCACATCTTGTGATCAGTAAGGTAAACCAGGTACCAGGTTTCCTCACAGATATTACAATTCACTCGTACAGAACAGATTCTGTGAGCTGAGAAAATGATTTATTCAATGCTTCATTATGTAGCTTAACCAATTGCTGGCTGTGCTGCTGCAGAGATTGGACATGGACCAGGAAGGGGTGTTTCAAAGTCACAGCTGTCCCCACAGCAGGGCCACCACAGGTCACACACTCTGCTCCCCTTCCTCAGCACAGCCACTTCCTCAGGACATCAGCTATTGTTTTTCTGGTGTCCCTTAAACAATGGGGTGCTCAGCAAGTCTCCAGGCTGCTTAGTTCACCTCACACCCTGCACGGACCTCCCAAAATACATGTGATGCTCCAACCATACAAAGTCCCCTGACTGCAAGGCACACTTCCCAGGGAAGATTTCAAGGCTGCCCAGCAGGAAGGGCTACATTTACCCCGGTATAACACCTTCCTCTTTATCACCAGTTGCTGGAGTTCTCCATCAGACAGAAAAAAAACACAGCTGCTACAAAACTGCCACAATCTGCCACTGCAGAAATGAAGAGACCCTGAGTCTTACACTAAAAGCCCGATAGCGACTTCAAGATGCTTAGGATGCATATCTTGTTCTAACAGTGAGGAATGTGAGACTGTCTTTGGCTGCAAAATGAACAGGTGTCATGGTTTTATGTTGTTTTCAGTATTCCACATCATAACATCATGTAGTGCACTGGGAGTTAAAGTGTTAATGCTCCAATTTCAGGTACCTATCCCTGTACATTACAGAAGTCATGGGATCTGGCCCTTCCGGGTGGGGCGGTCTCTTACTGCCTTGCAGTGGGTGCTGGAGGGTGCTTTCCTAGCCGTTCCAAGCTTTTCAGGTTTGACTCGGTCTCAGGAACTCTCTCTCTCCTATTTTATTTTATTTATTAGTCTCAATTTCAATTAGATTGTATTATATTGTGTTATCTTATATTCTGATATCACAGTTAGTAAAATAAGTTTTCCTCCATAGATCGTTGCCGCTGTTTTTTTCCCCCTTCCTTCCTTCTCATTTTGTGGGGCTGGTGGAGGGGGGGGAGACAGGGGCCTACTGCCCCCCTGTCACGGGCATAGATCGATCTAGTTAACTCCGTGACAACAGGAAGCATTCACGGGCTTCTGTCTCCATCTGAGACAGCCCTGAGACCAAGATGAAATAAAGATCCTAAAAAGATGCAACAGTGCCGTGGGAAGAGTCAGTTTGGTCTCCTGGGATATTTTACTTTAATCCAGATTTCCAAAGCTCTAGAGTTGGGCTTCATCCTCCACTAAAAATAAACGAGAAAGGCCAAGAAGTCAACAGATTCAAAGCAGAGTCACAACAGACTGCAGTAATGCAGCAGTAGTTACACCCCCTCAGTGAGCTGACACCACATCATATTTTCTCCCACAGCCTCCCTAAGTAGCCCCTACCCCAAGGATGGGCAGGAGAAGTGGGACCCTGCAACAAGACATCAGGCAGGGAGTGCCTGAGCCTTCCATGGTCTTCAGACAATGTGCACACATTCACTCTTTCAAGTGACTCCCCTCGCTTAGAGGATCTCACATACAGAGCAATGCCACCATGTGCTCAGCAGAACCAGAAATGATCCCACCTCATACAGAGCGAGAGTTGATTCGTGCCAGCAAGAATGCTCTCTGGTCCTTATCTTACATCCTGCCTCTTTGAGCTCCAGTTGTTCCAGTTACAGGACTACCCATGAAAAGGAACCTTTCTCTGTATGCTTCCCTTGGGCTGGGAAGCTTGGGCAGGTTGCACAAGCTGATGAAAACTGTCACTGAGAGCAGAACCCAGGCCCAGATGATGGAGACATCAGCTTGGCTGAGTGGTCTCTGCTTTCCACCAGAGGCTGACTCAGGGGCTCTGTGCTGCATGCAGTGCAGCCTGCTGCTACTTGCCCTGAATGCACAGACGCTCCTTTGGCTGACAGGACACCATAGACTGCTGATAGACATCAGCTGCTCTCCACAGGCACTCCAGGCATTTCCCTGTGGCTCTCATCATTGTTTGTAAGATAAATAGCTCTCTCTGGCCCGGGAAAGGGCTTATATACAGAGCCTGTGCACTGTGCTCATTCACTCTGGGCGAGGAGCCTGTGTATGCGGGGCTTGTTTGTTCTGCCAGTAACAGAGAGCTGACGATCTGCATTATGTCAGCAGTCAGAGAGGAGTCCCCATGGTTATTATTCAGTTGCTTTTCTTCTAAAGCAGCATATGGCAGAGCCTGTGACTCCCTTGATGAAGCTTTCCCAACCCCCCCCCCCCAACCATAC
>JAOWBP010002392.1:16868789-16892325 GCA_028571105.1 Tragopan temminckii | reverse complement strand
CGGGTGTGTCCGCGGTGGAGGCGAGCACGGTGATCAACACCGCCATGGCGGGGCTCGGGCCGGAGCCGCGCTCGGGCCGCGCTTCCTCCGCGAGCGGCGTTGCCCAGAGGAGGCCTTCCCGCAGCCCGGCGGCTCACAGGTGTGCTTTTTTTCCCCTCTCGACAGAACCGCTGCTATGGCCACTCAAGTGCTGGGACAGTCCGGTGGGAACGGCCTCTTTCCCGGCGGCGCTAACATCGGCATGGCGTTGTCCAACGACATGTATGACTTGCACGACCTTTCCAAAGCCGAGCTGGCGGCCCCGCAGCTGATCATGTTGGCCAACGTGGCCCTGACGGGAGAGGTGAATGGCAACTGCTGCGATTACCTGGTGGGAGAGGAGAGGCAGATGGCCGAGCTGACCACGGTTGGTGACAGCAACTTCTCAGACAGCGACGCGGAGGGCATGGAGGATAGCCGTGCTGCGGAGACCGACCGTGGCGCCTCGGAAAACGTGGAATTGAGCTCTCTGCAAGCACCCGGCGTGGAAACCCAAGGCCCGGAAGCTTGCCCTCCACCTGAGACTCCCAGCACGGACAAAGATGTCCCGTTGGAAGCTCCGGGCACTCCGGAAAGCTCCGAGGACAAGTGTAAGAGCCTCAAGAACAAACCGTTCCGCTGCAAGCCCTGCCATTACGAGGCCGAGTCCGAAGAGGAATTTGTGCACCACATCAGGGTTCACAGCGCTAAGAAGTTTTTCGTGGAAGAAAATGCGGAGAAACAAGTGCAGGTCAAGGAGTCTGATTCCTACAGCGCGGAAGAGGTGGACTTCTCCAAGGGCCCGATCCGCTGCGATCGCTGCGGCTATAACACTAACAGATACGATCACTACCTGGCTCACCTGAAGCACCACAACAAAGCGGGAGAAAACGAGAGAGTGTACAAGTGTACCATATGCACTTACACCACCGTCAGCGAGTATCACTGGAAGAAACACCTGAGAAACCATTTTCCCAGGAAAGTATACACCTGCTCGCAGTGCTCCTATTTTTCAGACAGGAAAAACAACTATATTCAGCATATTAGAACTCACACGGGTAAGTCTTTCGTTTCTTTTGATTTAAGTGTGGTATCGGTAGAGGGAAACCGAATGAATGAAGCAAAAGACGATTTTTCTGTTTGCAGAGTTTGTTCCACCCTGATAAGGCCCATTGCTGTTCTATGTAGTGCTGTCAGGTTGTATCATGAGTTTGCTTTGAGCTCCAGTCTGCAAGCTCTAGAGGATGGAGAACATCTCTCATCTCAGGGACCTGAGAGGAGATGAAGAACATCTTGTTTAGGGAGTTGAAACTTTTTTTTTTTTTTAAGAGAGCATGACAAAAGTGGGCATGTGATGGTTGTCAGGGTATCCAGGGTATGGAATCCTGGTGTAGCTGCATCACAGCAGGAGCCCATACTGCATTTGTTGGCCTGTAGGAAGCCCCTGGGAGAGATTCCATCTCGATTTCCTGCCCTCTTCTCCCATCCACCAGTTTGCAATCTTGAGGAGAAGTGTGGGGCTCCTTTCTGCTCTGATTTATACCAGATGGGCCCATGTGCCAACAGGGCCTTGGGTTGCACAGCATCTCTGTGAGCTGCAGCTAGTTGGGAAATACCGTGCTGACGTTCCTCCTCGGAAGGAAGGAGTTCTCCTTGGAGGTTGCTTCCCACTGCTGACATCCACTCTGCTGACACAGGTTGGAAGTGCCGTGTTCTGGTGTCTGCTGTGATGGGATCTGGAGGGTACGCTCTGGTTTTCAGTGTGTTCATACTCCTAACAGTAGCCATGTGGTGTTGTTTAGAGGAGAGCATTGTTTAAAATTGCTCTTGACTCAACCTGTACGCAGGTTCTTTTAAGAGATGCTAGGCAAATGGTTGTTCTCCAGTTTTCGTTGTATATATTGTGGGAGGTGGTGAGAAAGAAAGCAGGCAGAAATGACCAAAGAGCAGGAGAAAGCTAAACAAACCCTCCCAGGAATTCACGGCCAAGCATGAGTCCATGCTGTGGTGCCTTACATCTGTCTTGGCTTCCCATTCTCCTGTTAGCCCGACGTTGAGTGCCCAACTCTGACCTCAGAAAGCTCTCAGAGAGATTTGCAGGAACTCACTCGGAGCCAGTTTGAGGAAACACCGTTGGAACTCTCCACAAGCTCTGAGAGTGGCAATCTGAGACGATCATTCACTGTAGGTAGGACCTGCTTCCTAGCGTCACAGCCCTGGCAGAGGACAGAGCTCTTTGCGTTGGCAGTTGCTAAGCTCTGAGCTGATGAGTACACTCAAGACTGGTGTATTACTTAATGGTATTTAAAAACAAAAACAACAACAACAAAAAAGCAAGTTAAACTACGTAGAATGTTATCCAGTTCCTCTTTACTCCTTTAAATTAGGTTTTTGGTTCTTCGGTTTGTCATGTCTTCTCATTGTTTCAACTAAGCTGAGATGAATGATGATTTCAGCACTTTTTGGTTCGCTCTGGTGCTTGCTTTCTCTGCTGGGTCGTCTTAGCAGCTGACAAATAGAGATCTTCCAGCCGGTTCCTGCTTGATTAAAAAGCTCTCAAATATGTGGATTCGTTAGGGAACGTGCCTTGTTTCCAGTAACGTAGGTTTTGTCCCCAAGTGTTTAAAGCTACAGAGAAGGCTAAAGAAAGAATGAGCTACTGGCAAGCATGCTGATCCACTAGGCTCAGCACTTCTGCTGGCACTACTGTGTAATTGATTGCATTGCAGACTGTTAACATAACAGCACTGACTGTAATGAAAACTGTCTGAATAATACGAGTGTCTTTCGGTTATAGTTTTAAAGCAGAAAACATAATAAAAATATCCGCTGGAAAAGAGCCAGGCGATGAATTCAGTTTGTGGAGATAGGAAAGCTGGAGTTGTTTTTAACTTGATGTTCCTGATTGTTGCACCTGACTTACTCTGTGTGGGAAGAAGCCTCTTTGCAGATCAGTGTTTTCTACTGCATGCTGCTGCTGCAGGAAAGTGGTTTTTCTCCCCTGTATCTTGGATTGTTGATGCTACTCACTAAAATGGCAGTAAAATACTCCTTTCTTGCTTCCCAAGTTTGTTTCCTGGGGGTCGGTGAGCTGAATTGACTTACTGAGGACTCTCACAAATACCAGAGTGTCTTCTGGAGAGGCTTTTTTGGTGGCTTGTTTGCATGTAACGAGCTTGCAAAATGACAGTAAGTCCTTTGGCAAATAGCACTGTAACGCAGCCCTTACACAACGTAGCTGCGTATTTAATTTTCAAGTGGTGATAGCGTACATCTTATATTAGTTACATTCATCACGTTCATCTAGTATATTTTGCTCATGTGCTCTGTAGAACATATAACATCTTTGCCATGTTGTTGAAGTTACAGATAAGTTGAAAGATGTGAAATGTGAGGTACTGGGAATAGCACATGACTGTGTATTCCAGGACCTTTGGCCACGATTTGTAGTCACTGAAAAAAAACAGCCGTTTCTTTATGACAAAGCCTTACCCCTCCCTGGGACATGACTTAATCTTAACTGGAAAGGAGGGGGCAGGCTCTGGTTGTTAGGGTGATTTTACATTTAAGCGCTGATCTAATCAAGAGTGCTAATCTGAACGATGTGATGGCAGGAAGAAACAGGCGATTTGCATGCATTACAAAGGTGTCTCCTCCAGGCAGCTGGAGGTCTCTGCTGCTGCAGGTAGAACTGTCCACAGGCTGTATACAGGATGTTTGCTGACGCCTGAGTCTCGGTGAAGAGCGCGTTGGCTGTATGCTTTGTCTGGTGTAGGAAAACGCAGTGATGTAGTTCTGATCTTGTCAGGAATAAATAACAAGAGGATTTGCTTTTCCCTTCCAAACTTCACTCCCGTCCCTGCTCCAAACTAAAACGCGCTGTTCCAGCTTGCAGTGGGGACGAGGCATTCTCTATCTCTCAGATGCATTAGAAGTTTGAGGCAAAAACCAACCAAACAAACCAAAACCTGGTGCTTTTATCCGCATCTTCCTACCAGATTCTAAAATTGATCGCCGTTACTTTGGGCTTGCCTTTGCTTGAAAAGAAATTACTGATACTTACACAAACTGTCTCTTGTGAAGACAAAATTTGTGGCAGGTTAATTTCCATTAGTTCTCCAGAAACAGTAACTGCAGGTGAAGGAACTGCAGGTTTGAAAGTCTTCAAAATGTTGCTGCTATACTTAAGCTATTGCTGGTAGCACAGTTTCACTGAGCGAGGCATTGCAGTTTTCCACATCTCAGGCTTCCCCTCACAGAGGTGAGGGGAAGCAAAAACCTGGCTTCTTGGGTGGTCAGAGTGCTGGCAGAAATTATGTAGAAAAATGAGCTTTGGTAGCTCAGGATTTCTGTAGGGGTAGCAGTTCCAGTCACTTCTTGCCTGAGAGCCGTCTGACCTCAGATGGATGTGGGGTTGTGCCTTTCATATTCTGTCCCTTCGCTACTCTCAGCGTGATACATCCTGGTTCATCTGAGGCATATGCTTCTCACCATGGCCCTGTTCAGAAAGAGAATGTGTTTTCAGATACAGCTTGGGATTCTGTGACGGCCTGGCGGGTATGGCTCAGGAACCAAAGATGGCAGTCATGTGTGTTTCAGTAATTAATTTGGTGTTTTATTTTGTTTTTGCAGGAGAGCGACCCTATCAATGTGCTATGTGTCCCTATTCCAGCTCTCAGAAGACACATTTAACCAGGCACATGCGCACTCACTCAGGTTGGTAAGCAGCAGCAGCATGATTCAGAAAAGGGGGTGGTTCTGTGTGACATGAAATTGTCATCTCATCCAGCGTGATCTGAGCTTTAGCTGCCTTTCTCTTTTTTAACAGCTAAGGTTGTTCCTACCTACTAAAGAAATATGTCATTAATAAAAGCGGTGACAGGGGAATATGTCTTCTTTTCCTTCGCTATCCAGGATGTATTCTGAGATTTGTAGGACCACTGCAGTAGTTTTCCAGTAAATCCAACATTGTGATAACATATGATCAGGCTCTTGTTTTCTGTCTGCTGTCATAGATCAGTTCAAATCAAGTAAGCTGAAAAAGGTATGGACCTCCGAGAATCTCCTGTGGTATCTGTGGTTTCATTTCATCCAGCAGGATGATGAATGAGCATCTGAGGAAATCCTTATATTTTGCTTAGTGTTACAGAAGGTACAAAGTAGTGCCTGATTCTGGCAAGGAGGCACTGAGGAGGAATGAGCAAACTTAGAGTGATTTGATCTTGTGGTACTAAAAGCCAAATTAGCAATTTTCACTAGCCTTTATACCCCATAACTGGTCATAAAGCTGTGATGTTAAGAACTCCCTTCTTTCCATTGCTCTATTTCTCCTGTTAGTCTTATTTTTAAATTAAATAATGGCATTCTTATGAGCTTTTACTCCCATAATCATGCTAGACACAAGCACAGCTGTGCTTTGTAACCCTTAAGCTCTCTAAGGGGAGCTTACATGGATCTCAGCTCATGCTCTTGGTTTGCTAATATATGAATTGATCAGACCTAGGTGAAGTTCTAATCCTATGAAATAGTAATGAAAGCATCCTGAACAGCCATTTCAATTTCAATAGCTGAGACAAGAAGGCAGTTTTAATTGTTTTGTGATTGTTTTGGCCTCATTAAAAACAGGCAGCTTTAAAAGGACCTGCCAGTATTTTAGTTCGAGACTTTTTCAATTGAAGCATTCTGCTTTCAGAAACAAAAGACATTTTTGACTGCACATCTGTGCTAAATATGAATTTGTGAATGATTTGGTCAGCACTGTGCCTGGAAACTGTTTTTTCATCATCTTTTTCTTCTCTTGTCTGTGCAAAGAGCAAATCTGTGGAAATTGGAAGGAGGTGAACAGTGGGATTTGCCCTTAGTCATTGACTTCAAGGTCTGGGAAGGAGGGCATGAACTGTCTTGACAGAAGTGGGATTGCACATGGGACTCTTGCTGACATAAAATCATAGAATGGCTTAGGTTGGAACGGACATTAAGCATCATGTACTTCCAACTGCTTGCCATGTGCAGGGCTGCCCTCCACCAGATTAGGCTGCCCAGCGCCCCATGCAACTTGACCTTGAATGCCTCCAGGAATGGGACATCCACAGCTTCCCTGGGCAGTATGTGCCAGGGACTTGCTGCACTCTGAGTAAATAATTCTTTCCTAGCATCAGACCTGAATTTCCCCTCTTTTAGTTGAAATGTCACTGTCAGACTGTGTAAAAAGTCAGTTCTCCTCTTGCTTATAAGCTCCCTTTGAGTACTGGAAGGCTGCAATTAGGTGTCTGCAGCCTTCTCTTCTCCAGACTGAACAAGCTCAGCTCCCTCAGCCTTTCTTAGGAGAGGTGCTCCAGTCCTCTGAGCATCTTTGTGACCCTCCTCTGAACCTGCTCCAAGAGCACCACAAATTTATTGTGCTGGGGGTCCCAGGCCTGGATGCAGGACTGCAGGTGAGGCTTCATGAGAACAGGGAAGGACAATCCCCTCCCTCATCCTGCTGCCCACCCCTTTTGATTCAGCTCAGGATACAGTTGGTTTTTTCTGGGCTGCAAGCGCACACTGCTAGCTCATGTTCATTCATCAGTACCCCCAAGTCTTTCTGGGCAGGACTGTTCTCACATGAATTCTTCTCCCAGTCTGTACACATAGGTGGGATTTCCCTGACCCAAGTACTTGCTGAAACTCATTAGGTTCTTGTGGGCCCACTTTTCAAGTCTGTACTGGTCTCTCTGGATGGACCTGTCCCTAGGGGACACTACTCATGTCCAACCTCCACCTGGACATAGAGCCATTTGCCACAACCCTCTGACTGTGACCATCAACCAATTATCCACCTAACAGTCCAGTCTTTAAATCCATATCTCTCAAATTTAGAGATAGCGATGTGGTGCAGGACCATGTCAAAAGACTTGCACAAGTCCAGGTAGACTATATCAGTTGGCCTTCCTTTGTCCACAGACTCTGTCAGTCCATCATGGAAGGTCGCCAGATTGGTTAGGCACAATCTGCCCCTGGTGAAGTTGTGTTGGCTGTCTTGGATCACCTGCTCATGTCTCATGTGCCTTAACGTTTCTTTCACGAGGATATAAATGATCTTCCATGCACAAAGGTGGGGCTCACTGGCTTGTAGTTACTCTGGTCTTCCTTTCTCCCTTTCTTAAAAATGGGAGAGTTATTTTCCTTTTTTCCAATCACAGCCTGACAGCTGTGACTTTTTATATATGGTGGAGAGTGGTTTGGCAATCGTATCAGCCAGTTCCTTGAGAGCCCTGGGATGTACGTCATCTGGCCCCAAAGACTTGTACAGATTCAGCCTCATGAAGTGGTCTCAGACTTGGTCTGCTTTTACACTGGCAGAGATTTTTCTTTCAGGGACATGAGAGGTGTAGGAAGCCTGACTGCCGGTGAAGACTGAAGCAAAAAACTCGTTGAGTACCTCAGTCTTCTCCATGTCTGCTGAAGCCAGTTCTCCCTTCTCATTTATCAGAGGGAGTACACTCTCCTTTGCCTGGCTCATCTGCCCAATGTATCAAAAGAAACCATTCTTGTTTTTTTTCACATCCTTTGACAAGTTCTGTTCCATCTGCGCCTTGGTTTTCCTGTTTTTGTGATCCCATTTCTATATGCCTAAATGGCATTCCTGTATTCTTCCTAGAGCATCCATCCCTGCTTCCACTGCGTGTACTTTTCCTTCTCATCCCTCAGCCTGACCAGTAGGTCCTTGCTCAGCCATGCTGGTTTCCTGCCTCCTCTGCTTGATCTCTTAAGCTGGTGGATGGAGTGCTCTTATCCTCTCAGAAGGATGTTCTTAAGATGCTGCCAGCTCTGTTCAATTTGTCTTTCCCTAAGGACAGTTTCCTAGTAGATCTAATCCAACAATTCCGTAAACAGCCTGAAGTTTGCTCTCCTGAAGTTCAGGGTCCTGACTCCTCTTTTTGCCAAGCCCGCGTTCCTCAAGATAGCAAACTTGACCAGAGCCTGGTTGCTACAGCTCAGGCTGCCTTCGATCTTAACCTCTTTAATGATCTGCTATGCACTGGTGTTTTATTAACAGCTGAAGTTAAAATAATCCTTCATTAAGTAATAAAGAGATGCTGCAGGCAGAAATGAAATTTTCTAGACTCCTAAGCAAGCATCACCCACCCTCTTGCCAGAGAGACAGCACAACCATGGAGAAAAGGATCTGGAATGACCTTTCAATATACCTAGGAAGCGGCATGCATTAGTTTTGGAGGTAAATTTCTAAATGCTAGTTTAGATCTCAGTAGCACCCCTCAGCTGAATTTGTATAGGCAAAAAAGTTTTCAAAGTATTTTTGGACTTGGGTTATTGTGCTGAAAATGTTTTTCCTCTTTGCTTTGGAGTGTAAATGGAAAGCTGATTCTGCTGCACTGAACTTCGCATTTCAGAAACACTTGTGCACGCAGGAGTCATTTAAAAAATGCAGCTTTCAGTAGTAGTAACATGATGGCTTTAGACTGCCTACATATTTCTTGCCAACAGTAGCCTGCAGCCAACCCATAAATGTGACATAAATGAGACAGTGAACTCCACTGAACTGAATTTAACAGAGGCAGAAATCATTGAAGTGGCATATCTTTCAAATGCTTTGTCTTTTGCTAGCTCATTTTCCCTTACTTCCTTTTCAATGCAAACATGAAGTATGCTAAATTTGTGTAAAGTTGGACTTATTTGAAACGTTTGTGTGAAACTTCTATTCATCAAATGTTACATTTCCGTTTTTCTACAATGCATTCAATGGACCAGTTGGGTATGGATTCCATTTGCTAATAGTACTGTAGAGAGATCTCTGCGGGTATGTATGCATAGCCAGAACTTGTGACTTTGTTGCTGCTTGTTTGGTTGTGGATCCCCTTCCTCCCAATCCTTGCCCCTTCTCTTTTTTTTTTTGTATATTGTTTTTGGTGTCTTGTGAATGTGTTTGTGATTTGTGGATTTCTTACGTTGATTGTATTTAATTTAAAAGGCGCATGGATATATAAATATATATAATTTTCTTTTTGAGTTTCATATTTCTGTGCTTGTCTTAGTGCAAAGTGATTTCCTTCCCAACCCTGTGCTTAATAATCACCACAGTTCCCTTCCACCCTTCCTCCTTTAGGTGAGAAGCCATTCAAATGTGATCAGTGCAGTTACGTGGCCTCAAACCAGCATGAAGTAACTCGTCATGCAAGGCAAGTTCACAATGGGCCGAAGCCTCTGACTTGCCCGCACTGTGACTACAAAACAGCCGATCGCAGCAATTTCAAAAAGCACGTTGAGCTCCACGTCAATCCGCGCCAGTTTCTTTGTCCTGTGTGTGACTACGCGGCATCTAAGAAGTGCAACCTGCAGTATCACATCAAATCCAGGCATCCCGATTGTTCGGACATCACCATGGATGTTTCAAAGGTGAAGCTACGGACTAAAAAGAGCGAAGCTGACTTTTCTGAGAGCATCAGTGACAAAGTGGAGAAGGAGCAAACAAAAGGGGATTCTCCCACAAAGAAAACTGAGAAAACTGTGAAAGTGGAGAAAAAAGAGAACTTAGCAAAGGAAAAGAAGCCAACGAGCAATGTTCCTGCACGCCAAGTGACGACCAGAAGTCGGAAATCGGCTTCAGAAAACAAGGAGGTAGATATTAAAACTGAGAAAAATACTGAGAAACCGTGTAAAACAAAGAAGGTCAAAAGAAAGGCAGAGGCAGAAATAACTTTCTCAGAGCAAGAGCCTGCGAATGATACCATCGTAATGACAAAAAAGAAAAAGAAAGCGGAAACTAAGCCCAGAGACTGCCAGGAAGCTCAGAAAAGTGATGATGCACCAGAGGCGGAACCTAAAAAGCAAAATTCCTGCCTTAAGAGAAGCAGAAAAAAGAAAGCTGTGAAAAGTAAGCACAGTAAGAAAAGCAATAGACTTGATGAGGAGAAGATGGAAGAAGAGGAGGTGGCGGACAAGTCTCATCTTACGGAAGAAGACAGATGTGTGAAACTCAACAGTCCGAGCAGCGACCAGGAGAAGGAGGAAGATCCTGCTGGTCCAGCACCATTAGACAGTAATGTTGGTCATACTTGCAAGGGGGAGAACATCAGTGCCAAAGGAAGCTGCGTACAAGAGCCAAGACAGCTTTGTCTGTCAGCTCAGGTTGCGGACACAGAGGCTGAGGTGAAGGATCAAGAAATGCCTGCTGCAGCAGTGGAGAGCAAAGACACTATCTGTGAAAAAGAGGAGAGAAACATGGACACGGGGGAAGACTCAGAAGAATCTTCTCATGCAGTGTCTTCTGAACAAAGTCTGGATGGACCCATGGATGTACTACCAGATCTGGAGCCCAGCAAGGAGCCAGAGGAAACCTGCTTGGCAGAAACTGTGAGTAACCCAGACCCGATAGACCTGACTAAGACACGCATCCTAGAGACAGAGCCACCAGCAGATGCTGTGGGGGCACCTGTGCCCCCAGAAGGGTGTATGCAGAGCCCTGAAGTAGCTCTGGCCTTATCACCTCTGGATAACGCAGCAGTGAATGAATCTCAGGAAATGGATGAGGATGAGGGCATCCACAGCCATGAAGGCAGCGACATAAGCGACAACATATCAGAAGGCAGCGATGATTCGGGGTTAAATGGTGCTCGCTCTGTACAAGAGGAAACCAGTCCGAAGACATCACAAGGAGCTGCCAGTAGCACAGCAGTCAGGGAGAACTATGTATGCATTTTTTGTGACCGCTCATTTAAAAAGGAAGGTGAATATAGCAAGCACCTCAATCGCCACTTGGTCAATGTGTATTATCTTGAGAAGGCGACAAAAGGGCAGGAGTAGAAATAGCTGTGGTTTGGGGGCGTGTGTATCTTTTGTAAGATCTTATACAGCTTATGTACAGATATTGTAGATTTTTTTTTTTTTTTTAAGCATGGTTTTCTCTAGTGTCTGCGTTGGGATTTTTTTTTTTTTTTTTTAAAGCTGAAAATATTTTGGACAACTTTTTGTGTAATGACCTCTTTAAATGTTGGATCTCTTCATTAAAGAAGTAGGTAGGGTGTATGAGGCTGAGTCCTGTAAGTTCTGTCTGTTTATAGTTTGTTAGCTGATGCATTTGTTTTTTAAGTTGAGCTTTAGGAACAAGGCTTGTAGCTACCATACACAAGTTGGATGTTTATAGAGCCACCGGCAGTTGCTTTTTCTTTTAGCAGCCAACTTCTCTTTCCCCTCTCCTCTGCTTTTGTTTTAGTTCTTCTTAATGTACCTTGATGTTCAAAGTGGTAAAAACTACTCAATGCTTTTTCTACCAGGAAGATAGCTTCTATCACACAAAAGAGCACTTTGTAAGACAAATCGAAGTTGGCTAGCGATGAACGTAACTGTTTAAGGTAATTATAATTGTGAACATACATTTCAGATCCCCTTGGTATGAACAGTGAGCCAAAATTTGGGGTTAGTCCTTCCAACTTTTGTTTGGAGAACCTCTGTCTTAATTAATTTCTTATTAACTGTTATGTGTCATTGACTCTGTTGTGGGGGGGGGGGGGAGCAAGTTTGTTATTTTTAAGTTTTTGCTTTTTTGTTGTTGTTGCTTTAAAGGCTTAAAATGTTGCACATTGTTTTTGTTTATACCTATGCAGATAAATCCTTTAGGAATAGCGCTTGTGCAGTACATGTACACTTTATATATGCATGTTGGGTTTCCTTTGTGTAAGCTTTTCTTACTTTAAACCATTCAGATTCGTTGCTTACCATGGGCCAGTTTTCTGTGATGCTCTTTACTGCAGATTTTTCTTCTTTTCATAGGGTATTGCTAGTTGTGCGTAGAATTATGAGCTGTTTGGCTGTGTATTTTTGAGTAGCTTTAAAATTTTATATAGTTCTTGAGCAAAAGGATATCAACACAGTTCCAAAACACTATCTTATAGGTTTTTTCCATAGAAATGCCACTTCTGATATTTTTAGTACATATACAGAGTAAAAAATTGTAATTTATAGTTTGGGATCACCAGACAGGAAAGTAATCACTGTCAGTGAAAATGGTCTGAAAATTGTACAAGTTCAGGTGTTGCTTGATTTTTTTTTTTCTTTCTCTATTTTAATTTCTATGATGGACAGCAGTCAAGCTTCATAAGCTTAAAAAAAAATAATAATTGCCATAGATGTTAGATTTTGATGAACTGTAATTACATCTCACACACTGAAAAACAAAGACAGACTAACTGGTAAGCAACAAACCTGGCATTAAAGGCTGTAGGAATTCCTGTTCCTTATTCATTCAAGTTTCATTTAATAGAATCATCCTGTTTCCTCATGGAGAGATGATCGGTCACATAAGTGATCAGGTTACAATCTCAGGTCTATATGCAAGAAATACCATACTGGAGTTTTTAATTCTAAACAGATTTTCTTCTGGCACACACACACATGAGAGAGATTGCGTGCCTGCCGGTGGCAAAATGTGAACGCAATCCAAATGAGCAGGGAAAAAGCAAAAGCCTCCAGTCCCATCTGTGCTGCAAAAGACTGTCTTTAGGTCCCTTGTCAGGTGCAGTAATTGGGGGTGGCTTCTCATCAACTCTGCAGAAGCAACTTTGGAGGCAGGTGTTGTTTGCAGAGTGGAGCTGAGGAGCTAGTTCAGTATTTGTCAGTGTGTTTTAGGTACTTGCAGTGTGCGTTATGTGAATTGGTTCTGTGAATGTAAATTTCTGGAGCAAACCTCGTTTTTTTTTTTTCTCCCTGTCCACATGTCATCTTCTCCCCTTCCCTCAGCCCCCAAGCTAACCTTGAATGAATAGAGAACAAAACTACGTTGCTTCTCCTTTTGGGAGAGATTGGTAATAGGAGGCCAAAGATTTGAGAGGGAGGGCATCCCTCATGGCAGAAATAAATTGTATAGTGTGTTTTTGTTTGCTTAGATAGCATTCAATCCTTACCTTGGCTGTGACAATCATTGGCAACTGAAGATCAAGTTGCAACTATATTTATGCTAAATGTTAAGAAAAGAAACTTAGTTGTTTTCCTAAACAACTGGTTGTAATAGTCTTAGATGTATTTCTTTTTTTTTAACGGTGTTTCTTTTATATGTAAATGTTGCCAACGTTTGTGAGTAACATGAGCAGATGCTGGAAATTCCAGTACTGTGCAGAGGTATTGTAGCTCCCCTTATATCCTTGCGAAGAGCCTTTGCCATCTTGTGAGAGACTTCAAGGACTTCAGCTATGTTCAGATAAACTTGTGGACTGGCCTGATAATTATTATGCTTTTAAAATGGAAAATGTGGTGTACACTGACTTAAAATGTCTCTTGATGAGATAAAAACAAGGGTGTGGTTTTCTGAGGTACTGCACTGCAGATTTCTGGGAAGCGGACAAGGTTTTAATGCTTGATCTAACAAGAACTCTTTGAAGACAGCAGTGTTCCTGTTAATCAGTGTTTCCTATCACAAGAGTAGGAGCTGAAAATAGACTACAGAAATATTAAGAAGACAGGTCTCTTCGAGACCCTTACCAGCAATGTCCTGAAATACTGTTGGTGTGTTACAGTGTTGGAATTCTCTGCTGGCATATGTCCAAGATTTGGGAGTATGTTATGTTAAAGCAGCAAAGATGTACTGCATCATATGTACCTAAGATGTTAGAAATTGCTAATATTGAATATTTGTATTGGAGAATGCCGATTAGGTAAGCCACCAGAAATGATGGTTTTACTATGATGTATCTCCCTCTAGACAATGACTTCTTTGTCCTTCTCAATATTCTTAAATTATTTTGTGTTGGTTTCGCCAATAGTAGCCTAAGAACTGTAGGAGTGTTCAACCTCAGATGTGTGGGTTGAGGAGTTTTTAGCACAACGACAGCTCTACACTGCCAGTCCTTGGTTGAGCAACATGGCATTTGAGGTTTTCATCTCTATGGATCTATCCGCTCAAAGTAACTGCCTTGAGAAAAGATCCAGAAGTGGATAGCTAGACAGTCATAATCCACTATATTGCAATCACGGCTGGACTAGATGGTTTTAGTTGTCTTTTCCAGTCGTAATGATTCTGTGATTCTGTAGTCGCTATGTCTGGGTTTTGATGATCTAGGCTGGACCTTCATTCATTGACAAAAGAAGAATGTTTAACATCTGCCAGGCCAGTTAAGATATGGTAGCGTCACTGATTTCAACAGATTTAACATAGCTGAAAAGTATTAACCATATTCAAGAGGATTCTTGAATGGCAGTTGTGTAGATACGTGGCATGCATATTAACAGAATCCAGATAGCTAATGGAATTGTTTCATGTGTACATACGTTTCCTCCCTCTAAAACTATCCTAGTTAAGTTTTGTAAGCTGGCATGGAGTTGTGTTTATGACATTTGGTTGCACCATGTTTGATGCTTTTACAGTGCAATACTTGTATTCTCTGAATAAAACCAAAGGTAATTTTTTTTTCATGTTCTCTACTGTAGTGCATGATGGCCTTTTCTACGTTTTTAATGTAAAACAAGCCAGATCATACATCCTGTTTTCACTTAAAGTATGTTTTTAAGTCTTTTGTTCAAAATGTAGTGTAAAATTAAACTAAATTGCATTATATTAACCCTTTCAAGTGTATTTTCCTAAGCATAGTTCTGATTAAATAAACTTTATTATTGAACTCGTCGCTTCTATCTGCCTGTATGGGAACTGTTGATCGTGGCCTGAACCTCTGATTGACCACCTGAGGTGAGCAATGAGTCAGCCCTGGGAGCACAGGTGAAGACAATTCTCCTGTGCTACTGGAAGGGGTGGAGTCTGGCTCCACCTCTCCTAGACCCCATTTAAGAGCTGACTGCCACTGGGGAAGGGTCTCTTGGAGATTGCTTCTCTTGGAGTCTTCTCAGCGAGCCCAGAACAAGGGTAAGCTTTCCATCCATTTTTCTTTAGCGTGATAACCTGTTTATCCTAACTTTCCTGTATATTTCTTAACTATAACATCTGTATATTCATTGATTACATGCTGCAGCTTATTAATGGCTACCAAAAAATGTTTTTAATTAAAGGGGCATGTTCTGGCTTAAAGTCTTATAGATAAATGCGTGTGAAGTTTATGGTAAAGCAGAAGTTGTACCCTGTCCTAACTGTGGGCTGCCATGAGATGCCCTGAGAGTGTGACATAGAGGTGGTAGGTTTGGGTGCTTCTCTGTTTCTTTGCCTTTGCTGCGTGAGTTAATTATTTCAGACTGGTTCAGTGGAGGAGGCCCTGCCCTTTGTACCACCAGTTTGTATTTTCACTCTCCTGAAAGGGACAAAATTAGGTGAACTGTAATAGAAATGATGTAAATGGATTGCCAATGGGAGAAACCATTTTCCCTTGAACCTGCATCCTCATCTTCAACTAGCTTCTTGCATTGTGGTACAAAATGGGGTAAAACCTACCAGGTTGAAAATGTGCTACTTTATGCTGAGTTCTGCTTTATGCCTAATTACTTTTGTTTGTTTTTAAATAGAATTGAGTATACAAGAAGAAGTGCATGGCTATGTAGTACCTTGCAGGCCAGCAACAAGACAATGCTATGACTCTTTTGGACTCAAGGCAGGCAGCTGAACCACTCCCTTGCCCACAGGTTGGTGGAAGGGGCCGCGTGAACCCTTGTTAGTGTCCTTCAGCACAGTCCGGGGCAGCATGCTCCAATGGCTGCTGTCTGCAGCAGGGGCTGTGTTGGAGGTGAAGGGATAGAGGAGTTCTGTGTCTGGTTGGGTTTCCATCATGAAGAGCTCAAGGAGAGCTGGGGCAAAAAGAGGGAAGGTGGTGAGGAGGGACAGGGATGTGGGCAATGCCCTGGATGGGTTACCAGGCAGCCAGGACCACGTCCAGAGGTGCATGCACTGTGAGTGCAGGCACAGATACCCGCATCCTTAAATGGGAAATCAGAAGGTGAACAGCCAAAAGGCACATAGATTTCAGGAGCACACGCTTTCAGCATAGCATGTGCTTGAGTGGATAGGAAGCAGAAGCTTGAAACTTGTGGTCCATTAGGCTCACAGCCCAGTGCACCTCTCCTGCGTTACAGGCCATTTTGGGAGCACTAACAATGGGTAAAAGTAACCTCTGAGAAAAAGTGACCTCTGCATGGGGTTTGTTCTGCTTTTGCCACAGAAAGCAGTAGCCTTTTTCCTAGGGTAGGAGTCCTTGCCATAAGCAGTGCTGAAAAGTGAATAGCTACTGGGCAGAGAAAAGAAGCCTCCTTTTTGGGGGGACACGTGCCAAAGCAAATAAACTCAGGCTGCCAGCTGTGGCATCATGTCCCCGCTTGCTGGGCAGTGGAGACATGCAATACTCCTTTGCTTGGCCCAGTTTGGTATTCCCTAGTCCCCCATTCTAGCTTGGGGAAGATAGGGAGCTCCCTGCAGTACTCCAGCAAATGGGCTGTTCTGCTGAATATGCACTCTTCAGCTTTCCTCACTTTTCTGAAATAGCTATACATAATTGCACCCAGCCTGTGCACACCGAGCCACGAAGGTCAGACCTTCCCAGGAGGCTCAACTCTCCCAGTCCTGTCCTTACACCTCATTTTTACACGCAGACTCAACAGAGGAGCCAAAAGCAAATGTGGTTTGAGATTAAATTAGCTCTTGTCCACAGATGTTAAAAAATGTCTTGCCTTTCAGGCTGTCCAGCACAAGCATAAAATAGACACCAACTTTGAGAAGCACTTCAGAGCAGGTCCTCAGCTCCTGTTTAATTCAGCCCTCAGAACTTGTAAGTGCTTTAATCGAAGCACTAATTGCTTCCACATTAAAACCTCCTACATGCTGAGGTTTAACATCTGGCTGGAGCACATACTTTTTTTTGTTCCTAGCTGTGGCTGTTGCTAGCTGTCTGCTCTTATGGCCTGAGGAGTCGGTAGATACAGAGTAGGCTTTGCAAAAGCATTTAAAACACCCATGCAACTCCAGCCCTTGTGCTGGCCCAGCTGCTCCACTTGCATGTCTTGGTGAACACAAAAGGACACAGCATGGGAGGCACGTTCTTCCCTGCACATCCTTGTGTTTCAGGCAGCAAACCTTTTCTCCTGGATACAATTCCAGTATTGGCTACTGATCTTTGTGAAAAAGGCTGTGTTTCCAAAAATCAGGGGACACATCTTGCCTGCAATTTTTCATGGCTGACTCCTGGGATGGGGACCAATGCTGTCACAGGAAGGCCTTCCAGTTACTCTTCCTGCACTTGGTATTGTTTGCCTTTTATATTGTCTTTTCCAGACTTACAGCATTAGAGGAATGCTGTAGGAGATGCCTGTTTCTTATTTGTCAAGCTAGTTTGAATAGGCCATGTCTAGACCCCTTTCCTGACTCCCAGTTTTGCTGGTAGAGCTGTGACTATTTCTATGTCCACTTCTCCAGGACTGCTGAATATATCCCTCACAAAAAATGAGATACTAGCAGCAGCAGTGTTTTTTGCTGTCTTCTCTCAGAGCACTTAATGGAAATAGTGTAGCCAGCAGGACTGGGGTGGTGATTTTCCCTCTGTACTTAGCTCTGGTGAGACTGCACCTTGTGTACTGTGCTCAGTTGTAGGACCCACACTATGAGAAGGATCTTGAATTGCTTGAATGAGGAGGTGGTGGAGAGGGAAAAAAAAAAAAAAATAGTGAAGGAACCAGAAAACCAAAGATAAGAGTGGCTGGGGAAACTGGTGCTGTCTGGTCTAGAGAGGAGCCTGAGGAGAGACCGCATGGCTCTCTACAACTACCTTAAAGCAGGCTGTAGCAAGGTGGATGTTTTCTCTCCCCCAGACCTCTATTCTGATCAACCAGGGAGGGAAGCAGGATGAGACTGCTTGTGCTGTGTTCACCTGACTGTTGTGTCTGCAGTCTGTGTGGCCAGCTGTGTATGTGTCTGCTGCGTGCACCTGCCAACTGGAAACTTGAGCTGCTCCTTTGGTCAGACCTGACAACTTGGAACTGCAGTAGTCTTACCCCTCTTTGGCTGCCAGATGTGGCATGATACATTTTCCTCTAATATAGGCCATGTTGCTAGAGCTGTTGTATAGCTTGCAGGATGCAAGCCCACACAAGGGTGCTTTGCTGGTGATTTCAAAAGAAGACAAAGGAGTCTTGAAAAGGTTTTTTATTGTACATCCTCAGTTTCAGAAACTTTTACATGAGCTACAGAAACCAAACCAAAGCAGTGAGCTGCAAGTTTCTTTGTCAGGCACTTGAGCAGGCCTGCTTTTCTTTAATTCGTTTTTCCTGTGTCCAGAAGTAGGGCAATGCTCAGATACTGAGGGGACCTGATTTTTTTGGTCAAAAATGTTTAATAACTGCAAGCTCCTGGGAGTGTCATACCCACACCAGAGAACTCCCTGCTCCTCTCCCCAGCCTCCACCTCCCTCTGCTTTGGAAACAACATAAAGGCTCCAAGAACCTGGTGATGGTTTCTGACCTGTGAGAGCATGTCTGCAGAAAAAGACTTACTCCCTCAGCAAGGGAGCCAAGGGCAGGCAGTTGAGCTTCCATCCTGTATTTCAAGAGTAAACTGGGAAAGATGGCTGCTCCCTGACAGTGCCTGATCTCAGGGAAAAGAACATTTCACCTCATAGAGTAAGGTACCAGCCATTCAGCTCACTTGAACTAGCTGCAGCTCAGTAGTTATATTAGGCTTGTGGTGCCTTAAATCAGATTTATTTCACCCAGACCTCTCTTGAAACTGTGCCTGTCTGTCTTTTAGATGAGTCTAAGCTCTCCTGAGCGTCAACAAGCATTGAGGTTTCTGAATCCTGTCTTGCTCAGATGATGGTGAATGCTACCTGCCCCCCCCAGTTTTCAGGTTTTCTACAAGGGAAGGAAGCTTTTTGGTTCTGTAGGCAGCAGTACCTGGGATCCGGGCCCCTCTGATGTTACTGATATATGGTAAAAGGGGAGGCTCCCGTACCACCACTGTGGTGCCCCTGGGTGTATAGGCTCGGAGCAACAGTTCCTCTTCTGCATGAGCTGTCACTGCCACCCAGCCTGCAGAGCAAAGTAAACAAAAAATACAGTCAGTAGGAAGAGTTGCTCATATCAGAACAAGGGTTCTCACACAGAGAAATGTTGAATTACCTGTAGAAGAAAGTTTAATATCTGCAACTGCCTCAGTGGTACCAGTTCCTTTCAGTGTAATGTCCTGAGGGATGAGTGGGGGGAACTCTTTCATTCGCTCTTTCCCACCCATTGGAACCTAATGTCAAAACAAAAGATTTAGCAGTTATCGATGCTTCAGTACTCCTACGTTAAACTGAAGAGCAACGCACAAGTGGGAATAAAGATATTAAACTTTTGTTATCCAAGTAAGAGCTGGTTTGTATATCCTTACAGGAGCTACTTCAGAATTGCAAAGAGCAGAATTGGGATCACATCCAGACCAACCCAGCCCAATGAAGCCCACAGCTCAGGAGTGTGCAAAAATGGAGTGTCTGCTACACAAACCAGCTGTTGGCCCAAACCAGCTGCCTTCCTGTGGGTTGCATCACTTGTATGTATAGTCAATGTGTGCAGGAAAGTTGCTGCCAGGATAAGGACAGCTCACCCTGTCCCCAGTCTAGATGTACTGCACAGTCTGTGGCAATAGTAAGAAGGTCAGAACAATAAAATATGTAGGATGTGTCACCAGGTGGGATAGTCTGCCTACCTATAACCAAAAGCCCATGACAGCACCTGCTTCCCTTACCTTAAAGAACTCTTGGCCAGCATACTTCTCATACATGGCATCTGCACTACTCAAGGTAGCAGTGTGGACTGGCAACAGCTTAGAAGCCACAACAGAAAACCAGGCAGGTTTTTCTCCCTGAAATAAAACAAAGTGCATATCATTCATGTTAACAGAAAAGCAACCTCAAACTGCTCTCTCTTGCTCCACTTCCTTGCTGTATGTTGAAAACCTGTTTTTTACTGATGTCCTTGCCTCTGTCATTGCACAGCAGCCTCTGCATGGAAAGCCCTTCAAGGTGAAGGTGTTTATCAGCATTTAAAAATGCTTATGGTTTTACAGTATAAAATACTGCACACTGGTAACAAGTATCACCGTTCTCCCTCCCAAGGGATTTTTACTTTATGTGGTGCTTTATTATCAGAACGATCATCTTGAAAGCAGAAAAGAAAGGAGGTGGAGAAGTTATCTGGACTATCTTTTATTGTTTAGTCCTATACCAGAAGATGAAGCTACTGCTATCAAAAATCCTTGTTTTGCCTACCTGTAAGTAGTCTATGCGTCCTAAAGCTGCTAAAAACAAGACCATTCCTGGCTTGAGAATGAAGGTCCGTGGAATGATGGCTTGTGTTGGCAAAACCAGCTTTACTTCTTTCTCTGTTAGCAGATTCAAAACCTGAAAAATAAATTGTACAGTCAGGTCACACTGTTTTCCATGATTATTCAACTTCAGAAGAAGGAAGACCGTGCCCAGTCTCCAGTTAGAGCTCTAAGCCCCTGGCTACCTTCACACCAGACACTATTAGCTATTAGAGAACAAAGTGACACAAAGTGGGTTAGAGGTGATCTTGCAGACATCATCTTGGAAAGTTCTGACGCCACTGCTGATTTTCTATCTCCTAGTACTTTTTAACTTTTTCCAAAAGATGACCTGTGGCTCCACAAAGGTATCGCTGTAATGAAAAAAATGATGATAGTACGTTTTTGGACATACGCACTATATGAGCACCAACTTCAGCATTGTTGCTCTACTGAAACACTGAAGCAGGCCTCACATGCTGAAGCTATTAACAGAACACTGCAGATCCTGCTGGCTTCATGAGAATGCCTCAGGTCTTTCTCAAAGCTTTGGTTTGGTCACACAATACTAGTTATCCACCTTTTTCAGTAGGGTGGCACAGCTAAAGAAGCACAAATTTCTCTAGGTGATACTGGTATAAACTTGTTTTAACAGTACTGTACTTCTCTGCATTAGAAAGTGTGCTGACATACAGTTCCTTCACAAAGATCACAGTATGCACCATTCAGAAATACAACAGCAGAAACACAACGGACCCTGACCTCCTGAAGCACAGTGCCACAGAGTACCTACACAGTTTTCCTTTACAATCCCTGGAGTATCAAAACACCAGCGAGCATCCTTCACTTCGTTGTATGTGAACTCTTCTCTTTCCTTATGCTTCTTAGAGATATGGCATGGATCTTCATCTATACTGTATGATAGCATGTCAGGGTCAAAATCAATCACAGAGCTCTCCTTCTGGCGTTTAAATGTTCTTCCAACTCTTCCTGGATTAAAATGAAAGGTTTCCTGTTCATTCATTTATTAACTTGCATTTCCTCCAGTTGGACACCCGTCCTTTCCCTTGATTATTAGGGATGTGTGGCTGTGACTGAAAGGTGATAAAAACGTTGTGTGCATGTTCAAAAGCCAAGATGCTAACAGATCCCTTCTATAAGGGATCTATAGCACTCCTTAAGCCCCAAAACCTTAGCAAGGACCACATACAGACAGCGTGTTCCTCTCACAATTAAATGAAAGTGAGTTCTTATAGAGTGGGTAGAAATTGCTTGCCAAAATCAGATGCATTCTTCAGAAAATTAAGGGGCTAACAGTCCTCTGTGTAATGCAGCATTTCCACCAGGACATTCCATCACCTTTTACTCAGACAATACTCACCCACTAAGTAACCTTGCTTTTTAAGGCGATTGAGGTGCTTTTTTTCTTCATCGCTTAGCTGATCTTCTGTTTTTAGTGCCTCTTCTTTCAGCCTCTCCTGCCTTCTGAATATCCTGTCACACGTTGGGTTAATAATTGGAAATTTCAACAAGTTCAATGTTGTTCCTGGAAGAAAAAAAGAAAAAGATGACACATCCAGACCTCTGGGTTCCTGTCATATTTAAGCTCTAAGGAACACAAATAAAAAAAAAAAATACTTGGAACCATCTAACAAAAAGTTGGAACTAAGTGTCAACATCTGCTCCACTTAAAGTCTCCCTCCCAGCCAGAGTGGCTGAAGTGTGCTACCATCCACTTGGTATCTGCTTTCTTGCTGAAAGGCTTCTCACAGGAACCCACAGTTAGCCTCATGCATACTCTCACTAATTAAAATCATGCTAATGCTGGCACAGCCATGGGTCATCTGAGCCGATTCTGCACAACTGTCCAGTAGATTTTTGGAAGGTCGATTGAACACCTGAGCAGCAAAGCCTTGTGACCCTAGAGCCCATTTCTATGAATGTAAGGGACCGGAATAAAACCAGCAGCATTTGGGTGAAAAAGATGATTAAAAATCTTATTTTACTGTATATATCGGAACATTGTATTACAATGAGCAAACAAGGGGATTCACTGACCAGCGTGATGCTGACAACTCTATTTGATCAGGACCGAACATCGGAACTGCTACTGTAAGAGCAGCGGGCTTCACAATCTATGGCGCTAAGACCAACTTAAGACACCTCAGCGAAGTCCCTGGTTTTGCTGTGATCGCTCTACAGGGGGCCCACGAGTTCACCTCCTGTTATAGAATCAAATAATTGTTATGGTTGGAAAAGACCTCTTCCATCCAATCCAACCCCAGCCCATCCTCACCATACCCACTAACCACTTCCTTCAGTGTCACATCTCCACATTTCCTCAACACCTCCAGAGACTCCACCACCTCCCTGGGCAGCCTGTTCTAGTGCACTACCACCTCTTCGGAGAAGTAATGTTTCCTAACATCCAACCTGCACCTCTTCTGGTGCAACTTAAAGCCGTTTCCTCTTGTGCTATCGCTGTTTCCTAGAAGAAGAGGCTGACTCCCACCTCGCCACAGCCTCCTGTCAGGCAGTTGTATAGAGCCATAAGGCCTCCCCTAAGCCTCCTCTTCTGCAGACTGCACAACTCCAGCTCCCTCAGCTGCTCCCCGTAAGACTTGTGCTCCAGAACTGTCACAGCTTCATTGCCCTTCTCTGGACACAACATTTACAGGGAGATGCCAACATGTGTAGCTTGCTGTCTATATCCCTCAGTGCTCTGAGGCCTCGGTGCGGCAAGGCCTCCAAGGACAGCGCAGAGAAGGGGAGGATTCTAAACGTGGTACAGCACTGGAGCTCACCGCCCGCAGCGGTGATGCCTCGGGCCCGTTGGGTGACTGGCCTGGTGGCACAGCAGAGCCGACGGCCCGAGCGTGACACAGGGATGGCGGCGGTGCCCCTCACCTGGCCAGGATGAGACAGTGGCCCTGCCAACCACGTCGGGGGCACGCGACTTGCAGTAGTCAGAGAGCAGCAGGGCGTTGAAGAGCGTCGACTTGCCGGAGTTGGTGGCCCCCAGCAGGTAGACGTCGCCGGCGCACTTCCAGGAGCGCTGCAGCCGGCTGACCAGCCCCTCCATCCCGAAGCCCGTCTTGGCGCTCACCAGCCGGACATCCACCAGCTGCGCTCGGGAGACGCCGGCCTGCAGGCAGGCAGCCGTCACTCTCTGCCGCAGCCGCCCCAAGTGCCCGGGGGAGTCAGCCGGCAGCAGGTCCACCTTGTTGCCCACCACCAGCAGCCCCGCGGCGGGCACCTCGGAGCTCAGCAGCGCGGGCAGCTGCGGTAACACGGGGTCGGGCAGCTCCAGCACGTCCAGCA
>JAOWBP010002392.1:16836138-16862593 GCA_028571105.1 Tragopan temminckii | reverse complement strand
GAATTGGAGCATTAACACTTTAACTTCCAGTGCACTACATGATGTTATGATGTGGAATACTGAGAACACAAAAAAAACAAAAGAATAAAAATAAAACCATGACACTGGTTTACCACATGCACTGCATAGCAGTCAAAGATTGTGTTATTTGCATGCTGTCACTGGTGTATTAACTGCTCCGTGGTGAGGGCAATGAAATGCTGTGCTGCTGTGAAGAAAAGGCAATAGGGGAAGGGTAATGTAGGCTGCAATACTGGATCCACTTTAACTGCTTGCTAGTTTGAAGAATAGCTACAGGCTCCTGGACCTTGATGAGCTCATTGCACAGTATTTCACACAAGGTCTTGTTCTACTATTTCACGTCACTACATTCTAAAAGTTGATGATGGTCTTATCAGTGAAGTATAAATTTGCAGTCAATATCAACTAAAGATTTGTATTTAAATTCTGTTGAGGCCATGTAGTGCAAAAGATATTTTTACAGTAGGCAAGTTGAATTGAGTGATTGTGTGAGCAGGGCACTAATATCTCCCAATTTCCAGGATTTCTCTTGACTTTCTCTCCTGTGTTCTTCATCAGGCAACACATTTTTGTTATGTTTGGGACAGCAACAGGTTCTGGTTTTCCATCTATGTACAATTTGATTGGAGAAAGAGTGCAAAAGTTCTTGGAGGACACAGAGAGGGTAACATGCAAACATATACACATACATGTCAGCAGCAGCCTCCCTTTGGGGGGTAAAAAAGTCAAAAAGAAAAAAGAAAACACAGGAAAGAAAAGGCCAGGTGGAGTCAAACTCTCCTCCTTCAAAAAGGGCTGTGAACAGGACAGGAATCAGGAGCAGTCTTTCTGAGAAAGTCACTTTTAAGCAGTGCCTTCTAGGCCAGGTTGTGTAGCACAATAACCGGCTGAATTATCATCCAAGAATGACTTAGTTATTCTGTCTAGAAGTTAGGAACTCATTGTGTTGTCTCTGCCCAGAGCTGTAAACACTGGCCTGAGCACTTTCAGGGGATGTGCTAGGAGCAGCAGACTGATTGTGTGACAAAACACCAGAACTCCTGTTTTGAGAAAACTTCAACTTTGGAGAAGAGTAATATCTCTGGGAGACACAAACAGAGGAATAGTGCCAACTTTTAGTAAAAACTTTGTAAATCTGTCCTTGGTTTCTGTTTCTTCCTCAGTTGCAGAACATCCTGAGTCACTTCTGTGACACTGGGGAACATTTCTTCCTACTATTTAACAGAAATGTCTCATGTTTTGTATTGTTACCTCTCAACATCTCAGCATCAGTCTTCAAGAGGAATCTGCCTCCATCTTCTCCCCAGTAGGTACTTGTGGATAGGAATGTTGTCCTTTTTTCCAGGATGTGCAAATCTAGATGTCTCAGCCTCACCTTGCACATCCTGTTCTTTGGTCCCTCAAGCATCCCTCAAGCATCTCAGTGGCTCTGCACTGGACTCACTCCAAGTCCTAAAGTCTTTGTTATTGGGTAGCCCAAACTGCACCCATATCCAGATGTGGTCACATCCAGTCCCAATAGATGGGAAGAATGGCAAGAACCTTTTCATTTATTCCTGTTGTTCCACTCCTGCTCAATGGGAAAGACAAAAGAGAAGCCAGTGCAGAAAGGTTTGATTTTTTTTTTTCTTTGAACATAGAGCTAAGACTCCAATTTATCACAGAAATGCTAGTTCCCTTAAGATGATATTTATGTGACAGCTCCATTAGTCTTCTCAAGTTGTCTGTAAACGCTTAGCTATTAGAGACACTGGAGAGATTGAATATCTCTTTAAGAGTTTGCAGGACAGGAGTCTAAATCTCACAGAGAGGTCATATCCTCTGACTGGCATCCAGAAGTTGTGCTCCTGAGGAGTCAGTGGAGTCAGGGCAATTCATAGCTTAAGCTGTGCTCAAGGAGAGAAATATCTTTTGAGAACACTACTTTTCTGTCTAGAAAGTATAACATCTGCCTGAGCTGATTTGCTTGGCACTTTTAAGCCTAGCACATTGATAACTGACAAAGCAGTAGCAATAGGTCAAGAGGGGATGGCCTTAAGTTGCACCAGGAGAGGTTCAGGTTGGGCACTAGGAAACATTTCTTCACTGAAAGAGTGGTGATGCACCAGAATAGGCTGTCCAGGGAGGTCGTGTTGTCATCATCCCTGGAGGTATTCAGGAAATAGATGAGATGTGGCACTGAAGGGATATGGTTAGTGGGCATGGTGAGGATGGGTTGGGGTTGGACTTGGGGACCTTAGAAGTCTTTTCTTAGAGGTTTTTTCCAGCCTTAATGATTCTACAGTTCTATGAGTCTAATATTTTCTGTTCCTCCCAATTCTGGTGCAGCTCTCTAAAATGGCTTCTTCGTCTTGCTACAAGAGCAAGGAACACAGCACAAAATGTAAGGTAGAACTATATCCTTCTGCAGCATAAGGAGAGGAATTTCATTGTTACACTGCTGTCTCCCAACAGCTCTCTCCCAGACCTTGCTGACTGCTAACAAAAAATATGTTTTTTTGTTTTGCCTACGGATTGTATTTAACATGATGACACAATGGCATTCTTGCACACCCAGCTGAGCTGTGGGGATGCTGCTGTCCCATGACAGTTCTCAATGCACTCAGACCTCTGATTCAGCCTGACAGTCAGTAACACGAGCTGAAAACAGGAGTTAGCTCAAACTGGCACATGTACAATCAAAACAAGCTGCAAAGCGTGGGTAACCCCTACAAGCTGATATCCTACTGCAGAGCTAGTGATCTAACTGAGCAGTACACATCACAGCAGCACAGAGATGACGCTAAGTTTGTAATGGGCAGACAAATGAGCTACTTGTAATCATCCTGTGGTCTGTGTTTGGAGACCTCAGCGGCCAAGTTGAGATGACATTGTTACCCTTAAGCTGTCCTTGATGCCTTGATGAAGAAACTGTGGGACACCAACAGTGCTGTACAGCAGATGGCAGTGAGAGGCCTGGAGAGTGTGGTCGGTGGAGCACCTGAGAAGGTGAAACAGACTTTCTTCTGCTGCCCCCAGGTAAAAAGATGCCGGTGAAAGGCTGTGCATGACTGAAAAGAGACTGAACAGATTCAGAAAAATAAATATTGTTTTTTGCTAAGACTGGTCTCTGAAAATCCAGTCTCTGAAATCAGTGCAGATGCATAGGAAAAATGCACACACAAAAAATGGATTCTTGGCCCAATATCTGCTCTGGAATTGTTTCTAAAAACCACTAACCCTTGGAAGCAATGGTAAAAAAAAAAAATAATGAAAGGGAGAGACATGAACAGTGAGAAGCTCAAGTGACCTAAACTTCATCACTGAGAAAGCACAAGGAAGCTGCTTCTCACACAGGACATGAAGGATGTTGTTTCTTCAGAGATTACCAGTGACAGCATGTTGACACCAGCTGAAGAGGGTTCAGGAGGTGGGATCCACCTTCAGAGATATTGTCAAGTTCACCAACATGTTTTCTTGATGCTGTAAGTGAACAGTATTGTGAATCCTGTTCTAGCACTCTTCCCAGAGGGTGCTCAGCAATGTCAGGAGCAGTGGGCTGGCCAGACCCTGATCTTACTGCAGATCCTGCAGAGAAGGCCAGGTCAAAATTTGTGAGAAAAAAAGATAGATCAGTTGCTAAAACTTAGCTTTTTTGTTTTGTTTTGTTTTGTTTTGTTTTGTTTTGTTTTGTTTTGTTGTTATCTAAAGGCCAAGGCTAGCAGCTGGCTCTTGGCAGACTGCTTTGGTGCTGCTTCCTCTCCTAGTTTTTCTGCAGGGAGCACACAGCTCTCTTTGCAATGACAATCACCTTCAGTACTTCTCCTACTGCTTTCACTTGGAGAAGGTTATTACAGTTCCAGTTATTGGGCATATCTGTCCTTTGGCTCCCTATGTGCTGGGTGTGCACCAGTCTGATTCTTGCAGCTGTGACAGTCTCTGGTGCAAAAGGTACTTTTCAGCATGGAAAAATGAGCAGACAATGTCTTCGATCTCCAATATTTCTTTAACATTTATTAATATTTAAACAATGATATTTATATTTATAGAAGTGATTTATGGTCTTGTATATGGAACATTGCTGTAACGGACAGAAGATTAGCTTTTAGCATTTTCTAAAAGGAAGAAAAGGGCCAAGTGAGGCAGCACATGTAAAAGAAGAGAGAGAAGGAACTCAAGGGTGCTCCTGCACAATTATGTACTTCCGCCAGCTCCACTGGCACAGCCAAGAGCTATTTTCAAGGAGAAATTTGGCCATAAGCAGGAGACTAGGGACATGAGTTGTCCTTCTACAAACAGGGCTGCTTTCACCACAGATAAAATGAACCCGATTTTTCACTGCCCCATGCCAATATGTGTGTTCCCACTCAACTCTTTCCAGACACATTCTCGAGTGTGAGTGCATTGCTGGTGCTCTCTGTACTGGAAGGGCTGAGCTCCTGTCTGAGGCTGAGTGTTCCTTACTCTGCAGTGCTAATGCAGTCTCATCAGTGCTGCCAGAAGGCCATCATGGGAAAGTGACCGCAGAAATCCAGTAGAAAGGTCACTGCTCTCCAGCAAAATTTTTCTACTCAGGCTCCTAGCCCGTATAAATTCAAACCTGGAATAAACACTGTGCAGTAACCCCAGCTACCTCCACTACAGAGTAGCTAAGAATCACGGAACTCCCCACAATGTTAAATGGACAGAACAGTAACCATGGCTGTACTGGGGAATTTAGCATGATCCAGACAAAGCTAATGCACAATGCTGCCTTCCACAGCACCCAGGGGTTGTCCTCTCTATAGGAACTGCAAGAGAAGCTCCCAATAACTGGAAACATTCCAGTGCAATCAAGTCATCCCCATGGCATCAAGGCTGTTTGAGCAATGATGAGACTGCCATGAGCATAGCTGCTTTGGTCAGTCATTTGGAGAAGACTGTTGGCAGCTAGAACCCAGCTAACTGTAACACTTTCAGCGCCAGCAGCAAAAGTCAGGTTTCTACAGGCTAAAACATGTTATAAGTTAATGTCACAGAGATCTCTGACAGCTGGCAGCCAGAGGAGAGTGCCTGTTTCCACCTCCTGCCCTCCTTGTCCTCTGTTGATGTGCTTGCCCCTGTTCCCACCTCCCAGCAGTGCTGGCAAGGCATCGCTCTCCTCTTGTCTTTCATTGCAGCTGGTAACCAGACAGTTCTGGGTGATGCAAGCTGTGCTTCTGCATTTCCAGCTGCTGACCTGCGTTCCCAAGCCCTAACATCAGTCTGTTTGAACACTGGTTTTGAAACTGAGGTATGGAAATGTTTTGTCTGGGTCTACCCAGCTTTGGAGGCATAGATGGATAAATAGCATTCACACAAATGTTTCACTACAGTTTCACTACAGTTTTGCTCACAGACCTGTGAGCAAGGTTTCTTGGGTTCTTCCCCATGCCAGAGGCACCCACCTTTTGCGCGTGTATGGGAACTGTTGATCACGGCCTGAACCTCTGATTGACCACCTGAGGCAAGCAGTGAGTCAGCCATGAGAGCACAGGTAAAGGCAATTCACCTGTATGACAGGAAGGGGTGGAGCCTTGCTCCGCCTGCCCTGGATCCCATTTAAGTGCTGACTGCTACTGAGGAAGGATCTCCTTCTGGAGATTGCTCCTTGTGGAGTTTATTGTGAGCCTACAACACTGGTGAGCATTTTTCATTTATTATCTTTCCACTGCAATAATCCTACTTAGCCTAACCTCTGAACACCTATTGATTGTACAACTGGCAAATGCAGTGTCCCAGCAGGAACCAGCAGCTGGAGCTGCAGGGCATGGCTGGCTGGGGGCAGTGGCAGGGGCCCTTCTAGCTGGGAAGTATTTGGTCATCTGCAGGTGCTGCAAGGGCCCCAAGGGTGCTCCAGCAACCATGGGTGTTTTATGTGGGGATACCCCCAGCGACAGCCTTCAGGCTTGTGGTGACACCTCAGCAGCTGGTGGTCACCTCACTGCAGGTGCCCAAACTGGTCTGACAGAAACCAATTTGCTGCTGCTTAAGTGTCACCACCATTGCAAGGGCCAGGTCCCGCCAAGGCCTAGCAGCCAACACCCGCGGGCAGGGGCACCTGCTGAGCCCCTTACAGCCAGCAGGTCACCAGCCTGATGGGAGGACAGCACAAAAAGCCACTTTTTAACTGATGGATGCTTCCCACAGGGCTCAGGGTGCTGATACACCACCACTCCCCCCCCCAAAAAAAACAACCAAAACAAAAAAACTCTGGAGAGGCCAGGGATGGTGGCTGGTTCTGGTGAGCACGGCGCTGATGGGCTGCCTGGCCTGTGGACCACACAGGGGAAATGTGGTCCTTGTCTCTTGCTGTTAGTGCTGAAGGGAAGTACCTGAGCGCAGTGGTATAGCTGCAGACTGATGCTCGTGGGTGCCTGTGCTCACTGCTCTAACTACCCTGGTCTTTCTGGTCAGCATGTCTGCAGCCAGAGGCCACATTGGTGATACACCTTTCAGAGCAAGTCCCTGCTCTAGTTAGGAGTAAAGTCCCTTCACTGCCCTGCATATCAGTGTTTGAGTCAGGACTTTGGAAGCCTGACAGCTTTGCCCTAAAGCTTCTGACAGGGGTGGCTTCCTGTAGGCATCTCCTCACCTCCCAGCTCCCTGACTTTCACCCTGAAAAATGCACAACCCTTTGACTCACTGGAAGGGCACTTACTCCTCTTCACATTCCTCTCACTCTAGGAGGAGCATAGAGAAAATCTGCTCATCTCCTCCTACCCCTCCCCTGCCTTCCTGATCCCTGGTGGTGGTTCCAACACATTCCTGGGCTGGGTACACCAGGCAGCTTACATGTGTGATGCCCAGCTGGCTTTCTGCATGCTAGGACCTGCTCTGCCTGCAAGCCATGGCAGTACTGTTGAAAAGCCTCCTGGCAAGAAACTGCAAGCATCAGAGCCCATTTTAGTAACTTCAAAACAATCTGGTTAGTAAGAGGGAGAAAAGGATGGAGAAAGACTGTACCCGAGGCAGAGATTGCACAGGGAAATACCAAAGAGATTACACTGTTCTCTCAGAAGTATTGGCACAACTGGAAAAGCAATAAAGCACCGCAGTTTCCATCTGCGTGGCGGTATCCAGTGGACAAAGGAATGGCAGGGATCTTATTGGAAGTCACACCTGATTTGTGTCTGTTTGGCCCGAATCAGTTCTGATGCTGAAAAGAGGCAGCCTCTGCCCTACCTACTGAAAAACAAAAACAAAAACCTAAAGGAGAGTGCAGCCTGGAGGAGCAGTGGGCAGCCCTGCTCCAGGAACAGGGATAACAAAAGCTCCGGGGAAGCTCCACTTTGGTCAAGGGGAGTTGGCCAGTGTCCTCCAGAACTACAGAAAGGGAACAGCCTGAAGGCATGGCTATGGGGACACAGCATTGCCCCACAGGTGTCCTTTTTCTGGGGAAAGGCTGTTTCAGTACAAAGTTATTCTATACATCTTTTGGTGCTGTTTTGCCAGCTTTTTGATCAAAAGATCAATGATTCAATAAAGTTGTTGTGTTTCAGAGCCTCCAGCAAAGGCATTTGTTAGCTGCTTGCACTTCTGTGGAGCAACTCTGTACTTTTCTGGGGCAAGTGGTTTTTTCAGGTAGGAACATCATCAGGTGCCAGACATATCCTTTGACTCAATACTGACCAGTTAGGAAACTAACTGAATGGAAGCCAAAAAATTCTGTAAAGCTGTGTAGCCAGAAAACCACAGCACATCATTAAAAAAACAAAAAACAAAACAAACAACAACAAAAAAAAAAAACAGGAAAGCAAACCAGAAGATGGCTTTTGCAGTCTCCTTTTGCATTTGTGTGTCACAGGGACAAGGGAAGATTTTGTTCTCCTTCTGATGTTGGGTTTTCAGGGGGTGGAGGAAGTTTCGTGAAAGTGCACAGGTCACTTCTCTGCTTTCCTCTCCAACCTTTTTTCCATGCTGTCTCCACTCTTCTGCAGGGGGATATTCAAGCCAGGATGGCCGTGAGCTATGTGTTCATTTCTCCAAACAAAGCGTCTCCAGCCAACACGCTGCTGTAGTGCAAGTACTTGGATGATACCCAAGCCTCTGCGAGATGAGTCCCGACAAGTGGGATGCCAAACATATGCTGCAACTGCCGGCTACTCACTGCAATGCCATGGCATCATGCAAAATTCTTAAGCGCACATCACACCAGCTGCACTTTTTCCCCTGAAGGAAGGAAGACTCCTTGATGAGCCTGGAGGCAGTCTTCATGCTGTTTCTTTAATCTGACTCTCCTGTCAAAGGTACTGCATCTGGGGCCAGGATATTTTCCAGGTGAGGCACGAACTCCAGCAGTACTCTGACTTTCTCCCAGGAAGAGAAATTCTAAAGGACTTCAGGATCAGAAAAGCATTAGCTTTTGTCATTCAGACAGAGGCAGTTTCACGACATGACTTTAGCGCTGTTGCTGCAGGACTCCCAGCAGCTCTGATGCCATTTCAGTGGCACGTCTCAGCCTGAAATACTTCACTGCCAGCGCTCCCTGTGCAAGTCTGGGCTGGAGTCAGAGGTAAGGAAAATAGTTCTTTTTTTCCACATTAAAGACTTTCTCTCTGTTGATAGCAATAAACAATGGAAGAGACAAGTCCTTCCTATTACTCACATTTTTCAATGTTTGGGGCACTTGCATGAAAGTAAATCACAGCTCACAAATGCAAGCAGAGCAGCTGGGCCTGCACCCCTGTCCCTCCAGCCACATCTCCTTGACCTGCTCGCCCCCACCCATGGCAACCCCTGCTCCTGTTGCTCTGCACCAGCTACAAACAAGATGTGTCCTCTTGGCTGGGTGCTGGCCCAATACAGCATGATCAGGTCTTCTCCCAGAAAGTTCCTCTCCCAGCATCACTTAGTTTGTCATGCAATATCACTGTAGTAAAAGCATTTCTGCTTGATAAGTGCCATTCTGCTAGGAATATTGGCACTGGTTTGACCACACTTCGTTAGAGATCTCTTTGCAGTACCCACACTTTTGCAATACCTATGCCTTAGCCCACATTTCCCCTCACACCACAAAAGCACTCAAAGTTCAGGACAGTTTTGTCTCATTGCTAAACACATGGTAGGCTTTGTGCTTGTGTTTGTCCAGCTGCTTCTATCCTGGGGCAAGGCTCCAGCCAGCTTCACAGCATTATTTTGCATCCACTGCCAGTTTTCCTTTGTTCTGGCAGATCAGCTCAGCCATTGCAATTGTCAGTCCTTTCTCCATCACCTCTGATTTTCCAGCATCCCCTTCCAGCTGTCTGGAAGCCGAGAGAAAATTGTCTCCCCCTCTTCTCACTCCCTAGGATGCCTCTTTGAAAGCTACTGCCAGATGCTCTCCATCCTCCCCAGTGAGGGTTGCAGGCTTCCAGGCACTGCCACCTGTGAGAGGACAGGTCTGTAGCAAAGCATGTGTCCTGTCCCACTTCCCAAACCCTGCCTGCAACAGCAGCACAGATTCAGGATCTGATCCTATCCTCTCTCAGTCTGCCAGCACTGCAGGGCTGACCAAAGCCAAGAGCCTTAAGTCTGGACAAACCATTTACAGGGAATTAAAGTAAGATGAGAAGGAAGCCCTTCCAGGAGTTGGACTTGATGAGCCTTATGGGTCCCTTCCAGGAGCTGGATTTGATGAGCTTTATGGGTCCCTTCCAGCTCGGATATTCTATGATTCCCCTAAACCCGCAGGAAGCAGCCCCTCGGCATGATGCCCCATCAGAAAGCTGTCCCCTAGCCCTGTGGTGATGGGCCCAAGCAGCTCCCCATGCCACCCCTCCCAAGGGCCCCGGTGCACGTCTAACCATGCGTTGAGCTCTGCCAAGGAGATCAGTGCCAAACCTGAATTACCAGCCCCAAGAGGAGCTGTGGATCTCAGAAGCTCCTGCGATTTGCGGCAGGTTTTTCAGGCCCCCGCCTGTCACACACACGCAAGTACTTAAGCAGTCACCCAAGGACCTGTGGGGTGTTTCTTTTACATGCTTTTGGTCCCTACCAGCCCCAGGTAAGTGCAAGCTTTGAGCTGGGGATGCTGGGGCAGATCTGCAGCTGGGGATGGGATAGGGGGCAATGCAGGGGCTGACTATTGGCAATGGAGGGGCCGGAGCAGCTGTGATGGGAGAGCTCTGTGCTGGAACAGGGGCAGGCAGAGACCCCAGGCAGGGAGCACTTTTCTCAGCAGCAGCAGCTGCTGCACTGTTTGTGCTGTTCCCATCCGATGTTATCTTCTGAAAGGCTGAACGGACAGTTTACAGGATGCATGACAGGTGGCTTTTCCTTATTTATGGTGGGGTCTGGTTTATTTTTAAAGCCTCAGCCCCACCTTATCCTGTGCACTGTGCTGGCTGACGTTATCCACAACCGTGCTCCGGCTCAGCAGGAGGCAGAGCGAAGCTCAGGATGGGACACAGCTCTGCAGCTGAGCTGAGGGGTCCTGTTTGCATGGAGAACAGCTCACTGTTTTGATCCCTGCAGAGTTAGTAAATAGCCGCAAGCCAAAAACAGGTGCCTGCATTCCTATTTCAGGCCTGAACATGGGGAGGGCACTGGGGAAGGGGCCCAATAAGCCCAGCAGTGGCCATGAGATCCCACCAGTTTGGCAGGAGTTACTGCTCTGAGAGTTTTCCAGGGGCTTCGGATGCAGTAAACAGTCAGAAAGCTGCACATCCAGCCAGCTATTGTGTCAGCAAAGCTGAGCAAATAGAGATCATCTCTTTTCTAGAAAAGAGACTACTTTTTTTGCCAGGGTAGTATATACTGACAGCATGAGCAGAGCCTGGCTGGCATCCTGGAGGTTGAGGGGATGCCCCTTCCTGCTTAGGCTGAAGCTGGGAGCACAGCCCTGAGTGTCTCTGGGGAGGGAAGATCTACATCCATCCTCCTGCTCCAAATTCACACCTTGTTCAGGTCACACAGGGTCTTACTGGGCTGATTCTCAGACATCCCCAAGCATGGAGGTGCCCTCACCTCTCTGGCCCTGTCCTGTTTATGGTATGATCACTCTGAAGATTTTGTTCTCACTATCTAATAAGCTTTTCTTCTGCTGTAATCTGCGTCCACTAGTCATTGCTTGTTGTCTGCTGACTCCAAGGTGGGCTCCATCAGCCATACTAAGAGCAGCAGCTGCTGCCTGCACAGCCTCTGTGGTTGGAGCATCTGCAGCCCACAGACCCCCTGCAAGTTGCAGCTGGTGGCTATTCTCACATTGCTCCACCTAAAACCAAGACTAAAATGTGACTTCCTCTCTTCAGCTACAGGCACATATAGCAGACCAAGTGTTTTTGGTGCTGTGGTTTTACTCTGACATCCGGCACACCATTTCTGTTGGGGTGTGCCACCCTCTGTCACAGAGCTGAACAAGTGCCATGGTCCTACAGTATTTCTGAAAGATGCGGAGGTCGCTTGCATCCTTTACAGTAGAAAATATATTTTTTCTAGTGCAGAAAAAAAAAGCCAGCAGTGGTGCCTTTCAAAAGTTCAGAAAAGCAGAACTGTTGTGGTTCTCCATCTTTCTGCCAGGTTTAAAGAAATGTAAGCATGAAAATCATCCTTCCTAGACAGGTGAGTGGTCCTGTGCAGCCTGAAGGCCAGATTCCAAGCCTGAGCTGCCAGCAGGTAGAAAACACTGTGCCCTATGGGAATACACCTCAGAAACGTGGGGATTATCACAACTATAAAGATCAAACAGGAAAGTTAAGAGGCATGTGTTTCTTATGCAAAGCAGTGCATACACATTAATGCTCATTAGTGCAGCAGGCTGCAAATGCAGATTTATGAACTACTAGGACCCATTGCTGCTAGTGACTTAGGCTAGACACATGATCCGGAGGTGATGGGCTGTGAGGAGCCCTTTGGCAGGTAGCATGGAGTTGATGTGACCATGGAGGAGCAGAAGGACTTGTGACCTCCACTATACTTGGGCCTGATGGTGAGCCTGCTGGCCAAAATGCTGGAGAGCAGTGCCTCGGGTCCCAAGGAGCTGCTTCTTCTCATGCACTGCTTGCAGAGAGCCTCCAAAGGGCCTCCAGCTACATGAACAGCACCCACCAGGCTCCCAGCAGCTTGCAGGACAGAGCTTTACCTGCTTTCTCCCTGTACTTCTGAACCAAGCTTGTGCCATGGAGGTCTGCTTGCTGTTGCTACCAGGCCTGTAGCCAGTGCTCTGCAGGCAGGGACAGCTCAGCTTGCTGCGCCTGTGGCTCAGGGCCACCTCTTCCTGGTCCATCCATAACTGTGAATTGTGCCATCCCCAGCACACTCCATCATGCTTAGAGCTGCAAAGATGGCAAAGGGTCTGGAGGGGAAAATGAGGAGAGGCTGAGGTCCCTGGGTTTGTTCAGCCCAGAGCAGAGGAGGCTGAGGGGAGACCTCATGGCAGCTACAGCTCCTCACAGGGAGCAGGGAACAGCATGGAGCTGCATTGGGAGGGATGGTCTGTTTGGGTGTAAGGAACAGATTCCCCAGGGTAGTGGTCACAGCACTGAGCTGCTGGAGTCCTAAAAACATCTAGACAACACTCTCAAACATAGGGTTTGGATTTTGGGTGGTCCTGTGTAGAGCCAGGAGCTGGACTCCGTGATCCCTGTGTGTCATCCAACTTGGGATGTTCTATGACTCTACAAAAGTTGCTCGAGCCTTAAGCAACCACTGTGTCACAATCGGTATTTACCAAATGACTAAAGTAGAGCAGGCTTTCTCACAACCAGCTCTATTTATAAGACCCTATGCAAATGCCAAAGAATCTTTTTATTTGTCAAAACGATCTTCAGCAAAGGAGGCTCAGTGGAGCATTTGCATTTTGGGATAAAGCCTGGGGACAAGGCTCTCCCCAGCTTCTTGTGTGAACAGGACAGCTGGCTCCCTGCAACCTGCAAGGCGATTTTGGAGCCAAGCCCTGTCCCAGCAGTGCTGCCATTCAGGTGAGAGCTCTCAGGCACCCGATATGCCCCAGGGTACAGTGTGGGTTATGGTTATCCTTCAACTGGGAAAACAATTGGCTTTAAAGCTACGCAATTGGTGACATAGGCATTGAAGTTACATCTCCAGAGCCAAAAAGAAGGAGAATCTGTGGAGGCAGGGAAGGTGGGCAGTGAGTGGCCCAGCGGAGACATGGGCTGGGCAACGGAAAGCAGGAGAGCAGAGCGAGAATGGCCACATTTCTGAACCCAGCTCCTCCCCTGCCACCGCCCCACAGCTCAGTTTCAGAAACACGGAGGCAATTCACTGTCAAAAGACTTGTGTGTCCTCGGGTTTCAGTTGGCTTGCCTTTCTGCCAGGCGGGAGCACACGTGGAGCCCTGCAGAAGAGAGGCGTGGGGCTTATCCGAAATGTTTTGTTCCCAATGTCTCCTTCATCTTTTGGCTTGTGATTCCCCTGCACAAATTTGCGTGGTGGCTGGGAAAGAAAAAAGTGAAAACATGGCTGGATGCCAGACGCTCTCCCCTGTCCCATAGGATATATATATATATATTTAAATTAATGACTTTAAACGAACCCTCCCCCACTGCACTCATTGCTGTGACATCACTCCCAAGTGACGCCCAAGTCTAAATACGGCTGTAAACAGGAATCGTCCCCACGGGAGTCACGCTGGCTATAAATCCAGCAGCAGAGGCTTGCTGAGCAGAAGAGAGGCTACAGCTTCCTGTCGGCTGGGGATGGTGAGGAAGCTCTGCTGGGTACTGCTGGGCATGCAGCTGCCGAAACAGGGAAACTGAGGCAGGCGCTGCTGGGAGGGGCAGGGCTCGGGAAAGGAGTTGTGCCCTGCCTCGGCCAGAGGCCACTGGGGAAGAGGGAGCTGCTGGATACAGGGATGCCTAAACTGGGGCTCAGCGAGCATAATCCCTCCAATCTCAGCCTTGGCAATAACCCCAGCCCCTTTCTGTAGTGCCTGACCCCACCATCCAGGAGAAATGGCCACAGAGAAGTCAGTGACTCCTACTGAGGAGCAGCTGGAGATCCTGGAGTACAATTTTTGCAAGGTGAACAAGCATCCTGATCCCACCACGCTGTGCCTCATTGCAGCTGAGACCGGGCTTTCTGAAGAGCAGACCCTGGTGAGTGTGCACCCCTTAGCCTCCCCTTGGCGCTGGCCCTGCTCTCCCCACACGTGCTTCTGCACCCTACACACCTCCTGCCTTCTCTGTCCTCTGTTCTTCATCATACACCCTGTATCTTCTGCCCCCACAAACTTCCTGCTGTACCTCTCATGCTACCCTATCACCACCTGCACCCCTTTGTGACCCACATATTCCCTCCTTACACTCTTATGCTGCACATTACTGCATCACGTGTACTGCACCCACAAGCCTTCTTTGCATTACCTACCCCACACTGCACCCATGGAGCCCTGCTGAACCTCACCTCCTCCCTGCACCCCACTAGTTCCTGCCTCTGCATCCCCAAAGCCTCTTCCCCTGTAACTGCAGCCACCTGGGCTTCCCAAATCACAGCTGGATGCCCTGTTGGTTTTCTTGTGGCCCCAATGTCCCAACCTCAGGCTGGGCTGGGCGGTTAGCACTTTCAGCACCTGCTGTGTGTTACTAGCTGGCAGCAGGGCCATGCATGCTGGCCATTCCTTCCAACCTAATAGTCCTCATAGTTCCTTCTGAGAATCCCAGGTACCCAAATGACCGTTGATTTTGTGGTAAGAAGAAATTGCGGTCATTTTAAAACAGATGCAGGATAGATACAGTTCCTGCAGGATGTGCTGTGGGACATACCCAAGCTGCACCAGCTCTCCATCACTGCAGTTAGATAGTCCAGCATCCCTGAATGTTATGTTAGGAAAATCTGTCAGCCTCTCTGAGAGACATGAAGGCCTCTAACTGTGCCTCCAGGGAGAGGCTGACTCTGCTTGGGACTTGCTGAGTGCCTTGTGCTCCATCTGACTGCCTGCTGGGTCTCAAAGCCAACCAGCTCCTTCCCAACACCAGGCTGCAGAGCACCTCTTGTTTTGATGCAGATGCGTTATGAACTCCTAGACCCATAGCAGGTTTCCTGGGTATAGAAATCAAACACACACAAAAGTTAGCAGCATTTTGCAGAGTTGCCAAGCCTGGTTCTCCCTTGGCAAAGCCAAGGGATAGGAGAGGCAAGCAAGCAATGCCAGTATTTAGCCTGTTCCAGGGAAGGATGCTGGGTGTAACATCCAGGGTGCTCCCAGAAATCTGAAGATGAAGGTCACGTTAGGAATAGGATCAGGATTGAGCTGCAATGTGCCTGCATTGCGTATGGCACAGACTCACCACTTCTGTCACTCGGAGTGCTTTATTGGCCAGATATAGCAAGCATTTTAATGCCAGTAAAATGAAGATGCAGATGTACTGAGTCAACAGGACATGATGGTTTGGGACAGGAAGTGAAATTTTTTAGGAGGCAGGCAGGCAATCAGCTCACTGGACGCAGTCTAAGGCAGAGCTAGCACGAGAGCCACTTGCACTGAACACCATGGTTGTATCATTAGTGACTGGAATGACTTCAAAAATAGCTGTGAACAAATATAGCAACAGAATGAGCAGTAACAAAGCATGTCACAGGCTCATGCCTAAAGACAAGCCTGAGCTGTGCTTCCAGCACATGAGTTATACTTCTTACGGAGGTGGTGTGGCTTTACCCAACTGCTTTTTTCCAGCATTTCAAATTGCAGCTGAGCTGAAGTGGCACCAGCAGGTCTGGGGCTGGGTTAGAGATGCCAGGTCATAAAGAATAATGTAGCAATTAATATTACTTGAAAACTAAGATAAACTTTAACCCACCTTAAAAATCTGTTTGTCCTTAAATCTGCAGAGTGTCACTGTGTTTTTCCTCTCAGTCTTCCTGAAGCAAGTTAACTTTTAGTTCCTGTCATTTTGGGACCTGCGGTGACTGTTTCACTGCTACAACCATTTATACAGACACTATCCAGGAGGTTTAGCCTACTTACTCTGTTTGCAAAACAAATCTGGACTCACAGCAATAAAATGAGGACTCACCCAGGTTGTCAAGGTCTGAAAAGGCCTGAAAGAGATGCACTGACATTTGACAAAACCTTTTGGTTATGAGCACCTTGCTAAAAGCACCACCCTGAGTTTCCTTCACCTCATTCCACATGCTGGCCCCATCTGCACCTTTTGCAAGGCTTTCTGAATGTTTGCTCAGCCCACTGCACTCAATCTCTTTGGTTTTTTTTTTCCTTCCAGAAATGGTTCAAGCAGCGCCTGGCAGAGTGGAGGAAGTCTGAAGGGCTGCCCTCGGAATGTGGGTCTGTCAGGGACTAGAGGATGCTGCTCCTGGCCCCATCCATGCTGTAAATGATGGTGAAGATCTTCAGAGTGGGTTTACTTGGGGTTCTTCTGTCACAAAAGGTTTCAAGATACAAAGCAATACCCTGATATTTAACATAATTTTTATTTATAGAAGATTATATATATATAATATGTATGTATATGTGTATACAGCTTCTGACGGCTACATAACTTGTCTAGCAATTCCCATTAATAGCAGCTGCACAGGCCAGGAAATCTCATGCCCTTGTCCTGGGCTCATGGAAAAGCTGCCATGAAACATTCAAGCACAGGAGGGAGGAATAGAGATTTCTTTTCCCTATTATTCCAAGAGGCAAAACATGCATGCTAGCTTTAGTATATAGAACATCCAGAGAGGAGGGCAATTGGAAAACTTGATGTCTTGTTCTTGTGATGTCATGGTTAGTTTAAGGTGCCCATGCCAGCTCTGGATATTGACAAGCTAAGGACCTACATCATTAACAGACTGAGCCAAGATCCCTTGAATGTATGTCTCACATTTCTGTTAAAGATCACCGAAGAGAGAGAACTGGTCTTTTCTTTGTCCAAAGTGTGAATAAAAACCAAAGATTTTTGGTGAGAGATGCTGTGTTGTGTCCCTGCCCATATGCCCTGCCCCAGGAACAGAAGGCACACTCCTCTGGGTGGACAACACTTCTCCAAGACAGAGTCAGCAGGCTCTGTGTTTTTCCCCTCTTGCCACAGAGTTGGGCAACCTCTGGTTCTAGAGCACTCTCCATCCATCCACAGCAGCCCATGCAGCCCTGCACACACCCCAGGTGTGGGGTAGCAAGATGCTGGTCAGGGGGTTCCCTGCAGGGTCAGAGACCAGCTGCCAGCCCCTTTATGGCTGTTCACAAGCCAGAGTGACAGTGCTGGGGCTCTCCACACCTGGGGCTCTCCACAGTTTCCGGTCCATTCTGGTATAGGACAGACTGAAAAGTAACAAGCATTATTACCTAGTGACCTTACCTTGTGCAATAGGGATCAAAATTCTCTCTTTAGTGGATCAGTGAGTCAATTAGTGGATCCTCTGATAAATCCTTTTCTAGTTTGTAGTCACCTGCCTCTACTACTCCTGAAGGAATCAGCTTAACGCAGGGAAGATTAAGATACACTGACTGGCACTTAAACTACCATGTGCTTAGGATAATCCTTATTTTTGCTTATTCATTTCTTCTCCTGCAATGGTATGTTCATTTTATCCCTTGCTGGAGAGCATCACTTTCATGTCAGTATCTCCAGCCTACTGCCAATGCTTGGATTGCCAATGCCAAGCACACTAAACTCACTGGAAACAGATAAAATCATTTTCTCCTGTGCTATGTCCTACTGTACTGCTCCCATACAATCCAGCAGCCAAACTGACTCACCCTTGGACCCAACTGAAGCTCCAGGTTTGCCCTGGAGAACGTGGCACTAATACCCATACCCAATAACGCCGCTATTCTTGGGCATGGCAGAGATGTTGTAGCATCCCATGAGAGGGTCTAGATTGTCTCTTGGTTTCCCCATATTAGCCTGGTAAGGACAGTAAGGGTGTGAAATGTGCCTTTTAAAACATACAAACGCATTATGTCCCTGTTGAGATCATTCTTCCCTGTCTAGGAAAGGACACACTCAGCCCATGTCTCCCCACAGCTGTAAAGGGCTGCTGACTTTATGCTGAGCGCTCACCTTATTAGGCACTGAATTTCCTAATGCTGTGCAGGTGGTTGCTGTCAGCTTGAAAAGGACCTTCAAGTAATGAGTCTGGTTTTACAGTTCCCAAGGGATGTGCAGAAAGGGTCATTTCATTACACCTCCGAAACCCCTGCAGGGGTTTCATGATTGCATTTTTCTTGCTACACCATTACCACCTAACTATACCACAGGTATGACAGTAGAAATAATAATAATGTTACGGTCAGGGTGTGCCACAGAAAGTGGGTGAGGTTTTACAGCACGTTAGTGGTAACTCTCACGTGCCCAGGGCAAATTTGGAGTTGCTCATCCTGTATGGAGGGAGAGCGATGGTGTGAACTCTCCCTTGGTGGGAGAGGGTACCAGGGCAGTCATAACAGCACAGCAGGACAGTGGGTTTGTGGAGACTTTTTGGAGCACGGTGACACCCATTCACTCTGGTATGTTTAAGGGTTCTTTCTCTTTCCAACTAACTTTTCATCAGCTTAATCCAGTGAACTCAACAGCCCACAGATTTTTGTGCTCTCTCTGATTGCAGAGACATGAATTTGCAAACCTGCTCTCACTGCAAGGTTCTTTTGGGACATGACAGGGAGAGGGAGAAAGCATGTTTCTGTTTCATAACTTGCCAGGCAACCCCAGCAGGTAGGTTGGATGATTAGCCAGCCTAGGCTGCCCAAACAAACAGAAACACCTGTTATCAACGCTTTCATAGATTACTGAAAGGTACGATGGGGATAGCACTCTTCCCACAGGGCTTTAGGAGCAAAGGTGAAGACATATTCCTTATAGGGCTTAAAAACTTTGCAATTATATTTCAGTCCATTGAGTATAGATGTCTTAGATGCTACAGAAACGCAAGGATATATACCATTTGTACCCCAGGATCATGTATTATGCAGCACTGAAAATGTTCATACTGAATATTCACCAGAACAAAACCATTCATCTAGCAGAGTTATCACAGTCTGTTCCTGATGATAAGCGTCCCAGGCCTGGAGCAATCGCGTGATGTGGGCAGCTGTGGCAGTCCCCACCATGCAAAAAACACAGCAGGTGGGGCATTGCTTTGCTGCTTAATATCACCTGGCTGAAAATTCTCAGGGTACACAGCCCCGGCAAATGTTTGTTAGACGACAGCTCAGCACCACAAAGACCTTTGTGTTGGCAAGCTGCTGCTAGGGCATCTCTCTGCAGACCCCCTGCAAGATGCCTACTGACTTATCTCCCTGTCACACCTACCTGCTGCAGGCAATGCTGCAAGCACAGCTGCCTGGCACCTTGGTGGGAACTGCTTGCAGGACGCTGGCCCCCTGCCTCCATGTCAAGACAAGACATGCTCAGGAAAGCAGTACTCTTTTCAGGAGCCAAACAACAGTTTCAGCAGTTTCTGCCAATTGGCTCTTCAAGAGCTTTTCCTTGCAAAGGTGCAAGGGGGTAAAGGATAACTGCACAAAGTCCACCTCTAGACTTGCTGCATTACAGAGCTGGCGTTTTCTCTGCAGCAGGCTCATCAGTTTGCATACACAGTGAGCGCAGCCACATCCAAACCAAACATCAAGCACCACCCCGCAGCCCTGCTTGGACACAGCTTTGCAAAGGCTGTCTCAAGATCCATCTAAGGGAGGAGTCACATGTATCTCAGTCAGGTCCCTCAACTCATGTGATGATCATAAAGCCTTCTCCAGTTCTAGGAAGATGAGGGTTTTTTTTTGTTTGTTTTTATGGTGTCAAGAGCTACGAACAGGCAAACATCCCCACATACGATGGTACCTTCAGCAGTCCTGCAACCTGAAGGAATTAAGCAACACCACTGACAAGAGGAGAGCCCCAGGAAAACATTTGTCATTTGATCCTGCTTATGCTTTCCAGGAGGGAAAATGAAGTCTTGCTGCAGACGGGCACAGAAATACCCCCCTTCTGCTGCCCAAACTGCTTTTGAGTTCAATCTCTTGTAAAGCTGTGGAGAGCAATGAAGTTGGCAGGGACAACCCAGGGGTACTCAGGTGCATGCAATACACCTGAGTAACTGGAAGGGGTGGAGCCAGGATCCACTCCTTCCCAGACCTCATTTAAGGGTTGGCAGTGCAAGCAATGGTTTCTTGCTGGAGTTCCCTACCTGAGTACTTTTGAAGGTAAGCAGATTCTTTTCTTTGTTTCTATGCCTGTTACATTTGAGGGAATCTTCACTTGCTCCAGCCTAGGACTTTGCTATTCTACTGTTACTGCTATACTTTCTGTTGCTTTACAGCACCCCACAATAGCTTGCCCACTTGGCTACCAGGAGGTACCACTGGCTCACAGTGAGCCTGCAGTCAACAGCACCCCCAGGACCTTCCTGCTAAACTGCTACCTAGCCACTCATTTCTGATCTGCACCTGTGTCTGGCATTGTTCTGGCCCAGGTGCAGCATGTTTAATATTTTCTTTTGTTGTTCCTTCATGCTTGCTAACTGTCTAGTGCTCCAGTGTATCAGATTTCTCTGCAAAGGCCTTTCTTTCCTTCAGGAACTCAACAGCACTTTCCAGTTTAGTGTTATCAGCAAACTTGTTAAGGGTGTATTCTACTCCTGCAACCAGATCACTGATAAAAGTGGTGAACACAAGTGGCTCTAGAATGGAACATTGGGGGAATACTGCTAGCAATCAGCTCACAACTAGTTGTAGACCCATCCACTACAACCCTTTGAGCTCTGTTATTCATCCAGCTCATCACCTGGCATGTCATGGGTATCTGACAGATGAACAATTTGTTCAGGGGGATGCTGTGAGTGACAGTATTATAGGTCTTAGTAAAAATCCAGAAAGATTACATGCACTGCCTTTCTTTCATCCACGAAGTGGGTGGTCATACAATAGAAGATCAGATTGCTAAGGCAGGAATTTTTTTTGATGAATCTATGTTGACTATGCCTAATAATACCTTTGTTCTTTAACTGCCTCTTAATAACATCTAGGACATAACTTTTCCAGGTACTTAGGTTAGACCAACAGGTCTGTAGTCCCCTGGGTTTTCTTTTGTGCCCTTCTTGTAGATCAGTATAATGCTGTTCGGTAAATTGCTGAGAGGGGTCCAGCTATAACATCTGCTACGTCTTTCAGTACTCCGGGGTCAGGCCCCATGTAGTTCTTGTCTCATGTGATACAGCTTGTCTCTTACAATTTCAGTACACAGCTTCCCTTTTGAAAGGAAAGGCAGGCACTGTTTGTAATGAGGAGCAGGGAGAAAGGCAAAACCGAGCATTGTTTCCTCTGTGTTTTGCTGGTCCAGTGTAAATCCCCAAGTAAGCCATACCCAAGGGCACAGCCTGGACATCCAGCCAGGAAGTGGGAGCTGGATTTCTTACCTGACACGTGAATGTGTAGGCAAATGGCAAGAAACAGCAAAGACCAGATAAACTGAATTTAAATACTTGGTAACATCTGCAACCTGGGCTGCCTGCCCTTCAGTGTGAAGTAACAAGGCTGCGAAGTCTGTGTATCTCCTTAGGATACAACCACTTGACAGTTCTTTGTATTGTTTTCCCTGGGTTGGTATCCTTGGTCCCTTCCCAGTGCAACTGCATAGCAATGCACTTGCACATGCTATGGCAACTGCTCCTGACTGCAGGGTGCCAGCAGCTGAGGCTGCTGGATGGAGCACAGGCACTGTTCTGGATGACCAACACCACCACTAACCCACAGCTCCCAGTGGCCCAATGCAAGTACCCATTCCCTTTAAACACCATTTCACTGTCCCAGAAGGGCCAGCTGTGTCATTTCTTGTTGAGGTAAATGAAGCCGAGACCAGTGGTTAGAGTAAAATGTTCTGCTTTATGCATCAGTTCCAAAAGACAAATCTACAAAACCCTTGTATAATAAATTTAATTACAAAAAGAGTTTTTCGCAGCACTCCTTGGACTCAATCACATGACCAGAGTATAGTTACAGGGATACTAATACTGGAAAAGTAATGCACCTCTGCAACTCATCTTCCTCATCTGCTATGCTAACAGAAATCACTTAAAAAAAAAAAAGTTAAATTTCTCACCCATAAGACTGCTTGCTGTAGCACAATCTGAACTAAACCAAATAAGACACTTAGACTGATGGAATCCTCCACTCTGGTACCACCTTAACTGCTTTCCATCACTACTTTAAATTATACTGTTCTAGTTTTTCCCTGTAAGCAAAGAAATACTTAATGTCTTACTGCCTTTGTTTTCTTGTTCTTATCCACTTATCCAAAGAAGTTGCAACCTGCCCAATTTCCAGGAATTACCAAGTTGCCACTCTCTTAAAAAGAAACTTCTGACACTCTTGAGAAGTATGGTCTCATTTCTAACAGAACAATACTGCTAACAGTTCTCTAAAACCTGTTACCTATAATAATTTAAACCTGAGGCATCAGGACAGTTTACTCACTGGATATAACTCTGTTTCATTAAAATCAATATTTGACTCTGACCTAGCAAGATGCCATCTTAGCTTAAGCTATAAATATCATTAACTCTGCTACCTGAGAGTTTCATTTTCCCCTATAAATATGCCACAAATATATTATTTTCCAGAGGTATTTTCAAAATGCTACAAAAACAGATTTTCCTACCAACTAGACATGATTTTCAGAGGAACTACAAAAGGAAAACTATCTTTACACTTCTGTTACCATGTGGCAAACTGACTGTATATGAGCACCCCATCTTCCACAGCTGCAAATACTGTGTTGTAGGAAAAGAGCTGTCACTGCACTTCCAAAACCAGCTGTGCTATCAGCTCTTTGGCATCCTTCATGCTGGAGGAGATCTCTGAGCCGTCCTCTGCCACGTGGGTACCAAGCAAGAACATCTTCCTCTTGTCTCCGATATCAGACAGTGCCAGAGCATCGTAGATATCTGTGATACAATACGCACCTTCAAGGTCCTAATAGCAAAACAAGTCAATCAAAACAAGCCTATTAGTTGCAACAGGGAGGGGAAGGGTCTCAAAAATCTCTGAGGGCATTGTTCTTATGTACCTCTATGAGATCAAGTTTCCATGCCCTAAAATGCTTTGGAAACAAAATGCTTATCCTTAACTTTTTCCCAAAGAAATAACAAGAAGCAAATCTACATCCTTATTTCAGTAAGACCTGCATCTTAAAGATCTAAAACTCAACTTCAGATTACTTCACTCTGTGGTCAACAGGTACCCTCAGAAGGCTCCCCCCCCCCCCATCCACGTTGCTTTAACTGAAGAGCTTTGTTGCTGTTTTCAGAGCCGCAGCCAGTCAAAGTTCAGCTAGGCACAAGGAACCCCTACCTGCTTGTTGGCTAGAACCACCACTGGCAGGGTGGAGTTGTTCTGGATCAGTTGATGAAGTAGCTCTTTTGCCACAGGCAGTCGGGCATGATCAGCTGAATCCACGACATAGATGAGCAACAGCACTTTGGACAGGTACATCTTCCAGTATGAACGCAGAGATTCACTGCCCCCAACTGGAAGAGCAAACAGCAGCACAAAATTCACCAAGTAACCCAAACAGCATCGCACCCGTAAGTGCAGGCAGCAGGCCCTGGGGTGAAAACCCAAGGTATCGAGCCTACTGTATGCGAGACTGGAAATAGCTTTATTCTCCCCATCTGAGTCCCATGCAGGCTTATGTGTATGCTCAGAAAAAATCTTTTATAAGTTCTGGAGGTTTGTTTTTTATGGTTGCTTTCTGCCTTGTAGGTTCTTGCTCTCAAGCTAGAAGGGAGAGCAGAAGCAGGTTCAGTGTCCATAATGTGTGTGAGAATGTCCCCATATAATCAGTCTCCACATGCCCCTCACAAAACAAAGGAGCCTACAATTTCCAAGAGAGAAATTTAACCCTAGAGTGGAAAGGGCTCTCATTAGATCTGTGTTATGTCAGGGACTAATTCAAAACTCCCATGGCTTTCACGCTGTCAAAGCTGCAGAGGTACCTAGGAAGAAATAAAAATCAAGTTCAAGCAGACTCTTTGAGCTGTCCTTAGGTGGCAGGAGTAATCTTTGCACAGATTGTGTTTCTACCAGGTCTCTTCTCTGCTGACTAAGCCTTTCACATTCAAAACAATGGCTTATAACCATATGAAGCCACATGTCTAAGACTGCTGTTACCATCTGAGGACAATCTGGTGGCCTGTAGAATTTTAACAGAGGCAGGAATAGCCTACAGTATTACTAAGCACTTCAGGCATATTTTCAGCTCTCCAGATCTGTCCCATTCCTTCCAGGAAAAGTTTGGGGGGAAGAGAGGTTCTCTGCAGAACAATACGCTCAAGAGTCATGAGTGACTTGACTCCAAATGTAACAAACTTCCAAAGTATTGTACTTGGGGTTTCCTATGATAGCTTCCTGCCTTATTTAGGAATTCTTCAAAACTGACATGTTAGCTAGCTTATTTTTAATGCCCTAAGTGAATTTGTTCTCTTTCAAAACAATTTTGCTTTGACTTAAGTCAAAATGATTTAGCAATTCCAAGAATGCACAAAGCAAAGCAACATTTCCCTGCTAGGGAGTATGTGCCTGTTCTAATCATAGAATCATCAAATCCTTAAGAGTTGGATGGGACTTTTAAAGCCCATCTACTCCAACCTCTTTGTAGTGAACAGGGACACCTACAGCTACATCAGGTTGCTCAGAGCCCCATCCAGTCTGGCCTTTAATGTCTCCAGGGATGGGCCTTTGCACCACCCCTCTGGGCAACCTGTGCCAGTGCCTCACCATCCTCACTGTAAGACTTTTTCCTCATATGCAACTTAATTTTTCCCTCTTTTACTTTTCTTCATCAGTTCCAGCATACCTGCAGGCAGAACTGAGATCTGCCACTGTTGGAATAAGCCAAAGGGCCATGACTGACATATTCTTGGGGCTGATGCCTCCGACAGTACTGCGATATTTTATAGGCTCCCCACTATTTCCTTTGTTCAGTGCATTCATACATAGCATAAACCAGGGGTCAGCAACTTACAGTTAAAGTTTTTCTTTCCTAAACCAGTAGCAATACAGCAGAAGCCAGGCTCTCCTACACCTTGCAGAGGCAAGATTTGACCCACTTATCTATATAATGGTACAAAGAAAAGGAACAATATTCCGTCTGTCCAGGCCAGCAAGATAAAAATCCTGCTGTCTGCTGATCACAGTACGCCACATAATCACAGCGTAGGCTGCTAACCCCTGCTACAGGCAATGGTACAGACTGAGTAAGTAACCAGATTAGAGCACCATGCAGATTTACCTGGCTGAAACTGGCCTGAGACATTTCATCTCCCATGAATCAGACTGCAGCCATCGCATCTCAGTCACTACCAACCTGGACCAGAGAGGGAAGGATGACTCAGAAACAACACGTTCTGTTGTGATGTGTGTTGTACTGGGCCTGAGCAATCCCCAAGCAGGTGCAGAAGTACTGTGGGCTTTTTCAGGCTTAGCTACTACAGAGCACCTCATTCCTAGCAACAATATTGGGAAATACTGGTGTCTGTCTGATAGGTACAAGGAAAGGGGTACAGAATAGGAGCATATCTGAAGCATTTCCCTAAAATGCTTCACAGACTCCTACAGTAGTAGTACTGGGGATTATACTCTGCCATAGAGGCTCCATCTTCCCATCCTAAACACTTACCCACATGCCTGGGTGCAGCACAACTCCTGCTGACAGCAGTACTGAGGTGTACCTGGGCTAGTTGCCAAGTAAGCCAGCCAAGTGCCGGTATGAAAAGCAGCAGGAAGGGAAGCACGTGGCCTCCACAGCAGGCTAGCAAGGATGTCAGCCCTCAGTACCAGGGACTGATGGAATCCAGGGCCCCTGTCTCCCCTACCACCTCCTATCGAGGCTCTGGAACAAAAGGCGTGCAAACCTTTCCTTCCCACCTTCTTTCCCCTTGCTATTTCTCTTCTATGCTTGCTCACGTCAGGCTTGAGCACCAACGGGAAGCTGTTCAAGGAACAGCGGCCGCGCAGGGACACCTCTGCTTTGGATAGGCTTGTTGCCATCGCGTTTAGCAGCACTGTCTGAGAGCAGAGCTCCCCCCGGGCAGACCTCCCCCGACAGCAGGCCGTAATCTTCTTATATCAGCAGGGTCGGGCAGCAGAATCTCCAAGAAGAAAACAGCCCCAGCTCCGTGTTACGAGAGAAGGAGACAGGACGGCCGTACAACAGGGGGCTGAGCCCTGGATGCGGGACGGGAGCACCTGCCGCGCTCGGCACGAACGCAGCTCACTCACTCTCCAGGAACTCCATCTGGCTCTCCCCGCTGTTGATGCAGACGGCGTTGAAGCCCTCGGTGGGCGCCACGCTGCGCTTCACCTGGTTGGTGGCCAGCGAGTGGAGCACGCTGCTCTTCCCCGCCCCGTCCAGGCCCAGCACCAGGATCTGCCTGCCGGCTCCCTTCACCTGCGAAAGGGAGGGAAGCGCGCCCTGTCAGCCGGCCGGGGCCTACCCGCCCCCCCGGAGCTCACCGCGGCCGGCCGCCCCGTACCTGCTCGGCGGCGGCACCGACGGCGGCG
>JAOWBP010002392.1:16797057-16827309 GCA_028571105.1 Tragopan temminckii | reverse complement strand
GCACAACAAGGTTGCAGAACTCAAAACTCAGAGCTGACCTCAGCAGATGTATCTCTGTTTGGCCAGAGTAGAAGTGTTTATGCCACAATTTGCCTGATGCAAGATTCAAAATAGTTTACTGTTCATAGAATCACAGAACATCTCAAGTTGGAAGGGACCAGTAAGGATCATGGAGTCCAACTCCTGGCAAACAGGCCTTAGCTGTGGTCAGTTCACAAGATACACAACCATCCTTTTCATCCCGACTGTTAGATCTAGGCAAACAGTTACCTGTTTGGAGTTGCTCAGTACAACCCTGAACATTGTCTGGTCCACTGGAAGGATTTCTTGCTTTGATCTGTTTTGCATTGTTCACAGCAGACAAATAATAGAGCTTTTTCTAATGTCATTTCAAATTACTGCAGAGATTTCCAGATAGTGCTTGTCTCCAAAGGAAGGAGTGCCTGCAAATCGATCTGTTGTGTTTGGCCTCCTTGCACTCTATCTGGCCAGAAAGCTGAAACTCTCAGCGCAGCAGATTCTTGCATTAAAGATATGAGTTTACATTTATTTTTTGTTACATATATTATACTATATTACTTTACTAATCATTTCATATATCACATCATATAATATGCATTAGTTGAGTTTATTTAACTAATAAAAATGTAGATTTAATTCATAGGATTTTATATGATTTTATTTCACAAGATTGGAGGTATCTGATGACATCCTTATATTATTTAGTCCTTTCATTACCTAGTCCAGCCTCTGTTAGCCAAAGAAATTCTGTCAGCATCTCATCTTGAGGGAGGGGAGAAATTTAATATTTAATGGAGACAAGAGGATAGATTATCCACAAAGCATATTACATTCTTCCTCTTGAATCACAGTTTCTTTTCCTTTTGCCTCTTCAGGAATGCAAGGTATAAGACAGACAACAACGCTGTCAGTGCATTTCAAAGCCCTGCCGTGATTTTTATAAAATCACACCGACAGCTCACATTTGGTTTGAGTTCCTCTGCAACTCCCCCAGTACTTTTCTGCAGTACTGCTCAGACAATTATTTTCCATTCATAAAAAAATCATAGACTTCATTCTCACAAGATCTTTAATTCCATCCATCTAGCTTGGCAAGGGGAATTTGACTTCTCTAACGAAAAGTGCTACACCTGTCTTTTATCATATTTTACCCTTGTTGATTTCAGACCTCCTCTCCAGATTGACAAATCATGCTGAACTTCTAATCCTTTCTGTCAAAGCACTTGTGATCTGCCCCTGCAAATTACGAGGGCTGCTTCTAAAGTGGTGCCTATGTGGGAGGCATGCAGTTTCTTGTTCATGCTAGTGAAAATGCACAGCTATGGTAGTGACTGTGTTGGAAAACAGTGTTTTGTAGCAAAGAATTTGCTTTATCGAATAGTGTTCTTGTGCTCTTTGTAGCTCTTGGAGTTTCCACAGAAATAAATAGGAGATATTAGTTTCCTAAACAGCAAGCTCCTTGAGTCCTTTGTCCAAATAATTACTAGAAATTTCAAATTGCAATTGGCCTGGGATGAACACGTTGGAGATGCATCTGTATAGCTCTTACATTTTGACAGTTTGACAGTAAACCACTGATAACTATCCTCTTTTTTCCTTCTTTTAAATTTTTTAAAGGACATTTTAACAAGAGCCTATTCTGTGCTATGATTCCTGACTATGATTTTAAGACTATCATCTGGAACAACCTTGAAACATCTTCTGCCAAGGTGTGTCACACTTATGACTCTGCCCTGATCCCATGGCACAGCAGAATGTTATACTGACTTGAGATAATATCCTTTTGAATAAATCCAGGCCAGACTTAAATGAATTGAATATTTGAATATTTGCAGCACTGAAATGTTCCAGTCATTGCTGGTTTCACTTAACATCCACTGTTGATGGCTCTTATTTATCAGGCTTTTTTTTTTTAATCTTATTTATCATTTTCACATCCAGTTTATACATGAATTATATGGTAGGATGAAAGCAGAGAACAACTGATCTATTGGTTACCCATATGATATCCACTTCTTGCTCCCCATCTCAGAGGCTACCAACGAGAATATCCCTACAGAAAATTGTACTTTTCACATCGAAACTCACAACAAAAATACACCTGAAATAAAGCAAGCTTGGGTATTTCATCCTGCTGCAACCTTCAAAGGCAAGATGTCTTTTTTTTTTTCTCATTATAAAGGGAAATGATTCCCATCCTTCCATCTGTTAGTGAGTGATAGTGCCCTAATAAAGCACAAAACCATGCTAAGACAAATGCATTCACTGCACCAAAAAGCACTTTTCAGAAGATAGAAATTAAAAAGTTCTTTCCATTTTCACAGAATTAACTAAAGAATGAGGGGAAATGCTTTTCAGTTCTATTCTGTGAACTAGTCTTTTCCTTTTTCTGCTAAGTTAAGGGAGCTGTACGAAGCTGTTGTATGCTGATAATTAAAATAAAAGTAATTTCAACTTGATTGAATCTGATACCCAAGTGTCAGAAAGAACGAAGAAGCTGCAATGCCCTCCTCTTCTTTTGCTTAAAGATTTGCTAGACTTTGGATAGCCATTTTGTTTGCTGGGTACCTATCTGGGAGAAATTTTGGAAATTTTCATGAAAAATGTCCAGCTGTTTGCAAGAACAAAACCAAAGACTGATCAAGCCACTGGCCAACATTCTAGCCCACAAGGTAACACTTTGATTCACCACTAATACTTCCCTTCCACTACATGCTGCCACAGCTCTAATCAGGAAAAAACAGGGAGGGGGGCAGGAATTTTCTGCAACAGTTGGGACTGCATCCTCACTGCCAAGCTGGGATCACCTCCAAACCACCATGCATCACTGCCCTTTTTCTTGAAGTGACAGCTCTACATCTCTGCCTCCATGGGCAGTTGGGAAGGATAAAGAGATTTCAAGCATAGGCTGTCAAGCAAAGGGCTTGTGCTGCCCAAAGATGTTCATGAGCAAGAGATGAGCAGAGATCTAGCCAAAAAGACAGTGAACAATTGGACCTTGGCTACAGAGGGCTGCAGAGCTGGGAGGAGGGTCTGGGACCATGGGGTTTCTGAATTCAGAATGAGTCTCACTGATGCTGCTCCCTAAAAGCCCACTATGCTGGTGTCATGGTTCCTATGACAGTGGGAAGGATGAGTCATTGCAATGGCAGACAAAAGGTGTTTGGCACTGAACACTTCCCTGTGTACAGGCACAACTAGGACTTTCCTGTTTACTTTGTATAAACTGTGGGCACAGTTGCTGGAAGTGTATCTTGCATCTCTGCCAGCAGGTGCCATGCACTGTCCAGTGTCCCATCTGCTCAAGGAGCTCATTCTCCCTTCAGATGCACTGCTTTCTTCATCACCTGCTCTTTCATCATTGCCTTTGACATCAGCAATGTGTAGCCTGCCTGCAGGAGCGATTGGGTCTGTTCGCCATCTGTCCTTCCCCTGAGGATGCTTGGATGCTGTTTCATTTATTAAGTGCAGTTTGGATTTCTAGAGTAAGTTCAACATCTTTTGACAGTAAATTGTTCTTGATGTCTTAGAGACACCTCGGTCTCCTTCAGTGACCTCTTGATCTTTCTGTGTGTGGTATTCACCCGTTCTCCTTTCCATTTCATCAGTCTGCATTTGATAACTGAACAACCCCTGAGTTACAATGGTATTACTTTTCTGAAGAGTGCTTGCTATTTATTGTCACTGGAACAGGCTCCCAGGGCAGTGCTCATGACTCTGAGCTGCTGGAGTTCAAGGAGCAGTTAGACAATGCTCTCAGACATATGGTTTGGATTTTGTGTAGTTGTGTCATAGAAATGCTGAATCACGGCCTGAAGCAGTGATTGAGCACCTGGTGGGAAGGCAGGGCCAACCCAGGGGAGCACAGGTGCATGCAATGAACCTGAGTGACCAGAAGGGATGGAGCCAGGATCCACCCCTCCCCAGACCTCATTTAAGGGTTGGCAGTGGAGGCAACAGTATTTCTCTGGAGAGCCCTATCTACCTGAGGTCTTCCCAAGGTAAGCAGTTTTTCTTCCTTTGTTTCTGTATCTATGGCTGCTGCATTTGGGCTTATTCTCTTTTGCTGCAGCCTAGGATTGTGTCACCTTTGTTGTACTTTCCATTGCAGACCCATGTGAAGCTAGGGGTTGGACTCAATGATCTTTGTGAGTCACTTTCAACTCAGGCTATCCTATAAATCTATGATTCCATTTAGGTTTAAAAAAAAAAAAAGACAAGATTATATTTAAGATGATGTATAGAGAAGGAGAGAAGAATAACAAATGAAAACAAAATCTGGAAATGTTTTCACTTGTCCAATTTCTACAGACAAAACTAAGACAAAATTAAGGAGTTGGGCAAATGTATCACTTATCTAAAACTGAATTTTGTTTCCTGTCTTTTCCCTGTTGGGAATGATAGATCTTCTTGAAATTCTCAAATCTCTTCTGAATTTCCCAGACTCATCCTTGCTTCCTGACTCTGCAGCTCTCCCACCAACAAAGCCAAAACAATTCCCTCAGTGTTGCACTTCAGTAGGGAATCACAAATGTACTTTATGTTTTTACTGTTGTTTTGAATTGCGTATTCTTTTTTTTTTTTCTTCCCAGAGAATGCATTCTCTGACTGTGTATTAGTGTTCAGATGCTGAGTTGGTGAACTCCTTTTGTCTTAAGTGAGTGACAGAGATAAATTCTGACTTATTTGTATAAAGGGAAGAAACAATGTGTACTGCAATGTGTACTGTGTGCTCAGAATTAGGGGCAGCAGGCATGATCATATCTGGAAAGGCTGCCTGCAGAGAGCACAGTGTATTTAGAACTATCTGAAATTATTTGTGTAAGTCAATACTGTTTTCCTAACACTGCAAGCAGCATGTGGTAACTCTTCCCCCTTAGGATGCTCTTTTTATCTTCCTGGAACTTCTTCCTTGTGGGTGAGAAAGGGGAAGAAAACTGAAGGGAGACTTTCTCTGTTGCTTAATTAAAATTAAATAAATCCAATCACTTTGCACTGCTGCAGCAATCCAAAATATCTTGCAGAGGCACTTGGAGTCATTGTGCTTGATCTGGTGCACTATCAGTTCTTGTATACAAGAGTGAATTTGTATAGTTATTTTTAAGAGGTTATGTTTGAGCTGGAGGGTCTGTTTGTCCTGGAACAATGCATTCTTTTCTCTTTCTAGAAAACTTTTACACAAAGGCCATGGCAATGTGAGGTCACCTCTATGAAACTTGGAATGCCTCATATAACAGTTTGCTGGGTCCTCTCTATATTCACCAGTAGTCATACAAAGACACGTTAAGGTCAAATGCTAGGGACTCTACCATAGCAACACGTTCACCTTCATGTTACGGAAGCCCCTGATCAGTCAGAACTATGAAATAACAAAAATGGAAACAAAATAGAATAATATTATGTTGCTCAAATCCCACTCTTCCCCTCTTCCATAACAAAGTGCTCCTTCAGATAAATTTCATCTGATGGGATCACATCAAAAGTGATACCTGCTCTTGATTCATGGACTTTGGAGAATCTAATGAACAACTTGTTCCAGAATTTAACTTCTTTTCCAGGTAATAAAGCAAGATATCTCCTATCTTTTCTTAATTTGTCTTGCATCCAGTTCCAGCCATTATATTTGCTTCTGTCAATTGGATCAAACAGGGCCAGAAAAGCAAGTGGGTTCCTAGTATTTGGAGATCACTACCTCTTTGCTAGAATACTTGAGCACAGAGCCTGCTGGGAAGCTTAAAGGAAAGTCACTTTCAAGCCACGGTATCTCTATACAGGTTCAAATGGACCTCATGCCATGTGGATGAGTGGGTGTGGACAATGCTGTAGTCGTGACACTGCAGTGCCTGAGCTGGCTATTCCCTTCAGTGATTCATTGTTTTCACTCTTATCTCCCTCCCAAACCAATTTTGCTGACAAAATTAGCAGCTACCTGCTGTATGCTTAGTGCTACCAAGCACAGCACAGAAGATAATATCAATTCATAATAAATCGAAGCAAACAGACCCCACATTAAGCAGGAAGCAGCTTATACTTGCTTTATTGCATCAAAGTGAATGGTATGCTTTGACTTGTCTAATAGAGGCCATCACAGAGTCTAGTCTGCTGGGAGAAAATTGGAAGTCCATATGTGGATAAGAAAGCATCCAGTGACATTAGGCGCCACCTCTAAAGCTATGTGAGTATCAGCTACAGCATTTGTCTTCCTTCAAATCCCCTTGCATATCATGTAGCTATATGGGCTGAAGCACCATCTGATTCACCCAAGCCACAGAAAAAGTCACATGGGCTGTCCAAGCTTTTCCTTTTGCTACAATCACCTCCATTTCCCAGCTTGCTCAGCATTTGCACTCTGAAAACTGAAACAGCAGAGAGCAGGAATATGCAGCTGAGAAGGACCATGGATTTGCATGCAACTAGTGTAATTGGACAATATAACTGACATTAGGATCCATTAGTTTTGACTTCATACTTTGTAATCTACCCAGATTGCATCTACTTGTAGACAGAATCTGATCCTTTCTGCTCATGGAAGGGCACCAAAATGAGATTTATCTACCAGCAGCAAAATGGAGGCTGACCAACTGAGACTGCTTGGTGTTCATAAGCAGAACATCTGTAGTGACACCAGTGAGCAAGGCCTTAGTTGGATCCTTTCCAGATGTCTTTAAGTCATACTTCAGAGTATATGAGAAATTGCAGAAATGGTCTTCCTTAGGGGCAGTGGTGAAACAATCATCCTAGCTCCAAAATGTTACTTCTACCTTATCTTCTTCCCCTAAATCATGGTCCTCCTGATTAACATCTAAACAGATGCACATTTCAGTCCACAGAGAGGCTCCAGACACAATGCCGTTTCCTTCTTGTCCATTCAAGGTCAGCTTCAGCCCTGTGACACCAGTTTATTTTTTCTAACAAAGCATTACAAAACCCTGGTAATGGGATCGACCTCTGCCTGCAAGCTGCTAATGACTTCCTGGGTGAGTACCCAGGGAATGGATCAACTCTGGTCTGCGTGCCACTGGGAGAATTCATTTGCTGAAAGGGTATTACTCAGCTGACTTCCAGCACTTTTACAGAAAAATGGGGCTAAGCAATGGCTGGGTGAAACCCACAGCTTGCCAGGGGGGCTGGCTGTTGTCAGATGCGATTAAATCTCACAGTGCTGCAGAGCTATTGCGTGTCCCTGGCAGATAGGGTGTTTTCCTTCAACAGTTATTCGGGAGCAAAGTGCATTAAGTACCTTAGGCAAGTATTATTATTAACTTGAATTATTCACCACTGGTTTTGCTATTACTCTATACCTGTGAGGGGGCTCTATGACTCAGAAGGCTGGTTGCAGAATGCACAGACCACAGCATGAAAAGACATAAGCTCATATTTCAAGTGGGTGCAACAAAACAGGTGTAGTCCAAAGAGCAGGGGAAAAGTCAGCACCATCAGAGTTGTGCTGGGCACTGCGAGCTGCACACTTAGTACTTGCAGCCTGGTAAGAGCTGGGAGGTCTTTCACTGGAAATACACAGGGGGGGCATAGGCCAAAGCAGGACTTTGGTGTCACTGTCTGTCTGTATCTGTTGCTTGAAGATGTACAGGGAATCATTTTCATTATGGAACTGTATACCAAATGCATGGCTTTCTCATAAGAAAAAAGATCTGCTTTAAAAAATATTCAAGATAGAATCATAGAATGGCTTAGGCTGAAAGGGACCTTAAAGACCTTCTAGTTCCAGCCCCCTACTGTGGACAGGGTTGTCACTGACTAGATCAGGCCTTGCTTCTAATACTGCTTCAGCTCTCAGCTCACCAGAGAATTCCCTTCTTCCATGAAAAGGTGATGTTCCTCTGCTACCTGTGCTTTGAGGAGGTCTCCCAGTGAAGGCTGACTTCTGCCTGGGCTATGAGCTCCCTTCATCTTCCCCCCACCAATGAAATTCAAATTTACAGCCAGTGGAGTTCTCAAAAACATAAAGAAAGCAGGAAAACCAGAGTCTAGGCTGCTGTGCCAGTGTAACGACTATTATTCTGTCGCACTAGATTTACTCACAAACCCTTCTCCTCATGTCTGATGGATCATCTGGCATATATGCATCCAAACTCAGTGAGTTGGTGTAGCTCCTTGCAGATGGGATTAATCTCATTTCAGGATGAATGTATAAGATGGGGAGATGATTCATTCTCTGTAAGGTATCAGTCTTTACAGTCTTCACAGCTGTGCCATAACTTTCACAAATGGTGCTTTGTTGTTAATTAGCACCTGCTTAATATAAGCAACTATGAAAACAGTAATGTCTTATTGGAACGAATCTCATAAAATTTGGAACTGGGTATCTGGCAGCAAAGAGATGCAGGTATGCTACACCACATTCCTTCTGCCACTCAAAAAGCAGATGAATAAATGGAAGTTTAATGGTAGTGTAAATGGGGAACAATTGTCTGTAGATGGATAGGGTTAAGTTGCAGTTGAGTAACTCAAAAAGGAAGAGGAGAGTAACATTCCAAGACTTATTTCTTTCATCTTCTTTCTCCAGAACCTTCTCTGAGTGGCAATCTTTTTTCCTTCATTCTCACAGAGAAAAGCTATTTTTTTGCTTGTCCAAGGAAATAACAGGCGCCTTCAAAAGCGAAGAACTACATTAAATCGCTTGGGCAGTCAGAGTGATTGGCTCAACTAATCACCTTAAATTTGCAGGAACACCTGGTATGCAGTTTACATCCTGTAAGAAGCAAACTTCCACTAGGAACTGAGTAGAGAAGATTACTAAATCTGCATGGACTTATCAATAGATTGTGCAAGTGTGAGCTCTTTAGCCTTTAACCCCGCAAAATACATCTGCACACACAGAATTTCAGAGTAACAAAGCTTTCAGGTGCTTACAGGAGCTTTGATCCTAAAATAACAGCAAATGGGCGTGATGAGAAGAATCTAATTATCATTACTGTGGATAGAATGAGATTGTCTGACACTAGAAGATGTTCCTGGACTTGAGTCAGTTGTATGCCAGTAAGAATACAAGGATCAGAGACAAACGTGTTGCAAAATGAACTGTAGGCTGGAACTTTCATCCAAAATCCATATTCATGTCAGCTCATTCAAAAACACCACAAGCATGGCACAGAGGGCTTTGCAGGGCTTATTGCAAAGGCTCCTAGCATGTGAAGGAGACAGAAGAAAATGCAGAAACAACTATAGAAGACAATAGGAGTATAGGAAACAGAACCAAAACCATGGATGAATTGTAGCAAACACCCTGAAAGAAAAAATTGAATTTATTTGGTAGAGTACTGATTAAAAGAGGCTTCAGCTGTTTCCAGGCTTTTCCAGGATGCAGGATGCTATGTCCTCCTCAGAAACAAACAAACAAAACATTGCTTCTCATTAAAATGAAAGGGTTGATTTGCAAAATGCAATGTTGCTTCCTAAATTCAAGACAGATTATCTAGATTTGCATGCATAACGTGCTCCAAAATGCAAGGTAATTGGTAGGTGAAAGCCTTGGTATCTCAGACTGATAAGCTCTGATAAAGAAGGTGGATGGCTCAGACTCCCTTTCCTGATCCTCAGCAAATGAGCTGGCTTTTTTTTCTTGAAATCAGTTGTGAAAAAAACGTTGTCTTCCCTGAGGCTCCATCTTCCAGCATGGAAGGTCCTGGGTGGCATGAGAAATCTTTCTCATGTTTATGAAACACAAAGTAAAGGAGAGGGAGTGGATCTCAAAAGATAATCTTGTGAGTAATTTAACAGTGGAGGAACAAATTCCTTCTGTTTTTTTCTCACTACATCTGGCTTTGCTATTATTTTGAGCAGCCCACCAGTACTGAGCAAGCAGAGAATGTGTAGAGTGGGTGGTTTGGTATGGCTCATCTCGTGCATCATCTGCAGCTAACTGTTGGGACTGTATGGAGCTCATAGGCTGCAGGAGATTTAATTAGGAAGAGAAGTATTTTGCTCTGGAGACAGGGATTTTACCTTGAAATGCTGCATTTCTATTGCATGTCTTTGACAATGAACATAAATGTTTTTTTCCTTCTTCCTAAGGACCAATTTTTGGTTTTAGCAAATCTTTTGATACTGCTTCTCATAGCACTTTTCTGGACAGCTGGACACATACATAGAGACATAGAGCTGATACCAAGCACAATATTGGGGAATATTAGTAGATCTCAGTCAGAGGTTTGCCTCTCATAAGGCCAGTTCTTTTCTTCTTTTTATTGATGACATATTACTTTCCTCAGAACTGAAGACAGATCACTTCATTTTTAAATGATGGATCACTTCAATGGCTCACACTTTTGAACTCCCAGAGGAGCAGAGTGGAAGAGTCAATGACTGCTACATTGAAGGTGTATTAGTCACAGCATTAAGGTACATCTGTCTCAGGAGAAATCTTTCATTCCCCAGCTGGGCGAAGATCTTTTAGTGCTTGACTGCAGCTGGTCTCTACCACATTTAGAGAGGTCTAAGAATCCTTGGCTTCATCGTGCCACTAGCAGCCAGTGGCCATCACCTTCCTGACTTGCTGTATCTTCTTACTTTCATGAAACAGCTACCTGGAAAGTACGAACAGCATCTCCATCCAGTAGAGCCCAAGAGGAAAACCTGAGACAAGCCCTGAGACCTCTGATGGTTTCTCCTCATTTGGCCCTGTGCCAGAGACCCTGGAGAGGCTGTAGCCTACTCCCCAAAAGGCTGTATCCCAGAAGCCTGTTCTCCCCTTGTCCAAGCCTTCTGGTGCTGATGATCCAGAGCACTGAGTCTCACAGCTGCCATCTCATAAACCACAGTGGATAGGAGTCTTCTTACCTGGTTTCACAGAATTATAGAGTGGTTGGCTTGGAAGGGACCTTAAAGCCCACCCAGTTCCAATCCTCCTACTGTGGGCTCATTGCCACCCACCAGATCAGGCTGCCCAGTGCACCATCCAGCCTGGCCTCCAGGGATGATGGAGCATCCTCATTCTCTCTGGGCAGATGCGCAGTGCCTCACCACTCTGAGTAAAAAATGTCCCCATAATATCTTATCTAAATCTCCCCTCTTTCAGTTTAATGCCATTCCCCTCATCCTATCAGGGACCCTATTGGAACCTATTATGTGTTTGTCCACATAAAAAGTCACTTTCCCTCCTGTTTATCGGTTCCCTTTAAGTACTGGAAGGCTGCAATGAGGTTTCTTCACAGCCTTCTCTTCTGCAGACTGAACAAACCCAGCTCCCTCAGCCTGTTTTTGTAGGATAGGTGCTCCAGCCCTCTGATAATCTTCATGGGACTTCTCTGGATGCATTCCAACAGTTCTGCATGCTTCCTGTTCAGGGGCCCCAGACTTGGACACAGTACTCCAGATGGAGACTCACAAGAGCAGAGGGGGATAATCACCTCCCTTGCCCTGCTGTCACTCCTCTATTGGTGCAGCCCAGGATGCCATTGGCCTTCTGGGCTGTAAGTAATTTCTGACATCTCCTTCAAGCTCGATATTGCGAAGTTTCTGAACAGGGCCAGGCACCTCCAGATAGGGAATCTTTCCCCCTACCGGGTATCTAGAAGGGAAGAATTGAACCCATCCAGGAGATTATGCATTTGGATGAAATAAGTGTCCTCTCATTCCTGCCCTAATGTGCAGAATCCATCCCTTCAGGAAGTGACCTAACATTAGTCAGTCACCTCATTCCACAGTCATTTTCTAGCAAGAGATTAAAGGACAAAATTTTATTGGGTTCACCTAGGCTTTCTCCAGGATATAGCTAGGCTCTGGTACAATCTCAGGCACCTTCTCTCCACTGACAGAGCACCAGTGGTGGCAGTCTCAACTCCAACCCAACTCTCTGGGCTCATTGAACCCAAGCAGACTTCTTCAGCCCAACTGCCAGCAGTGTATACAAAAGTGTCATCGTGTACAGCTCAGTGGGTCTAATCTCTTCAGAGGAAGTATCCTGGTATGTACCCCTCAGTGCCAGCTATGACCTCTTTAAGACATGCCCGTCAACTCACTCTCTTTCTAAAGCACAGACCAGAAATAGACTGTGGCAGTGACTCAGAAAGGGAGAGAAGAGTCATACTGACTCAAACACCAAAGTGGACCTCTGGAGAATAGCACATGGGACTCTTCTCACTAGCTCTCACAACTCTTCACATCTCATCTGCCAGAGGTCCCTCCCCAAAACCTGCAGCATGCTCAAATGTTGCTTCTGCTCTCTTGATAGAGGAGGTGATACTGTGCTGACTTCGTAGCGTGATTCAAAGGCATCACATCTCCAGTAGGTCCCAACGGTAGTCCCAGCAGCTGAATAACATGGGCAAAGGCTCACTTTGTGGCCTAGTGGGCAAGAAGATAGCAGATCCTAATTAACAGAACCTAAGTGCCAGAGAACAGGGATGTCCCTTTTCTGTCCCTTGAGAATAATCATTTTCTATTTTTCTCGTGTTCTATACATTTTCCTCTTTGTTAGGCAATACAGTTCAGACAATAGGATCATACAGACTCTCTGAATCTAGAAGTATACTGGATGAAATAGAGACGAGGAAGCCAAATTCTGACCCAGCTCATTAGCACTGTGCAAAACTACAGCAAAAGGCTTCCCCAGATGGCATCCACATCTATGTGCTCAAAGCACAGCCTCTGTAGTTTTCTCTCAGGAAATTTCTCTTACCGACTGCTCAGAAGGAAATACCATCTAGCATGCATCAAGGGCAAGGAACCTATGATTAAAAAAAAAAAAAAGGAGAACAGTGCCACTGATCTTTATTTTAAAAAGCCATTTCATGTTTGATCATGGCAAATGAAGGTATATTTCTAAGGTTCACTGAGTAACTGTTAGAGGAAAAAAATAAAGGTACATCACTTTTCTTGGGAAATCAGAGAGATTCTTGAGGCATATTTAATTCACCAGTTTGAGAGCCTCCTGGCAGTATTCCTGATCGTACAAGTAGAAGGTATGTGTGTACACGAATCCCCTGATCTACTTCTAACCTTAATTACTCTAGGGTTAATCCAAGCAAGTCAATTGCTCCAAACTTATGCTGTGATGGCTAAAGTTTCTTCTGAGAATCTAATCATTGTGTAAGCAGCAGAGAGCACACTAATTTTCTGCAGCATCCCTTCCATCACCCCTTCTCATGACACTCCAGTTTCCAGCATGAGATAGCAGAACCATCACTATGAACGTGTAACTGACTGCAGTTCATTGATATGAGCACACCATTTCCTTTATTATTGCCATCTGTGAGCTAATCCCAGCTGACCCTTAATGTGACCCCCTGCACAATGGAACTTCAGCTTCTGCAGTCTGAAATGATGTCTCAAATTTTTGTTGCTAAGTGCAAACTAAGCTAGTCACAAGGCTTTCAGTCCCAAAGAGAGCACATCTCCTCCTCCTTCCTCTCCCACTGAGGTAGTTTATAATTAGCACTGCCCAGCCTGCTTCAGTCACTGTTCTGGAAGCTATTTACAGGCAGGAGTGAACATGTTTCATGTAAACTCGCATCATGTTCTGGGAGGGTACCCCCAGGATCTTATTGGCTGGAACTGCAGTTCACTGGCAGCCCCAATGGTTTTCTCTCTTTCTGTCATGGACCCGACACACCTGTATTGTTCAGTTGTTGTGGACAACAATCCTGATCTAATAAATAGATGGAGAAAGATGCATGTCCCTGGTTATCCTTGAAACCTGAAAAAACCATTAAATTTCCTGAGCAAACTCAAGTTATAAAAATGCATCTGGCAGGACTGGTGTCTTATTTGCTTTGGAAAGGCTGTTGAATCCAGTTTGTTTGGTGCAAAATAACATTTCCCCCTTTTCCCCAAAGGAGATGCCTTATCTAATAGAAATCTGAGGCTGAAATATATTTCAGGTACTCATAATGCAAGCTGGAAGGTGTATCCAATGGGTATTTGAATGTATCAGAAAAGGAGAAGCCAGCAAATCCATCCTAGTAAAGACAACAGACATAATCTGTTCCTGACATTTCTGATTAGCTTTTCTCCTTATGAACACTTTGTTTGAACCTTCTTCTTTTACTTACAGATTCCTTATGCAATTAACACTCATCTCAACATTGCCACTGAGAGCATCTTTTCATTTACTTTTGCAAACAGAAGCCTGAGGTCTGCTCTAATCAAAAGATGCTCTCCAGGCATGTGAAATACATTACCACAATGTGCATTACAAAGAGCAACTGATAAATTACATCAGCCAGTCATTCCCAGGAAGGATTTATTATCAAGGTAGAAGGAACAAATTGTTACAGCAAGAAATGGTTTGTTTTTTTCTTGCTGATTTCTACAAAAGCTCTGTTGCAAGCACAGACTTAAATAGAAGTGTCAAGGGAAAAATACATTGTCATATGTGTGCATACAGAGAAAAGCAGATCAAAAAAGGAATTCTCACAATGCAGTCTTCATTACTGGGTCCAGTTGCTCCCACCACAGATAAAAGATGGATTACTAAATGTGAAGGAAAATGGAAGGGATAAAAATTTATGAAGAAAAATCCCATGAAATATAAAAAAAAATGTTTTAAAAGCAAAAGAATGGATTAAGAATTACTGAAAGAAACTTTTATCAAAGCAATTCACTTCATTTTCTCACCAGATTCTTCAAGACATTTTCATTTTCATTCTGACTGAATTGCAAGAGAACATCAGTACCTGGAGAATCTGCCTGATTTCCTCCTCTTGCTATTTCACCAGGGGAGATCTAGATTGGACATCAGGAAGAATTTCTTCACAGAGAGGTTGGTCAAGCATTGGAACAGGCTGCCCAGGGAAGTGGTGGAGTATTTAAGAGACATGTAGACATAGCACTAAGGGACACAGTTAATACTGGGGCTTAGAAGGTTCGTTTAATGATTGGACTTAGTGATCTTGAAGATCTTTGCCAATCTAAATGATTCTATGATTCTCAGCAAGGCTTGAATAGGAGCACTAATAAATCCTGTTAGGTTCCATATAGCCTTTAATTTCACCAAGGATGCCCAGAAGAAACCACACATCTACACCTAACTTCAGCTGGATAGCATCAGAAATCTATTTTTATTGGGTTCCATAAGAGACCTGTCACATGTGGTAGGGAAAACCAGCATGTAACTCCTATTCCACCTCTCCTTGAGTCTTACAGTGACATCATGAGTCAACCTGTTTTACTTTTGCAGCATGCCTTGTGGTTTTCCAAATGCTGGACTGGCCACTCACCTAGGAAGCCATTCCTGGCTCCCTGCCATCATTTTGCAGGAACCAGCACTCACACAGGAAATCACTTCAGCCTGAGGCAGAGATCCCACTCTGGCATAAATTCTTCCTGTCTCTTAGATGGCATCAATCATTCATAGTCCTGTCCTGAAACGAGCATCTGCTTCCCATTCTCTTCCTTCATTTCTTCCTGACTAATTGATGAAATTGTTGAGCGTAGTTGCCTGGGAAACAGCCATTTCCTTAAGCATTTTTGGCCCCCTTAACAGGAATAAGCAGGAAATCTTTACAGGCACCCTGAAGGGACAGCAAGGTCTAACAGGACTCAGCTTTCATTAGGACAACAGAGGCCAAGACATCAAAATAGAGCCAGACTGTTTCTGAGTTGCCACAGTGTCTAAGGGTAGAGGAGAGTGCAAGAAGAAGTGAGATTGCCTTTCTCATCATATTCAGCATTCACGTGACAAATACACTGTTCTCCATGAAGTTTTCCTTCAAGCAATGTCTATAATGGTTCTCAAATTTGTACCTGTGGTATCTTACAGGTAGAAAGAAATCTTGTGCAAGTCAAAAGCAGGGAACTTTGCAATACCACCGCCTGCCCTCTTCTTCTGCTGCTATTAGGTGCCTGAACTCCCTGGCTGCATGGTTGTGACACTCCTGGGCACCTTGCATGTGACGTGACTAGCACCTCAGCCATCAAGAGACACTGACAAGAGAGCCTGAGCTTTGGCTCTGTGCTGTTTTTCTCCCTCTCAAATGCCTACACATTTATGTGGAAGGCCCAGGCTACACAAGACTTTGCAGTGTGTCAAATCTTGCCTCCCAGAGCAATCTTTTTGGCTTTGTCTCTCCAGAGCTTTTTGATCAAATTTACCACTTCCCTAAGGATGACAAGACTTCAGAGTTAGTTGCATCAGTAAAAGAAGAAAGAAGGAACCAGCCCATCACTATTCCCTTGGTCCAAGACTCTGCATCCTGGGTCACCTCTGCTTTCCCATTTAGAGCCCATACTGCCTCGCTACAGAAACAGGGATTTGCAAGCAGAACTGATCAAAGGAAAGAAAAGGGGAAGAAAAGCTGTAGGGCTGGTGCCTGTGGGCTGGAGCTCCTCAGTTGCCCAGAGAAGCAGTGGGTGGAAAGAGTAGTGGAAAGAGGCTTCCTGTAGGAAAAAAAAAACAAAACAAAACAAAAAACAAAAACAAAAACAAAAACAAAAAACAAAAAACAAACCCTACTTGGATTACAGGCAAAAATCTGCAAAGATTTTTTTTCTTTTTGAGAGGATTTTAGTGGTTACAATTTGTTACTTGAGCAGTGGCTAATGGTAGCTGATGGAGACCCTAGAAACAACACACCTTTCTATTTTCTGTTGCCTATGATCACAGTGTCCAGCTGTTATTTTCATCGTCTAAAGTAGCATGATGGACAATTCCATTCAGATTTCCATTCCCTTCTTTCACCAGAGATGTCATATTCCTGCTTATAAAGACATAAACGTAAGACTTCTCTCCCTCCTCACTGCTGAACTTCTCAACTAATGCCAATAGGCAGAAGTCAGTAAAGAGTTTATTAAGCAGACTTCTCTGTAGGATCAGTTTTGCAGTTATGCATAATACAACTTCACTTCTTTTATTTTTCCTTAAGTAAAAAGATGGAAAAGGCAGTTATTTTAAATTTATGAGCTGATGAGACAGTGAGTAATGGTGAATCACTGTTTAATATTTTAGGCAACCATCTGCAAGGTGAGCTGTACTCCCATCTCATATTGCTAGAACAAAGAAGTCACCTCAAGTTTCACAAACAGAATCAGTCTTGCATCACCCCCAAAAGGCTGTATTCAGCACCAAAAACAAGCATCCTCCACCTAGGCATCTTACTCAAACAGTCTTAAAACACGGGAGAAAAAGAAGCAAAACTATGATCCAGGGGAGATTCAGCATGGGTATTAGGAAGAATCTCTTCTCAGAAAGAGTGCTAATGCAGTGGCACAGGCTGCCCAGGGAGGTGGTGCAGTCACTGTCCCTGGAGGTGTTCAGGAAACATGGAGATGTAGCACTGAGGGATGTGGTCTGTGGGCATGGTGGGAGTGGGCTAGTGGTTGGACTAGATAACCTGAGAGATCTTTTCCAACCTTAATGATTCTATGGTTCTATATTCTGCTTCTCCCACAAAGCACAATCCAAATACTCTGAAATCCCACATAGCTCAGGAGAACTTCTGTTATATCTGCTATTTCCATATTTCCCCCTCCTCCTGCTCCCAGTGCTGGTATGCACATCAGCCTCCTGGTCTCATTTGCTTTCATGACAGCATTGTCTTTCCAGAGTGGCCACCTAGCTTCTCCTGCTGCCATGTGGCAAGGCCATCTCTACCATGTGCTAGCAGCAAAATGCAGGCACAGCCTCTAGGCACAGCCTGGAAGCCTGTCTTTCTCCAAGGGCATTTTCAAGTTTCCTTCCTCGATTAATGCATGTTAAGGCTGACTAATTTCATAACTTCCATCCCTGTAGCTGTTTTACAGCAGGGGAAAATGCAATTTCCTCTTGGTTGGCAAGTGTCACAACAGCTTTGTGAACCATGACAATGTACATTGCTTACTGTTGAAGTGCCCACAAAATCTAATGAGATATGAATAACAGTTCTGCAGTAAATGTGAGTTTTTAAATTACTATAGAGAGTCAGGGTGTGGTATGCCTCTGTGACTCAGCAGAAATACAGCTCTACGTGCAACATGTGCAGATCACAGCCGCTCCAAAGGAAGTGGCATCAGTTGTTCTGGGACTCATTTCAACAAAGAGAGGAAGAGTTTCACACCTTTGTCTGTACGTTTTACATCTGGAAGAAGGTCATTCATGTCCATTGTCTTTGCAAATGACAGAAGAATTTACCCTGATGCATCCAGTTCCTTCACAACGCTTTATTTATGTACCTGTAAACAATTTAGTCTTCACATTGGTTGCAGACCTGTTACACTTCTTCCACAGCAAGTGCTCCATCACCATTCAGTGAAATCTGATGTCACATAATGTCAATTGACACTCTTTTTTTTCCCTAAAGCAAGTTGCTTCATACTGTGTAGTAAAAATTTTGGGAAGGTGAGATGAGCTGATTTGGATTAGCAGGATGTTTTCATTTCTTCTCATAGCAACGATTCACTACCTGTGCTACTAAATTGCATGCAAATACAATTTCCCACCACTAGTTTTCAGCTTCTTCTTTTTTTTATTTTATTTTTTTAATTGAGAATGTCTCTATCAGCTGAAGGAAGCTTCTGGCATACAGTACCTTATCCCAAGCAACACATGGAGACAACCACACGTAGGTCAGTTTCTGGACGTCTCAGTCAACTGGGCAGATCTGGCACTGATTTATTGCTAAAGAAGTTTCTCCTATCATCCAGAATTCCCACTTCAGAGATAAGATCTGGCATGCAGAAAAGCAAAGATTTGTTTCCTAAATGCTCTGTTTCCTCCATAAAATTTCAAAATGCTTGTTCACAAGCTTGAAGGAGGTACCTTGAAGGACAGTAACAGAAAAACAAACAAACATTCAGAGCACTTCTTTTGTCTTTTATGTGTCTCCAAGAAAATAAAGAATTGTAGAGCTTCCACCCTTTCAGTTTTTCAGAGTTACATATCCAAGCAAACACTTGGTGATGTGTTGGCACAGGCTGCCCAGAGAGGTGCTGGAGTCACTGACCCTGGGGGTGTTCAAAAAACGTGAAGATGTGGCACTGAGGGATATGGTTACTGGGCATGGTGGGGGTGGACTGCTGGTTGGACTGAATGATCTTAGAGGTCTTTTCCAACCTTCCTGATTCTGTGATTCTACATTTCCTTGAATTTTGAAGTGAGAGAAATAAAGAGTTGGTAGAGAGGATCATCCCCATCTCCTTAACATCCAAAGAAAGAAAATCGTACGTTTTTTATTTTTTTGTTAACTAATATGTATCTTGAGCCGTTCCCCAAGCTGTATATGCCTTGATGCACTCAGACACTCTTCCCACTTTAGGAGCACAGCTTGGGTGAGGGAATACTTGGCTGAACAAGGGCCTCTGTCTTCATGCCACACCGAACCCCTTCCCTCACTAAATCTACCACAAGACAGGACACAAAAGAAAGGGAGAAATCGCTGTGATAACGCTCTGGTATTACAAGGAGAATCCAGCATAAGCATGGAAAAGGACACTCTTCTACCAGCACGTAAGGTCATTGTGCTCTACTGCATTTATCTGAATCTCTTATTGTTCCCATTTCTCCACTCACTCATCATACTACACAGAGCTGTGATTTGAAAGACTCGTGTGTGTTCCTCAGTGCTTCAGTGCAGATGATTCACCTTCCCCTCTTTATAATTTTATCTCACATCAGCTGAGAAGTCAAAGTATGCATAATTCACCATTGTTGTTTTCAAGAGAGGTCTTGTTGCTGTGATATGAATGATACCAGGAAAAAGGTATGATTTGAATTGAAACAGAGAATAAATAGGTAGCATCCAGAAACTCCAAAATTAGCAGATTAAAAACAACAACAGCAAAATTTTGTCGTAGAACAACAATGAGGAAAATAATGACTAACTGCAGCAGTATATAGGAAGGTGAAGGTTAGAGGGTGTATTTTCTGCTCTGGGCAGTAAGTACATAGTGCTGCTGGTTTTATGTCCTTTACAACAAATTGTAATGACATCCAAGTTCTCTTTTCTGCCATATTCCCATCCTGAACCTGGGAGAGCTGTTCTGCCCAATGATAGAGGAGCTCTAGGAGGACATCTGCCATACAGGCAAGCAGCTTGACACACAAATATTGAGGAAAACTGCAGCAGAGGGTGCATCTGAGTCAGATCTAACTCAGTGTCTTCCATGGGTTGTTAATCCCTGAAGAGTGTTGGGTAACCTTACCCAGCTTTACTACTTTCTGCATTTCATGCAGAAGAATGTTATTAGTCCCTGACACAGGGAAATCTGAAATGAGTTTGGGTTCCACACCAGGGGCTAGAGGGCAAGGGGCAGTTTGAGTCAGTTGTCACTACCACCTTACAGCTGCTTGGAAGTCAGCCGTGCTCTCCCAGGTGTCACTGTGCTTTTCATTTATATCAGTCCATCTCTGCCAACTTTTCAAGCTGGATATTAGGAAAAACTTCTCAGAAAGAGTGGTTGCACACTGGCACAGGCTGCCCGGGGTTGGGGTTGGAATCACCATCCCTGGAGGTGTTCAAGAATCATGGAGACGTGGCACTGAGAGACATGGTCAGTGGGCATGGTGAGGGTGAGTTGGTGGTTGGGTGTGATGATCTTAGTGGTCTTTTCCAACCTTAATGATTCTGATTCTATGAAACCAGTGCCTCTTGCCAGCTGGGCTACAGTGCCCTGAGCCAAGAGAACATTCAACCTTATGAGTGTTAGGATTATGAAATGCACATTTGTGTCTGTTGGTGGCAGTGGTGGTAGTGGTGTTACCCTTTGTACTAATTGAGTTGCGGGGACAGAGTCCTGAACACAGCTGCAAACTGCTTTCTTCACTGTGATCATGGAATTGAATTATCTATCATAAAGGACACACCTTGTTTTTCTAAACTGTCACTGGATTTTACACAGAAACTAGGTCAGATGGAAGTACACAGCCTCCCCAGTACTGCCGTCTGCCTGCCAGTGGAGTAGATTCCCACACACAGAAGCCATATTGATGGACACTGATGGCTGGTCTCCGTGGAGACCATCCTGCAGAACACAAAATGAGGAATGCCCTCAATCTCCTCTGAATTTCAAGTAAGATTGTTTCTTGTTTAAGGTGGAGCTTATTTATTCTTTATTCTTGCACAAGCAGCATTCACCCATTGTGCTCATGTTGTTGATGGCAGGTTAGCTGTGAATCTGCAGAAGACATGCCAGAACTTCGCAGGGCTCACAACAGCCAGTTCTTAATGTGACACCACATACTGATGTAGAGCAACTGCTATCCTTGGCTAAGCACCATGTTACAATCCTTTAGACTTTCAACTAGTCACTGAATACTGCAATCATCCCACTCTTTTTCACTATCATCCTTCTTAATTTCTGGAGCAAGGAAACCCTCCACTCACTCTAACCTGTCTCATTTAATATTCAGGGATTTATGCCGTGGCTCAACTCATGGCTTTCTTAGCAATTTTGGCCACTGTCCTGAGACCTAATCCTGACCACTGCTTTCATTGCCTCTACTCTGATTATTTATGAAACCATGCAATAAGTGGGATCAGTGAAGTGATAGGAAAAAAAAAAAAAAAAAAAAAAGTGGGGAAAAAAAAAACTTTATTTTATTTTAAGTGGAATAACTTCTCCAGACTACAGTGGTTGAGGGAATATGAAGAGCAGTAGAAGGACATTCTCAGGGCAAAAGGAAGTCTGTGACACTTCTGGTGGCAAAATCTGTCATGCTGTTCCCTATGTTTGTGGCCCCTCAGCTCCACCTGCAGTTAATGGAGAAAAAAAGGACATGTAATAACTCCCAGGCTAGGTTTCAGCTCCCAACCACTCTTCCTGGAGGCAGCATGTGACAAGCATCTCAAAAGACAAAGGTGGCATTAATATCCTCCTACACTGGCAAGAAATCTTGTTGTATTACCATCAGCACGGCTATTAATCAATTCCAACATGTAGGAGCTCTCAGTGACATTAACTCCTCAGCAGTTCCTCTGGGCAACCATATCACATAACCCTTGTTGTTTCTTGGCATGAAAGACGCAGTAACCTGAAAAGCAGTGACTGTCATAACCACCTGGCATACTTGGAAAAAGCAAGCTTTGCAATAGAAATTGGCTGAGAAACAAACATCCCACAAGGACATCAAAGAATTGGCATGCTCTTACTTCAAACAATCAGAATAATATAGCAATGTGTTATTCCTCTGAGCACAGCTCAGACTTCATCCCTCGAGTTATTCTGCAAAACAAGCTCTAAAAGCAGTGTTGCTGATGTAACTACAGCCACAACATAACCTTCAACACAGACTTCTGGCCTCCTGCGTCCATTAGGATCACATATTACGTACTCACTGATCAGCACAGAAATGCAGTCAGCCATGTGCCATGTAGACCTGGCCAAGAGAAATAAAAAATTACAGATCTCAGTGTCTCCTGAGAAGTACTTACCGGGCCTGTCCACGTGGACATCACATCAGAACTCGAAGGACAAGAACACTGAAGAAAGGTGTTCTGTTCAGTGTCTATGTAGACTAGTAACGAACTATTGAAAAAGAAAAAAATACACTGAAATTTACTGATGTGTGAATTACTGTGTTTATTGGGTTTATGCCTTCCATTGAGCAGGTCTTGCAGGTATACATCCATCAGAGACCTCACTGAAGCCTCTGGATGTAAAAGGAGAAATATTCTCATATAGTCATAGCTGAAGACACATGAAGTCCACCAGGCTTGGACACATGGCAAGGTCCCATTAAGACCCTATAGGTGGGGTTTACCTTGCATCACTTTAGACACTTGCAAAACAGCCATTTCTTTGACATGTTCTCTCTTAATAGGCAGTGGGGAAGAAGAGGTGGTAAGTGACAGCTCCTTGAGAGGCAGACCTCTGAAAAAGGCCGTGTGTAGATCCATCCACTGTTGCTTGTTCTTCTCAGAAAGAGATGTCACACCCAAGAAATTACAGCTGCTCATACTACCTAATTAGGACTGTCCTGCAGGGCTCTTCGACTGAAACCAGAGGTACACCACAGTGTTCATTAAACTCCTTCCATTTATCAGTTTTTTTCTTTAAAAGAATCGCTGCCTTTGCTTTTCAATCAGCAGCAGAGTTCATCTCACTGGTTGGTAGAGGCAGCATATTGGTCAAAATATACCACGGCTAAAAGACATCCTACACATCATCCCCAGGTCAAAGCGTCTCACAAAACTCCCATTCAAACAAAAAGCCCAGCACTGCCCATCATATTTCCTGATGTTTCCCTGTATTCTGGGAAAAGGCTCTGTAGCATGTAGGGATCCTCCAGTATGGACTGATCTGATTCTTTTCTTGTGGCTGAAGGATGTGGTGCTAAGCACCAGAAGCAACAGTTAACCTGCAGAAGAGTCTCCAAAGACAGCTGTTTTTGGAAACAGTCTGCCTGGGAAAGGTAAATGGGTTAATTTTTCTTGAGGAGAGCCCACCAGTAGTTGAGGTGGTTTCATGTCTACTACTTCACTGCAAATCCACAGGAAGCTCAGCTAACAGAGACCAACCTAAGTACTAGCATGGTCTCCAAACTGTGTAACAAAGACTGATTGTAAATACAGAGCTGGTCTGAAAACACAAGGATTTTGCAGTTACTGAGTGAGGAGGTCAAGGCAGACCCCATCTGTGCCCTATTTTCTACAGAGAATCACGCATGCTGCCAAAACTCCACTATTAGGTCTTAAACCTGCTCCATCTGCTGCCTGTGCTGGTTGCATGGACCATAATGAGCACGCTGCCATTTCCAGCACCCAGCAGTGATTGATGCTGTGTTAAGAGGACACCAGTGGTTCCGGTCTATTTACATTTCCAAGCAGCTTGGCTGCATTTTGTGCTGTCATTTTCTGCTGGTATACCAGCTGTGGGAGACCAAAGGGTACAAAAATTATTGCAGTGCTCCAGCAAGAAAATGCTACTGTTGAGAAAACATCCTATTGATGCCACATTTTTAAAAGGAGCTCCTTTTTAAGCGTTTTAAAGAGCTGCCACCAGCAACAAGCAAAGCTGGTAATTTGGCCTGGCAAGTGGGGTTTGCTAAACACCATTTCAGATTTTAATTCATCACATGTAGATTTGGAATTGGAATTCTAATAGCAAGACCATCATCAGTGTGTTTTTGCAGTCCCAGCTCCCTTTCTTTTCACAGTAAGCCTGTCTCCTCCTCTCCTGCTCTGCCTTCTACAGCTGTCAGATGTCATCAGCCAGAAGCACAGATGAGCCAGTGCCAGCCCTGCAGATCTGACCCAATCTCCTGTCAGACAGATGCACAGGCCCCAGCTTCTGCTTGCTCCCCATTTCCTTGTTTGTCTGCAGAAGATGCATGCAAAGGGAGAAACCAAATGTTTCATGGGAAGAAAAAAGCAAAACCAGAAAGCTTTTCTGTTTCACGTTTCTGATATTTTGTTATCTGTTTACTATTTTATGTGGCTCACTACTATAGGTGAAGGCCCCATTGTAATGACTTCCAAACATCAGATCCCAGCTTCTTTAGGAATTGAGATTCTCAGAATTATTTGGAGACTAAGGAGCTGGTGGTGCTTTTGCCAAGAGATCTGAGCTGGCTGCGAGGAAGAGGGCAGGTTTCCTACCCTGTCTTTACTGAGTAGGGGAAGTGGGCTGAAATTCCCAGGGAAAGGAGCTGTCTGGATCCAAGTGAAGGAGTCGTGTTTTGAAAACTGCTTTCTGAATGAGTCAGTGGAGCTATCTCCCAAGGCGCTGGAGCCTGCCAGAGGGAAGAGCAGATAGTTTTGTTGTTTCTTTTCCCTTTCCGCTGTTGAGATCGATTATTCACCATCTTGAAATACGTCACCAGCCTTGGGAAGCTGTTTTTTGACTAGAATACTTCTTGACTTTTCTATTTCTGAGGAAGTTTTCCAGCGTGACTTGCTGCTGCTTTGTCAAAGCCATTCCGTGACAGTAAAGTTTGGAGGGAAAAACAGAGCAGAACAACAGATGATGCCTTCAGGCGTGGCCTACTGATGCTTTTTCATTCAAGGCAGGGAAAGCTACAGCCACTAAAGCAGTCTTCATTGGAAGGACATGCTGAAATCCTGCTCCCTTCAGAAACATCTCCTTCCACTCTTTCTTCCATCCTATATTTCACAGGTATCAGATTCTTTTCTAAGACGACCTCACTGATACTCATGTAATTAAATATTGAGAAGTTATTCTCAACTCAGCTTTTACTTTACTGTAAAGGACTTACTTCAAAGTCTGTTGTTTCTATTTCAGTCCTGAAAGGAAAGGAAGGGCCAAAAACATATCCTTTATCCAGGAACAGCCATTGCTCTAAGAAAGATGTGCTCTCTCTTGCCTTCAATTTTTCCACTCAAGGTCATTGACGTAGTAAAATGCCTTTCAAGAGACAAAGTAAATGCCTCAGCTCTTCAAGTTAAGACTCATTCAACACAGTCACCATTTCTGGAAGGGATGTTTGAGCCAGAAAAGGCTCTTACACATGGCAAAGTGTAAGCTCTTTATGAGTCCAAAATCTAAAAATCATACCTCCCCTCAGATATCTAAAGCCATAGGCTCAATTGGAGATTTTTATTTTAATCTTTGCCTCCACTTCTTCCTCTCTCAGCCCAAATTAAGCTCTCAGTTTTCCATTCACACTAATTACAAGTCATCTTTTCTACCAAAAACGCTAGCTATTTCTTCATCTCTGCAAGTCACTCACCCTTATCCTTCTAATTGCTTGCTTGATTAGCATAATTAAGTTGAACCCAGAGTAATTGTTCCTGACCTGGGGATGGACTTGTGTGCTAACGAGCAAATCTGTGCCATCTCTTCAGTCAGGCTACTGAAACATTTGAACTCTTTTTACAGGCTTCATTGCAATGCCTCCTAAGGCAGAATGCTGTGCTGCATTTCGTAAGCCCTTTGCCATGAATGAATGTACGTCACTAAGAAACAGCTTGGCAGTAAAACAGTCAGAATGGCAGTATGTGAAAATTGGTGGCTGGCCACACTTGGGTAGGATTAGCTCCATCAGATGAGATACAATGAACGCTAATTTGGCCTCTGACAGTAGGGCAAGTCTGAGAATACCTCGTAAGGCTGAATGTGTACAAATCTATGGGGCTGGATGGCATGCATCCCAGGGTTCTGAAGGAATTAGATGATGTGGTTGCCGAGCCACTCGGCATCATATTTGAAGTCGTGGCTGCCAGGTGAAGCCCCTGGTGACTGGAAAAAGGGAAACAACATTCCCATTTTTAAGAAAGCAAGAAAAAGAAGACCCAGGGAACTACGGGACAGTGAGCCTCACTTCTGTGCCTGGAAAATCATGGAACACATCCTCCTAAAAACATGTTAAGGCACATGAGACATGAGCAGGTGATTCAAGACACTCAGCATTGGCTCCACCAACAGCACATTATGCCTGACCTATCTGGTGGTCTTCTGTGATGGAGTGATGACATCAGTGGATCTAGGAAAGAAAACTGATGTCATTTACCTGGACTTGTACAAGGCCTTTGACATGGTCCCACACCACGTCCCTATCTCTAAATTGGAGGATCCTAACCCTAACTCCCAGTGCAAGAAGGATGTGAAACTGTTGGAGCAGGTCCAGACAAGGGCCACAGAGATGATCAGAGGGCTGGAGCACCTCCCCTATGAAGAAAGGTTAAGGGAGCTGGGCTTGTTTAGCTTAGAGAAGAGAAGGCTGTGGGTAAACTTCTTTGCGTCATTCCAGTACTTCAAAGGAGCTTTTAAACAGGACGGAGACTGACTTTTTACACAGTCTGATAAAGATAGGACAAGGGGGAATGGTTTTAAACTAAAAGAGCGGGGATTTAGATTAGATATTAGGAAAAAAAAATTATTCAGAGTGTAGTGAGGGCCTGGCATAGGCCTTCCAGAGAAGCTATGGATGCCCATCCCTGGAGGCACTCAAGGCCAGACTGGATGGGGCCGTGGGCATTCTGAACTGGTTGGTGGGGGAACAGCCCACAGCAGGAGGTTGAAATTGAGTGGGCTTTAAGGTCCCTTACAACTCAAGCTGTTCTATGATATGATTCTAACTTGGTGCTGCTGCAGCCAGCTTTCCCTCTTCTGACATCCAACAGGAGCAGGGATTACTACTGAGCTAATAGGATCATCTAAAAACAGTTGTGGTCTGCTCCAGGAACAAGTTCTACACCCAGTACAATCACTGCAGCCCCTTATTCTCATTGGTATAGCACAAGACTAGGTAATTTTGGCCAGCAATTTCTGTACTGACTTCACTCATTTACAGTCACTGCTAGTTTGAAAGCCATCCAACACAAAGTTATCCCCTGCAAATGGCTATTTCTTTACACAGAACAATTACTCAGGTTTCGGATACTCTGTGCTGCCACACTCAGTGGCTTATTAGTCTGTGCAATTGCCATTGTCTTTTGTCCTCAACTACCAATTTCCTGGCCTCATGACACATTGCAGTGATCAGGTGCAACAGAAGCTAGCTATATGGTAGAAATATATCCAAATACCATTCAAACAGAAAACTCCTGCCCACTTTTCTAAGTTACAATGAAAGAGACAATGTCTTTAAAACCTCCAGCTAATGCATTGTGCTGGCAGCAGAAGATGGTTCAGGGTATGCTGATACATCCCAGGGAATTTTTGTATTGTTTTCTGTGTTGCTTTTTTTTGTTGTTGTTAAGTTTCTCCTTCCTGTGATAACCTTTAACCCCAGACTTTGTGCTCTCTGTGTGTTTATCAGCAAAGCACATCCATATGCCCTTCAAGGGAAGAAATGACTCATACCTGACTCACAATCGCTCAAGCAAAGCTGCAACCTTTCATTCATTTCCTGGGAGAAGCATCTGTTAGATTCATCTTGGAAGATTAAGCATTTCTCACCATCATTTTACAGATGAAGGCGTTTGTGACTGGCTAAGGAAGGGTCAACAGATTCCCTGCATTGGATGAAAAACAAACTTGTCTGGGCAGTTGAAGCTGCACAGTGGGGACAGCGAAGATGCTCTTCACACTCCCTGCACATTACCCCTGCCCTGCCACTATTTCTCCCTGACTGATTAACAGTCACTCAGGAAATTGCTTGCATGTCTTCCTTCCCTGACTGTAGAACTGCAGCCTCTACATTGCCTGTCAGGCAATAAATAACAAATGTACCATGACGCTGCTTTAGAAACCACCTCATTTCATTGAGCTGGCAGCTTCTCACTTCCACGGCCTTTCCAGCTGCTTCTGCACCCTAAGGCCTCTTCCTAGAATGTCTCTTCATTCCCAGAGGACAAAAAGGAGTAAAACTGCGGTTTTACTGAAAACTTTTTTTTTTTTTTTGCTATCTTCTCTCAAAGGAGTGTTAGTTCTCTTTTGTCTGACTCCCTATAACTTCAGGTTCCTAAAGATACTTGTGTCTGCCAAGTATCTCCCCTTCTTTTTTTATAGGAACAGAAAGACACAGCCAGGTTACTGCTCTGATCCATTGGATGCACAAGTCTTAGGAGCAGAGAGACATTGCCCATCCCTTCCCACAACTCCTTTGTATTGATGTTTATATACGGACACCCCAACGAGCCCATCACTGCCATGGTATAGAGTTTTACTTTCTTCCTTATGCTACCAAACAGTAACAAAGTGCTATCACTATAATGATACATAGCCCTCGGTGCACACATTCCTCTGCTCACCACTGTCTCCCTTCTTGGCTGAATAATCACAGATAATTCACTTTTCTGGATATGACTCACAGCTACTTTATTTCGCACAAAGCGATTTCTAATTGCATGTTGTATGCCTCTGTTATGAAACCCAGTACTAACTATTATTACAAAATTAGAGCAGAAAACTCATGGGGAAGGAAAACCACAGTGAGAAGCCAAGAAGAAGCCCACAAAGAGTCATGCCAAAACCATGCCAGGTTTCCCACTTCTAGTACAGGCTGCTTTTCCACACAAAGCCAAGCACTTCTTGGTCATTTACATAGTAATTCAGAGACAATGAGGCAACTGGCACACTTCTTCCTTTGTCCTCATATGGGCTGAAATTATTTTGGCAACACAATGCAAAGGGCAGTTGGTTTCTCTCTGTTTGTCCTTGCATTCATTATACTTTACAGCAACACCAGTGATCCCGTGCATGCCTTCAGAGTGCCACTGCCAGACACTTTGGACAAAGTTGGATGAAACCTGCTAGCAGATTAACAAGGGATAATCCATCCCATGGGATAAATTTCATCCCCAATTTTAATGCAAGGTCATTTTTGACTCATTGATCACATGTGTGACTCATGGACCACATCCTTATGCCAGCAGCGTGCTCAGGTGGCCAAGAAGGCCAATGGCATCCTGGCTTGTATCAGGAATGGTGAGGTGAGCAGGACTAGGGAAGTAATCCTGCCCCTGTACTCAGCGTTGGTGAGGCCTCACCTCGAGTACTGTGTTTAGTTTTGGGCACCTCAGTACAGAAAGGACATGGAGGTGCTGGAGCAGGTCCAAAAAAGGGCAACAAGGCTTGTGAAGGGGTTGGAGAATATGCTCTACAAAGAGAGACTGAAGGATCTGGGGCTGTTTAAAGGAGGCTGAGAGGAGACCTTATCGCTCTCCTCCAATATCTGAAAGGTGCTTACAGCAAGAGCAGGGTTGGTCTCTTCTCATTGGTGACAGGATGAAGGAAAATGGCCTCAAGTTGCACCAGAGTAAGTTTAGGTTGGGTATCAGGAAAAACTTCTTTACAGAAAGGGTTGTTAAGCACTGGAATAGGCTCCCCAGGGAGGTGGGAAGTAATCATCCCTGAATGTGTTTGAAAACCTTCTGAATGCGGTGCTCAGGGACATGATTTAGGGGAGGGTTGTTAGAGTAGTATGTTAAGGTTGTGGTTGGACTTGATGGTCTTCAAGGTCTTGTCCAACCGAGCAATTCTGTGATTCTATGACACTATCCTGTACTTCCTCACACACCTTCAAGCCACGCACTCTCAGTTTTGTGCTATGAAAACATTGTTTTTGGATGCTGGAACACAGTCCTTCCATTACTTCAAATAACTTGAACTAGAAAAACACCCTTACAAAAAGTGGATATAGCCACATCTTGCTATGGTGGCATTTCTTCTGCAAATATCTACAACCACACATAGCCAGAACAGTGGGCTTTGAGTAAATCATCAACCATCCATCTGATGGATCTCATCTCTGAACAAGGGGGCTGCTGACTGTTCTGAGAAAGCACCCACAGGCAAAGACCACAAAAGAGAGAAGTGATGACAAACAAGGCTCACTATGCATGGCAGGAGAGGCTGATTCTTAGCAGCAAGGGGTGCTTAAACACCTGAACAGATTGCCATGGGCACAGTGTTCTCCTTCGTTATCGATATTTATACAAAGATGAGGCATCTTCT
>JAOWBP010002392.1:16766346-16796127 GCA_028571105.1 Tragopan temminckii | reverse complement strand
ACAAGGAGGTGGAGGAGGGGATAATTCTCATTTCCAATGCTTTCCTCTCTCTCAGCTGTGAAAGCACCGAGCTGCCTGAGCCTTGCTGCCTGTGGGATAACCTGGGGCTGAGGGAGCACCTGAGCACAGGTCACCATCCGGCCCCACTTGCACCCCTCTGTGCTGGCACTGGGTGGGCCTGCCCAGCCCAGGTCGTGCCTGCTGCATGGCCCTGCTTTCATTGAAACGCAGATCTGCAGATGTCAGCAAACACGTCACAAATCATCCCCCCTCCTCCTATCCCTTTTCCTCCACACCGGGCTGCAAAGAGCTGCTTGAAGTACCATGACCTTTGTTGCCTCAGCCCCCAAACAACAGCCCTAAAACCTCTGACAGCACTTGGAAAACACCAGGTCTGCTTTCTCTGCTCTCTGTCAATACTGATATTTATAATCCCACTCCAGCAAACTGCCCTACGAATACTATCTCAGAAACGACAAGCACTCTCACGTTTGCCCTGCGATAGCTGATGGAAGGTTTATATTCACAGGGAAATCAGCTGTAAATCAAGCAGGGAGGAGATGAATTACTGTGCTCCTGATCTGATATAGATGAGGAGATCGACAAAGCAGCATTCATGGCTGAGAGCAAAGGAACCCTTCTTACAGCAGTGGGGTTTGCAGCTGGTTTGTGCCCATGCAAATCTGATCAGGGCAGGACACACTCAAATGAGCTGGATGCAAAGTGGCCTGGGCCATTTTCTGCTTCAGGTTTGGTTTCCTCTCTTCCTGCTGCCTTTTGCTGCTGCCTCCTCCCTTCCTGCCAAAGTCCACGCAGCTCAAAGCAATGAGAAAATGCAAGCTGAAAGCCGGGAGGGTCTGTGAACGGGAGCAGGGTGTGAAGAAGATATGGCTTCTTCTGGGTGATTACATCAGGCTGTTAATTAGGGCTGGGTGGGAGAGGGTCTGCCTCCCCAAGCCCCCGTGCTATTTCTTTGGTGAAGAGGTGCTGGGGGATACAACTGCAGTGCTGAGAGGTTACCATGGGTTATAAAACAGATGTATGAGCGGGGTGGAGAGAACAAGCACAAGGGATCTTAATCCCAAAATTCCAAGTGCTTGCTGTGGGGATTAAACTCATATTTTTGGCTGCTGAATTCGGCAGCGCAGCAGAGCTAGGGGAATGAATGCCTGGAAGCAGTTTGATGCCCTCCTCCTCAGTGCAAGGGATCAGCTTTGGGAGTTATTCAGGTGGAAGTCAGGAAGGCACGTGGTGCTTTAACCCAACCTGTGGTATTTTGCCTTTAGCACACACTGCATCCCACGTGGTGGAGAAGCCAGGGGCTGCTGCAGAAAGCTCCCTGGCCCCAGTGCAGGGTTTCATCACAGTCGTGCAGATCCCTGCAGATCCCTCCTTTGGGGACAGTGCTGTTTGCAAACTGAAAGAGAAATGCCTTGCTGGAACCTCTCGGTGTTTCGTTAAGCATCATGCCTCTGTGATAGGATTGAAGCTGGGCTTTGAATGATGCTTTTTGCTGAGAAGAAAGCGTTAGGGAAGAGACATTTTTCCCGTGGGCTTAAGATCATGAATAAGACAGTGTTATATAAGTGTGACTATAACCTATTTATACATCGTGTCAGGCGCACAGGCAGACTATGAATGACAAATCCTCCCCTAATTTCTATGAATATAACAGCAGTCTGTAGCTGAGCTGTGGAACAGCAGTGACCATGCATGTTATTCTGTGCCATTGAGAACTGGGACTGCCCTCTGTACTGTCCTGAGGGGCAGTGGGTTTGGTGTCTGGCAGTGTCACACAGATACATGGGGTGAACCCACCCCTGATTCTGGGACCAAGATGGCAGGCACAAGGCTAACAGAATTATTAAACAAGAGGCAAGAGGAGAGGCCCTGGGATTCTGGTGGTCCTCTGTGCCTCACTCCTTCCCCACATCATGAGTGCTCTCAGCTCCTACAAATCCAGAGGGGATTCGCAGCTCTGGTCTGTCATGCTTCACTGTCCCAGCAAGATGTTCTGCTAAATGATGCCTTTAGTAGGTGTCCCAGCCAGTCGAACAGCACTGGGAGCCCTAAAGGGACACTTGAAATCCAGCCATGTTATAGGGCTGCGAAAAGCCCACCCAAACTGATGACCTGCCTGTGAGTGCAGTCAGCAGCAGACACCATGGGTGAATCTTCCGGCCTTGTGCCATTTGTGCCTGAGGGCTTCCTGAGCCAGTCCTAGGATCTTTGTCCCTAATAGCCTGTAAGAGATTTTTCCTCCATGAATAGGCCCAGCTGCTTTTTAAACTCATGCAAATGTTCAGCTTCCCCAGCATCCTGCAGCAAGGAGTTCCAATGCTTCGTTGGGCAAGAGCCACTTCCTTGGGTTCACTTTGAACTTGCCACTTCCTTGCTTTGCTGCTCCTCCTTGTTTCTTCCCTGGAAGTGACAAATCACTTCAAACTCCTGTCCCTCCAGCTGTTAGAGGAGAGGAGAGGAGAGGAGAGAAAAAAAAAAAAAAAAAAAAAAAAAAACAAGAAAGGGAAAAGAAAGGAAAAGAGAAACAGGAAAAAAAGAAACCTTGCTGCTCTATTTGGGACACTGACAATACTGATCTAGACTAAGTGATAAGAGCAAAGTTTAATGCTGCCCAACTGACCTAGGGAAATACTGTGTTTTCTTGAAGCCTGTTGGTTTTATCCCACAAAGGATGCATGGATAGGTTTGTATTCAGCATTCATAGGCTGCTGTTTGCCCACCAGTGGCTGGTGGTAAAGAGAGCAGAGGGAAAATGATCACCTCCAGATGGAAAGAGGAAGGAACAGACAGTCTCTAGCAACATTTCCATCTAATTTCAAGCTTTCTAGCTATATAAGGCAACATATATGTGTGGGACAAGTTATGTACACACACAGACACGTATGCGCTGCAAATATCAGTCCAGGAGGGGGTTCTCACCTATTTTCAGCATCACTGCCATATGTCCCCAATGCACAGCTCCAGTGACACGGCCCCAGCCATCTGTTTTGCCACGACAGCTGACAGATAGAGGCCAGCATGAATACTCTGCCTGCTTTGGACCCAGTGTACTGCCAGACTCGCTCAGAATGGTGATTTGAGCCATACTAGATGAAAGTCACCTGCAGCCTCTGTCAGATGCTGTACAGCACCAGGCTCCCCCAGCCTCGCACCAAACCTTTCCGTGCAAGGCAACATGGTGTAGGGCAGGAAAAATCCCCAGACATCCCCTTCCACCACACCTCTTAGGAGGGAGAAGCTACTGTAGAGCTGTTCTCCCCAGGCTGGATTTTGTTCTCGTTTTTCTTTGAAAAATGAAGGATTTCTTCTACCTCTTTCAGCAACTTTGGTGTGACCATTACTCAGTGGCTGAGGGAGGGTGTGGTGAGCAAAGATGCTGAGCACGAGGAAACACCATGACATCGGAAAATGCAACATGGAGGGGGAAGGATGCAGACAGTGAGGCCCCAAAGGGCCGGGCAACAGTGACAAAGTGCAGGGAAGAGGAAGTAAAAGGAAAAAATGAGGAACAACCAGCCCTGGGGGTCCTCTGGGCAAGGTGTGCAAGAGCACGTCCCCCAAGTGCGCTGCTTTGGAATGGTGCCTGAAAACCGCGGCCCAACACTTTCTCAGAGGTGAGTTTGAGACTATCCAGCAGAAAATAGGGGCTCACAGGAGCCCATCTGCCAGCATCATGATGACCCCAGGGTTTTGGGGTTTTTTTGAAGAAGAGAAACTTGGAGATGATTTACCCAGCAGCAAGGGACTCAGCTAAGTTACCAGCACACTAAGGGAGCCTCGTTAATTGGGATGAGTGCCTGCAATCCCCCACAAACGTCAAAGCCAGAGAGAGAACTCCAACCCACAGCAGTCCCTGCATCGTACACTGGTTTCAATTCCACTCAAAACTCTTCCTGGGATTAAAGACTGAAGAGGGAAAGGAAATTTCCAGCAGAGCTGTTTGTTGTGTTCATTTGGCCTTGCAAAATTTGAGGGCCACACTGTTAATTCCTGCAGAACTTCTGAGGCTGAGGGAAAACGTGCCTGCCTTTCCCTCCCCATATTTGCAGAGCAAATAGTTGACAAGGATGGGCTTTTGCTTCCTTACATGGGTGCAGGCTTCCCTGCCTCTGTGCACTTGTGAAAATCCACAAAGGTCTCAGCAAGAAGCAGAGCTTTCCAATTCATATCAAGCCTGCTGTGATCATTTCTCACCTTTCCCTCCCAGTGTCATACGTACTCCCCTACACACTTTGCTGATGGTTGGCTGAGGGAACCCCACTCTGCTCCACAGAAATATCCTACCTCATCCTATCCTGTCCTGCCCATTAGGAACAGAGATGTCCTACTTCATCCTATCCTGTCCCATCCATATAAACGTGCAATAAGGGAAGAGTTCACTTGCACCACTCTCTTTTTTTCTGCGCTTCCTAGAGTGAGCCTGTTAGAATAAAACATTAAATCACGAGGGATGGTGAGGAGCCTGGAAACACTGAAACAGTCAGGGCAGAGCATCCTTCCTCTCCAGGGAGTTGCAAACAGGACACACAGCAAACACTGATGTGCATGTGCCCATGGCTGGGTCTCGTGGGATTAGGGACTGGGGCTGATAGTTATACACGTGAACTTGTGGTACACATCAATTTTTGTGACGGTCCCGCTGATTCATGCTCAGAGTATTTTTGAGCACACACACATCTCAGTACCGCTGGTGGCTGCTGCATGGTGAGCAAAGGCACACTTAGTCGTCACAGCTTGCCTTTGTATTAGCCCATTTCCTCTTCTCCAACTCAAGAGAAATTTGTCTTGCATTCGTGCTGTTTCCTACCCACTTGGAAAGGAAGAAGTGGGTGGTGGCCACATCCCCTTCTCTGAAAGCTGCCCCATAAGTGAAGGGGCCCTGGGGCCGACGCGGGGGAAGAGGAGGAGGCCACTTCACCACAGCATCCGTTTGAAGCGCGTCAGGCTCGGCCCTTAACCTGCCTTCCCAACGCCCAGGGTCAGTGCTGCATGCAGCTCAGCCTCATCTCACAACCACAGACATCCATCCTCCTGCTTCCTCACTGCCCAGCAGTGCTGCTTTCCACAGCATCGCTGCCTCGGTTTGATATCTCCGGCAGGCAAACCTCTCCTTGTCCTTTTTTTGCTTGCATCACCCATTGCTCAGCAGGAGCTTTCTGCTGTGTTCTCAGGTGCCAGAGGGAAGGAGGCAGTCACTGTGGCTGGAAGAAACAAAGCCCCAGCAGGGAAGGCTGGCCAGTTTCATGAATGCTGCTGCTTGCTCCGTGCAGTGAGCAAATATCATTAATGAGCTGCTGCGATCTCCTGGCCTTGTGCCCTCCCCCTTGCCATTCACAGAGGCAGATGGAGTGCCCTCTCCTCAGCCCCACAGCCTCCAGGCCAAACCACTGTTGCATCTCCAGCACAGTGATGATGTAAAGGTGTATGTGCCAAGCCCAGCCACCCACCCATTCTCCAACAACGTTTTGAGCTTTGCTGGTATATTTGGGCCCTTCAGTGCTCTGTCTGGTTACTGCAGCTCTTTAACATTAAAGACGAGTCTTTAGCATTATAATTTAGTTGGGGGATGAGATGTTAGGACAAGGGTCAGAGGAAAGAAAGGGCTGGAAATGTTCTCCATTTCCTAAAGGCGGACACATTTCCTATAGGCGGAAAAATATTTTTCCCCCCAACATTGCCCAGTCAACCAAACGATGAGTCACTGGTCTCCTGCATTTCCACCTGACCCACTTTTGGCTCATCAGGGCTGACTGCAGAGCCTTTGTTTCTAGGATGCACAAGTGCACAGCCATGGAGCTGCAACACTTTGGGCTTCTCCTGTGTGAAGTAAGCCAGAAAGAGGGGAGCAGCTTTTCAGGCCTGGGCTTCCCTTGAAGGTAGAAAGCAATGACCGTCCATCCCCAGGATACATCCACACCATCCCAGGCTGCATTGGGAAGGTCCCAGGGGCTCCGTGCAGCTGTGCAGATGAGGAGGTTTGCAGTCGGCAGCCCCAAGATGAGCCCTGCGTCCAGGGCTATAAAGCTGCTACCCCACAGTTAGGTTTCCCTCTGGGGAGGTTGAAAGGAATAAACAGCAGATGGGACCACTCATTCTGCACTCCTGCTAATGGGTTTCAGCAGGCTGCTCCTAATTTGCACTGCTCCTGCCTTTGGAAAGGTACCATCACGAGTCAGGGCGTTCATGCAGCCCGGAGGAGAAACATCGCTCAGAGATGCTCAGATGGCTGTGCCCACCAGCTGGCTGTTCACCTCCTCAGTGCCATGTCCGGTGTGAGCCTCTCATTTTTCAAATCCAGGAGCAACACTGCTTTGAACTGTCGTTAAAATGGGAGTGCAGATTAGAGGCAGAAAGAATAAATGGCATCCTAGGCACAGGAACAGCCCTGGGCAGCAGTATAAATAGACTCATGCTTGCTCTGCTTCTGCGTGGTGGTGGCATGAGTTTTTTTCCATCGCCTAAGGAAAATTCCCAGCGGTTAACTGCCCATCCAAATTCAATTTTCCATGTTCAAGGCATGCACTTCCTATTTTCCCAGCCACTGCATCTCAGAAGATGTCACGAGGAACTTGTCTTGCCACCAAATCTCACCTTTCCATCACCTCTCTTTGCTAGCCAGTAAGATAGGGGCTGTTCCTATGTCTCCAGCTCTCATCGGGCCCCACGGGACTTACTCTCTGCTCTTCAGCTCCTTCCCAGGCTGTACATGGCACAAAGTGAGCCCAGGGACCTGCTGTACTCTGGGTTGGGCTCAGCTATGGCAGCCCCCAGCTTTGCTCTGCAGCCCTCTCCCAGGGCATCTTTCTCTGGGAACAGTAAGCCCAGCTTATTTGGCTGCAAAAGGTGCAAGCCCTAAATAGGTCTCAGGACCATCCTACAAAGGGCAATGTTCTGGTCATCCCAAGCCTAACTTCCAACTTCACTTGTGCAGAACGGAAACAATTCGGTGTTATCCTTAAAACCCTTCCCTAGCTGGGTGCTGGCAGCTGCAGAACTCCATGTACACAACTGGCCCCAAATGTGCTCCCAGCCCCCTGCAGCAGGGCAGCCTTAAAGGCACACTGCCCTTCAGCTGTCTATAGTGCCTGGCAGACACTGAGAGCAATCTACACCCTCATTGGGGTTCCTGTCCATGATCTGCAAAACATGGCAGAAGGAGGACACATGTCTTAGCAAACGTCTTCCAGGGCATCTGATCATGGCAGGGTTTGGCCTGGGTGCTGATGAAATGGCTTGTTTATGTTCTCAGTGCACATGTCCCTAATTACCGGCGCCTGTGCACTAATCCGTGCTCTGCGGGCAAGACAGGGGGTGAGGCTGGGCACAGCTGCTCTGCCCAGTGCTAGCAGGGTCTGGCTGAATGTCAATGTGCCCGTGTTCCATGTGTGACAGTCACCAGAGCAGTCCTACCCCACAAGAAGCAGGAACCCTCACAAGGATCATGCCCACCCCCATTTCCTGGATTTGGGATGTGTTTAGGGTGCATGGGCTTTACCTGGGACACATGCTGTGGATGAACACTCCCAGCTGCCACTGTGCCAGAGTCAGCCGCACCCTGGCTCCCGTTCAAACAGGTGGATCCCCTGGCCAAGCTGCACTCCTCCACAAATGTTTACAATATTTGGCATTCTCTAGGTCCCTCCTGCTCCAGATCAAGATTTTGGGTATGAAAGCCATTATTTCCACCACAGAAAGTGGGACACTACAATCATTTAGAAATTGAGGGCTTGTTTATTCAACTCTTCCCATGATATTCTCTGACAAATTAGCAAAGCTTTTTTTCCCGCTTTTTGTTTTTTGTTTTAATAGGAACTACAACTTCTAACTTGGTCTTTCTCATATATACCTTAATTTGCTCATATGAATCTGTAACCATAATACTTCTAACAAACTGCAACTGCTAGTAGCCTCATAAAACAGAACAGAGAGTGTCAGGTCTTTTCAGGTCCTTTTCTCTGACCTGAGAGCAGTCTGTGGCACTCTGGCCACATTCATCCTATTGGTCTCTCTGCCAGCTGCAGGCCAACACTGTGCCCTGTTGCTGATATTTACCCCTGGAAAACAAGTCTGCTCGTTGGGCAACTTGCAAAGAGAAAACCATTTCTCATTTCAGACCCTGAAAGTACATAGCAAAGTATTTGCAGGAGGATGTAGGCACATCCAGAGGCACTGACATACAAGATGTTTTGTTCAGCCAAGTCTGAGAGCAGTAAAAGAGCTGGCCTGAATTTGCACTGGAATAAAAGAGAAGAAAATTCTCTTTGATTAATTTTTTTCTCTTCGATTAATTTGCTTTGATTTTAAAAAAAAAAAAAAAAAAAAAAAAAAGAAGAAGAAGAATGAAGTCAAGGAAATCCCACACAGATGCAATGGGTGTCAAAGAAAGGTGATCGTTTTCACTGGTGAGGAACAAAAATTTCTACTGACAGTCAATTAAGTGAGCAAGGAGTATGCTTTTCCCTGGTATTCAATTTAGGAAGCCCATCAAGCCCTTAAATCTCCCTTTGCAGATGACTTTTAGCTTCACTGTTAAATATCACTGCTGGAACTGCAATGAGAGGAAATCAGTGATACTCAGTGATATATGAACCTGCCAGGAGAGAATAGGGTTCATCTGAAAATATGACCATAATTCTTCTCTTTGCCCATTTCCCTGCTTCTCTGCCTCTCATTTTGTACTCAGTAGCTCAGGCCGAAACCTCTATCTCAGCGTGTTCTGGACTGCAGTAGGAGTGGGGTGATAAGCCAAAAGGAGACCGAAAAGTGACAGAACAAAACTTGGGTTGAAACTGCCATAAGGAGGCTGTCAGTAACCGCACCAGCCGCTCCAGCAGCCCCAGGCGCTATGATTCTATGGTCACCCATGGCCTGGTCCGTCACCCACAGCCTGGGCTGCTCTGAGTGCCTGGGGCAGGCTCTGGGTCTGCTCCCACTCAGCTGGGTGCCACTGGGCCTAGCCTGGGTGTGAGTTGGCAGTGCTGGGAGACTGCTGAGGCCACCGCCTCAAAAGACTCCTACAGATGCGTGACCTCATGGTGAAATACAGTGAGCAGGGCTGCCTGCAGGAATAACAGCTTCAGCTGGCAGGCCAGATGACCCCTCTGCCAAGCTTGTGCACACTGAGTCTCTGCCTGACTTCTCAAACGAATGTCCATCAGTGCCCCTACAGAGAGAATCTTCAGCCTGAACACTGCCCTCTGAACAAACCCATCTTTTGGGAAGATAGGAGCCCAGCATTAGAGAGCAAAGGGAGAAGAATATTCTGGCAGTCTAGGCTCATGGATGTCTAAAACACATTGCTTGAAATGTTCCCCCTCTTTGCGGATAGCATGTTGGTGTTGAAATTAGTGTTAGTTATTTTAAGTGCCAGCCTCTTTCTCCAAAAAGCCCTTGGGCTGGAAAGCTTCTTGGGTTACCACATGTGCCGCTCCTGTCTGGCTTATGCCAATTCCTAATGCTTTCTGCCTCTCCAGTAAAACAAACAGGTTTTGCCTGCAGATCCCAACTTATCCGCTGCATGCCATAACGAGGTTTGCGTTCGTGTTGGATGTGGGATTGGCTCTGCTTCAGCCATGGAGAGCAAGGCAGTGAGCTCCAAGATTTATTCACTGGGGCCTCATAATTAATCAGTTAGTAAGGCCAATTGTTAAATGGCGCTCAGTGCCGTACATAGGCACATAATGGCACAATTAAATCTCCTGAATAGACACTGAATGACTTCCTTAAGGTGGCTGCTAGGGCTCATACAGTTCAGAGAATTTTTAATACTAGATGTTAATGGGCAATGCAGAAATGTAAGCCCGGGTTAATTAAATCATGCCACATCAACCAAGCTAGAACACAGCCTAATTGGCATTTTCTGCTTATTGCTAATATGTAACCCCCACTAGACCCAAAATTAATCAGTGTAACTGATGATTCTGCCCTTACTTATAACACTGGTGTTCATCCAGCCCTCTGTGGTCAGGTACAGCCCTCCAAACAGACTGCTTAGCCAGTACATGCAGTTTGAAAGAGAAAAGCAGGCTGTGTGGGGTGACTGAGGCCTTGCAGGGCTCTTTCTTAGCTCAGCCAAAGCCATGTAATAAAGACCTGGAGCATTCTCCAGAGATAGACAGTTCTGCAGCAGGAAGGTCCTGCAGTGAGCCTATCTCACCTGGAGACAGAATGTGATTGAGGGAACATATAAAAGACAGACGAACCCTGTGTTCTGCAGGAGGCTTTGAAGCCACGTGTCATTAGGTCTTTCTACACGTTTATTTCCCCATCCATAATAAAATAAGTAAAATAGCACTTAGTTGTCTCATAGGGTGTGTGAGTGTAGTTAATTGATATGTGCAAACAACTTAAAGGTTCAGGGAAGAGGGGAGAATTGAGAAGACCTAAATGGCACTCATATTCCTGCATGATGCTGTGTCTCTGTGCACTGCACTCTTCCAAGGAAGCATACCATGTAACATCTTTAAAGGTAAACCCCACTTTGATGTCAGGCAGAGCCATCCTGCTCTTTTCAAATCTTGATGCACAAGGTGTCTCTGTAATCTTGACCTCTCAGTATGCAAGGATCCATTCTGACCCAAGGAGATAGATATGTCTTTTGCATGCAGAAAAACAATGCAAATTAGATTATTTTTCCAAAGGATCCACCTCAAGTCAAAGGTGAATAACGACAGTTGAAGGGAACCTGAGTTTGCAAAATGTTGCAGCACTCTATTCTACACTACCGTCAAGAGATTATACAATCACATTGCCAGTCCTTGGATGTGGCTTCTAGTTTTCGTTGTACTGATTTGCTGGTACTGTTATTCAAAAATCACTTAAGATGTGAAATAAGGACTTCTTTCTGAGTGCCATAGCATTTAGCTTGTTTTCTCTTCTAGCAGCAGTCTGGACTGCAGTCCAAAGTGCAATAGGACACTCACTTTTTCCATGTCTTTCTTCTCCTTATACTGCTGATCCTCTATATGATATCAAAGCTTAAATTTCCTTTGGCTTTGAGTCCTCATGGCTTTCAACAAGCACCAAAGACTTCAGCCATCCTGAGATACGGCAGCACACATGCCTGCTGGGATGCATTCACAGCTCTCTTGAATGTGCCAGCACCAGACCTACATGCAGAAAACTAGGTTCTGTTGTGCCTGTAAGCACAGAAATGTGTGCACAGAGAGGAAACAAAACTTTCAGAGATCTTTGCTGCCAGATCTCTTCCTGCTCAATGGAAAATAACTGAATGGTAGTGACAGATATATTTGATATGCCAATTGTTGGAATCAAGATGATGGGATTGCTTCTCTTTAAGACAGCTGACAAAAAACCATAAAAGAACCCCATGATAAAATAACAGGGCAAGTTAAACAGGATTGCATCTGCCAGCTCCTTATGTAGCACAGAGCCACACAATGAATGGCCCTTCACAGAGGAGCTGTGATGCTAGGAAGATGAAAGAGGAGAAAAGAAAGAAGTGATGAAGAAAAACAAAATGAGCTGATTCAGACTAGGGCCACTCACAGCCTGGCATGGTGTTGCCTCAAAGCTGGACGAATGAAGAGACAGAGTGAAGAGCTGACTGGCAGTGCTCAGAGGGGTGGGATTAGTGGTGCAGAATCTAGTTGGAGGCCTGTAGCTAGTGGTGTTCTCCAGGGACTGGCAATGAGTCCAGTCTTGTCGATCTTCATTGGTGGCCTGCATGAATGGAAAGAGTGCACCTTCAGCAAGTTTGCTGATGATACAAAGCTGGGAGGAGTGGCTGACATACCAGAAGGCTGTGCTACCATTCAGCAAGACCTGGACAGGCTGAGAGTTGGGTAGAGAGGAACCTGATGAGGCTCAACAGAGAGCAAGTGTAGAGTTCCACACCTGGGGATGAATAACCACAGTACAGGCTAGGGGATGACCTGCTGGAAACAAGATCTGCAGAGAAGGACCTGGGTGTCCTGGTGGATGACAAGTTGGCCATGAGCCAGAAGTGTGCCCTTGTGGTCAAGAAGGGCAGTGGTATCTTGGGGTATATTAAAAAAAGCATGGCCAGCAGATGGAGGGAGGTGATCCTTCTCCTCTATTCTGTCCCAATGAGTCTGCATCTGGAACACTGTGTCCTGTTCTGGGCTCCCCAGTTCAAGAAAGATAGGGATTTCCTAGAGAGAGTCCAGAAGAGGACCACAAAGATAACTGGGGGCCTGGAGCTTCTCCTGCATGAGAAAAGACTGAGACCTGGGACTTTTCAGCCTGCAGAAGAGAAGACTGAAAAGGAATCTCATTAATGTTTATAAATATCTAAAGGGCAGCTGTCAAGTGGATGGGGCCAGGCCCTTTTTTGGTGGTGACCAGCAACAGAACAACAGTGGACAGTGGGCACAAACAAACGAAGTTCCCAAAAAACATGCGGAAGAACTTCTTTACTTTAGGATGACAGAACACTGGAACAGGCTGCCCAGACAGGTTGTGGAGACTTCTTCTCTGGAGATATTCAAGACCTGTCTGGATGTCTTCCTGTGCGACCTGCTGCAGGGATCTGCTCCAGCTGGGAGGGTGGACTTGATCGTATCTGGAGGTCCCTTCCAACCCATACAGTTATGTGATTCTGAGATAGAACTTCTTCCAATAATCCCTTGCATCCAGCCACTCATCAAATCAGGACACTTTTTACACACATGCAGATAATTAATTCAGACATCTGGGAAAAAAGCACTGGAAATGTGTCGCCCACTTAATTAAAGACAATAAAATTGAAAGGACCGATATAACCTCACAGGATCTCAGCTCTTTTCTTCCTAAGCAGGCAGTGGCTCAGCCTCAATATGAAATGCTAACTGTTGCTAGACAATACCCACTGCTGGCAAATAACGAGAACTTTGAGAAGTATATCCTTCACTCCAAGCACCTGGGACTCCTTCTTTTCTCCACAGGGGCAGAAAAGTCACTGGCATGTGATAGAGATGTTCAAGCTCTTGCAGTTTCTGCAAGATAGAGAGCCCACTCTGAATCATGAAGTGTGGGGATCACTTTATCTCTCATTTTATCCTGCTTCCACTTCAAACCTGGGCATGTGCTATCCTTCTATATCCTAAGATGGAAAACTCAGCAGTGGCAGAGATCTCTTCAAGGCAGTACTCAGAAATAAGTCATCACTGCCAGACAGCAATTCCTCCTTTCTAAGACAGTTCAGATGAATCATCATCATCCCATCTGATGGAGATATCTGCTCCTCTGCGTCAGCCACAGCAGGAGCTCAGTTGTCCTTCTTTGAGACACTGAATTTTTGGCATTACTCATCTGATGTGAGACCTTTAACAAGATCAGGTCTAGATTTTCTAAGCATCCATGGAACTACTGGAACTTGATGTTTTGAAGAGGACTTGGGCTTGAACAACAATTTCTGGGAGCAGAGCAGCTTTGCTGGAAGATGGCCTTTAGCATCTCACAGTTAAGCACCACCACAATGCAGTCAGAAGTATGTGAGTAAGACCCAGGTTGGAAACCTTACTCAAGTAACAAGCTACATTGGCCTGCCAGTGAAGACAAGAAGAACAAGAAGAAATGGCTAATTTAACATTCTTTAGACAAATAGAAAATACCACTTAACCAATACTTTATTTTTCACTTAAGTTTTCTTTGAAGTTTCTTTAGTAATGCAATTAAAGTGGCTTCACTGGCTACAGCTGGGTTATCTCTACCACCTGTGTTGCTTTGGCTCAGTCACCTATATAAATGATCACAGCTGGCTAAAATGAGAAGCCCTGACTTGATTGAAGACAGCTGTCTGGCTTGCTGAGTGATTTCAGGTAAGTTAGACTGTATCTCTTTAACAAGGGCTCCAACTTCAGGCAATACAGAGGCCAAAGGTTGCTCTCACACGAGGATTATCATTTGCTCTGTGCTGAGTGAGAACGCTTTTCACTCTGGTGACAAAGTTCTCCTGAGTTGTGTAAAGGGATTAGAGGTTGATTTCTGCAAAACAGCGCAACAGCTTAGGAGGTACTGAAAGGATGGGGAAGTCAGCTGCTGAGGCAGAAAGGGACATGGAGGACACTGATATACTTCATGAAGTCTACCTGTGATCATAACCAGAAAAGCAAACAAAACCTAAATCAAACAAAAGATCTGCCAGGTTGATGATTTTAATTATACCAGAAAACTACCTTTCCATTGTGTACAGGAATATAGTCTTGTTAACAAACCTCCTTTTAAAGTTCGTCTTGTCCTTTGCCTGATAGTACTCTTAACCTGGGTAGGACAGAGTATTGCAGCAGCTCAGCCTTACACTTAGCATATTGCTACCACCCAATGCATTGTGGTTACTGTCCAGGGATAGTTTGTAGCTGATGGCACTGATAAGGAGTGAAATTCAGCCTTAATCTTCTCTTGAGGATTAAGCCACAGTCCTTGCTACTGATTTCAGTGCACCTACCATTCATCTTTTCAGTCTACTGTCACAAAAGAATTGTATGTAAGGCCTCTGACTGATGTTATGGCTAGGGCTAGAGAGGTTGCAAATGCAGTGACCTAAGAAGATCCTCTGTATGGGTCCAGCGCTCAGGCTTCCTTTTGAAGGCATAGTTCTAGATAAAATGTTTCATTGCAATTTCATTGCCTGCAGGGCTCAAAGGCTGTCTCCTCTTGTATCTGCAAGTATTCTGGTGATCTGGTCCTACGTGTGGTCATTCTACAAGCTGATTGCTGCTCCTGAAGCTGCCTTAGACAGTAGGATCACAAAAGGAAGCACTTCAGAATCAGAGCTATACACGCTTGTAGTACTTGGATGAATGAGATCCACAGTAATTCTCAGCTCCAAACTGGCAAAACTAATCAACAATCTTAACAATATGTTGGCCCTCCCTGCCGCGTAAAGTTAAGATTGAATCCAGAAGAGTCTCAAAGTGTGTGCTTATGACTAGTTTCTTAAAGGAGAGTAGGTAGAAGGAGAATCACAGAGATAAGCATACCTGGCTCCTTGCCTCATGTTGATGTGCCAGGATACTACAGGGACTGAGAGCAGCAAATGAAGCGAGGTAACAATTTTCAGAAAGGGACATCTTTGCATAGTGCATACTAAAAGCATGGACACACAGAACCACAGGATGTTGTGCATGTTAAATGCTCAAATAGGTTCAAAGAGTAATTAGACAAATTCATGACAGAAAAATCTGTCAACAGCCATTAACTGCCAAGACAGCATCTGTGCTGCAGTAACTCCCTCAGTGCCAAGCACCTGGGGGCCAGAACAGTAGTCTGTGATAGTATCAGAACATGCTAGCCCCATGCTTTTACTTCATCCTAGGCTTTTTTCTTCTGGTGCTTACTAAAGGGAGGATGGATAGGCCGAGCGGTGTTGGTTTCCCATCAACCTGTGGCCATGGGATGTTGACCTGGGAACAACACAGACCTACAGAGAACATTCTTGGTATCAAGAAAGTTTTCCAAGTAGTGGTGTTGTCACACTGCGAACAAAACTGCCCTTCTTCCACCCTCCGAGTGCTACATGTCCTCCAAAAAGAACCTTTTATTTTTATCTTAGGGTATATCTGTGATCCCTGTGGAAAAGTTCTCAGCAGTAAGATTTATTGCTAATGCAATGAGGCAAAGAAGAGCTCTATGCCATTTTGCCAGAACTGCCCCTTTGATTTGAAGGCACCATCCCTCCCTCCTGTTGATATATCAATTTTTTTCTCTCCCCAGAGGCTAAAATGCAAATGAATCACTAACAATCTCATAGAGCCATACGTGTTATCATGGTGGTGTAATTAATCCTGAGCCAATGTGATTTGGGGAATTAATCAAGCTGCTGTTGCTGGGGTGGAAATTCCTGTTACCTGCAGCAGGGCTGGGTTCGCTGCTCATCTGCAGCTGCACGTTGGCAGACACTTGTGATCACAGCAGCAGGATTTATATATAGGGTATATAAATATGAGGCTAATATATGTAGAGCAGGAGATAAGGAAAACAATGCATCAGGATCCAAAGTATTGGTGGCTCTTCTTTTCAAAAAAAAAGAGGGCTTATTATGGCTCTGCCTTCAGGTATGGTGTGACAGAACTGTGTGTCCATGCATTGCTTTTGTGCTTACATCTACAACACTTTAGTCTTTCTACCTGCTCAAGGGGCCTAAAGGTCTCGGTGAAGTGCTGAGGATCTGGGCTGGGAACGTTCAATCCAATAGGAGATTTCTCTCCCCTTTTATCTCATGCTCGGGTTAGTTGTCCACTGTTTTTTATCAGGTCTGTTTGTTCTTCCAGACACCTGTTGCACACAGCCTACAAGCATGTCTGACATTGATGTGGCTACTGTCCGCCCCTCCAGGGAATATCCCTGGGAGCTGAGTCCATCTGACTACTGCTTTGTGCTTGGCTGAGTAGCAGTGCTGGGGTCCATGATGCCTTCAGACATGTCCCAAGTGCAACGTGAGCAGTGCACGTCCATTTCCGATGGTGAAGCAGCTTTTCTGCATAAAGAGGACACAGTGTTTTCAGTGGGTGAGTAAGAAAGTAGTCATATTAAAATAGTGGTAGCATTCACTCAGCTTCCTTTCCTGACATGGTTTTTGCAGACTCCTCAGTCATCATTTCCTCTAGAGCAACTGCCAGATACGCTGTGGCCAGTTGAGCAGATAGACTTGAATGTACAAAACTGTATGCGGTTTGCTAGTTGTTTTTGTTTGTTTGTTTATTTGCTTGTTTTTATACCATTTGGTCTCTTTTACAGTTGAAAGTGAAATCTGGTCTTGATGTATTGAGGGGGGAAAAAAAAAGAACAAAAAAATGTGTGGTAGTGGAGAGCTAGCAAAAATGTGGAGTGATGAATTTTTCTATCAACACTCACTCTGTTAAGTGATAGAAACAATCCCACACAGTACCTGCCCTGAGCAGGCTTCAGCTCACCAGCAAAAGAGGGAGAAATGTGATTTGTGGTAAAAATAGAAATGGAATCTGAGGCTGTATTTAGCATTTCAATTAAATGACCTCATTTTTAACAAGCATACCTAGATGATTCACGTATTAGAAAAACCAGGCTACATACAGAACTGTCCAAATGGGGAAATGCAGCATGCCTAGATATAAGTGGAAGATTTAATGTGTCTGGGGTTCAGCTTTTCCCACCAATGACCAGATTTCAATGGTGGTCTCTTTGCTGTTGCTTACTTCTCCTTTATCTGACAAAAGTTGAGTGCAGTTGACGTTGTGCTAAGATAATCCCACAGCTCATCTTTTCTCAGAGGCAGGAGAAAGCCCAGCCAAAGCTGTTCCATCCAGATGAGGATGAAACAGGCTTGTTGAGAACTGGGCAGGGATGGAAAGTAAGGCATGCACAGGTGGCATAGGGGAAACAAAGCTGCCTCGGGAGAGTCGAGCAGCCCTGAATCAGTACCCAATGGAGGCATATCTGTCCTTGGAGAATGCCAGCCTTCACCTGGATGTGAACCTGACCTGGCTGTGAGGATGGCCCACAAAGGGTGGGACAGTGTTGGAGGAACAGAGATGTTGAGACCTCCCCTCTCACCTGAACCCTTCTATAATTTTGCAAACCTGTGAGCTGCCCACATCTTCCCCAAAGGATGAAGAAGCTTCCACTTGAGTGGGCCAGAAAATGAAATCTAAGCAGTAAATCTCAGGCCATAAAATTATCAAGGAAATGAGTGGTGGGAACAAAACGATTGTGTTAACAGACTGGTTTAAGCACTAAAATAAAAGTGTAATTTTTGTCAAAAGGACAAATCTTTCCTGCAGAGTTAATAGGGCTATATGAAGTTGCTCTTAATAGTTTTATTTTATTTTGTTTTACAATGTTCAAATAGGCCTCTGTGAATCTGAAATCATCTCTGTCTAATGAATACATTCAGAATACCAATGCATAATCTGTGTGCATGGGTGTGTTTCCATTTGCTGATGACGCTTCAGGTATACGTAGAGGACTGCTTGATTTCTTTGAAAAACATCTATTCACTGAGAAATCTGAAATATTTTTAGTTCACTGAAGTGAACAAGAATGAACAAGTCACACCAACAAGCAGCGCAGCGTGGCAGGTATGACACCTTGCTATGCTGCACTTTGTGAGAAGCCTATTGAGTCAGTTAAGCATGATTTCCCTTTCACAAGTCCATGGTGACTACTGATGATCATCCTCCTGTCCTTCATGTTTCTGGAAATGATTTCCTAGTTGAGGTGAGGCTGCCCACATTGTCATTCCTCATATCTTTCTTTTTCATTCTCAAAGACAGAAGTGGGACTTGCTGTCTTCCAGTCTTCAAGAACTATTCCCAGTTGCCACGATAGCAGAAGTACTGAAGATGGGGAAAGCATTATTATTCCAAAGAATCAGAAAGCACTGAGCAGGCAAAGGCTCTGAACCTCATGTCTGCGCACTCCTCAGCTCTTTACTGATATGTCAAACTTAAGCCAAAAAAATAATGTTTCTGCTGAAATCTTTCAGTTTTGTGTTGTGATGCTGAAGGTTTTCTCAAGTTCTATGCCTCTTTCTCTGGGAAGTGTGAAATGCCAGTCCAGGAACTGTATCTGACAGCTCATTAGGTCACTGGCTCGTCTTGATCCAGATGCTTACATTTAAGCTCACATTTCAGCACAAAGCTGCATTGGGGTCTTAATTTCTGAAGGTGAGATCTGCTCTGCAGAGCCCCATAGCTTTTCCTGGACTGTTTTACGGTCTGTGTTCCTATCAGTACTCTTGGCTGCCTTTGTATGCATGTGACCTCCTCTGCAGAGAGCAGACCAGCACTTTAAACATTTAAGGTAATTATTAGGTTAGCTTCAAAACCACATACATCCTGCCTAAAAGAAGACTTTGGGGTTCACACCCAAAATAAGAGGAAGCCTCAGAGGGGCCTCCAGAAGAACGACTGGCCTTGAGTGGAGTTGCAGAGACATCTCTTTAAAAGCCTCAGGTTTTAAAAAGAGAAATAAACAACAGAAGCCATCTGCCTGGGATTCACTCTGGGTTCTCTCTGTGTCTTACGGAACCTACTTATCCCTGAGGCTAGAGCAAATGCTGACAGATCTTGGGGGGATGCAGTAATAACAGTGCTATTACCTCTGCACATAATCACAGAGCTCTGGTCATGGGGAAGCAAACGGGGGCAGGTGAAGGTGGGAAAAAACTTCAAAGAATTGAACCAGAAGTCCCCCTTCTATTTTGCACTCTCCATCAATCACAAAGCTGTTGGTGTTTTTTTTTTTTTTTTTTTTTTTTTAAATGGCCTCTTGATTGCATTATGGAGATTTGTGGGTTTCCAATTGACTTTACAATTTTTACTCCTCCTTGTCAAGCCATATCAAAGCCCAAGTCCCTATCCTTCCCCAGTAATGTCTGGATTGGAAAAATGTGTTGGCATCTGAATCTATTTGAAAGATATTTGTAATTGCATTGTGTTTGCGGGGAGTTTGCAGCATCCTGTGCACAAGATGGTCATAATGGGCTTCTTGTAAGGGTTATTGGAAGGAGGGTAGCCAGATGAATCACACTGGGCATGCATGTGCCTGCATATGTATATGAACACAGGAGGGAGAAACGGAGGGCAGCAAGCACATGATAATCAGCAAGTTACAGCTGTACAGTTTAAGAGAAAAGGAGAGAAATACTTCATGTTTGGGTAAATCCAGAGACTGGTGGTCTTGCTGGCAGGGAGCTGGGCAAGGGAAGAGGCCTGGAGAGGCAAGAAGTGACACTTTAGGAGAATTGGCTGGTGTTACTTTGGGCCACGGAGCCTGGTATGCCTTGGCAGCCTCCTTGGCACACAGAACAACACGTGAGGAACCACAGGGCTCTGATGGGGCTGGGCAAAAGGAGGACATGTGGCAGAAAGACATAGTCTTCGTGACCCATGTGGGTGGCTTTTGGCTCCCTTCTTTGGAAACACTGTCAATGGTGGCAGACACTCCCTCTGAATGCTGCAGCCAGGCTTCCAAACCACTCTCACATAATCAACACAGCTCCCTGTTACCTTTTGCAAAACAGAGGCTCCCATGTAGGGGATTCATAGCCCTAGGGTCCAGAAGGCAAAATGTAGAAGGTACAGCTGAGGTCCCTTGGTTTGCTCTCAGATGTAGGGTTTGATTTTTAGATGGTGCTGTGTGGAGCCAAGAGTTGGACTCCATATCCTTGTGGGCCCATTCCAACTAAAGACATTATATGATTTGCCAGGTACAGGAGGAGACAGGAAGAAAAGGTGTCAATAGGGTCTTCAGTAAGAGCATTGGTTCTAGTTTAATTTACAGAACCATGGAGAAAGGAATGTTTAGAGCTATTTTTTGCTCCAGTCCCCACTGGATCACAGAGGGACTTTGCATCCAGAGGCAATGTGAGAAGTACCAAAGAACTGGAAAGTCTCTGCTCTCCTAGGTGCACAAGCAGTACACAGATGCACAATGTTCAGAACAGCATCTTTCAGGATAAATGATCCTAAGCCCCCTATGTTGGACATATCATCATCCTGGTGATAGAGCTACCAATGAATGTGCCGAATAACCCCATGAATACCACCTGTGGGAGACAACAGTGATCACCTGGGATAAGTGAATACATCCATGTGTATTTGCTTTCTTTCTTTCTGAAACTAATCATTAGCAAGGGTGTCACCTGCTTTCAACTGACAGCAAGCAAGGCGTTGCTACAGGAGTCTTCTTTGCATGTCAGAACTTTCTCACGGTCAGAAGTGCTTCTGGGCATGGGAAGGGTAGAGAAAGGAGTGGTGTCGCCCTCTGAGTGGATGTCTCATACATTGAGGAAACACTCACACAAGCCAGAAGGAACAGGAACTGTGCTGGGGTGATTGCATCAGGTCCTTTGCATCAGTATCTTGCCATCCCAGCCATTTCAGTATATAGTTCTCTACTCTGACTTGCTCCTCTTTAAATCAGGAGGGTTTCCCTTTGGATTTCTCTAGCCTTTCTTCTGGCTCGTGGGGTGCCTTGTGCTCTGACTTCACATAACCTTTCAGTCACTGTCCTACCATGGGATCTGGCCTGCCTCTAAGTTTCTCTGGCTGCTTCAGAGGGTTGGTAGCACCTCACATCTCAACTGGAGTGGGCAACACAGAGAGTTATGTTACTGTATTATTTGGAGCCTCCACAGCATGCAGCCATTCCAGTTAGGGTTACCCACAGCCTCCCGTTCTCTTCTAGTAGCTCTTTTTGTTCCTCTGCTCTCAATCTTGTGAAGCTGTCTCTCCATGGAGTCACCTCATCTTTCCAAATCCTGTTGCACTGCTTTCAGGCCCTCCTCCCACACCCCTTCTGCATAGTACACCTTTCTGGCCAGAATGATCATTAGAAGGTTTGTTGTTTTCCAGAATAACACCTGCACATTCTTTAGTGAGAACTGATTTTAGTTCGTGGCTGTTTTGCCCTATGTGTACTTACATTGAGTCATACTGCTTGCTGACTCATAGAAAGCATTCTGGTGAAAAATGGGAAGAACAGTAAGATGCACTCTGGATAGCCTGTCTTCCAATGGGAGGTGGAGGAGGCTCATCTAGTTAACTTAGAAAGAGACCTCGTTCCTCTATGAGCATCCATATGGAGGCAAGGTTTCTGGCAGTAGTGTTTTCTAATTTATAAGCAAACACAAAAAAGGATCTAGAGGTTGGCCACGGAAACTTTCTAAAGAAGGTAGTGAAGGATCTAGGGAGTATGGGGAGACCTTCATCATTTAACATCTCAAACAAGCAATTGTCAAAAGAAAGACATGTAATATATGAAATCTTCTTAGAAGCACCCCTGCCACGTGCTTCCAATGAAATCTCCATCCTTTCTTATGCTCTGGTGAAACATCCCTTATTATGCTGGTGGGTACCAGAGACATGGCACCTTTGTTCCGAGCCGCTACCAGAAAGGTAAAGCACTTGTGGGCTTCAGTCCCACCTCAATAAAAGCATCATAAATCTAGCAGGAGCTAAGAAAAACACTTTCATCCATTCATATGTACAGAATACACTGCCAGACTTTCCATAGGATATGTTTAGGGCACCTAAACCGTGAATGGTCGGTCCAGTTCTGCTTTCCCCAAAGTAGTTGGACTGGGACTCTCACACTGTCATGGGTTTTGGCAAGACTGGACAGGCTCCATTAGAATCACAGCTGTTGACAAGACCAAATAAAGCATAGAGAGTAATTTATTTTGCTGGAATAGCTATCCCATGTTTTCTAGCTCAGCTCTTTCACATAGCTTGCAGATATTTCCCCAGTAAATCTCTCTGAGTGCATATTTGAAAGTCCCCTGCGCCTGCAGAATATCTGAGCAGCATTAAGTAGACCTTTAATCAAAATGTCAGAAGCAAAGCAGATACAATTTCTCTAGCTAACTGTGTTGGACCCTGAGGCCTCTGGAAAATTGTATCAAGGTCCTTACAGCTTCCAGAATGAATGAAAGCCGTATCAGTAGAGGCAATGAAGGGATGACAGCCAGCTGTGAGTTTTGCTGCCTGCACGTGTGTTTACCTCATTCATTCACATCTCCATGTAGGGAGCTGTGGATTCAATTAGAAAATAATACCCATTTGCAGCTGATTGGCTTAGACATCAGCTTTAATAGCAGCTGGAGAGAGTTAGATGCTTGAATTGGTTCCAAACTGCACTTCCTAGTTATTAAGCTTCTAATTATGGCAAACCTGCTATTTGTCAACAATGTTTTATCGAAGGTGGGGAGGCATGACACTCATCTTTTGGGAGGTGGCTCAGACTTTCTATTAGGTATTACACAAAATGAAGTCTGCTATATACTTGCTTGCCTTTCAAAGAAGCATCTGCACTTTTTCTGTGGCAACAAGGATGTGTAGAGAGCCTGGGAAAAGTTGGTTAGGGAGCTTGGTGGCATACCTACTTCTGGTAAGTGAAATTCCCATATGTGCCTAGGAAATAGATCACACTCGTACTACTGAAAGTAAATCAGCAATTACCCCAACCTTTTGCTAGCCAATTTAACCTGAAATTTCTTCCTGACTCCAGATGTGATGATCTGCTCCTGGGCAGGACAGACCATTTAGGCACTTGGAAAGCTTTCAAGCACCTATAGATGCAGCATCATCCTCAATACTTAGCAGTGGTCAGTCTGAGTGTCAAGCAAGAATCTTCACGTGTTTCTTTCAAGCATTAGCGCTGCTTACCTATTTCAAATGGCACCCTTAATCATGGCCACTGCCCCATGCACTGATAAATACATGCAAAAATGTTTCCTTTTGGATTGTCCTTTGTACCATACCCCTCACTGGCTTCATGATGAACCAACCTCTTGCTCTTGTAGAGAGATACAAACAAGTCCTTTGGAGTATCAGCCTCCATTCAGGACAAAAAGAAACCAAAGATTCCAGAAAACTGAGGCTTAAAAACAGCAGTACTGACTCTTCCCAGGGAGCTCTTCTGTCCTGTGTTACAGATTGTCCTGTGAAATTATAGGAACCAATTTTGGGCAGGGTCACAGGAAACAGCTTTCACCTTCCCACGACCCTACTGTACATCACTGTAGCCCATGTGCAATATATTACAGATGTGCAGTGATCCCACAAAGAACAGGTGACTACAAAGATAGCAAGCGCCAAAATGTATGTAGTTAAATCATAAGCCTAAGTGTTAACACGCAGTAAAATCTTATGGTATTTGCTGTAATCTCTGAAACACTGAGGTCCCAGAATACTGCTGTTCTGAGAAAATCATGGCATTTTATTTAAAATATATCCAGAAGATGGAATTTTCTCTTCTGCTTTGTGGACAAAGCCAGCTTTGTTCTGAAGACATTTATTGCCTCTTTTAGGTTTTGTGAGGGCTAGCAGTACATAAGCCATGTTTTTCATCAGCTGGACAGTAACACAGAGCACATCCTCACCAATGTAATGGATTGCACCAAACTGGAGGAAGCAGCTGATACAGTGGCGGGCAGGGCTGTCCCACGGAGGGACTGCAGTGTGCTGGACTGCTGTGCCAGCAGGAGTATTAAGAAGCTTAACCAAGTTAAGTGCAGACTCCCTGTATCTGGGATGAAACAGCCCCATGCACTAGGGCAGACTGGAGGCTGGCTGACTAGGAAAAGAGCCTGAGGGTCCTGGTAGTGTTGTATTAGGCATGGTAGACAGAATTTTAAATGGTTCTCAGCAGTATGCCTTCAGGACAATAAAACCCAACCACATCCTAGTTTGGATTAAGACAAGCACAGCCAGCAGAATGAAAAAAAAAGATAACTCCTCTCTTTTTCACACTGATGAGGCTGCATTCAGAGCTGCATTTGGAGGGCTGTGTTTAGTTCTTAGATCATCCAATGTAAAGAATTATCAGTAAGCTGGAACAAGTCCACCAGAGAATATCAAGGCTGGAGCACACGGCACATGAGGAGATATGCTGAAGGATCTAGGCTTATTCATTGTGGAGAACAGTCAGATTCTATCTTTCTTGTAATATTCCTTTTGGTAGAGGCAGACAGTGGCTAGATTCCCCCTGTATACACACACCTTTCTCTTCACAAGGCTGGACATACCCAGCTCCCACAGAATCTCCTGGTACATCAAGTCCTTCTCCTCGTATCTCAGCTGACTATGTGTGTCGTTCTTGTGAGATCTGCCAGCTCTGCTGTTGTGTATGCCACCACAAAGCAAAGAGCTGGAGTCTGGGGAAGGAGGGAAGGGGAACAAATTAAATCATCAGTAGAGCAGTCTTTGCATCAATATCTCTTTGCTTTGCAGAAGTTGAGGGTTATAACTGCAGGAGGCAGAGAATCCACACTGTCTCCCCCCACCCCATCACTGATGTGCGTCCGTAAGAACTATCATTCAGAAAGAGGGTGAGGTGTCTTTACCTGTACTTTGGGTACATTGTGAGCTATGAGCAATCATTTGGACTGGATGGTTATTCTGCAATCCTCTGCCTACTCTGGGGGATTAGCGTATCCTAATGAGTCTCCTGCCTCTTCTAATTGTCACCTCTGTACAATTACTGAAAAACCTGCCTCAACATGACCCAATATTCTCTCCCTACATTTGCTAATTGCCACAGGTCCTACCTTCATGCACGTGGCCATATGTACTGGGAAATGTTCTCTTGCTCAGATAAAAATTGTAGCACAGGCATTTAAACTGGGTGGCTTTGTTTATTCATTGAGCCAGAAAAAAATATCTGGAGAACAGCCAGCTAAGCTTATAGAATGAGAGGATGAGGTAAGACGGTAACATTTGGTTCAGGCCTATGCCATGCAGTAGAGTCCAGAAGATGTGTTCCTAGTGAGGGGGAACAAAAAGGGTGCATTCCTATTTCTGGTCTAAGAAATGGCCCATTTGGGATCTCTAAGCAGGCCTCACAGACAGCAACAAAGCCGGTAGATGTTCAGCTACTTTGAATGAGCCTAGGAGATGGCTGAGGGTGTCTTTGGCTGACAGCACTGACATGACTGAGGGAAGCTGTATTAAGTTCTTGATATACAATACAAGCATCTCAGCCATAGGTACTTATATTAGGAAGTGTTGGCCACAACCCATTTGAATTCTCTTTTGTCTGCTGGTGTCCCTCCCCAAATTTCTTATCTCTTTATCTCCCTTATTTCTTCTTACTTCTGGTCAGTTTCTCTCCAACAGTGCTGAATGAGAAACGACCTGACAATCTCCCTTTTTCAGATATCTTCTTCCAGAATCCTCAGATGTGGCTTCACACTTAGTTCTGAGTTAGGGGATTGAAAAAAGGGGTGAGGATCCTTGGTTTATACCTTTAATTTTACCAATGACTGTGATGAGAAAGGACAAGGTCTATAAACATCCTTTGCTCTGACAGTAGGTTTGCTGTTGCGGTGAGGCATGCCTCCAGACAGAGGGAAGACACCACTTCCTATAATGCCCCCTTCTTACCATTAGTTATGTTGGCATCAAAATGCAACCTTAGATCGCAGACCTCCTGAAGCCAGATAGAATGAACTCTCTCCCAGATCTGCACCATCAGGTTTATTCAGGCTTTCAAAGCACAAAAAAAACCAAAAACAAAACAACAAAAAAAAAAAAAACCAAAAAAAACCCCTGAACAATGAAAGAATGGACTATGGATTCAGGTGTACCATCAGCTTCCAGATGTATTTGTAGTACGCTATCCCAGAATCTTGCTCAAATTCATCTGAAAATTTCCTTCTGCTCTCATAGCAATTTGGATATCAATCAGCTTTAGTAGTACAAATGCATGCAGATGCGCATATGGTTCAGATCCAAAAAGGAAACAACCAAGAGATATCTGTGAGAGGAATCACCACCTCTCCATTGCATATATACCTTAGTCTGCCTTTTTTCTACGTTAGTGTATTGGCACTTTTTATACAACAGACCGTTTCAACAAGCCAGAAGCTCACAAAGAACTGCTCCTTGAATGAGAGGATGAAGAGTTTCCATTTATGAATGAAAAGGATCGTGTAGGAAACATGAATGCATGCTGACCACCCATGCATCTCTGCAATGACTGTTCAAATTACACCTTGAAGAGAAAGTAGAGCCACAGAATATGACTCTTACAATGAACAGGCTTCATCTAAATATAGTAATTAAGGTATTGTGCAACCATTCTACTACTTAAGTATCTGTAATAATTATGCCCCAGGAAAAGTAAGCACAACACATGTTCACAACCTGGGTTGTTTACAGGTTCAAGTTCCAATTCATTATTCTTGGCAGCTTAGGAAAAGTATCTAAAATACAGGGCCTCATTGCTGAAATGTCCCTGGGACTATGCCATTTAATTCAGAGGCTTTTGAAAATCCTTGAAAGGAAATTTGGTGGCAAGTTCAAGGTTCAGATATGAGCTTCTCTAGTTGTACAGTCAAATAACAGCCACCACCCCAAGTGCACCAGTGTCAGCAGCTCTTGCTGTTTCAGTCCAAGTCTTGTGCTCTAGTTCCCCCACTGACTGTCAGGTTTGCATTCTCGAGCTAAAAGTCCCAGTAATCTTTCTTACAGGTTCCAGAATCACACCATGAGTCAAGTCTGGGAAAGACAGAGAAGTTCCACCTTCCCATGAGAAAGATCAAACATAGAGAAAGGGCAAAGAGGACAGAGACCTGGCTTTGTATTGGAGCCCTGCTGTGTACTAGCAATCGTACAAGCAGTACAGCTGCAATTGGCTCAAATCAGGTGTGAGAGTCAACTGAAGTCTACTCAGAATAGCTAGTCATGGTTTAGCTGCATCTATGTGACTCTGATAGCCTGGAAACTGACAGATGGTGTAAATAAGCTCAATTTCTTTCTTTTAAGCCCTGTGATTATAAGGTCTTCCCATTATCAGCTCTTTTCAGCTCTCTTCCTTGACTGTGATTTTGAAAACAAAGATTCACAACTGTAATATAAGAACATATCCAAAAGGCTCACAGATTATAAATCATAAAAATTGTAACACCGAACACTGAAAATATAGAAGCTTCCAAATTACAATTGAACCAGAAATCTTAATTCTGATCCCCAATCATTCTTTGTTGATTCATAGGTACTGTTTCATTTGGATTTCTTATGAACCTTTTCCCTTTCTTTTATAAGACTTTTTAGCATAGCTGGATTTATACAGTAGTAAAAGCACAGAAGAAGGGAATCGCTAGTAACAAACTGTAGCATTTAAGTAGTCAGGGAGACAATTGAATTCTTTCTGGCATAATTTCTCCAATTTACTGCCTTCAAATCACTGACAAGCTTTTTCTCCGGCTTCTCTGGATGTTCAACTTCGTCTGAATGTCAGTGCGTTTGTTATTTAGGCTGTATGACTGGTCACTGAAGTCACCTATCATTTCTTCCAGCTCACTCCATAATAACAAACCACAAATAAGACCAGTTCCTGTTGAAACTACCTGTGCTTGCCCACAGACCTGAGGCTCTCCAAACAAGACAACCTGTACCCAGAGGATATTTGACGAGTTATGAACAAACGTTTGCAAGCCAAACAATGACTGTTTTGAATTTCCACAACAGTAAAGCTATGAACAGAACTGGAATCATAAATAGAAGCAGGAAGAAATCCTTCCTAGAGAAGCGGACGCTGAACAGACGATAAAAAGATGAACTTCATGTCATGCCAAAAAAAAAGCTCAATTCATTTGAAAATACATAGCCTTTTCTGGGGTTAAAGTATTGTATAGAATCATAGAATATTCTGAGTTGGAAGGGAGCCACAAGGACCATCGAGTCTAACTCCTGGCTGTACACAGATCCACCCAAAAATCAGACCCTATATCTGAGAGAGCTGTCCAAACGCTCCTTGAATTCCGGCAGCTTGAGACCATGCCTACTGCCCTGGGCAGCCTGTTCCATGCCCACTGCCCTTTGGTGAAGAACCTTTTCCTAACATCCACCTGACCCCACCCTGCCCAAAGGAAAGGCTTGACAATCTTGCATCTATTTGGTGAGTATGGAAACAACTCAGTGTCTCTGGGGCTCCATTATGCCTGTCATCACTGTCTTCTCTTGCTGTGCACTCCATGCCATGCACTGCCTTGAAAGCAAGATGGACTGGACATACAGAGAGCATGCAAAATGTCCCAGACAAACCCTGCTCAACTGCTGAATTTGGGAATGCCTCATGGAGCCCAGCCCAAATTCCAGGCCTTGCTAAGGTGCGCTCCTCTTGACTCATAGAACAACACTGACAAACTACCCACAGACTTCTGAATGCTCTCTATAATTAATTAGCCACAGGAAAACCTCTGAGGAGTGAAAAGGGAGCAATTTAACACAGCTCTCAGAATGACACAAGATGCCAAAACACTGAAGAGTTAAACCTTCTCACCAACCTGCCCCTTACAAGGCATCCTGGAGGCCACCTCTCTGAAGGGGAAGGTCCCAGTACCAGAACAGATGGTGATTTTGGGGTTAGTTTTCTGAGTCATGAGTCTGGTTCCCTTCCACCTTGCAGGTTTTAATCAATAGGCAACAAAAACAAGCAGAGTTACTCAATGGAAAGCTTCCCATCAACTTCCGTAGCAACTAAAACAGACCTCATTCTGTTGCTGATCTTGCTAAGATGTCACTCCCTGATGAGACACAGTCTGTCCCTCCACTTCTGCAAATAACCTCTGCTGTCTTTGACAGATCTCTAGACTTGTTCCTTTCTTTCTCCTGCCACCTTCCAATGGCTTTACTCGAGATATGACATAGAATCATAGAATGATTAATGTTGGAAAACACCTCTAAGATCATCTTGTCCGACCATCCACCTACCACTCATATTGCCCACTAAATCATGTCCCTAAGAACCACATCTCTATGGTTGTATGACAGGAGAGCTTTTCTTATGCAGCTCTGCATCCAATCATCTTTGGTCACATCACTCTATTCGACTGATTTTTCCCCCAAGTGCATCTGTAAACAAGTTTTGAGAATAATTTGAGTCTGTAGGAACTTCCACTATGAGGGGAATTTCTCCCCTCGCCTACAGCCTACATCAACAGTGAGTACACCTCATTCTAGGCTTGCATTTGTAGCCATCTGTGTCTTCACTCTGGATTGTCTCTGCTAGGTTTTCTGTGCAAAGGTCTTGCTTGCAGGCACTAATATCTCTTTTGACCTCCGTATCTCACACAAACCACTCAAATTCCCCTACAGTCTTGAAAACCAGCATCTGTGTAGATACATAGCAGGTTTAAAACTGGTGGACTATTCCATACTCTTAATAATGTATTTTCTGGGCTCACCTAGTTTCAGCTGCCATTCTGCAGGGTTTGGTGATTGTGTGACTCAAAGTTCTATCTTGAAGGTCCAAATTTGATGGCTACTCTGCTTGTTGAGGGCTGTTGGTTTGCTCTCCCAGAGCCCTCTGGTG
>JAOWBP010002392.1:16662064-16766246 GCA_028571105.1 Tragopan temminckii | reverse complement strand
TTCGAGGGCCTGGAATCCGATAACCCGCTGGCCTTCCGCTGGTACGACGCCCAGCGCGTGGTGGCTGGCAAGCCGATGACGGAATGGCTGCGCTTCGCCGGGGCCTACTGGCACTCCTTCAACGGCAGCGGCGCCGACCCGTTTGGCGAGCCCACCCACCTGTTTCCCTGGGACACGGAGCGCGACCCCATTGCCGCCGCCAAGGCCAACAACGCGGCGCTGGTCCGTGAACTGGTGGGCCGGGGCGGCAACGTCAACGCCAAGGACATGGCCGGCCGCAAGTCCACGCCGCTCCACTTCGCCGCTGGTCAGTGCCCGGAGGGGCCGGGGCGGCTCCCTGTGGGGCTCGAGGGCCGGGGTCGGAAGGTGCTGGGGGCGGGGAGCTATCTGAGCTCCGTATTTCTCACGCCAAGGCAGAGCGTGGCTTCTGTGTGTGGCGGTAGTCTGAAGGCACCGACAGATTTCTCTGTGTTCCTCACGTGGCCTTCAGACCTTACCTTGTTTGCTTTGGAAGTGAGAAGGGAGTTCAGGATGGAGTTTTCTGGGAGTGAGGGATTTCACTTCTTTTCTCATAGCTCCTGAAAGCTAAAGACACCTGTAACACCAAGAATCAAAGCCAGTGCCTTGCAGCTTGTAAATTTTTCTTTCCAGTTGATCTTTCCCCTCCTCACTCAGACCAGAACAGGTGCCAAAAGATGAAGTGGAACAATTGAACTTGGTTAGAAAGTTACAGATGTGCTGAGGAGATGTTGTACATCAATGCAGGGAAGTGAAAGCACATCAGAAACTATATTGTGAAACAAGCTGACAGTGAGATTCAATAGGTGACCTTAACAAGAAGTAACCACTGCTCTATCCCTGGAAGTGCTGAAGGCCAGGCTGGATGGGACCCTGGGCAGCCTCCATCTGGTGGGGTAGAACCAGCCTATGATAGGCGGTTGAGACTGGGTGGGCTTTAAGGTTCCTTCCAACTCAAGCTGTAATGATTCCTTGATGGCTTCTTAGCAAGCATAACTGTCACAGGTGAGTGTAGTTTATAATGAGAACAAATGTTACAGGGATTAGCCTTCGTGGGAGGGGGGTATGGGGTGAATTAGTTTCATGGAAAAAAATAAAATGGGAGATGCTAGATCTGTGGTCGGCAGGGCTTTGTGACGTGCCACAGTGTTGCTGCCTTGCTTGAGCTTTAAGTGGTGCTCTGTTGTGCACAAATAATTAACAGAATTGGTGAGTGGTCAATATCTATGTTGTGGAGTTTGGCTTTAAAGCAGTACTTCAAAGCTGTTAACAGAAATGATTGTTTTCTTAGCAGTGTTGCTGAGAACTTTGAGCTGATGTTCAGCTGTCAATCAGATACTGCTCTTTGAGCTTATGTAGGTTTATTGTCCTTTCTGAAGTCCTAGTGGTGTTTCCTGATGCCCCCTAGGGAAACTTTTGGCCCTGAGCTCTTTCCTTTTCATTCTCTAATCTCTGAGCTCTGCCAGTGAAGCATGACTTTATAAAAGTTGAATTGTGAAGAGTGATCTCAAATGTGGAGACAGACTTCTGTGGACACTGGGATGTAATGCTGGCACAACCACACATGTGTATGTGAAGTGCTTGATGTTTTCAAGACTAATCTTGAGTCTGCACTGCTTATTTTGGATTCAAACTTATAATAACACCTTGGTGTGTCCCCATAAACTTCAGGGTCTCAGGTTGTATCTTCAGGGCCAGTGTAGACTGTAGTGCTGAAGTTGCAGTAGTAGTTTCTACTTCGATTAGATAAGAAGCATACAAAGCTTTAGATAAGGCTTTGAAAGGTGACAGTATCCATAGGATGTTAGTGTAACAGTAATGAAAGATACTTACTTACAACATAAGAACTTCACCTACTGTTTTCCTTATATCCGGCAGACAGCTGTTGTCTCTGTCTCCAGATTTGGAGATCATCCTTAGCTGCGGTACGTATTTCCCATCAAATAAATGAGTATATCTGGTTCAAAAGGATTTGGCATGTAGAAGGCATTAGGCAGGTTTCTTAGTATAGATATCTTGAGGTCTTTTGTTTTGGAAAAGGCTGCACGCATGTTGTTGAATGCAACTTGTCTTGGACAGTACACATTTGCTCATGATGCAGTGTTGATTTGATTTCCCATGGCCTTATGAGCACAGGAGTCTGCTCTGTACATTAAGCTATGTTATGAATTATAACTCCTGTTTCAGGAGATGTATCTAAATAGAAATTGCATGGCATTTATAAGGGAATAGGAGTTGAGCAGTGCTGTATGCTTCTTCCAGAGCTCTCGAAGCTAAACTCTTTGGGCAAAAATAGAGAGTTTTGCTAATTATTTTAGTAGCTGGTAAATCTTCATTTTTTCCTTTTTTTTTTTTTTTTTTTTTTAAAGAGTAGCTGGATTCTTCATTATTATTATTTTTCCCTGGGAACTTAACTGAACTAGGGAGAAATCTTGTTTTCTCAGATACCCTTTTTGGCAACAATTTGAGGCAGCTAAGTTGCTTTTACTGTTAGAGGACAGGACTGCTTTAGTTTCTGTTTAGTGCTGGTTTAAGATTAAGCTGGTTTAAGATCAAGTCCAGGTTTCCTTAAACTTTCTCAGGGTTCTATTTTCTGATTCACTCATATAATCTTTCTTATGGCAGGAGGAAGGTAAAAGGGGGGGCTTTGAGAACATTCAGGATTCTTAGCATGTGCATAAACTTAGGAAAAGTGAGAACTGAAATTTCTGTAGTCAGTTACTTTAAAAACTAAACAAACAACAAGAATAGAAAAAAATAACTTGGAAGGGTTATAAACTTGGTTTGAGAAGTTGGTGTTATCAGTCCATTATCTATGTATGGATGAAATGTGCGTGGTCAAATGAGGTTAAAGAAAATCTGGATGATACTACAGCTTCATCTGGGAATGTCTTGAGTTGTTAGTTGATCTGAATGATGTGGAATTAGTTCTTGAACTTAGTGCTGAAACATCTAGCCTGATGATTAAGATTGCCCTGCTTTGGACTCAATATTGAGGCTGTATCAGGGTGATAAAAGAAGGAACTTTTTTTTTTCCATCCTGATTGGTTGGAGCACAGCCTGTCTTGAAATTGTGAGCCTCTTTCAGGAGGTGTGCTTAGAGAGGAAGACTGGATAATGAATGAAGAACAGATTCTAAAGACTTGCAAATGATTGACTTTAAAATAAAAAAAAAAAGGTGAAGTGAAAGTGTAAATGTGTTTGCATGTTTCTTTTATTCATTTCTTTTCCAATGTGAACTACCGTAAAAACAACTTAAAAGAAGCAACTGCACTAGACTGTAACAGAGGTTTGTTCGGCTTATGGCTTTATCTGTACTGTTGGCTAAAAGCAGATGTCTAGGCCAGAGTTGCATGCTTGCCCTGTTAATACATGTTACTGTCTAAATAATTGGGTGCATATTTACACACAGCCGCAAAGTTGCATAGTTTGAGACTGTATTTGATTGTTCAGTGCATCAAGGGAGGGAGGAGAGCGTGGAAAAGGTGGAAGAAAGGGAAAGAGATATGATGAGAGCAGCATGTTATTCAGTTTACAAGTTAGCAAACTTTATTTGTGCTGTGATTCTGATTATGTTTTTATGAGGATGATATGCACATTCTTTAAAACTGAAACATATTGTACGTACTGACACTCATCTGGAAAAATGGGGTTTACTTGTATAGGAACTGACGTTACACTTACCTAGTTGTAGAATCAGAAGGCAGGGATTCCTGTGATTCCTGGCTGTTTGGGACTTCCTTTCTCAGTATTTAATAGCTTGCCAGGAAAAACTCAACTGTTACCATTTATTTCTCCATCAGTGGTCTGTTTCTTGGTTTGACAAAGGCCTTGTCTTGCGAAGCAGTAAAATTATTATGCTAGCTTCAGGAGTGATTTTGAGATAACAATTCATGGCAAATCTCAGGGCTGGTAAGAGTAATCAGGAGCTTTCTTGGCAATGGGCTTGCTTCTTCACACGTGGAAGAAATGTTAGTCTTACAAAAGAAAATGCATGTATTTGTTGCTGACAACTTGATTAATGTGTTTAGGTCTAGTTCTTGGTGGTTTGTCATCAGGAATAGCAGTGCTCTCAACAGTGATTAGGTGGATGAACCTGATGGAAAGAGGCTGAATCCTTGCTAGCTTCTACATACAGCCAGTCATAAGCTTGTCCAGATCACTCCTTGATCACTTGACAAGGAGTGTAATCAGTGATATTCCTTGTTTTCTTTCAGTTTTGGTCTATAGTAATGGCAATAAAAGCTTGTAGGCATGCTTACTGCATTGAAAACTTCTTTCTGCACACCACTGGTTATCACTGTTGGAAGTCCAGTCTTTTTGTGAAGTCTAACAGATGTCACTGTTCTTTGGAAGATTTCTGGAGTAAACAACTAATGCTGAAGGATTTTTTTTTGTCAGCTAGCAAGCTGTTAATTTTAAGAACGCAATCTGCTTCGACATGTGGAAGTAAGCTAAGGAATGGAGAAGGCAGATGTAATACAACTAGCTGCTGGCTGTTGCTTGCAAAACGGAGACAGAAAATGGCAAGAAGCAGTTAGTGGTCTGCTACACACCTCCACTCTGTGTGGAGGTACCTGGACTGATCACCTGTGGGACAAGATAAGAGGCTAGCTTAATTTGCTCTTGAAAGCCTTGCTTTTGGATATCTTCATAGAATCCTTAGAGTTGGAAGGGACCTTTAAAGGTTGTGTACTCCAGCTCCCCTGCAATGAACTTGCATATTCATAAACTACTCTTACTGATTTTGTTGCAGTTGTCTGGGATATCTGTGCCACAGAAGAGATGTCTCTGCCCTTACTCAGACAGGTGTTTGTAAAGCTGAGTCACTGATTAATTCTGCCTTGTGCAATTTAAAGTAGGGCTAGTGACAATTAGCAGCTGGATTCATGCAGATGGTGCTGATCAGTGTAGATTGTGTTGTTGATTAAAAAAATCTCCTGGCAGCCTTAAGGCTCAGGGCCTGCGAAACTAGGACTCTTGCTTGTGAAAGGAAGTGTTCATCAATTACTAGGTGACTGAAACTTTCCTTTATGCTTTTGTTGTTTTCGTATTATGTGAAATGTTTGCTTATTGCTTTCTAGGAAGTTTCTCTTTGACTTGTAACTTGTTATAAGGCCATTCTAAAGATCACTAGTGGAAATTCATTGAAGGGATTTACAAGAGAATACAAATATGAAGCCTCAGATGTCCAGCAGTACTGAACCAAGTACCCTTTTCCACAGCTTGTAGGCTCTTCAATTTGCTTAGTTAAATCTGTTTAAATGCGTTCTCCTCTGTGAACTGGTAGAAGTGCTGTTAGGTTCCAGAAGAGCTGTATCTTGGGGGAAAAATCTGGTCTCAGAATGTGCAGTACTGAAGCAAAATTGTAGTGGCTTAGCTGGAACTTCTTTCTCAACCTTTTGATTATAGTTTAAAATAATTCTCAAAAGGCAGTGTGTCTCTAAGATGTGTGCTTTTCTATTTCAAGGACTTGTGTTCTAATAGGAGCTATGTTTAGTGCTCTAAAAAGTGGAATCATTTAATGAGAGCTGCTTTGCTTAATGTCACAGTGAGAGCTGCTTTGCTTAATGTCACAGTGAGACCTGCAGATATGCTTAACCTGTTGTCGTATGCTTACTTAGACTTGAAGTCCTTTTGGAATCTGCATTCTTAAGAGCAAGTGAAAGTAGGAATCTTCCTTGTGATGAATTAAACTCTGCACATAACAGCAGCTTTGCAAGGGATAGCATTAACATTTGGAGAAGTTGATGCTGTGCTGTGATCAAGTGACATTAACTGGGCAGCAGGTGAAACAGTGAACTTGCGCTTAGCAGTTCAGGCTGCCTATTTGATGTGAAGGCACTGTTCTACTTCTAGTGGGAAATGCATGTATGTAGTTGCTTCTTTCTTATCAAGCGTTTTGAAAATGAGTTCTGATGATGAACAGGAGATGAGTTCTTAGTGCTTTAGAAGCTGGTAGGTGAATTTCACCAGAGCAGGCTTGTATGCATGGGCCTCCTGAAAAGTTTCTCCTCTATGGTCAGCCTTTATTATTGAATGTTTTCTGCACAAACACTTGACTGGATTTCTTTGAGGGCCTCTGATGTGAGCTCTTTTACTTTGTACATAGAACTTTCACTGGTAACGTACAGAAGATTTTTAAAGCTATCTTCAGTGAAACCACATTGCTTTCTCTAGTTTAAACTGAATTGTGTCAAAAATGATGTCATCTGTTAAATTATATGACATGTATCTGTCTTTTTTGTTTTAATTACAACTGCTGTGTCAGATTTGTCTTGTAATTGTTTTTAAAGCTTTCTGTTTCTTTGTTGACTAAAGTTTTTGCAGGTTTGCTCATGGTGGAGCTGATGGGAAGCTATTTCTCCAATTGATTACTCTTTCTTTGAAAGTGGCCTTGTGGTCTGATGGGATAAAAATTGCAGAAACCTTTAGTGTGCTTTCTTGAAGATGGAATTAGAAGAATTTATTCACCAGATGTTTATCACTGCCATTTGCAGAGACTGCTTTGTCACAAAACCTGTGTCAAGCAGCATGTTGAAGTTTACATAGAGTCCTGAAAATTGTGATAGTGAGTGGTTTGAAAAGTTCAGGTAGTCAGGATGTTTTTCCTCTAGAGGCAAGAACATGTTAAGCAAATGCTCGTGCAGTTGCAGCCTTGTTTGCAGGGGCTCAGTCTATAAAAAAAATCTGAAGGCTAATAATTGATTTGGCTGTTTAGTGGAAGGCATCCCTTTCTAATTCCCATCTTGCCCAAGTTTTATTTGCTATGAAGATAAACAGTATACATGTGGCAAGCTTGAGGGATTGTTTCTTGGTGTTTACGCTCTCAGGTCTGCTAGTTTTGTTGTGGGACCAGGTACTCTTTGTTTGCTGCTGTACCTATTTAAGCTGCCACGAGAACTTGCATGTGATGTTTCTGAACTGTCTTTTAGATTTGGCCCTTTGTCTTAACCATAGTCTTGGTTAACTCTTAGGAAACTTCTCCAGGAAAAGTGAGGAGACAGTATGAATCCCTGCAGAGTAGCCAGTCTGCAGCTTGGCTGAAGGCCCAGTGTCATGTCATAGCATTAACCATAAGTGATTAAGCCAGTGTGGATGTAAGCAGCTGCGTCTGCTCCAGACATCTTGCCATATGGACTGTGGCAGGGGTAAAGCATTCTACACTGGAAGTCTGCACAACTGTATCTGGTGTCGTGCTGTGGCTAAAAAGGGGCTGAACACAATGAAATGGAACTCCTGGCCAGGGGCTACTTCTCTGATGTAAGGAAAACATTTGGAAAGACCTCATACAAGAAGTGTTGCCTGTCACAGAGGGTGCTGGCTGCTGGAAATCATTTGTCATCACTTTAGCAGCATGATACTGCAGCTGAGTTGTATGTTCAACTCGGGAAGAGCTGACAGCTTCTTCCTTGCATCCTTTAAATGTTATGTATTAATTTCTCTTCTGGAAGAGTTTTAAATATTGTCATTTTTCTTTTTGCAAAGGAATTGAACAGCAATATGTTTTCTTACAGGGTTTGGAAGGAAGGATGTTGTAGAGCACTTGCTACAGACAGGAGCCAATGTTCACGCTCGTGATGACGGAGGGCTGATACCCCTTCACAACGCCTGCTCTTTTGGTCATGCTGAAGTGGTTAGTCTGTTGCTATGCCAAGGTGCAGACCCTAATGCTAGAGACAATTGGAACTACACTCCTTTGCACGAGGCTGCTATCAAGGGGAAGATAGATGTGTGTATTGGTAAGTGTGTCACTTATTGAAACTTCACCAGATACGTATTTTGTGCACTTATAACTGTTAATATGCTGAATGTGAGATGGAAGACAGTTTTTTTTTTTTTTAAACCATCATGTAGGTATTGTAGTCATTTAGGACTAACTTTTTTCATATTGTACAGTTCAACCTTTGTTGAACTTGCATCTGGAAACTGAATATAGAGAGGGTTGGTCAAGTCTCCTACTGCTAAATTAGGGTCTTCAAAGTCTGATTGTAGAATTCTCCCTACATCTTGGTAAATGTCTTTGCTTTTCAGGCTGCTCTGTATTTTGTCTTTTCTGGTTAGAAAGATGGTTAACCTTTTATTCTGTACAATATGGAGAAATGTTTGTCCTTTGGAGCTTTCAAATACAAGTTGCAGGACACCACTGCTTACAGTGGTTATATATCTTCAGTGTGTTCTGTAGCCTGGAGCAAAAGCAATTTCAAATAAAATTGAACACTTCAATCATTCTAAATGTATCTAGACCATATAAAGGCTTTTCAGTCAAGATGTCGTTAACTTTTATGGTGTTTTTCCCTCAATGTATTTAGTATTACCTCCATTTTTTTATGAATCAAACCCTCTATTTTCATAAAACAGCTTAAGTTGCATGGGCCTTAAGCTCCCTTCCAGTTTCAACCTCCTGCTGTGGATGAGGCTTCCAATGGCCCCATTTATCCTGGCCTTGAGTGCCACCAGGGATGGGTTATCACAGCATCTCTTGGACAGTTAGTGCCTCACCATCCTCTGAGTCTATTTCTTTTTTGCATTGAGTTTGTTTATAATTTATATTCAGTGGGCCAGCTACTTGGTATGATCCTGTTTCTCTTTAATGGCTTTATATATAATTTTTATATTAAGGTCTTCAGCCTTTATCTCAAAAGGCCTCGTGAAGGAACAGAGTATATGCAAGGATAATGAAGAATGATTGCTTAGGGTGTGAATACTAGGAATGAATATTTGAATAGCTTTGTGGAATATGTTGCACAGTAGTACTGTTTACACCTGATGTGTAGACTGTTACAATTGATATGAAGGAAGAAATTGGCCTGTTAAAATCACATTCTTAGTGTTCCTTTTTAAACAACTGTGGTATGCTTTTTAAAAAGCCTTTAACTGAAGAATGTTCTCTGTAAATCCCAGTGTAATGTGCAATTTATTGCTGAACTTAAGTATCTGCCTGAAAAGCAGTAGACTCCATAGGAATTAATCATCTAGCCGTATCTGTGTCTATCTCTCGGCACCTTCCAAATGATGCAGTGGGATAATTGTGCAATTTATTTTCTCACCTTTCCTTTTTCTGTGCCACCTTAGTCTGCATCTGTTCTTTATCATTCCCTAGCACAGAATACTGTTCTCTTGGGCACTTTACAGGTCAAAAAGGGATAAAGTGAAAATTGAACAGAGTGCAGAGGTGTGGTATGTTCATGAATGGCAATTCTTTTGGAGGAAAACTCAAGATACTGACGCAGTAGGAAGACTAGCAGACTAGATGATGATTGCAGTAGGACTGTAGAACGTGCTTTTGACTAGCACTAGCCTTGAAAGAGTATGTATGTGTTTGTGCTATAAGTACTATTAATGATCAGCTTTACAAGCTGAGGTTAGACTGCTGCCACTTGGAAGCTTGTGTGGTAATGGGGAATGTCATAAACTGGTTTAAACTTGGTGTATGTACAGACTTCTCTAGGATCTAAACTGGAACAGAACAAATGACAGTGACCTGTGGTTTCTTGTGTTTCTGGTACTGATCTAATATTAGACTGTCAGAATCATTGAGGTTAGAAAAGACTCTTAAGATCACAAAGTCCAACTGTCAACGCTGTCAAGTCCACTACTAAACCATGTCCCTACATGCTATATTCACAGCCATAGGATAGTGGTTTTGTTCCTCAGTGAAACATTTACTCACAGAATAATTGACAAATGGAGAACTTTGCAGCATTTCTCCAAACACTCTTTGCAAAGTAAGGTTAATGACTGTTGTATAGGACAGGTAGGGGAGAAAGGATGATGCACTTCATCTAAAAGTCTGTGCTGGGCTCTTAACAAAGATTCATGTGGCTCACTTTCTCCAGTGATGTGTAGCAGATGCTCAGGGACTGTAGCTTGAGTGTACACTTATTTCTCATAGTGATCAGCATTTTAGGAACTTATGAAAGCAGAGACTGAATCCAGATGATGTTGCACAGCCACTGATTGGCAATTTTGGAAAGATTGATCTAATAACTACTTAGTACCACCGAGTTTTAGGCTTCAGAGGTGTTCTATGGCAGTGTAATGTTACAATTTGATTGTGTTACAGCTAAAAAACCAAAACTGCCGTTTTTTTAAAACACTGTCTGGTTGATATTTATTGCAAAGCCTTTCAGACTTCTGTGAGAAATGGGGAATGCTCATTTCTACTTGCCCTCCACATATCTTTCTTGATTTTCGTTTTCTTCTCTCAGATGTTTCTTTTTCCAAGCTGAAAAATTTAACCTTTATCCTGTTGAAGTCTTGTATTTTTATCTTTTTAATTTTTTTTAAGAATGAGGAGTTGGTGGTACTGGGGGGAAGGTCACACCAAGAATACTACAGAGCTATAAAAGCATCTTAATATGACTTTTAGAGTTGTTCAATTGGAAGGGACCAACAAAGATGCAGTCCAGCTGCTTGAGAGCTCTTCAGGGCTAACCAAAAGCTGAAGCTTATTATTGAGGGCATTATCTAAATACCTATTGAGTTTGGAGCCTGTATCAGTGTTTGATCACCCTCATAATTAAAACATTTTTCCTCATATTTAATTCTTACCTTCTCTTGCATAGCTCTGTGCCAGTCTTAAACTATGAGGATCCTTGAAACCAATGGATTGTAGGCATCAAGTTGGTAGTGCCCTGCCACTGTTGATGTGTTGCAGCTTATCTATGGGTTTTAGACTTCCCCAGTTGTTTTTTTCCCCTCTTTCCTAAAATTCAGGTATCAAGAAAATGAGTCTCTTCCTCATTTGTCTGCTGGGCACAGAACAATCCATGGGGGAGAATAAGACACTTATTCAGCGATATTTCTTTACAAATGATGATTAAACTGGAGTCTGGTTTCTTGCGTCAAGGAGTTACAGTACAGTAATGTCTGAAACTTACAGTAATGTATTTGTAGTAATACATACAGTAATGTATGTCTTCTAATACTAACTTTTAGCAAACAGGGAGGAAGAGAAGGTAGAAGAAAGGAAGAAGCAGCTTCGTATTAGAATCGGGTAATGGAGCAGATGCTGCTGTTGCAGGCACTAACTGCTTGCTTTCACGTGTCTGCTACCAGTTCATGACAATTTTCTAAATACTGTGCAGAAATACTTAATTTGGTGGGATTATTCTTCAGATTAGTGTAGCAATTTCTGCTTTTAGCTTCTCAGAGGAACCATGCAGTCTTAATGCAGTTCATATGTGGTTTGAAAACAATCTCTAGATAAATAGTAGTTGTTAAGTGTAGTTGTTAAGGCATAGAAGTGGCCAGGTCTAGCAGAGCTCCTGGATCTCTTCCAGATCTAATGGAAAGCATGGATTAAAGTATGACTATAGAACATAAAGGGTTTTGCTTGTAGAATGCGTGGGCAGTTAAATACTTGTCATATAATAAACAATGGCAGCTGCTTCTCTTTAATTATGTGCTTTTTCTCCAGCATTAAAGCAAGTTCAGAAAATGCACTTTCTGTGATTGAAGCCTTCTGAAAATACTGAGTGCTTACCTCTTGTTCTGTTTTTTGCTTTAGTCTCGCATGCAGGTAATACTCATGATGACCGTGTAGATTCCTGTACTGCAGTAAATCCTTATTTTTTCATGCTTACACAAATGCACCATGTTTCTTAGAAAATGCTATTTCTTTCTGAGAAAGGCTGAGGTGTCTGACTTGAATCCTGCTGTTTGTGCTCCTGTGTATTCTTAATGGTTTGGTATGATACAGTGTCTAAGCAGGCAGAGCAATTCTTTGGTCTTGATTAGTCAGTGTGCCCTTGACTTCACTGTGATCACTGAGTATTGAACTTCCATCCTCATTATTTAAGATGAAGCTAGTCAGTTGTCTTCCTGATGTCCTTGAAGTGAACAGTCACTGACCCTACAGTTACTGTATTGCTTTTGCTACTGCAAATAGCAAAGCTTAAAAGATAGAATTTCAAATGATTAGAGAGGGAGCAAAGAGGAAGTGGCTGCAAAAATCTGTTTTTATTTTCTTGGTTGGAGTGATGTGAGGATGGTGCAACCCAAAAGAGGAATCCACTCAGACTGATCTAAATGGATGATTCTTTGCAGTGATATCCACAGTGGCTTTGATGTTTAGGTGATAGGCCAAGGGATTTGTGCAGTGTAGAATATTTTCTTGTTGAAGACTTAATGCTAAAAAGAAAAAAATTAGAACTGCCCTGTATAACAAGACATGGTGGAAAGCAGCTCTGGGATTGGAAGACAAATGGATATAGACTCTCTATCCTTTAAGAATAGAAAGTGATGCAACTGTTCTACGTAATAACGTGGTCTAAGAGAGTAGGAGGCAAAAGTTTTTAGGAGTGGTATGTGTAGTACTGCTTGCTAGTTGCTTGTTCAGCATCTGTTTGAACTTGGTGTATTCTTAACTTCCTGAGGTTTGTTTCAGAAACGTTTTTTGAGACTAGCTAAATCTTCTGGCCAACTTGTAACTTTAGCCATTATTTCATGTACTGACCTGTTTAGTTTCCCTAAGATTTCTTGTACTTCCATTTCTTAAATATTTGATAACTGCACTATGAACTAATGCCAATTCAACAAAATTAGACAATGTGCAGGTTTTATGCAAAATATGCAGAAGTTGGGGCTTCTTGAGAAGAGTTTCAACTCATAATATCAAAATGTTACTGTATTTGGTGTCTTGACTAAGGTATCATCCCCAGGTGGAACACTGTTGAAAACTTGGGTGATATCTGTAAAGGCATTGCATATTTTTACCCTGTTCTTAACATACTTTTTGCTAGGTACTTCTGGCTGTTGTTAAGAGACAGTACTCCTGCTCTTAAATTGAGCTTTTGGTTCACACAGTGCAGTATTTTCAGCTAATTCACATAAAGCTCTTTGTTGTTCAGTGTGCTTGGTACAAGTTGTTAGCTCAAGATACCTTCAGCACAAAACTTCCTCTTTTGAAGGTTTAGAGCATTGTGGATACTCATAAAGCTGTTTTGGAAGGTTTCTTACACATTATGCTTATCGTTTAGTTCAGTGCTTGGTAGATTCTGAGGGTCAGGTCCTATTGGCCTTGATGGGGATTATGGAAAAGGAAATACTTTTGGAGTAAGGTAGCTTATTTTTTCCTCATGGACGTTACCTCACTCCTCACTTAAGGGTGGGTTCTGAGCAACTGCTAAGATTTGAATCCCTTAACTGCTAAAAAGAACTTGATGTTGTTTGTGCATGTACCCTTTATGTTTCATATGATAGTAGTCTTATAGGACTACTTTGGGTTTTTAAACCCAAGAAGCAATGAGGAGGTTTTCAATTTAACACTGGGAAATAATGAATTCTGATAGCCACATAGTTAACTCCACATGCAGTGCATCATTTCCAAAATTTTTTTTCCCCTCAAAACTTCACATGAAAGAAATGGTTAGCATATGCAGAAGGAGATTGAAATTAGTCTTTGTCTTCTCTTACTTCTCCTCTGTTCTTTTTCTTCCTGTGATGCTACTTGTTGGCCTGATTTGCACTGGTGCTCTTGCTTTTTAAGAGCAGTGAAAGCAGGGTTCCCAGTCTGTCAGGTAGGATATTGGGATTATAGCTGACACTTATTTGAACAAAACTTGAAGCAGAAAGGTGAATTTGTTCAGAGAAGTGAAATTGGGACCAACCAGTGAAGGCTTGTACTTAAAGTGGCTTTAAGTTTGTGATATAGATGAAAAAATTATCAGTTACTCAGCCATCTGGGCAGCTGTTAAGGTTTCTAGCTTTTCATTAAGTATTATCTTAAAAGAAATGCTTAGAAACTACATAGCTGCAGAAGAATTGTTGGCAAGGGTTCTAAACTTTTTTGTGACATACTGAGGATTCAACCTGTACCATCAAATAAACATCCTAAATGTTTTCAAAGACTAATGTAGAAAAATGTATTTTTGAAAAGCTTTTTTGGTTAAGGTGTTTTCTATTTCATATTATGTGCTTATTAACATAAGTGTTTCAAATGAGCACACCTGAATGTGGCTCCTAAACCCCATTGTGCAGTGGAACAAATTGAAATGTAGGAGGGCTCTCCTGAAGATACGGAAACAGCTTCTCAGTCTAACTGTGACCAACTTCTGGCACAGGTTGCCCAGAGACATTATAGAATCTCCATCCTTGAGGATATTCAGAAGATGTCTGGACGTGATCTTGTGTACTTTGCTCTCAGTGTCCCTGCTGGTGCGGGAGTTGGACCATATTGACCCAGAGGTTCCTACCAATCTCACCATTCTGATCCTGTGGGAAAACATTGCTTATGTGTGAGTGCAAATAAGCTGGACTAAATAAAAATAAATAAATAAAAGACCATAAGTGTATGATCTTGCATTGCTTCATTAGCTTTAAGACGTATTATCTTTAACATGGATCTCCTGGAACTCTGTGCAGGTTCACTGTAGTAATCCCAAAGCTTCCTTTACACTACCCAACTTGAATGCTTCAGGGAAGATTTCTGGCATGATGGGGCCATCTCTTACATGATGCAAAAAATCAGAAACCAGAACAGCAGTGATGCTAGGATTGGTGTCACTATTTAGAAGACTGTATTCTACTTAATTTGGTTTGCTGAGGTGGAAAATTTTAAATTGCAAAGTGTTCAACCCAGAAAAGGAAATGGGAATATTTACTTCGTTAAGTCTAGGCAGGATCAAGGCTTTGAATTGCTGTTCACGTGGGCTGAGCAATCTACCAGCTCTGGCTCATTCTCTGAGGGCAGAAGGATATTATCAGCCTGCTGTGCTGCCTACAGCCCTTAGAACTTTCTGCTTGTTCTCTCTCTATATGCATATTTAATCATTTGTAGGTAAAACTTGCATTCCAGTGAGCGATTTTGTAGTGCTTCCTACGTGCAGAAAACTAATCTGTGTTAATACATGCTTACTTACCAGGAGACTGTTGTGAGCATTCACAGAGGGAACCTTTTAAAGAGATCTTCTTTTCCTGCTGGGGGAGCTCGAACTTGCAATTATGGCTTTTAGAAAATGTTTTTGTTCTGGTTCACGTCCCTATTCTCCCACCTTTCTTTGAAGTGCTAAGATCAGATCGATCAATCAATGTATTCCATGTAAAAAAAAATCAAATCATCTTGTCTCTAGTGCAAGCAATTGTAGAACACACTGGAGTATTTTCTCATGCCTTCAGAGGTGAAGTTTATGGTATATGTACAGGGCAGGAGTCAAGCAATCTTGTTAAGAAACTGAAATGGCAGCGGGCAGTCTAAAAGTAGTACTGGGGCAAAAAAAAAAAAAAAAAGGTTGGGGCAAACTGTCTTCATGGAAGATTAGAGCTTACATAAAAATAGGACCAAGCCCTTTTCAAGTGATGCTTTTAAATATTTTCAGTTTTGTCTAGGTTCTTCCTTGCTCCCACCCCCCAAAAAAAACTCCAGACCAAAACAAGCAGAAAAGTTAAATGAAAAAAGTATTTGGAGACCTTGTTCCTGCCAATTGTTGATGCTGTTCTTGTTGCTGCCTTGGAGCCCGCTGCTGTGGTGTATTTATCAAAGCTGAAGTCTGACCTCTAGACGTTGTTTACGTCTTTGGTTTCTCTGAGCCTCTGCTCCATTTGGTAGCTGCAGGTTTGCTAATTGCATCCTGTTAGTTTAGGAATTGATTCAATTTTTGCATTGTATGCATACATGAGAAGACTCTGCCTTTTGAAGAGCAGACCTTTGTCAAGAAAGGGAGGTGAGGTGTGATTAGCTCTTGTTCCTGATGGACTGGATAGTTGTTTTGACCATGAAGAAAGAAGCATCTCTGCAAGGAGCCATGTTTTAATCTGTCTACTTGTTGATTCTCCTTGTGTATATTAATGTTGTCCTCGGTTGCACCTATTGTTAATTTAGTGACAAGGTAATGGAAGTGTGCAAGCAGATGTCATGGTTTCACATTGTCAATTGGTGAAGCTCCATCATATCAGTCTCTCTTACTCCTCTACCATAAATAAATGGGGAGAAAATATGATGGAGGGGGAAAATAAAAATTAAGGGTTGTGGACAGGGAGATCCCCTGACAAGTCCAGTCATGAGAAAAACAGACTCAGCATAGGGAGGTTAATGTAATCTATTGCCTGTTGCTAACAAACTAGAGCGGTGAGAACTAAAAGCAAAACAGAAACACCTTCCCTCTTAACCACTCTCTTCTGTGCCCCCCCCCTCAGCAACGCGAGGAAGTGTGGACTGTGATTAGTCTGCAATGCTTCCTCTGCTGATCCTTCATGGTCACTCTCAATATGAGGTACTGTACTTCCTTCATTAGAAAGCTTACTGTCACTTAAAATCAATCATGTAACACCATGTCTCTTTATGTATTTTAAAGCTGCATTTCTCCAGGAACTGGCTTGCAGGATTAATTCCTGCATTCTCCTGCTATCAGACCTCTTGTTTCTGTCCATGTTGTTGGAAAGAACTTTTCTGCTTCTGTTTTTTGTTTTGGTGTAGCAGTGCCTGATGTTGCCTTTGTAAAATTCTGCTCATCTGCTTTGTACTACCACAGCCTGCATATTTGTATCTTGCTCTCTCTGACCCCGACAAAGAGCAAAGCCAACAAAGTGATTCATTGGCTGTAGAACTGTTGTCTGGGGTACTGGGAAAGTGGGATGCCCTGAGCAAGGGCTGTAAGGAAAGCAAACAGCTGGAAGTGCTTGGAGCCAGCATTGACCCACCAGGTCTTTGTCTGTTGATACTGGATATACTCTCCGTAGGAATTGTTGCTAGCAGCGAAATGATTCTTTTCCACTTCTGTCACTGATTAGTGTTCTACTTTCCTTTGCCAACCAAACTACATCATGTAATTGCAAAATGAACTGGACTGGGCAAGAGATCTCTTGATCACTTTCCTAATTTTCCTCTTTGCTGGGCCACACATTTGCAGCTCCAGAATGGAGTGTGGGCAGTGTAGGGCTGAGGATGGTTGCTGCCAACATAGGATACATGAAACTGTAACCGGTGATAGTACTGTTTTGCAAGAGACTGATTTACAATTTTACATTGTAGAGAGGTGCAACAGGAGGTGGTGAAGGCCTTCCTTCCCCCATCCTGGCATGTTGTCTATTCTTATCCTGTTAGAGATATACCTTCATCCCTCTGCAGCTTGGCGTGGGCACCCTCCTTTTTCCCTCTCAAATTAAGCACTGCCCATTTGTCCCAGGGTACTGAGAGTAGCTGGACGTAATTTCTCAGGTTAGCAAGTCCGTGTCTCAGACAGCAGCCCTCAGCCTAGAGAAGTCCATTCCAGTTTGCCATCTGAGCAGCAAAACCCTGCAAAGCAGCTGCGCTAATGCAGGTCTTTGAAGTCTTCAGCAGTTCACTGTTTACAGACTCCTTTGTTGCGGGAGATCCAATCTTATGCAGCTTTTTCTTATTCTCCTTCCTGCACACGTGATGACTTTTATTATATTTCTCTGCAAATTCCCTTGGAGGTTTAATTGTTTACCATATCTTAATTCTTCCTTTTTTGCTTCCTGTGTGCTTTTTTTTTTTTTTTTTGCCCTTTTCTTCCCTACCTTTTCTGTCTCTGAACTGATACCTGCTTTGCATCCTCTCTTACCAAAAAACCACCAGCAGTACTCCCAGATATGCCCAGTTGTCTTCTTCGGTGTACCCTGACATCTAAGTAAATCCTTTATCACTCTTACTGCTTTCTGCTCCGTAATCCTCTCTAGATACACCCTTGATGGCTTTTATTACAGAGGAGCATAGGACTGCTTTACTACTTCTTATTCCTCATAGATAAGCTGGCAGTGGTGTTCCAGGCTTGTGGGAATAGGTAGATCAAGTGGACACTTGTAGCACTTACCTTTCGAGCTGTCTGTAGCCTGTGTAGTGACATTGCCTGTCATGTTTTCACCTTGTAGTTCTGATGACTAGTGAATAGTTGCATTTTTATCATGCAGCCAAGGCTGGAATTGCTCACAGAAGTAGAAGTTGAGCAATAATGCGGCTGTGGGGGTGGATATTGTAGTAGGATTATCTTTTATAGCCAACTTTATGAAGCTAAGGATGGGATGTTATGGCTTTTGTCTTGTATTAGGTCATTTTGCAAAAGCACTCGTGTGTCTGCTAACTTAACAAAACAGGATTATTAGGTCAAAATCAAAGAAATGTAACTTCTAGACAAGAAATTCACATTCTTGTAACGTGAGAAGTTTTGATTTACGTATAGAAGCAGCTGGGGGAGATGAGGCATTTAGCCTTGGTTGTAAAATAAATAAATAAATAAATTGGATCCCAGTGTTGTTGTCTAGATATTTTTAGAACTTGGTTATAGATGAGGACATTACATTTCTTGTTGTGTGTAATTTGGAAACGTGACCTGTATGGGCTAGTGCTGACATCTTTATGTTCCTAGGACCTAAGATTAATAAAAAGCTGAGCAACTTGGGGGTATTCTTTTTTTTTTTTTTTTTTAATGCGCAATCGTGCATGTATTGTGAGACTAAAGGAGGGCTTTTTCTTAAGGCATTTATTTTCTCGGTGCCTTGATTCTTTGGGAGTAAGTAGATAAAGCTACTGTAATTTAGTTTAGAAAGGACCTTTAAAGGTCTTTTTCAGAAAGTGAAGTTGAAAAGGGAGAAGGTGAAGGTTAGAGCTAGGGTAGCTGGAAGAGACTGTGAGAACAGCACTGTGGGACAAAGTGGTTCAGTGGGAGGGAAGAGACAGTGTGAGGCAGGACTAAGGTTTTCTTTGGCAGAAATGTGAGGAGCTGAAGACTGTGGCAATGCCGTTAAAAACACTAGGCTGTTTTAAGTGCAGATGCTTCTGGAAGGTCTGCCTATTCTTGTCTTTTTCATTCGCAGTGATCAAACAGTTTGGATGTGCCTTTTTTGTACTTACATGCATCTGATCGGAAACAAAATGTGAACTTTTACATCAGCATTCCAGTGGGTATACTCCAGGAATTTTGTGGATGCTGGCCCTGGTCAACTGTAACAGAAATATTGTGATCTTTGATCATGCCTACCATTGGATTTTTTATTCCCATTCTGTTTCCACTCTATTTTTGTCCCTGCCTTCAATAAGAAATATTTTCCTTTGGTGCACTTTTAACTCAGGCAGTATGAAGAAGGAAGGGCTATCTGATTAAGTAATGTTTTGTGTTTAGACAAGCTCCCTTTTTTGTTCTTCCTCTTGTGAGGCTTTCTTCTTCTTTGTTGCTGCATAGTTAACGATGGAAGCTTTTGTTGTACTTTCCTGGTGAAAATATGGAGGTTGAAGTGGCCTAGAAATGGGAATGTTTGTTCTTGGTGGACTTTTTGAGACCCAAATGAAGTAGTGTCAGTTAGCTTCACAGTTCAAAATAGCTGTGCCAGGAGGCTGGGGGCCAAGTGTGTAATTTTAGGATTCATCCTGCTGTAGCAAGTTGGCAGTATCTGAAATAATTTGTGGTTGTAATTCATTATCTGTGCAATACTGAAAGTATTTTCTATTTTAGATGGGAAGGCTCTGTCCGTTGTCTGTAGAACTGATTGGGAATAATAGTGTAATTAAAGCATTTCAGGTAGTACTGGAAATCAGGAAAAGTATTGTAGCAGTTATAATGAGGATAAAAATAGATTGTACAACACCTTCATACAGAATTATGTTGTACAGTTAGGCTTACAGAGCTTTGATATCAATGTATAACATGAAGATTCAATGAATTGAACAGCTTTTTTACACTGTATGATATGGTTTATAGAAAAGGCAATGACAGCCGGGTACTATTGTTCGATTACTAAAGGCACTGCATGCACTGCAGAAAAACAACAAACCCCAGTGTCTCATCTGTCCAAGGGAAATAAAGCAGCATATCAAAATCTTTTCATTAACAAAGTTCCGGGAGTGAATTTGTGTACATGCAATCCAAATGCTTGCCTGTTAACAGCAAGCTCTTGATTCAAACTATTGCCACTTTTCCTTTTAACACTACTCAGAAAACATCCTCTAAAAGCAGTGTGCAATATTTGAAGTCCAAAATAGCTACAGTTGGCTAGAATGGCTTGTTCTGCTGTGTTTCATTATAAAGGGAATATTTTTCTCAAACAGGAGATCTACCTTGGACACTTTTTATACAGTGCCGGTGCATTGAAAAGGAAATTTAGAAACACATTGTGTCTAGATCTCAAATACTCTGTGGTTAGAAAAGACTTTATTGGGCTAAAGTGCTAAAGGTTTTCTGCAAGCAGAAGAACATTCAATTAGAAGCCACCTGTGGTTTGCCAAGTGTAAAAGTACAGCTGTTACGCCAATAGGCTAAACATCAAATGCTGCATTTCTTCTGTTAATTCATGTTGATGACAATATTGCTCACTTGGATATCTTGTGAGATTATGTACTGAGGAAGTGTGGGAAGGATAAAATCAAATAGTATAGGAATAATACTACTTTTGATCCACATTTGCTTTTTGTATTAATCTGTATTTTAATTCAGTCCTTATTTATATAATTGAGTTTTTTGAGATGCTGTTTCATTCATTATGTAGATCTGTCTGTGGGATTGAATGAGGAAGCTGTTAGTAGGGCCACACCGTTGGCTGGTAGAGAGGTTAGAAGGGCTGTGACCAACAGGAAAACTGGTTGCAGGAACAGAAGGCTAAGTCTCATGGTTACTGCAGAGGAGTTGAGACAAGTTCTTTTCTGAACTTGGTTTGGCCCTTTCAAGTGCTTGTTCCACAGGTAGTCAGGGGTTTTGTAGGCATCCAGCTTAAGCACCTTTAGTCAATTTTTAATGTATGTGTTTACATTTAAAATAATAAATAAATAAATAAAAATTAAAAACCTGACATGAAAATTGTATGTTGTTAAGCCACAGCAAAGCTCTCTGGAGTTCATTAGCATGACTAGACTCTTTAAGTATACTGCATAATTCTTGGCTGTTTGGGCCAAGAGAGTAGCTGAAAGGAGCAGCAAGTTATCATCTTTTTGTGCCAGGAGAAGTAGCAGGAAGATGTTTCTTGTTGGCTTGCATAGGACAGAGGAATTGATAGACTTGTAACTCTGCTTGTTTTAGCATCTGGCTCAGGAAATTGTAGATCCCCTTAAGCTTATTACCTCTCTTTTTGAGGTTGTCATTCTTGTACCTTAACCTTCTTCAGCTTTGCTTTGTATGCCAATCCAAACCTCCAAACTTTGATCAAATCTCAGATGTTCCTCTCTGAAAAGCCTGATGTTCCAATCTTACTGCTGTGGGCAGAGTTGCTTGGGTCCCCATCCAACCTGGCCTTGAGCACCTCTGGGGGTGGGTCATCCACAGCCATTCCCCCTTGTCCTGTCACTATCTGCCCATGTAAAAGGTCAGTCTCTCCCATGTCTGTAAGCTCTCTTGAAGTACTGGAAGGCTGCAGTGAGGTCTCCCTGAAGCCTTCTCTATTCCACCCTCAGCCTGCCTTTGTAGCGGAGATACTCCAACACACTGATCATCTTTGTGGCAAGCTCCACATCCCTATCGTACTGGATGCCTCAAATCTGCCTCACAGTGCTCCAGATGGGACTTACAAGGGCAGAGTAGAGGGAATCAATCACCTACTTTTGTCTGTTGTTACCTCTGCTTTGATGCAGCCCAGATTACTGTTGGTCTTCTGGGCTGCAGGCAGACATAGCTGCCCAGCTTTTTGTTCACCAGTGTCTCAAAGTATTTCTCCCCACAGCTGCTCTTAATTTACTCGTTACCCAGCCTGTATTTGAGTCTGGGATTGGCATGACACAGGTGCAGGACCTTGCCCTTGGCCATGGTGAACTTTGAGGTTCTCATGGGTGCATCTCTTGAGCCTGCCCAGGATCCCTCAGCATGGCATCCCTTTCCTTCCAGTGTGTTGACTGTACTACTCAGCTCGGTGTCATTCACAAACTTGCTGTCCCAGTCACTGACAAAGATGTTAAATAAACCTGGTCCCAATCCAGACCCCTGAGGAACACCAGTAGTCTCCACCTGGGTGTTGAGCCATTTACCACAACTTTTAAATGTGACCATCCAGCCAATTCCTTATCCACAGAGTGATTCATCTGTCACATCCACGTCTTTTCATTTTAGAGACAGTGACATCATTTGAGACAGTGTCAAATGCTGTGCACAAGTCCAGGTAGATGACATCAGTTGCTTTTCCCTTATCCACCAATGCTGTAACCCTGTCATGGAAGGGTGCCAAATCTGTCAGGCTCTATTTAGCCTTAGTGAAGCCATGTTTGGCTGTCACCAATCACCTCTCAGCTTTCCATGTGCATGATTTCCAGGAGGATCTGCTCCATGACCTTGCTGGTCACAGAAGCAAGATTGGCTTGTAGTTCTCTGGGTTGTTTTTTTTGTTTGCTTTTTTTTGTTTTTTTTTCTGCTTCTAAAGTTGTGATTCCCTTTTCAGCAGGAACTTCACTGTACTGCCACAACTTCTCACATATGATGGAGGGGAACTCAGCAACATCTTGTTCAGTTATTTTTCTTTAGCTCTTTGTTCCACAGTCTTTTCCACATGAATCCTCCCATCTTCTCATCCAGGCATGCTATTTCATCATTTTGGGTCTTGCTCTTCCCCTGATGTGTTTTGGGACAAATATCTTTCTTCACCTCGGGATCCAAGAGAATAGAGACAGATACCTGTACTTAATTTACTTACATTCTCTGTTGTCTGTATTTAAGAAAATCTGGAAAAGATCCTGTTCACCACCTCCTGTTGGAGTGCTTGACTAACTTGTGACGCTGGCAGGGAATCATTTCTGCCTGTAATATTTCTAAAGGTGCGGCACAAATGGCATCTTCAGAAAACATGGGTACCAGGTGTTAACGAGGCTCTTTCAGCATGTGCTTGCTGAACTTTTTCATTTTTGTGCCTTCCTATTGATGTGGCAAATTTGAACAACAACAACAAAAAACAAAACAAAAAAAAACAACAAACAACAAAACAAAACACAACCCTGCTAGTAAAAGCTCAATCTGCCTATTTTCATCTTCTTTCACAACCATGGAAGAATCACAGCTTCTTGGCAAAGCATAAAACAAGTCAATTTACTTCATTAAAGAACCACACTTTTGCAAAAAATTCAGCCTAAGGCAAGTATCTAGCATAGGACCCATTAAACTGAAATATCTGGCATTTGGCAGTGCTATAAACATTTAAAGCTGGAATTGTGTAAGAAGAGAGGTTTGAATAAAGACAGTACTGACAGTTTAGATTTTAATTTAAAAATAAGTATATTTCTAGTTAAAATTGTGCTTGCAATAATTCTGTTACTTTTGTTCTGGATTTCTTTGTCACTTTCATTTTTTTGGATGAGCTTTTGTAGGCAGTTATTCACTATTAATTCCTTCCTAGGCATACAGTTGCATTTTGCACTCTGAGTTTTTTAACGTAACTGGATTTTTGTGTGTTATAGGTTTAGTGTAAGCACAGGGGAAACAATGAGAATAATAGCTTCTAAACATACAGGCTGCAGGTACCAAGACACGTCTTACCTTATTTACTGTGCTTCTAGCTGTTATGCTAGAAGCTACTATGCTATGGCAAGCTGCTATGCTGTGGTTAAGATAAGCACGTAAGTGGTGAGCCCCTAAAAGGCTGGAGCATTGCTGCTGTGTGGACGCACGGTTGCCTTTGGATATTGAGCAGAAAAAGGATCAGGAGTGGTAGCAAGCAGCAGTAGTGGTGGTGAAGGCAGGAGATGGTTTCGCAGTTAGCAGATCTACCAATGTGAGTCAGGGAACACGCAGCTTCCCAGCTGACAGGAGGGACCCAGACCTGAGCTCTGCGAGAGATTCAGGGTTCATGTTTATCAGGAGGAGTCATGTGATCTTACTACATCTTAACTTGCCAACTTAGCCTTACTCTGGAGGAGATTCTTTGCTGCAGTGCTTGGGGGGGGGTGGGGAGAAGGGAGAAAGAGGAAAGAAAAAAAAAAGGGGGAAATAAAATTGTGCAATGTGTGTTTGTGCCTACATCATGCCGAGGAGACACTTAACTGTAAATAATCTGTGTATCCCCGAGGTAAGATACTGTTTCTGCTTTCCCTGCACAGTGCTGCTGCAGCACGGAGCTGATCCAAACATTCGGAACACCGATGGGAAATCTGCGCTGGATCTGGCAGACCCCTCTGCAAAAGCTGTACTCACGGGTAAGATGCTTACATCCATCCTCAGCAGTGTTCCCTGTAGCTCATTTTGCGTGTGCAAGTTCAGCATCTTAAAAGCCTTCTTCTGCCTTTTTGGATGATCTGTTGTGTTTGATAATTTTGAAACTGTGCCTTTTACCAGATTTCATTTTGTTGTAACTGTGGTTAATCTGCTGTGCTGCTAAAGGTTTGCTTATTCTACTTATACTAAAACTGTAATAGTCTGTCATAACATTGTTCATTATTCACTGCCTTTCTGTGTTACTTTTTGAAATTGCTACCCAATGTGAGATTTGAATAGGAGCCCCCAGCCTACAAAAAATAATAATAACCAGGTCAGTTGTTTTAAGACCTTCAGTGTTGAGCAAGCAAGGACAATTGTATAACTATAAAAGTACCTGTGATCTGAAAGACAACCTGCTACTGACTGCAGAAACTAACAGTTACCTCGTATTTTGCTGCAGATCCACATGCTACCTCATTCTTCTTCCTCTTCATTAGTCGTTTTTGATAGAATTCTGTCACCCATCAATTTCTTCTCTTTTTAGGGACTACTAGCTGCCAAATAGTGTTTTTCATGTAAATATTACACAACTTTGTATGCAGCTTTTTTTATAAATTGACTGTTGTAGCATACTAGTAAGCATTACAATTTTAATTTAGTAGCCTGTCAAATAAATATCGAGAAATACATGCTCCTCTGTGCAGATTTTGACATGTAGGGGAGAATGTTTAAAACAAAGTAATCCTTGATTTAAAAATGTGTACAATTAGATTTATAGAAAAGGGTTTGGCAGCTAGGCTCCACTTAAAGAAATAGCTGTTTTCGTACCTTTATTTCCCCTATCTCTTTGTCGTCTTATTTTTTTTTTTTTGACAGCATAATTTATAGGTTATGTGCTATCCAACACCCAAATTCTTTCTTCAGATGATGTTCCTTTCACTTTGTCAGGAACATTTCTTCATCTTCTTTTTCCAGCATGCACTGACTGCTATACATAATTATCTAAAGCTCTGCAGTGATTTGAGAGTGCTTTTGGAACAATGCACTTTAAATACGTATGGTTTAGTTTAATTACTAAGTGTCAAATTTAAACACATTCCTACAGCGTTAATTTCTATGTTAGCTGTATTAAGCAGGTTAATGTGATTTTTTGCTCCTAGTAGTGCAGTTGTACAGATGTTGAGGATGGAAAGGGCATCTGGGAGTCAAAGTAACTAAATGGTTTTAATGGTTGTTTAAACCTGGTTGTGGGAGCTTGGTATGTGTACAGTTTGGGGGGTACTGCTTTTGATCTATCCTCAGACTGCTCAGAGGGAACTTGAGGGCATAGCAAAAGATGCAGGGTCTGTGATGATGACTTCACATGACTTCTCTGTTGACTTCTCTAGGCACTGGATCAGTGCTTTGTGCTTTAGGCATAGCAGAGAGCAAGGTGTCATTGCAGCCCAGTGAGATGGGTTAGAAGCAACCCTCTACGTGAATGCAGCATCTGTACCCCTAACACTTGTGTATTGGCACCCACTAACCAAGCTTCTGAAATGAATGGTTGCAGCGAGGTTGTGCATATCAACACATGCACACAAATCCAATTCTGCTGCTCTTTAGATATTTAATGTTAATAAGATGAGGTAAATTCGGGTGTTTTTATTTTTCCAGGTGAGAAAATCAGTTTTTGGTTTTATCAGCTTTGTCCTCAAGGTGGCTCTTGACTGTGCTGGGCTCTCTCTGTGTTGTGCACCTTAGCTCCAGTCTGTAAACAGTTTGATTCCTGCTTTACCTGCTGTATGCTTCCAGTACGTTGAAGAAACTGATTTTTGGATGCCATTTAAATAGAACCTTTCTGCTAAGAGCTTAATTCTTCTGGATGCTGCCCTGCTTTCTAGTAGCCCTGTTAGGCTGCTACTTTCTCATTCATTTTCCGTATGTTATCATCTTTATGTCTGTCTTCATCTCTCTGGAAGAAGGAGGCTTAAGGGATTTCTTAGGCTGTATCTGGCTTGGGATAATCTTTAGCTACAGCAATGCTTTGTAATTAGGTGCATCAAGACTTTAAAGGTATTACTGGATTAAGAATCAGGAGGATGTTAACTTAATTTCCAGTATTTAGTGTTGAACGGTGGGATTTTTAGAGCTTTTAAAGTGGAATGCTTCTGAAAGCACAATCTGTAGTTGTTACTGTGTGTCTTTAAACAGTATGTGTGTCAGGGCTGTTCTTAAGATGTTATTTTTAGTGCCTTTTCTATCAAGTGTCTGACCTTAATAGACTTTTCCGCACTGCTGCTCTATTGATTGTGGGAGAGCAGGGTTCCTTTTATCACTTTTTTGATCAAATTCATGCATTGATGTTAATCACGTTGTGAATGAAGTATGTTAATAGTCTGTGTTTGACTTGCAGTTTAGAAAGAAAGTGAAAATTTGTTGGTAACTGATAAAATCTTTTTTTCAATTTGACAAAGATTTCTGGATGGGTTTTAAAAGGGATGCTCCCTGTGCATAAAGAACATTTCTAGGTGTTCTGGCAAGCAAGTGCTGAATCCACAGTGATGCGTTCTTTTCTGCCTCTCAGTCTAGAGGAATGTATAGTATCTTTTTCTCCCAATTTACAGAAAGGATATATAATGCACTGGTTTCTGGGATGACTTCCAGCCATTTTCTTAGACTGTTCTCTTAAAATGTATTGAAAAGGTTATGCAACACAAAGGGTTGGCTAATATTTGGATGGAAATGGACTTAAAAAAATTGTTTTCCATCAAATTCATTGTAATTTGCAATAACCACCTAGTTTTCAGCTTCTTAAAAATTATTTATAGAGATGGTGAACCTGCATTTTAGTACTTAAGCAGGAAAGCAGTCTTTTTTCCCTTTCTGCACAATAAGCACCATTTGTGTGAGCCAAGCACTTCATGACTTAGAGGGCAAAGGTTTTTTTTTTCCTTCCCTAGCTTCCCTTACTGTTCCTGAATTGGGTTATCAGAAAGAGATTGTAAGCATCTTTTTTCTCTAGGCTAAAGCACTAGTACAGGCTCTAAAAATATCTGATAAACAGAGCCATTACTTCAGATTAATATCCTACTTAATTTTTGTTCATTTGGAATGTGGTTTCTGAGCTGGGGACTCATCTTTGTGGCTGTGCCTGGCACTGTGGGACTCCCATCCAGAAGAGAGCCTTTGGGAGCTATTGCAGTTCAAGTCCTATTAGTCTTCATTATTCTCTTCAACTGCTTATTGCCTCTTTAAACATTGATATCCTTTTATATCTTTCCTGTGCAGTATATGAAGAGCCAGCAATATTGTTAATGAGGATGATTTAGTTTGAATGTTCACGTATTGATGTTTTTTTTGCCACCTCCCCATATTGTCTGCTGTCTAGAACTGCCTTCTGTATGTGAACGGTTGTTTCTGTACTTGAGCTGTTAGCAGGGGCTGAGCATGCTTAGGTGGGTAATACATTCTTGACTGTTCCACGTCACTGCTTTGCAAGGTTGGCTTTGATTGGCTTAAAGCATTACATTCTTGAAAGAGGTCCAAACGAAGAAAGCTTAACTGCTGCCTCTCCAGATTGAGGAAAGATTTTTTGGGAAGGGAGGAAATGATGTCTTGTTTGTTAATAGAATCAATTTTTGAAGTTGAGCAAGACTCTGATCTTCCTATTTGCTGTGGAAAAGTCTTTTATAAACAAAGTAATTAGGTGCTATTAAGCTTTTCTCACACAAGTTTTTTGGATGTGAAGGACAGCTTGAGTGAAAGCACAGTCAAGCTAAGGTTATCAGAAGTGTTAATGAGGATTCATATTTCTGTCTCTTTGTCATGTCAGCTTTTTAATTGAAGTGGGGAGCATAGTCCATTTATTGAAATATATTTGCAGAATTTTTTTTGAAGTGAGCTGCCTGCCAGAAAGGGGAGAATCTGATGTTTCACTCCAAAAAGTTTATGGAAGATTACAGAACAGAAGATGGATGTTAGGCACAACTCATTAATTTTAGAATTGGGTTGAGGAGAAAGTTATAGTTTTTGTGTGTGTGGCTTTTATTATTTGACAGTCTTAAATCCCCTAATCTTTCCTTCTGATTTGATAATATTTCTTTTCAGATGCACTTAATGATCCAGAAGGTATTCTGTACTAGATGGATACTAGCATTTCCTTTTGATTTCATTAGAATAATCTTTTCACCTGCAAACCTCCTCCCCCTTTCCTTTTATTGATCTAATTCTTACGTGTTGCGTCCTCCAGAATCAAATCATTTGGACAACATGTAGCTTCTGCCTTTAAAAAATCAGCATCATAAACAGCACTTAGAAAAAGAGAAACATTTGCAAAGGGAAGGAGGACAGATATTGCTTGAATGGTTTGAGCTCTCTGTTTTTCTGGAATTGTCACATCTTCTGACAAGGGACCAGGTTCTGCAGCCTTAAAGACAAGTGTGAGAAATACAGCTAGGTGAGGAATATCCTTGCCTTCTGATGGGCTGTCAGCTTATATCTTGAAGTAAGCGGTATTAAACAGTACTGGAAAAGGCCTTTGCAGTTGAATAAATCTGTAATTATTTGTTTAGCATTCAGATAGGTTTGCTGTCTTTGTTTTTACCAGGAAAGAAAGAGGCCATTTGCATAAATGCTACAGGTATGATATGATGCCTGTTCATTTAGAGTCCTTGGCTATAATTGGTTTACTTTCTGAAGATTTATTAGAACCATTGACCTGCCTTCAGGAATGCTGGTGCATAGCTCATCCAGTCTTTAGAATGAAGTGAGCAAAATATGCTTGTGGCATCTATGTAACATGATGTCTATCATAGAAACAGCCCTCATCTGTAAGTTCCAGATAGGTGGATGTGTATATCCTTGAATTAATGCACAATCCCCTATTTTTAGGTAATATTATAATTGTGACTATCTTGTTATATTTGAAAGCATAAGCTTAAGAAAGTCTTGTTTTGTGTGTGATTCAGTTCCCTCTTTCCTTTTTGAAGGAATTACAAACATTTCCTTTTAGCTGCTATGTGGTACTCTATGTACTTGTTTCCTCTGCAAGAAGAGCAATCCTTGTTTTGTATTGTCTACATGTTAAGTTTTACTTTAAAAAATGTGAAAACGAAGTTTCACATGTGTTAGTATCTTCTATCAGTGATTCTTTGTCCACTTTCCAGCACTAAATTTATCTTTCAGGATATATCTAGATTTGAGCATTATGTTCTGGTATGACATCCAATTGAATTCTGAAGTGATGAATCAGTAGTGTTAGTGGCATTTTTTTTGTTCCAGGCTTTATTCAATAGAAGTTATGAAGTCAGAGGTAATAAAAAATGAAGGGTTTCATGAAACCTCTGGAATTCTAAATTTCTCTTTAGTTTATGGTTTAGATTCCCCATGAGCATAATTTCTGATTATGTTATGCATGTAGTGTTTATTGGCTTTATTTCCTGATACTCATTTGTTCTGTACTGTTGCTCATTCCCCGAATTTGTCTTAAGTCTTTCTGATTTCTTCAGTTTTATCTGGTAATTCAGTCATTTAAATGTTTCCTTCCATGTTATAGATTATTTAATAGCAGTTCAGATGTTTTTTCTGTCATAGTGCAAACAAGTAACTCCAGCTTTTAATCATGCTTTGAAGCATCTAGCCCTTGGAAGTACTTCTCTTCCCATTCCATGACTATGTAATTTCTCTAATTTTGTATTGAAGGACTTTGTTCAAGGATTTATGTGAGCCATTGTATATGTTCTGATGCCTAAATTTTCTGTTTCCATGCCTTAATATGCTTGCATTTCTTCCTAATGTATGTCTGGATGATATTTTTGAGAATTTAGTTTTAGAATAATGACAGCCTCTTCTTTCTATCTCTTTGTTCCCTATTTTAGAGATAAGCACTATCATCCTCATTTTGTGTTTCAGTTCAGTTGTGTGTCTTGAAATGACTTCTTCGGAATGTGGCTATCTGCTTGGATCAGGCAACTTGTTCTCTTTGTGTTCTTGATTTAGGTAAGAAGTTGAAAGTCTGTAGAGCCTGTAGGTGGTCAGATCTGAGTCATTGTGTGATTCAGGATCGATGTTTTGATGAAAAGCATAGCTTTGATTTACACCATCCCCTTTTCCAGGTTTTTCAGTGTTTCAGCTTTCTTTTTAACCATGATGTTCACGTAGCACCATTTTATTAAGTGGTCTTCCAGTGGAGTCAAACTCTAACTTGTTCCTTTGGAAAATTAATTCTTTTAAAGCATTCACAAAGCACCTCGGTACAGTCTTTTAGTGCTCTGATTCTCAACTCTGCTCTTTGCATAGAGTTTTGGATGGTCTGAAAGCTTTCAGAAATCTGATGTACACTAATTTATGTAATCCGTAATACCCAGTAAAACTTAATATGAAACTCAAAATAACTTTTTTTCCTAAAATCTGTATCAAATTGACAGAATAACAAATAAGATTTCTCTGACTTGTAAATAAAAGCCTCAAATGTATTTTCCATGCCCTAGGGAAAATGATTGCAGAAATGTGTAAGAAGCATTTCTATTTCTGTAGTGCATCAGAGCACTTGTCTTATTTGTTTCTTTGCCTTGGGCAATGACCAATCTTATCCTTTAAAGAAGAAAAAAGAGTAAATGTTGATTGTATAATTTTATTTGTTCAGTTTAAGTTACTTTTTGTTCATTTTGAGTCTGTTTTTTTTTTTTGTTTGTTTGCTTGTTTTTTACTATAGTCAATGCTGTGAACTTATGGCAAAAACTTACAGCAGCCACATACAGTTTTGGTCTTAACTACATTTTTCCTACTATCCATGGGTGGTTGTACCAAAGTGGCCTTTTCACACTGCATACTCTTCTGCATGGGACAGTACACCAGGGTGGAGTATTACTAGTGTGTGGGTGAAGGTAGTGGTGTGATAGAATTTTTGTTCGGTTCTGTTCATAAGTACGATAGCCATACTGCAATTCTAACTATTTCAATGGATTTTCTTTTTGTGCTGTCTTTGATTACTTTAAGCCAGCATGAAACTTTTTTTTAATTATTTTTTTTTTCTTTAGCTAGCTGGATTATTCCTACAAACAAAAGCTGCTGTTGCTTTCATTTTTTGTGCTGTAACTTCAACAGCAGTATGGTGTTTGTGCTATTTTCTTCTAAAGTGAGGCTACGTTACAATTTTGAAAGAGCTGAACACTCATATATTGTAAAGTGTAGTGTAAAATATTTAAGACTTTTGTTCCAAACTGGATGGATGAATCTGAAATATATTAATTAATATTAATATTAATGCTGTGTAAGGAAAATATTCTAACTAGGAATTGTGAAAGACATCTGATTTTACCTTTTTATTCACTTATTAGGATACAGACTTTGCTTATAGGACTCTGACTGTTCTCCACTGCCTCATTCAGCAGAAATTACAAGGAAGGCTTTGCTCTGGGGAGGAATCAAACTTGCAGAGTAAAGCAGAATGTTATCTGACTCCTGCTTCATTTGCTGCAGAAGTAGAAAGCAACAGGGAATGGTGCAAGATGGGAAGAAAAGGGTTGCACGTACGGTTAAAGCAGCTAAAAATTTACTTTGGAAATGTACGGGAGGGTCCTACGTGCTGTTGTGTGAGCATCGCTGACTGCTCCACATGATTCTTGTTTCTTCCTCTTGACTTCTAATCCTGGTTGTCATATTCCTTATGGAGAGTCTGTGATCTCCTCAGCTTCTCTGTCCAGCTTGCCTCCCTTTCTCTTCCCTCCAGTTCTCAGTGTCATTTCCATTCTTCTGATCTTGAACTGGCAAAATAACACTTTTAAGAGTCTTTAATAAATGTGCAGATACTAAAATAATGCTGCACAGAAGATGCTAGAGCTACAACTGAGATTGGAGGGCCACAACTAAGCAATCTCCCTGTTGTATGCCATGAGCTTCTTAGCTTTCCCAAGAGCTGTTTGAATTTGGAAAACAATGCAAATTTAGGAATTATTTGGTTTTAATGGATTTGTTTCTTTTAAAACATCTTACTTAGCTAGCGGCTGTGGCTTGAAAGGTCCTATTGGAATAATCTGAGTAAGAAGCATAGGTTTGATGTACTACCTGCAATGCTATAGTCAGTGGCAGTCCGCTGATAAGAGGCTTTATTAAGCTCCGAAATGTCAGTGATGAGGTGCTCCTGTTCTGCGTGGTTAGCCAGGCATCGGACTGTGCTCAAAGATATGTTTGGACAGGGCACCTGGCTTGGTCAGAATCATTTTTCTTTTCATTTTAATACAAATGGTAGAAACAAATTCAAGGACAAGAGTTTGAGAAATAGTTAGCAAAAAAAGCTCTTAAATTTAAAGGCTTTTGGGCTCCTGAGTTATATTTTTGTTAATATAAAAGATCAAGTGATTTTAGGGCAAAGTATCAAAAGGAGAAATAAAATTCTTTTACTTCCCTTGTTTTCTTATGAGGCATTAAATGTCTAAAATAATTTCTTTTCAAACTTACTTTAAAATGTTTTCACCTACTGATCGTGACTTTTTTCTTTGAAAACTGTTAGAGAAACTCTCAAGTTAATATAACTGGCTTATATCAGACAGTTTATACTTAAGTCTGTGACAATCTCCTGTGGGTTTGTTTGCAGCTCTTTGAACCTTCAGTGCTCCAGGTTTTATTCTGCCCTTTTGTTGATGCTGTTGTTCTCCTTGCAGGGATTGAAATACAGCATATATATCCATCTCTGATACGCCATTTCACTCTAGGATGCTGGGTCATAAATGGGATGGAATGTGTTCTGGACTCTGCTGTGGCATTTGCTGCTTCTAACAGTTCTTAGATGCCTTTATATTTATGCAGTAAATAAAGCAAGTGTCCAGCAGTAAGATTTAGTTTGTTGTGCAGTCCTCATTGATATGCTGAATGCTGGCTATCCTTTGCAGAGAGCAAGTCAGGGATCCTACGGGAAGAAAAGTGGTATGATCATAGCAGAATGCACGTACATGCAAACAAAATGTGCATGGGAATAGAGGGTAATGGGTTTTAATGTAAATGCACCCTAACCAGTACGATCGTTTACTTCAGACTTCCTTCAACATTATTCTTTATTCTTGACTATAATTTGAGTGGCTCTTTCATCCTTTTTTTTTTTTTTTTTTTTTTTTTTTTTTTTTTTTCCCCTGGCCAGTCTAATCCAAGCAGCAGTTTTCAAAAACCTCAATTTTAGACAGGTGGGGCTGGATTTTTCAAGTTGACCGTGCCGGACATTTCTTCTAACTTTGCAGGACCCAGGTGTTCTGTCATGCTTTGAGTATCTAATCAGAAATATCTGGATGTTAGTTTCTTCTCGAAGAAGTTCTGTATTTTTTTAAAGCATAAAGCATTATGTGTGAGTTTTGTGGATAACACAAGCATTCCTTGTCTACAAGAGAAAGGCGCTATTCTTCTTGCATAATTTTAAAACTTAGATTGAGATATGCAATTAGAATTTCAGCCTGAAGAAATCAAACTTCGTAGAATTACAATGGAAGTTAGATTTTAAATTGCAAGTGTTAAATAACCGAGAGCTTCCTAGCAGCAACCAGAATATTACTACCAGCTCCATGTACAATTAGGATTCTGTGGGGTCATATTTCTTGGATGCAGCTTCTTTTGCTTTCACGTTCTTCCCAGCTTTTAGATCATCTATCTTGATAGGTCTTTTTGAGATGAATTTCAGGGTGTGGGGAATTTTTATAAATGAAAAAATGTGTCATGTAAATTGAGTTAATAGGATTTATTTGATGAAGTGATCTGTGAATGAGCAGGCACAGTTGCTGTTCGTGTTTCATGCGACCATGGGTGTGTTCTTTGTGCTCTACTGAACGTTCCAGAGATGACTGAGGAGATGTAAGAAGCTTACATTTAACATCATGTAACTGAAAGCATCACTTTGAGTGGCTTGGGCTGCCAGACCAGAGGCAATATGTCTGAGTGGGTCCAGCTAACGCCACTGATAGGAGCACATCTTCCACACCATGACCCCAACCTGGGGTCCAGCCCATCTGTTGAGGAGGAATGATTGAGGGAAGACAGCCTGAAGAAATTGACACAAAGTAATCAAGTAGCCACTTCAGTGGTGACTTATTAAATTGCTCAACAATGTATTGCACAAAGCTACCTAAAAAAATGTTGGAAAAAGGGTGTAATTGGTAACGTCCTGTCATGACACTCAGTTGGAAGTAGTGTGTATTTATTGAATGTTATGTCATGAAACAAAATATTTTAAAAAAAGATTCAGTAGGAGAAATTCACTTAAGTTATCACGAATACTGTAACTAATGACTACTAAGATTGAGAACTTACAGGTTTTAGTCTCATGAGCTTATGCTTTTTTCATCTTTTCGAGGGGAAAAATGCAACCATTTAAAGCATAACATAACTTAGATGTGCTGAAACACAAACAAACCAAATTGCATATCCTCCCAGGAGGCTGAAGTAAGGAAGGAGGAAAACTACCCATCTAGTGTTTGCTTCATTTCAGAATTTATTGTTGGAAAGCAAGCAGATCCTCTGATGAATATCTGATGCGCAAACTTGAATTTCATAGAATGTGATACATGGGTAGGACTAGAAAAATTCTTTTTAAAAAAAAAAACAAAAACTTGTTTAAGTAGCTGAACATTTCAGTTTATTTTTAATTTGTTCTTTGTTTACGGTAATTTGATTTATGGCTGAAGAATATGGGAAACTTAGTTTAAGATGGAACAAACCTGTCTAAATTTTGGGTTCTGTCTCAAGGCTTTTACTAGCCTGTGGAGACCGGAGACCTGCTTACGCTTTCAGTCTAGATTAGGTTTTGTGCCTAGAAGTTATTTTTCAGTGAAAGATCTTTCTCAGCGTGGTCTGACAGCATCCAGTTTTTCATCAGGCACTGATTCCCATTAATCATTGGATTGCTCTGGTGATAGAGAAACAATTGCTAAAAATTTTCTGTCCTCTCAACCTCCTTTCATACCTCTGTGAAGTTTTATTTAATGTTGATGTACTCTTAGGGGCCCTAGCAATATCTAATTTGAAGTGCATGTATCACAAGAGGGATGTGGCAATGAAAGTGGGTATCTCCATTCTGAGTGTCTTTCTTCTTGCTACCATGGGTGGGCAGTAAACATGACAGAACTTAGAAAATTTTTGCAAATTTTCTGTGTTGGTTTTGAGGCATGAGTTTGACAGGCCTGGTTTGTTATTTGTATGCTGGGGGAACAAATTTCTTTCTGAGATTCTGATACACTTTTAATTAATGATTATGAAAAGTCTTTCTCGCATTTGATGTGCAGTCTGGCTGGTCTTCCAAATCACCTGTTTTCTCTGTTCATATTCTGTGCTATTCTTGGACAGTTAATTTAAGGTCTTAGTTCTCAACAATCTGTTGAGTAGAGTTGCAGGTCGACAACAACAAAACGAAAAGCCACAATTATAATACTTTTTTTGCCTTCTATATGCATACATTGATGTTTGAAAATAGGCTTATGTGGGCAAGATGTTGCTGTGTACCATCTAGTAGTGTAACCAACTACAGGCATGCAGCTGAAATTGCAAGAATGCTACTGTTGCACTATGAATTTTTTTCAAGAAGATTCAGAAGGTAGGATGTTTCTCTTCACCAACAGAAAATGTTTTTCCTGTTTTTCCAATTTTCTGTTGAACTTTGTTAGCTTAATGCAGTTCTAATCATATGACAATACTCTGTGACCTCTGATTGCAAATACCCAAGCTGGATAATTGTCTCTGGTTTAAGAGACTAAGGAACTCAAAACTGAACTAAGTGAGAGCCTCGAGACTTTGAGACTAGGTTTTTAAGAGCTTAGTGATAGTTTACTTCTGTATGACTGAAATTCCTTTACTGATCTGAAAAATTCCAGAGCAGGTTTGATAGTCGTTAATTTAAGGACTTTAAAGTTAACTTCATGACTGTTCTTTATTTTTTATTCTTTCCCGTCTGATGATCAGCTATTTGAAGGCTTTTATATAGTGATTCATAAATATAGCATAGAAATGAAATGAAATTGCTGCTGTTTTCAGTGATAATCTTGTTTGGATTAGTAAACCAATGTTTATAGCCTTTCTATTTATTAAGATTACAAATTCAGTAAAGGTAAGTAGTAGAGTTATGAATAGTAAGCCATGCATTAAATATAACTGTCATTGCACAGATACTTTTTCATGATGGTAAGGACAGCAGATGATTTGCATTATGTTTGCATTGGGTTTCTGGGTGCTTTCATGAAAACGGCGGGTTTTTTCTTTTGAGATAGGTGTCCATTCACCAGTACTTACTTTGTCAGCTTGCTATCATTTTCATGCACTGATTATAGCTTTTATTTGATTCCTGAATTAGGCTTTTTGTTACTTAGATAACTTCTGCTGTGAAGAGACCTCCTTATTATTGCCTTTTCATTGTAGCTTTGATTTTTTGTCTTGTCACCTAAAATTAGCTAACATTTGAATTAATGTGGTCAACAACTCTTGTGAAAATGTTCAATGGGAGTTTGTCTTGTAAATATATATGCTTTATTGAGGTATGATAATTAGACTACATTAACTTGAAACTTTTTTAGAATGTTTTCCAAACTTAATTAGAAATATTTGAAAGCTCTATAATTGGTACAGTGTATTAGTCTGTAGAATAATTTGACATTTTCTGTGAGTACAGAAAGCTTGGTGTGTTTTGATACTGTTCAGTGTCCTTGAGTAAGAAAAGAAATTTGTAGAATATTTAAGGTTTTAAGAGATTACGAGATTGGTTACTGGACTGATGCTACAGTGTTCACCGTCTTGGGGTGAAGTGGGGGCCGTTGAGATGAAGGCCTCACTGGGGCTCTTCTGCTCTGTGATACTGCAGGTAGCTTCTGTGGGCAGTGGCTGTTGTCTGCGTCTTGTGAGCAGAGAAACCCTTTTTTTAAAAGAATAAAAATTACTTGTTTAAAGTATTTTTTTTCTCCTAGTTACTTTAGGAGAAGCACAGTATGTGGTGGGGGGAAAAAAAGGAGACAGGTCAAAGCAGTATTTCTCACCAGGTTAATGAGGAGAGAGATCTACTTTGCATTTTCTACTTCTATTGTCTCTGTGGACCAAGGAACACCGGTGGGTTTTTCTGTTTAAAAATTGAAGTCATACTTCTGAGCAGTATCTATTATGTCTTAAATGCGATCACTGAGTTTTCCTAACTTTGTGAAAACTATATCCCTGATTGGTATTTATGGTACTGTTGGGCTCAGATATGTAAATGCTGAACTTACCCTTGAAACCTCCTGAATCTCTGAGTCAACTCGTCTTGGATTGTCTGTCCAGCTTAGTTCCTTGTTCTAAGATGTCAGTGTTGGTTCTCTCTGCAGAAATGGTGCCTTGCAGTTCTGCAGCTTTTAGTACAGAACTAGCACCAGGTCTTTTCTCACAGGCTTTCTCTCACAGCCTCCTGCAGTCACTGATGTGCAGTCTGTCGTTTTGAATGTGTTGTTCTCTGTGGTGGCATTGACAGCAACCTCTGATATTTCAAGGGCACTAAAACCAGCCTTAGAAATCATCCTACTTTGATTTTTTTTTTCCACTGTACACAGATCAAGGGAGATGGAGATCAGTGTCCTTTTCTATCCGTAGCAATCTGTGTTTGCCTTTTGTAGAAATGAATGTTATCTTTTTTTTCTTAGTTTGACAGTTCTTCTGGTTTTATGACTATAGTTTGTTCTTCTAGGTAGTAGACTCTTTCTTTTATTCCCCCCATACTGTTCATCCAGTGCCAAACTGATGAGGAAGCTTAATCTATCATACAATCAAAATTAATTTTGCTAAGACTTAAATCTCTAATTGTTTTACTGACAATTTTAAAAGGTATGATTATATTGGAAATGCATCAGCTGTGGTTTTTCTTCTATTGTTACTACTTTAATATATGGAAGAGAAGTTCTGCCAAAAAAGATTCATCCTTGCATGTTTCACAGACCTGTTTTTTTCTAATGTGCTTCAGATTTTTTTTTTTTTTGAAATTAAGGTTTTCTTTGTGATTTGTACCTAATCTAGTAACATTTAATCACCTTTTATAATTCTTTCCTGCAGTGCAAAGGGACTGTTCTTAGGCTTAAAAGAACTATATGATTAAATGTTTTACTTCATTGGTGGTGTTAAACAGTTTCTAATTTCAGCATAATAGTTAGTCTGTTGTCAGCCTTACACCAAGGAATAGAATTTTGAATTGTTACCCCATTATTAATGGAAAGTTTACTTGTATCTGGCAAGCTATAACATCTAAGCAAAACACTTGGTGCTTTGGAAATGCATTGGTAAATCATAGTCAATTATGTTACAACTCTCGAGAGAACCAGAATTAAAGTAACAGCAAACCATTAAGAATGAATGTATGTGTATTATGCTATTATCTTTCATACCTACTTAACAGGTATCGGAAACCAATTTTCTATGATACTATTTCTATTCCTGCCAGACAAAGGGAGCTATGTTTTTCATCAAAGTAGCACAGTAGTTTTCAGTGGTAATTTAGAGACCCTGAAGTTCAACCTTTATGTAGAACTGTGGATGTGTGCATTTTTTTGTATGGCCAGTTGTTTCAAGCATCCATCTTGTCTTTGTTTAGTGGAGTTTTAGTAGATAGCTAACTCTTGAGCTACTTATGCTGAAGAATTGGACTTGCTCCTTTGTAGGTGAAATACATAGTTGTTCCAGTGCACTCAGCTTTCTTTACGTGTAAGCCATGGTATGATGATGTCTGTTTCAGGGTTTCTTGAACACCTCGAAGATTGACCAAGGCTCGTGAGTCAGGTGTGGGGACTTGCAAGTCTCAGTCGCTTCTTTCAAGAGTGGCTGTGCAGGGAGGTTGGCTGCCAGGCTCTCAACAACCACACTTGCTGCCTGTCCTTAGTGGGACAGAGGGAGAACATGCAGTGAAAATGCTTGGTGGTTGAAAGACTTAATAGACTCAGTTTGGGAAGGTTAATCCAGTCTATTGTGTGCTGTTCCCCTGGCCTGCAATTCTTGCCAGACCATCTGCTTCTGGATGGCAGACAGCCTGTTCTACCATGGGCCTCTCCATAGACTGCAAAGAATGTCCTGCACCCTGAGCTACTATACTTGCTGCTTCTTCCCTGTCCTTAGTGTCCACACAGTTGTTTCACAGTTTTCCCTCACACGTTTTTTTGGAAGCATTTTTAAAATAAAGATATTGGATTTTCTATTTCATATTGTAATTTATCATGGAAAATATTTTGCCCATGCAGAAGTTGGGCTTGGAAGATTGCCTAAATAATTTGAGCCCTGTAAAGAACTGCTGCTGAACATGAGTAATGGCACTGTTTTCTGAAGTTGTACCTCTCCTTTAAAGGAATGTATACTAATCTAGGAAATTTCAATATTTCCACTTTTGGAGTAACTGATAATGTTTTCCTGAGAGCTTTACATACAGTTAAAGACAAAGCACTGTTATAAGTAGTGTGATCTTTCAGCTCCTTGAAGACAATATAAATTCAAATCATAATAGTAATGTGTTATTGTGCACTAAGAACAGTTATCATTTTCAGTAAGTTGGCTGGCATGAATTTTAGTTAGTTCTATTGCATTTTTCTTTACGATGCCAACTAGAGTCAGGTGAGTGTTTTTAAAATATGCTTAGATTTTCCTTGACACGGCAACAATAGTGGCAGCTAATATTTGTCAAAACAAATACCTCTAATGTGATGCTTTCTACTTTAAGGAAAGCATCTACTCTTTCTTATAGAACAAGTATAAATAAAACTAGGGCATTAAGCATCACATATAATGGATAAGGAAAATGTTATGCTGTCAAACTACTTACTAGAGATTTTATTTCCTGGCATCCTTCCTACCCCAATAAATCTCTTTAATGTTTTTCAGAGACTTCAGATCAAAGTTAGTGATTTAGCTAGTAATTTCTGAATCCTTGCATCAAGTCAGTATAATCCTTTAAACTCTCATTGATATGTTTTTAAAATGTTCCTCTACCCCCTCATTCTCTGTGGGAGATCACTAGGAAGTGCATAGCCTCCCATCTTTTATTTTGACTTTTCCATGGCTGGCTTGGTCTTTAAGGTTAGTAGGGGAAGAATCCTGAAATGTCTCTATAATAAGACAGTTCATAATGTGTATACACTATAATGCAGAAGGCATGCAGAGAATAGCCTGTGGCTTCTTCTGGTGCATTAAGAGAGCCACATTGCTGGAAACAGTGATATTTGCAATGTACCAAAAACTGTCCTGAGTTGAGAAGCAAGTTTTCCTTTGAAGTTCAGGTACCGTCAGGATTACTGACTGCTGAAAGAGAATTCTTTTTTGGACCCAGGATCTGAATGATAATTCTTTCGTGTGGTTTATCAATAACTCCTCCCAATCTTCTGTCATCTATTAATTTGCCCTTTGCCATGTTGCTTCGGTCATAAATGAAGATATTAAATCATAACGATTGTAATATCGACTCCTGGGGTTATCAAATAATGACTGGCATGCACTTGGATTTCATGCTGCTGGTCACAGCTCTTTGAGCTGAGCAGTTCATCCAATTTTCAGCCCTACACACTATCGCCTTATCTAGCCTTTGCTTAATCAGTTTGTGAGGATGTTCTTGGAGAAGGTGTCAGAAGCCTTACTGAAGTCAGAATTCACAATGCCCAGTACTCCCCTGTCAGCCAAGAAGCCAATCATTTTATTGTAAAAGGTTATCAGTTGTGTCAGGCATGACTTACTGCTTGTAATTCCATGCTGACAATTCCCGATTGCCACCTTGTCCTTCACATGTCTAGAAATGACTTCCAGAGTTATTTGCTCTGTACCTTTCTCTGGAAGTTAGGCTCTGGAAGTGAGGTTCACTGATAGTTCATTGAATCTTCTTCCTTCTCTTTTTGAAGAGGGAGTTGATTGTTTTATCTGATTCTCAAGATCTTCTCCAGATTGCCATGGCCTTTGAGATCTAATTATTTGTCTGGGGATCAGTGCAGTGTTTTCACCTGCAGAGTTTGTGCTGCTGAGAGTTCAAGCACCACTGCAGAGTTTGCATTCAGTGGGGTGGTAAGTACTCTGCTGTGTGGCCTTCCAAAGTGATGCCCAGTGGTTTCTTGTCTATGGACACTGTAATTGCACCTTTTGTCTTTTGCGGGATAGTCCCCTCTTAATGGCTGTCTAGTTACGCAGGTTAATGCTGTTCCTAAATGGAGCAGTAAAAAGAAATCAACACTTGAAATAGTGGGAAAGCTTGTACAATACAGTTTTCTTCTGCTAATTGCAAGGTAAGGAACTCTGAAAAACATGAGAAGACTTAACCCAGGGCATGTATTTCTCATTCTTGAAGATGAGAGGCCTTTCTATAAAGTGGTTAAAGTTGCATTAAACATTAGCCTTTCAAAGGGAAGATCCTCATTTCCTTCTGTGTTTTTCACTCTAACATACTTCTTTCATACAACCTAGTGAACTTAGCTGGTTATTCATGCCTAGGGATCTGGGGTTGTCATGATTTGATGACACTGATAACTGGACCTATTGTTGAGATCCACTAATGTTTTTTGAGGAAGCTAAAACTAAACTTCTGATTGCTACAACTTCAATGGTTTTAGCTTTAACTCCCTCTAAAATTCTCCGATTACATTTGCTATAGGGGGTATATATATGGGATATATTTTTTTAACTTTCTTTTTTTTGTCAAATTATGCTAGAAAAGACTTGGTCAGAACAGGGTGAGAACAAGTTGTTTTCTCAGTGTCTGAAAATGTGTTTTCATCAAATCACAGAGTATCCTGAGTCGGAAGAGACCCACAAGATCACAGAGTCCAGCTCCTGGCCCCACACAGCACCACCCAAAATCCAATCCCTTTGTCTGAGAGCGTTGTCCATAGCAGCATAATATGTTACCATGCATGGAAATGGTGATAAACTGAGGAAACCATGAAAGTATATACCAACAAGCTTTAAGTATATATAGTAACTGCTGAAGTTTTCAAAGCAAGTTAAATTTGAATGCTTCATCTGGTCATGAGTTTGTTAAATACCTATTCAAAATAAGCAGTCATTCTTTGTAAATATGGAGTACAGAGCTAAATAACCTTTAGTGACCTGCTTTAGTGACAGTTAACAAGGATGATTTTGTAATGAATTGTTATCTGAGAGATATTCAGCTGAAATGAAGGAAGCAATTGACTTGAAGTTACTGTTTCTTGTTTTGTGTAGACTCAACCAGAGTTTTAGTTGCATCTACTTTGCGTTTCTTTCCTGACATCAGCTAGCAGCTTGTCCCTTGATAGACTGTGAGATACTCTTGCTGTTTATTGGTTTCATCAGTCATGAAGAAAAATACCAATTGTTGCAAATGACATTTGGTCAATGGCAGGATTTAGTAGCGCTTATCCAATACTACTCGTTCCTTCAACTCTGGGAAACACATACTGCTGCTGGGAAAGGACGCAATTCAGAATTTGCCTGTAGCTTTGGTTTAGTTAAACCAAGGTCAAAGTCTTAGAGGAGCACATAAGGGAATAGGGAGCAAGAAAGTTGCAGGAATATCTGAAAACTGGAAGTTAGGCACAAACATGGTCAGCAGTGCCACAATTGAAGTTGCCCTGGTAACCTATGCTCAGTTCTGTGGTTTTGTCTGTCATAGCCAGTGGATAGCTCCAGACCTTTGTAGAAGTGGGATGAAGCAGGTCTAGAGTAGAAGTCCATGAGTGTTAAGTTGTAGGACCTGTGCTTTGATGTAAGATACAGCAGGAATAGGAGGCAGAGCAGACAGCATCAGCTCTGTTTTTAAATAACCAAGCATCTTAGTCTGTGTCTTCCCTAGTACTCACTGTTGCTTATTGTTCCTACAGAGAGTTAAGTGCATTAGATAGGCTGATAACTTCATTATTGTTCTATCTCATCGTTATTCAAGGCACATGAAGTATGTCAAGAAGGAAGATTGGCTGTGATAATGGCAGCAGGTAGAGCAGTTTTGTGGCTGCAGAGGTATGTTGTGCTTGGGCTTCATGCTGCTGTGTGGTTGCTGAAGAGACAAAATGGGCATGAGCTGAGCTAGAGTAGCATGAGTTAGATTCACAGAGCAGTGTGCAGTGTTGATTTCTGCGTTCAGGAAAAAGTGACATAGTAATGCAAAGAGAGGTCTAGAGAAATTATAGGCAGATGGTACCCTCTTCCTTGAAAGCAATGATTATCTGACACTTATTGAAATAAGTATATATCTGCAGTGGAGTGGGGCAGCAGGCCAGAATTCATTCTAGCACAATCTTGAGCCAAAGAGACAAGGATGTTGTTTTGCAGCAAAGAAATGTGATCATCCTTCTTCGTAGCTCCAGTTCAACCAAGCCCATTACGCATAAGAAATGAAGGTCAGTTGGGATGCTCGCATACATGCCTAAACTTAAGTGTACTTCAGTATTCTAGCCATACAGTTTCTGGGACTCAGAATAGGTATTTTATAATCCATTCAGATTCTGAGTAATAGGTACAAAGGAAATGGGAAAAGTACAGAGGAAAAGAGCTGAGTTAAACTTGAAGGACTGAAGATAAACGGTGTGAGCAAGTAAAAGTGTAGTGAATAGCTTTTCATTCACTCATTTTAAAGTTTTGTTGCTACATCATTAGCATAAATGTTCATCACATCTGGTGTTCAGGATCTGCCAGAACAGAGTAAACTGTTTCTTGTGCATTTGAGCATTAGATCTATAAAAACCAAGGAAACAGAGGATGATTCTTTAAATTGAAGCAGAGAAAGCTGAACCCTATGGAATCTTTTTTATCATTAAGTCTGAGACCTGTATAGTTTGCAGTTTACAACATACAACCCATTTAATAAATTAATTGTTCTATAGCATACAGGTACTGAGGATAAAATTTCTGAGAACTCAGCTCAGAAATCAGTCCTGTGGTGGCTATGAACCTAATAATTTCTAACCCAAAGGTAATCATAGCCATTTTTATAGCTATTAGTCCTGGTGTCAGCAGTGATATTTGGCTTACAGACATCTCCTTATCCTCTTGTCACTCTACCCCAATTTACAAGGAGGCTGCAATGGTGCTGTGAAGGAAAGACAAAAAGCCTGGCATCAAAGTAGCAGGACACACAAAACACTTTGCCTTGTCATCTAAACTTGAATATTCATCAGAAATCATTAAAGCATATTATGAATATTGCACTTCTCTATTAACTCACAGAGTTGATGGCATAGGGCTCTTTCAGTAAGCTGAGCAGATGATGATGAAAGTCCAATAAGGAAAAAGAAGGTGGCTCTTCAATATAAGTATGCAAAGTATGTGAAGACTAATAAAGAAATGTGATGTAAAAGGATTCCTGACACGCTGCCCTGTTGGGATTAAAATGAATAATGGAGTAGAGACCTCTACAGTAGAATTTCCTGGCCTGGTGCTTTCCCTCCCACAGGGCAGACAACATGAATGGTCATTCTAGGTTTCTTGTCTCTTCTCCATCACATCACAGTTCTGTGGTTCAGGTTCATAATGAATATTTTTCCTTTTGCAGTTTGTAACTCAGGCTAATGGCATCCTTGGCATTGCTGTGGCTAATGTAGTAACAGATCTCTGCATGAATTGAAGGTATTAGAAATAAATCATTCGAGCCACAGGGAGAGTTGCCTGCCTCCTTTGAGCCTTGTGGTTTACCTTTTTTTAGGATAACTTGTTTTATCTTCCCTTCAGGCTCTTTAATGTTCCTAACCTGTAGTAATTGCCAGCTGAACTAGTATTTCCCTAGGTATCCACATGGATAGAGTATCATAAATTGCAGCTAGTAGTCTCTATCAATGAAATATCTGTTGTACTTTACAGATGAAGCATCTTTCAAAAGCAGAGCTAAGACTGTGAGGTTCCAACCTTGGGTGAGTGAGTGAGCCAAGGGAAGCTGGAAAAGGAGGAAACTCATCCTCCAGAGGGGACAGCATTGTCCTCTGGTGTCTGGGAAAGACAAGCATGGAATTTTACTCTGTACAGGAGTAAAAGCAATGCTTTGAGGCTTTTTGGATGGTGAGAGGGACTCTAATGAAATGTGTAGGGACTATCTGAAAATATTTACAAACAAAGAATGCTCAAAAGAATCTCCAGGAGACTGTTATTCATAGATACTGTTCCTTTTTGCCAGATATCTGTTCTTTGAATAGAAGTTACATAAACTCAGTACTGCACTGCAATGAGATAAGATGACTAAAGCTATGCATTTTCAAGCATACATTTTGAAATGTCATTCCAGCATATTATGAAATAGTCACCTATTCTTCAGGAAGTAGGTTTTTGAATGGCACAATTGCTTTGTATAGTTATATTTTCATTTCTTTGGTTAAGTGAGCATTTATTCCTTTCAAGGCATTTCTTTCTGTTTTGAAATTAAACCTCTTGTGTTTTCTGCTGTTTCAGTGCCACTTACAGCACATAAACTCATTTCCTCATTAGCCACAGAGCATAGTTGTCCACCTCCTTCTGTGCTCTGCAAATTTGTTTTTGAAATTCATTTTTGCTTTCCTTTTAAGAATGATGTTCTTACTGTTTGTTTGGACTTTATTTTGTGCAATGCCATGAATATTTTGGCAGAGATTTAGAATTCAGTTAATTCTTCCAATTTGGGCGGGGAAGCAGCTCTACCCTTTCACAAGCAGCAGACTTGGTGTCACGGCATTACCGGTACCTTTTGTCTGATTGCAGTATTAGCCAAAATAATCACCTCTTTCTGTGGCTGTGTTTTATGTATGCCAAGCCAGATGACATCAGCGGGTGATGAGGCTGCCTGCTGTTCTGGGAGTAAGCACAGTATGATGGTGGGTACAGGAGCTTGTCAATATGGCTGTTGTAAAGAGAGCAGAAAAAAACATTGATGCGTATCAGTACTTCTGAATACCTCTTGAATCCTCGTACCTGCCACTGTCAGCCATAAAACAGCTGCTTCCCATGACAAATGACCAATTCTACATTTCCATGTAAAGTCTGCTTTTGAATTTGGTACTTTAATGTGGAACAAATGATAAAAACCAAAGATGGAGTGGTATTAAATCCAGGGAAGTAGGGCTATTCACTGCTGGGTGGTTTTTTTTTGTTTGTTTGTTTGTTTTTGTTTTTTGTTTTAACAGATTTATGCAGAGAGCTGAACTTGGTTAAATGTGCACTTTGCTTTAGGAGCTCTGTTCAGGCCAGTAGTGGATAAGCCTTGGGACCACCGCACTGAATAGCTGATTTTATCTGACTCTATTACTTTGTAATAAATTCAAGCCTATGCTCATATTTTTTTAAAAAACCATATTTTGATGGTCATATTCTTCTTGCTACTCTATTATAGTAATAACAATTACTACTCTAATAGACTCTGCTCTGGAGGATTAAGGGTCATCACTCCTGTAGTTAAATACTATTTTCTTCAGCAATTAATGCCATAGCCAAAGTTGTATGCAGATTGCCGAGTGTTCTGCTCCTCTCAGAATTCCTTTTGCTGATTTTAGGATCTGTAGTACTTCATCCCAGTTTGACTCGCTCTGTTACACAGAGCAGCCAGGAACAGATCAGGAGTGTGATGGTAATTAGAAATTAACAGAGATAAACAGTATTCCTAAGCTCATGGTGGGGAAGGTACAATATTACTCCTTCCTGATGGCATATGCTCTGCAGAAGGAATAGTAATGCTGAGTTAGCTCATGCTGAAAAAATACACACCTGGGGCATGGGAGAGATGGCCTGTATTAACTCTTGCATGGTTCTCTTTCATTTTAGGTCAGAAAGAGGTTTAAAATATCACTTTTTTGGAAGTTAAGTGAAATGTGTGACTTTAAAATAAAGCCATTGGCCAAACAGGCTGCATTAGGAGCTACTGGTAATCTATTAGGTAATAAGAGGATAGTCTAAATGTATTTTCTTGGGAATATTTAATATCATTAATGGTTCTGATGGATGAGGAATGTAGCAGTACTTCTTTTGCCAATTAAATTTTCAATTTTTTGAGGTAAGTAGAGTCTTCAACTCTTTTGAGAATTACTAGAAATAACTGAGAGTGGAAAGCAGCATTTATTCCTCCTTCTTGCAAAACGTAATTAAACTAACTTGCACTGCAGGTTTGCTCAGAAACCTGCAGAGGTATTGTGCAGATGGTACAAGCAGTCATATCTCCTTTCCAGGCTGCAGTGAAGAGAAGACCCCTCCTTTGGATGGTGCTTGATGCATGAGTCTCCTTGTGACTACAAAGTCCGTAGTTTTCTAGTGTGATATAAATACAGTGTGCATGGTTTATCAGCAGCGTCAAGTTGGACATAACCAGTGGCTGCCTCATCTTCTGTAAGGCATCTGTGGAACAGGTAGCCCTGTATTGATTGCATCAGATGAAACTTTTCATGCATAAATGAACAATTGAAGAACAAATGCTCTCCTTTAGAAATGAAACATAATGATAGCAGTTCAGTGAACTAAAGCTCTTGTCTTTAATTAATGAGTTAGTATCTCCTTCTCCCTGCCAGCCTTCTTTTCCTGTGGAGCTATTGTTTCTGCACTTTGTAGTGAGCTATATTGCCATTTATGGTAACGAGTTGTTTGCTTTTTTAAAGAAATCCTACATATAATCATATTACCTACAAGATATTTAAAACGAGATTTATAAAAAGTACCGAAAATGTTACAAAAATTGATTTGTGTATAGTATTTCATTCTTTCACTGTTGGTTTAAAAAAACACACAAAACAAATGCAGTCCTTCAAACTAGACCTCCTGCATATTTGTATACTAATTATTACTATAATATTTCCATCTTGTGATATGTTATTCCAAAATGAGTAGCAAATATCACCTGGCAATAAATAACAAATATGTTTTCCCCAGTTGGTATTTGAATAGATGTTCTTTTAGTGAGGGCTAAGAGGTTTTTAAAATTTGTCCTAGTTTTGGGTGGGACATAGTTAATTTTCTTCCTAGTAGCTGATAGGTTAAGATATTTACGTGACTTAGCACATGGTGGCTGGGTGTTGAGTTTTTGCGTGTGTTTTTTTGGGAGAGTGGAGATGAGTTATGATCTTGCAGTATGATGTGCTGTGTCCTTTCTCTGCAGTGTGCCTTTACCGTTCAGGAACATTCTTCTGTTCAGTTCCTTTTATTTCCTTAGCTTCATCTTTGTATTCTGTGATTTAAGAGCAAGGAAATTTGAAACTCTTTGACAGAGGGACTTTTTCATCTTCCTGCTGCTGTGGTGTGCAGAGAATCTGATAGCATTTCTAACAAATAGGGCAGCACTTCTGAATAGAGTTTCTGTGAGAAACAGATGTCTGTTATGTGGTATACGTAAACTTGATGGTATTGCTATGATTTCAGATGTACCTAAGACCCTTTTTGATATACCACCTAATTCTTCTTGGAGACCAAACCCCACAAAGAGTAAACATGCAGTTTATTCTTAGGAGGCATCTAACAGCTGCAATACCTTTTGTATGTTTAGGTGATATCCATGCTTTGAATTAATGGTTTAATTGCCAAGAACATTTTCCATTGCTTAAGACAGCAGTAGAGGTTTTACCAACCTGTACTGTACAGAGCTGCAGAGTTCCTGAATTGCTGCTTCCAGCCAGTCCTTAGAAGGCATTATGTTTCGATAAGGCTGTATCAGAAATGCTCTGGTGTCCAGCTTTGTTCACCTGTCTGAAAGCTGTTTCATGTAGGATGTTGCCAGCCAAGTGGTTTAGTAGAGTTGTGGCCAAGGCCAGATGATATTTTTTGTTCTAATTCCCACTTCCCTTTGAAGTGTGTTGCTTAAAGCCTCCACTGTCAAGTGAGGGCTGTCAGTTTTTTAAGTTTTTGATACAAATTGCAAGTTGTATGTCCGCAATTCCTCTCTGGTCTCCAGCAATAGGCAAAGTTAAGGTACCACCTTTCCTCCTTGGAAATATCCTCCTTGTGTCTTTGGTGTGTTTCCTCTCTGACAAGCTTAAAGTTAAGATTATTGCTGTTCTGTCTTTTAGCCTATCAGCTTATAAAATCAGACTACTTGCCTATGAGAAGTAGCTGAGTACAGATACGTAAGAGATGTAAAGATACTAATCCTTGACAAGTGAGATGTAAGGGAATGTAATACTAAAATCCAAAATTATCTTGTTCATCTTTCTTATGTGTTTCTTATACTACTTAATTATAAGTACCTTTTCCCAAGAGATTATCTTTCGACATAGCCCTTCTTTTCCCCCTACTCTGTTAGGTAGTTACTCGCACAACCTTGTGCTTTTGGGATGGCAAAAATGCCTTGCTCTGATTTAGCTTCACATTTTAGTCTCAATTGTTACTGTATATATAAGAAAAGTTAACTGTAGAGGGCAGTATTGATGAGTATTTTAATGGAGTGATCGGATCCTTCCAAAAGCAGTGACATTGGAAATAATATTGTAATTTCCTAGAAAAATCACATTGAAGAAACCAAACAACAAAACAGAAAACTGATGGTCTATCACAAGCACTGAAAGCTTCTTATTCCAATTATAACTCGACTGTTTGTTTAAATACTTACAATGAAAAGCATAGCTTATGTGGATGTGCTCTTACTCTTCAGTTCTAGATCTGAGAAGCCCTGGAGAATCAGACAAAATGTATGCTTTAGTTCATTTCCATGATATTTATTTCTTTACTAAACTCTGTTTGCATTCCAGTCTCTGTGTTCTTTGTAGCAACCCAAGTAGGGAATCTCCCATTTTTCCTCTGTACCACATTGCTCAGGCTTTTCATTTTTGTGGACCAGTCTGGTTGGTCAGAGTGAGCTGGATGAAGTAATGTGTGACATTAATTTTCAGGGAGTTGTCCTCACTCTGGAAAATGCATAATTGTATACGATAGAGAAAACACTGTTTTGTTTAGGTTGTTTCAGCTCCAGTTGGTTTCTGTGTTAGCTGAAATGTTGTGGGAGAGGGAGAAAAAGAGGGAGCCTCACCTTATTTCTTAGCGTAATTGCCTTGTAAAAAGCACTGTCTGTGCCATTCAGACAGCTTTTTCAGCTTGCGGTAGTCAGATGAAATTTCAGCACTTTGGAGAGAGAGTGAAATAGGATTACTTGTCTCAAAAGTATGCTTCAGGACTGATTCATTCTGTTTTTCCTGAAACTAGAAAATTTCTGTCTCCAAGACATGCATATATGACTGATATTTCAGTCTCATATCGTAAATTTAAAGGGTTCCAGTGAATTAAAACTGGAAATAGATTATTCCTTGTAACTCTAACAGTGGAGTTGGTTTCTGCTGTACTGAAATTTTCTGTGGGACCCAGCTGTAGGAATATCATATGATTATGTATCACCAATTGGCATAAAAATAGAATAATAGCATCTTTAAGATGAGAAGCAAGGGGAGCAGTCTGGCAGAGGAAAGCTCATGCAGTCTAGCTGCAAAAGGCTGGAGGTGCTCCTTTACTTGCAGCTGCTATTGTGAAGCCAGAAAGCACAAACAAAAGGAGTATCTTGGGAGCCCATAAAGCTTTCTTTTGGTGCATGCTTGTCTTCCATTCTCCCGTATCCAGTGCTCTTATTTGTGTATACATCCCCAGCCCATGATTGTCAGAGAGCAAGCAGTTGAAAATGGCTTGCCTCACTGTATTTGTTGGACCATGGTTTTGGCCATCTTTTTAGTGACAAGGGCAAACCAATGCCAACTTTCAAATCTTTGACAGAGAGACTTTGTGCCGTACAAAATATTTCTGCTAAAAGTCCTCTGTATTGATATTGTGATTGCAAGGATGTTTTTCTCTCAAAGCTAGCAATTACTAAGAGATTTGAAAAAGTAGCTCAGGCTGCTACCTGCGCTTTGTTCTGAAGATGCCCTTCTGCAAATCTATAAATCCTAACCTGCTCAACGGAGCTCTTTAAAAGATGTTATTAGTTTGGTTTAAGTTAAGGAGTTTGACATTCCTTGAACAGAAGCATTGCTTGAGATGGTAGGTGGTATTCTTGTACTTCAGCTCAGAATTTGAAATTTGTCTTTGCCATGAGCACACATGGTTTATTTCTAAATGCTTTGCAAAGAAATATTTCATTTGTTAGTTTCTCCCAGATGCCACCAGCATCTCCCTCTGCACCTGCTGTCTGTGAAAGTGGCCAAAGGGCTCCTACATCCCGTTACATGCCAGGAGCTCCAGAAGAGCAGAGAACCTTGTGTGACACATTTGGCTTTTCTTTTTTTTTTTTTTAATTAAATGTGCCAGTGTGGTATCTGTGCAATGTTATATATTGCTTTGCAGAATGGGACAGCTCTTGGAGAGTAACAGCCAATTAAAATGTACTGTTTTCTTAACGCATATAACAATGTAGGAGAGCTGTGACAAATTTCAACAATAGCTTGCATGAACTTCAACACTATCTGTGATATTTTATTTTTGAAGTACTTCTTAGTAAAAGGGACTAATTTACTTGGGTGTACAGTGGGCCATTTTGCAATCTAGAACCATGGCCAGGAGGGAGAACGACTGTTTACATGAATTAATAGTGACAGAACAAGGGGGAATGGTTTTAAACTAAGACGGGGGAGGTTTAGGTTAGATATTAGGAAGAAGTCTTTCCCTCAGAGGGTTTGTGATGCACTAGAACAGGTTGCCCAAGGAGGTTGTGGATGCCCCACCCCTGGAGGCATTCAAGGCCAGGCTCTGGGCAGCCTGGTCTGGTGGTTGGCGACCCTGCACATAGCAGGGGGTTGAAACAAGATGATCATTGTGGTCCTTTTCAACCCAGGCCATTCTATGATTCTGTGATTTCTTTTGGTCAGTAATGCTTTCGATGATCATGGTATTTGCAGAACAGGCTTTTGTGTAACAACTTACTGAGCGGGAAGGAAGAATGGTATTACACATGTCTAATGTAGTAGTATTCCAAAGGCTGGTTGGAGCTGCTAAATGCGCTGCCAACGCCACTGTAAACAGGTCTTTTAATCCGATTAGGTCTCTGAAGTGTTGATACAATACAGACCAATAACTCTTGCAGGAAATCCAGCTGCTTCAGATTGTTGCACGAGTAATAGTGTCTTTCTTTTTTTTTCTATTCACATGCTGGCCAGAGCTTTTCATTCACCACTGATTTGAAACACTCTACTGTGCCCAGTATTGCATCTTCATAAAAATGAAGAGGAGAAATAGAGCTGATGGCTGGGCTGGGCTGTGCAGGATCCCCAGAGGGTGCTGGGGAGCGGCAGTGTGCGGCAGGCCTTACGCACGTTTTGGTGGCATTTCACCTTTTTTGTGTGCCTGTTTTCAATATGAAATGCATAAGAAATCTTCCAAAAGCTAACATACGATTTTCATGGTGTGCTGACAGACAAGAAAAGCTGTGATAGGGCTTTTACTGAGGAGTCCTGCTCCTGGGGTACTTCGCAATGTAGCTAGACTCTGGTGTGGGGTTTCCCATGGCCTGGCTGCCTCCCTTCTCTGCAATGTTTCGCTGGAGTCATGTTACAAATATATGTATCAGACAGCACAAAGGTTTTCTGTCCTTTTTGCAGGATGGCCTCACCTTCCTGCTTTTCTTACAGCGTTGTGATTCGAGGCTTTAATTCTCTGGCAGGTGTTATATGGTATGTTTTTTTGAGCCCTCTGTCTCTTGGCTCTAAGGAGATCCTTTGCTCTGTGACTTTATGAAGCTGCTTTTTCTAAATTCTGAACTTCAGTTCTCTTTAACTTTTATTACGCATCATGTTTCGGTAGAATACCCTCTCACTTCCGTAGGTACTGTGCTCTCCTTAAAGTATTTGTATAATTTTTACTATGTGTTGCAACAACATTCCCGACTGTCTGTTTTAACTCAGAATTTCAGATGTAAATGCTGCTCTAACGTTACTAATGATTGCCTCTAATATCATTATCTCAGAGTCATGTAACAAAATCTCCTACAGAGTTTCATCTGTGCCTTCTATTTTAAATGCATATTTTCTTGGAAATTGGCAGATGATAGGATGTTTGGGATTTTCTAAATAATCGTTGCTCTTCTCAAGAACTAGGTGAAGTTGAATATTCCCATTGAAATAGACTGATGAGGGCTTTGGAACATGGCAATTTGTACCTTTTAGAAAGCCGCACTGCCTTGCTTTTGTCTCAGAATTTATTATGCTTCCCAAGTATAATGTGACACAGTGAATAGGGCAGGGGGTGGGGACATCGTCTTCAGCTGACACACCGCTATCAGCGGGACCGTGTTTCTGGCCGTAAGATTTCACAGTCATTGGTCGTCCGAAGAAAGCCTTTCCATCTGAGGATTGGACAAGACGATGCGTCAGTTTGCTGCCCGTCTCCAAGGTACTGCTGATGCTGCCTCCACAAGCTGGCTAACGTCACAGCTCCATCACCCAGCGGGGTGTGGGCTTTTTTCTCCTCTCTTCTGTTTTAATTCTGTATTTGCTTCCTCCTGCATTTCTTAATCTGTCTTCTGCCAAATGCTAACAGCATGATATTTTGCAATCATTTAGGTGAATACAAGAAGGACGAACTCCTGGAAGCTGCTAGGTGAGTGCTGCTTAGAATATAAAGCATATTTTGGGGGTGGAAGGAGGAGAGGAAAAGAGATTTTCAGAACAGTGATGTTTTATCATTGCTTTTCCATGAAATGATGCAAACAAACCACTTAATTAGCATAAATCTCTTTGGACTTTCCAGTATGGTACAAACGAAAAAGCCTGTTTATGTAATTGAAATCCCCCATCGTGGTGGTTATAAGGTTAATATTGAGATTTTTGCTTTTAAGCTGCTTAAATCCTCTTTATCATTTTGTGACTATTCTTTTCAGGGACAAATTAAATATTATAAATAATCCTTTGGGTTTTTTTTTTGTTTTTTTGTTTTTTTGTTTTTTTTTAACTACTACCTTAGGATTTATTTTGAAAATAGGCTTTACCAGATAGAACATATGGAAGCCTATAGAAAAGGTGTAAAGTTCAGTCTTATATTCCAGTGATGCTCTCATCCTTCCTTTTCATAGCACAAGACCATATTTATAGGCCGTTTATCCTTCTGAAAAATTTCAGGATATTGTTATGTAGTTATTCCAAATGTTGTGGGCCATATGCGAGATAAAGCTATTTAATTCAGGACAAGCAGTTCAGCAAATGGCTTTCAGAGGATCTGTAAAATTAGATAAAAGAAAATATAGGATGAGGTTAAGGAAAGAAATGAAGTGTGTTTTTGCATCATCTATTATCATGTTATTTCCTGTAATTACCCTTGGTTTTGAAATGTTCAAAAAATCCTTTGGCCATTTGACATTCTCCCTGGCAGAGTACAGATTTCAATATATGATACTTTGATGTCCAGCTTCTTAACAAATCTTTTGCAGAGAGCTGTGTTTTTTTTTCCCCTTTTTCTAATTCCCTCCTCTCGGTTTACAGGAGTGGTAATGAAGAAAAACTGATGGCTTTATTGACTCCTTTAAATGTGAACTGCCATGCAAGCGATGGGCGCAAGGTAAGTTAAATACCGGTTTTATACTTCCATTTTTCAAGAAAGTCCAATTTAACCATAGTGAGAAGCTTAGATGTATAAATCCAGACCATGTATTGGGGTGAAACCTAAATGATGCATTTTTTTTTACCATCAAATTAAATGCTGTTGCACCTGACACTGGCAGTTGTGACAGACCAGCAGTCAGTTGATGTGGATTTTGTTTGTCTTTTTTCTTTTAAATGTCAGACCCTGGCATATTTGTAAAGTGAGACCCTAGGACCTTTGGTAACAAAACCAAAATCTACTGTTGCACATGAATAACTGAGGGAGGGAAGCTGTTATTGTGTGTGAACATTGTCTGAGTGAGGCGATTTGTATTCAGCTGAGCCTCTAATGTGCTGCCACATAGACTGGCAGTGTATTGATGTGATTAACACCTTCTACATTTTCTTAAAATTTGCCTTATTGTTTTGACTTTCTCTGTCAGAGATGTTTGAACAAGTTAAATTAAGGATTAGACTGAAACTGGAGGAGGGAAGAACACAGAGTGAGAAGTAGATAGTACCATTTATGATGTTTGAGACATCAAGATGCTGGTCTGTCTAGACTGTTGGATTTTCAGACATTGAGGTTTTTATTTATTTATTTTTAACTGTACCAGAACATTCCTAATCTGCATCTATTAATCATGTCTCTCATGCAACCATCTCACCCTTGGAGAGGAAAGCATAGGAGTGTTTTTTCTTGTGTAATGTGTTGGTGTGTAGCGTAGACCTCTGCCCTTTTTAGAGCATTTATGAAACTGCATGGTCCCACTGAAATAAGTGGAGATGCACCAGTTTACACTGTCTTTTCAATAAGAGACATTGCTGATTTCACAGAATTCACAGAATAGGAAGGATATAAAGGATATGTTTGTGAAATTAACTCCAATTTTTAGTATAAATTTTAAACTGTTTTCTCAGTTGCAATACCTGCAATGCATAGTATGTGGAAGTAAACTCAGTCAGTTTTCAGACTGTTTACATTTAGGACTGATCAAAGTTTCAAACCTTTTAGGTTTTTAAATCAGTTAACTTTATGATCTAGGAACAGTCGAAGAGGGGCTTTATGTAGTTTACCTGTATTGGAGTGAATGGAACACTCCACATATTTTAAGATTAAACATATTGCCTGTAGTTCTGTGCTTCTTTTTCATTTCTTTAAAGACTTTTCTGTTCAAATGAGACTGCATTTGGATATGAATAGTGGACTGCCCTATAATAATTAAGTGCTGTGATATGCAGCAATGCACTGCTGAGTAATTGAGTTACCATAACTATTGATTTAAGGCCAAAGGCAGAGTTGTGATTTCTCCCGATGAGGAGTGGTATCGGGCTCTGCAGATATGTCTTCTCCAGTAATTCACTCTAAAATGACGGAAAAAAGTTCTTATTAATTTAGTGGAAATTCATGTATTATTGCATTCTTTGAATTAATTTGGAAATTTATGCTCAAAACTCAGCAAGCCTATTGCAGTTAAGAGTATTCAGTTTGGACACTTCAATAATTTGTGTGTTTGGTTGTTCGAAGATGTATTGGTTATTAAAACTCCTTGAGAATTAAGGCTTACCATCCATATTAATAAGCTTTTAAAATGATGCCTACCAGATATTCTTTTCATCATATATGTGCAGACTGTTTTAAGGTGAAGTAATTCTCCACAGCAAGTGTGCTATATTACTGTTCAGTGTTTTAAGACATGACTTTCAGGTTCTGGGCATTTTATCTCCCAAAGTTCTACTGCAAGTGAAGGAAACTTCTCAGTCTACAGCATAGCTTTCATGTAAATCTAAGTCTCTTGTGGGGTTGCTGCCTCCAGTTGACCTATAGTGATTTCCCCTAGCTGCAAATTTCTCCATTTCAGAAAATACGTTTTTCATTCCTTGGTGGATTTCAATCCTTGAAGATTTTCAAGCCTCAAACTTAGCATAGCGTAAGGCAACAGACTCAGTAGGGTGTGAGGGCCAACGCTGCAACATAGACATCTATAGAAACTCCTGTACATTCCTCTGCTTTGTGTGTTAATCTGCTTTGTACACTTTGGATATATCCAGCACTATTTTGCAAAGGGAACAGTTTAGTTTTGTGGGTGAGGAAATTAAGGTGAGTCATGGTATTGATTTTTCATACTCAAGGCTACGAATTTCCAGAAGGTGTCATCTAACAGCCATTGCACTAGTACTGCTGACAAAATAGCAGAACGGTCACTATATGGTTGGTCACATGCTGCTTTGTTTACTGATGTGTGCAGTTTGTTTTTCTTTTCTGGAGATCTTTTCTGTGCAGTCTTTAAATTACCCATGTATGCTGAGAGCTGGAGTTCCTGAGTTTCCTACACACCAATCTGATGGGAACGTGTGCATCACAACCAGATAAAAGGGATAGAACATCAAGACAGTAGCTTCTTGGCCTGAAACCAACTTGTGTTGGAAATAACAAAGGTTTCCTGCATGCTGTGTGCTTCTTGCAACCTTTTGGAAATGTATTGATAGCTAGAGTCTGATTGCTAGTGGATGTGCTGCTAGAACAGGTACAGATGATGCTGGTAACCATCGCTCCATCTATTTGCTTAGCATAGAGATCAAGACTGAAAGAAGAGTGGAAACCAATATTTCTTCTCTGCCAAGAGTAAGGTGAGATTACTTTGGCACAGCAGAGATGTTCACATTACTGAAGCTCTTGAACTGTTGTCTGAAGAGAAGATTCACTCTCTGTTGCTACTCTTGCCATTATTTTCTAGAGGGAAAAGTAAAGAAGTAAAGAAGAAAACAGTTTTTATACATTAGCTAAAGTGTTACTGCATACCAATAATTGTTTTGACGACCAAGAAAAATCAACAGTAATATCCTAGATAAACAATTATTTAGTCAAAATCGCCCATTACATAGTTTGATAAAGTATTGGCCTGTGTGTCTGTTGAACAAGGGCACAAACAGTACTTCACAAGTATCAAGCTATACAATGCAGTGTATGTAAATTGAAGTATTATTCAAAGGTAAGGTGTCAAAAAAACTGCTGTTTTGTTGTTGATGGGTTTTTTCCCAAACAATCTAATTTGTTTTCTTAAAGCTAGGCTTGAGTTAAAATAGTCATTTCAATGCCATTTAGTTTTGGTTTGATTTTCTTTTTTCAAGAGAACACTTGAAAAATAACAGAGTTGTTAGGAATGTTACTGGAATAGGCTCCCCAGGGAGATGGTTGAGTCACCATCCCTGCATGTGTTTAAAATCCATTTGGATGTGGTGCTCAGGGACATGATTTAGCAGAGGGTTGTTAAGAGTTAGGGTAGTATGGCTAGGTTGTGATTGGACTTGATGGTCTTTAAGGTCTTCTCCAACCTGAGCGATTCTGTGCTGTGGTGTTAATGTTTAGCATGTAACTGCCATTTTACATCACTTCTACTTAGTATGCTTTGCAGAGTATTTGGTGAATCAAATTGGAACTTAGTTAGAGAGGATTCTCCTGGGTACGTGCATACTCCTGGTGTGTCTGAAATTTCACTGTCTCTAGATTCTGAGCTCTGCCAAACTCTGATTATATAATGTATAGTTATAATGATTTCTACAAGATAAGCTGCAATTGAAGTTAATGGGTGGTACTGAACTTTCACACTGTTAAAAAGTCAAGCCACGTATTTAAGTGTCTACTACATAAGGTACATAGGCTTTGGAGATTTGCTTTAAAGTCTTAGTTACTGTTCCTCAAATATTTCTTTGTCCAGAAGAACCTTTTCAAGACCCAACTTCAGTGAATTTTCCAAGAACGTTGACTATCTAATATTCTAAAACAACAGGATCCTGTATTCTACTGGAAGTTAAAACTATATATTTTTTTGCTGTGAGAGCTATATTTCTGATGTTACAACTGTCACAGCTTACCTAAGCAGGTAGTTAGTGTCAAGAGAGGCTTAAAATCTATCAGGGCTGCAGGTTGAGTTACAGCTCTCTCTCAGCCTGCTCATTTCCTTTGAGAAGCTGTTATGGAAGCTTGAAAGGTGTCTCAGGAAAAAATTGATGTTGCATCTGTTATTTTCTTAAAATACAGAACTGTCTGAACTAGTAAAGACACGCTGGTTTTAGTAATTCGGATAAAAAATGTTCTCTACAAGGCAGACTTTCTTCCCACATCATTTCTTGACAGCTTTCCAAAGTGAGCTACATCCAGCTGACATGGTAGCTATTAGCAGTGGAAGGATCTTTTTTTTTTAATTGGATTTTTGCTGGATACGATATCCATCTCCTGATCTCTATTCCACATGCTCAAATCATGCTGGCACTGAAATATTCAGTCACTGAGTCTTGGTTGTTTTACAAGCATATCTGCAATTTGGCAGTGTGTTTTTTCTACGCTTTGTGTGGGGGGAAAAAGGGAGACGGCCATAGTATCTTACCTGTGAACATCAGCTTGTCTCACATAAAATTGTCTGGCACAAGGCAGGGATTATTACCAAAAAGTGGCACAGAAAGTCATCCCTCCACAGCTACGTAATTTACCTTCCTGTAGCTTTGCTTCTTGCCCCACCTCTTTGAAACCAGAAACATAGGAATTTCTGCAATTAGTGATAAGGAGTCTGTGAACAACACACTGCCATCCTTAGCCAGTGAAGGTCTATCCTGTATACGTGGCAATGATCCCATAATATATATATATATGAATTTATTTAATAGAAGGTCATTGCTAGAGAGGGCACGTGGTCCTACTTCATTTTATTTCATTGTAGTCTTCTGGCTCCCAGCACCAGTCTCTCATGACTTATGGTGCCTATCCAGTGTTTTTTCCTATGTCTTTAGACAGCCCTGGCTCCAGAATGCCAGTAGCAGACCTTTGCATGAACCCTTTTGATAAATCAAAAACTTGACTTTTGCATATATTATATAAGAGACCATGTCTTTAGTTCTTTCCTTCCTGCCATACAGTCACTCATTTTTGTGTGTAGTGTGTCATTCGAGTTCATGGATGCAGGGTCTCAGATATAAGAAATCCATCTCTGAGAAGGTCTGCAATGCAGTGCTGGATATCATGCCCTCACAAGATCTTGCGTGGTTGCATTTAATGGAGAGAATTGAGTGGAGTGGCACAATGTCCTCCAGTCTGCTGTGGGACATCTCTGATACAGACTGCCTTTCTGTTGGATGGTGTACCATATTTCTTCTCTTGCCTCTCCTCTACTTCTTCCTCTGTATGTATAGCCAGCTTAATCAGCCTGTGAAACAGGAGATGAAAAACAGAAAATTAATTCTACCAGAACCAGGCAAGTTACCTCTCCCCTTACCAAGGAGTCTTCCAGTGTCCTGCTGGTAAATGGATTTGCCAAGCCCTATTTCATATTCTGACTGTTCTCAACTATTTTTGTGAAAAATTGTGCTGTTCAAAAGAAAATTGGCTTGCTTTTCAGTTTCTGAATCTGTATGGAGCAATCAATCCACGTTTTCACAAGCTTTTTCTCTGCAGTTGTTAAGCCTAGAAACTTTGACAGAGGTTGAGATTCTCTGGTAATCAACTTGTCTCTAGGAACTGGGAGATGAATTAAAATCCACCTATTGCAAGATTTGTGGTCAAACTGTGTTGTGACACTGTAAACCTTTACAATTGAGTGTGTTTTTCTTTTGCTATAGCAGCAAAAATGAAAATTAATACAACAAATGCATAGGTCTGTTTGTACTATAGATATGATGTATGGGCTTTATTCAGATGAATGTTGAATATCTTCTGGAATAATTTATTGAAATTTCACATATAATACCAAGAGTATTGTTTAAATATTGTGAAAATGACACTTTTATAAAGATAAAGGATGCATATTTGAGCAGAAGAGTTCGGAGCAGATACCTGACACAAGGCAGTTCTGTCATAAACAATAGTAATTTTGAATATATGTGAACTCTACACATATATATTTATGTATGTCATGTATAATAAAATATTTGGAGTCACAATTTACGCATATTATTCCCTAAACTTTTATGAGTTTTTTTTTCCTGCTGATATGAATTGTATGTCATGTTTGTAAATATATCAGAGGTTTCCAGTCCTAGGGCTTTTCTGCAACACCAAATACTTGTGTGGAGGATGGGAGCAAAGGAATCATACATAGAAACCAGAGAGCAAAAATGATAGGATTTTTGTTGAAAGCAGACATCCTGACAGTGTATGTATTTGCGTGATTCAGAACAGATGGTTTCTTAGTTTAATAATAATAGGTTTTAAAAAATCGTTTAACTAGAAAGTATTTCTTGAAAAAGGCAGTTTCACGCAATGCATTCAAAACAAGTATTTCAGAATAACTCTGCAGACAAGCCTTTGCTGCATCTGCTTATTTGCTACGTTAAACTTCAGTCTGATTTTGATGAAGTACCAGAAAACACATTTGTGTTTATCTTCATACATATTTTTAAATTATATAGTTATATACCTTTATACACCTTTTCATATACCTAGCTGTGTGTACATTGTGTGCATTTAAATGTGTGTGTATCTCAGAGGTATGGGTAGGTAGTATGTGGTTGCCTAGGGATAAATATGAGCCAGAACACATCTGTTTTTCCAAGCTAATTTTCTGGGGAATGAGGGAGGGTAGAAAGAACATCTGTTTCTGTTGAAAACAAAAATACTATTCTGAAAGCTAATTGTTTTAAAAATGTGTCATTGTCAAAATTCCCTATAGCATTTTTTCTTACTTTCAAAATTTAAGAGGTATAGGTTGTCTTAAATTGTATTGCTGTACTCAGTAAGGGCTCCATGCCAGTCAACTCTGTATGCTTTTATTCCTTCTCAGATATAAAGTCATTCACAGTACCTAGGATAAAGCAAGTCAAAAAAAAGGGGGCAACTTGGGTTTGGGCTACAATCCAAAGATCTGTTCCAGCCTCAGTTAATCTGTGATCCTTATGTACTCTTTCTTATGCCTTGTGATCCCATCTTATTTCATCAGTCAGACATGGCAAAGTGGACAGCATTATTGTCCCTTGAATTTGTAAATATATAAATGACTTGACTTCATTTCTATCTCTGGTGTCACCTATTAGCCTGCATAGTCCAAGGTGATATATTCTGCATAGGATGTAAAACTGATCTACCTGCTCAGATTCTGTTATGAGCTCTTAGATTTTTTTTTTTCTCAAATATTTCATATATTTCAGTAAGTATCTCTTCACGTATTGTTTTCAGATACTACTCAAAGTGTCTAGGAAGAGAACGTGTTTTTGAAGACTGGGAGGAGATTTACTCTGTAGCCATTCTCTCTGTATTGATCTCTAAAAATCAGGAAGTCTCGTTTGTTAGGTCTTAGTGTGTTTTTCAGAATACCTCCAAGTTTATTGGAAATGCTTTTTTCTTTCCATACCTGATCTATTTCCCCTTGATGACTAGATTCCCACAGGGGACAGCTTCTTGCTTAATGCTATTCATCTTCTGTTGAGAAAACAAGTCAGATCGGTAGATTTGAGCAGAGCCATTTAATATTTTATGCACATTAACTAAATGCTGCGATCTGGATTTGGCTGTCGGTTCACAGAGCATCCAGAGATTTGAGTAGTGATGTTTTTCCTATTACGATTTTGAGTTGACTCCTCTTCAAAGAGAGCTTGCTGAGGTTATGTTTGTGTTGTATGTGGGGGCTCAGTCTGTGGACTTTATGCATTTCGCTTCTGCATATGCTTGACTCCAGGGAGTGCTGTAGATGCCATTTCTATCCTCTGTGTCACTTCCCTCTCTAAATTCTTGCACATGAGAGTTACTGAGAAGCCGATCATTCCATTTTCTTGCTGTTTTTCTCTTTTGAATGTGATATTAGAATTCATTGTGGTCGCTCTGCTGTCTGAATTTTCAACCTACCATTGCCTTGTCCCACCAGGTTGTCTGCTGGATTTTGTGATTCTGATAGATTTGAAGAAGTATTTGCTGCTTGTTTAAATTCCTTCAGCTACTCAATGCACAAATTATTTTTGCCGACCTAATTGTATTTTAGTCCGCAAGATTTTGTGATCCTTGTGATTTTCCTTTAGCTTGTAAATTCAGCTATTTGAATAATTCCTTAAGTGTAGTAATCTCTTTCAGTTTGCTATTCAATCACACTGACTTCTTTATGAAGCATTTCCTAGTAAAAGGTGCATTAGCACTGTGTTTGTCATGGTCTCTGTTAGTCTTCATGCTGTCTGTTTAAAAAAAAAAAAACACCAAAAACATTCTTAGCTGCCCCTTTTAGCTATTTTTTCCAAGCTTCCTAATTGTTTCATAGCTCTCCTTTCTGAAGATTTGTGTGGTCATGCTCAATTATTTTCTCAATCCTTCCCAAAGTCCCTGTGTTTTATGCGTTCCTTGCCTCTCTGTTTTCTCCCAGCTCATCAGTTACCAGTTGCTAGCATAACCCCATCATTGACTTCATAGTTTAGGTGGAGAATTTAGTGATCAGTTTAATGCTAAATGAAAAGAACTGCAAATACTTAAGTGCAAGGAGAATTGTATTTACATAACCATTTCTAAAACTGCGAAATAAGTTGGTGGAACAGGGAGGAGATGAGTAGTAAAAGGTGAGAAAGTGCCAAAATATGGCATTGTACTTAATGATGAATGTCACTGATGGACAAGAAAATTGAGGTTATTTGATTAGTCTTTTCTAAGTAATATAATACACTTCTGCTTATGAAAGATACTCAATTCTTACAGATGGAATTCTTTAGAATATTCTTTTTCTAATAACCATAACTTTTTAATTTCAAAGCATATTAAAATGAAGTATAAGACAGATTCTCTATTTTGCAAGGCTGTATTAGTTCTGAAAGGGAACAATGAAGTCTACTTGACTAGATTATAAATGCATTAAACTCTAAAACTTGTTAATTATCACAGTAATGAGAAAAGAGCTACTTTTTGTATCTAATTTTGTGAATTATTTTAGACTTCTTGTTTTAATTTGATTCCAAAATATGAATTATAATTTTTTTCACTCTCAGAAGTAGAGCTGGAGTGCAATTAATTTGCAAATGTTGTTCTTAACAGAGCTCATTCTCACCCCACATTCAATAAAATGAATAAAAAGTGTTGGCTTGAATGTCCTGTTAGCAGGATGTCCTGTCAAGGCAACATTTTCTTAGAGGTATTTCTTCTTTCTTATTTCTGCACTTGAAGCTTAAATGTTTATAGTTGGAGGTACAGAGAAGCAAAGTAAATACAAAAAGACAGAGTGGGAGAAATGGTAAAAACAATGAGAGGTAAAAAGAAAATAGAATAAATAATTGACTGCAGTAGGAAGATTTTGATAGCAAGTGGAAAAAGAAGAGATTGAAACAGCAAAAAATGCAGAGTATTGGTTCTGGGATGTTCCAGTGTGCATCCCTTTCACATTTTGTTAATGCTGCATAATGGTTACCACACTGATGTGGTATGGCTTTTTGAAGAGGGTGTTCTCATTAACAGTTGCGCTGCCATCAAGGTGTTCCTTGAAAAAGAGAGAACAGTGTGAGCAAGTAGCTAAAGAACAAGATTATATAGCTTCTGATTGGCTGACAAGGCAGGTAAAAATGTATGTATTTGCTCTGAAACAGGGAAGAAAGTTGTCTTATTGTACTCTCCTGGAGTGGTAAGCTCTTGCAGTTTTACAGGCAGAAGGCTAAGGCTGTGGCCTGTACTGGCTGGCACTAAGATGCTTTCAAAAACTGCAGGAGTTTGGCTCAGACAAGCAAAAGTAGCAGTTCTCCCTTGGGCACTAAACTTAAATCACAGCTTCCACCATATGATTATTTGTAATAAATAACAGATTCAGCTGTTGAGGCGAGAACCCTTCATGCCTGTGTGTCTGGTCCACAAGCCCAGATATTTGTTCTCTAGCTGCTCCTTCAAGTACTAGATGTTTGAATACCCTCTGATGACTTGAGTAAATGACATTGCAGAGGCAGTTTCTTTTAGTCTCTGCGTTCACAAGAGACAGTGTGTCACCTCAGACTTATCCATTTTTCATTTAACATTTCTAACAGATTCCAAATAATGAAGGAACAAAAATGGCCCTCCTAGATGCAGTGATACTGCAAGTAATTCCCATATAGAGTTCTACCTTATCTCTCAGAGTATGTGTCCTTTCAATGTTAAATAACATTCTTTTCATTGTTGTCAGTGGTGATTACATTATCATTTCCTTCAGAAGAGTGTAAGAGAGTGGTTGTTTCATCCTTCTGTAGCTCAGCAAGCTGCTGCTTCCTCAGCTGCCAGCAGCTGCTGCGGAAGTGTGCTAATCCATTTCAAAGTCCTCTCCCCATGTTTTGCTTGTGTTTGTCACTGGCTGCTGCCAGAGATATATTCTGAGCTTCTGAATCTGGGAAAAACTGCAAATGCTGATTCACTGTAGAAGCTCCCAAATTTGTTTTTTGTAATACATTTGTTTCCAATTTAAACCTTCATTTGTGCATGAAAATGGAACAGATTCTCCTAAGAAACCAGTTTTCGGAGAATACTGCTGAAGTATTTCTGAAGAATGTTGCTTAGCTTTTCTGACGCATCTGTTGAACTGGTCTAGCAAATGTTTAGTGGATTCACATATGTGCAATACAGGACTCTTTCAAGAATAAGGGCTTTTTAGTCAATTAATAATGACATCAAGGGTCACTCGTGCACCTTTTGTGGTGCACTAGGATCAGAGGTCAGAGTGGTGGTACCCATTCTGAAGATTCTAGTGTCTTTCCCAGACATTTAGCATTACCCCTTTGGTCTCTGCTTTCAGGTCAGATCTTTGAATATTCCCTCTGAAAGTAATGACAGCAACTTAGTATGGAGGTGTTAGGGAACTGAGGTTCCTAATTAACCTTCAAAAAGCTGAGATGTCTTTTATCTCTTTGCCTTATCTGCTTTTTCTCGAGGGTCAGATTGAGTTTAGCTTTTAAAGTTCATTCAGAACATGATTGCTGCCTTCTGCCTCACACTGACTCATTTTCTCCTGGCCTCTCATTTAGTCTTGATACCTTTCTTGTAGGTAGTGATGATCCTTGAGGTTTGACTTTTTGATTACTTCAGAAAAAAGGAAAAACTAGAGTTTTCTCTTTTGTATAGCTACTGTTAAGAGAGTAGCTTCCAAAGCTAACTACTTGGAGTAAGGATTTGCCATCCTGCTGTCAAGGATAATAATCTCCATAAATTTGAAAGTTAAGTGTCAATGGAGAAACTTGCTGGGTGGGTAGACTGTGCTTCACTTGCGACATTTAGTAAAGCTCTCTGCAGATGAAACTTTCTTCTGCCACGTAGTGCTGCAGTGCTGACGTGGTTTCTCTCCTCTCAGGAAAGATGCCCTTGCCCTTTACCCTCTTGTGCTTCTGGGCATATCTTACTTGCTTCCACTTACCTGCTTCCTCTGTGCTGGTGCTGTTTCTGTGCTAGCAGGTAGAGTTTTTGAGCGGAAAAGTGAAAGCAGCCATTTCTCATTCCTTCTTCTGTTAACCTCTAAGAGGAAAAGGAATTGTTATTCTTTCTTGTGTTTTCCCCTGTGCAAGGCAATGCTTGTCATCTTTTCTCCTTTCCACTATCTCTGGAATCTATGTAATTGAAAAAGCTCTGCTAATAAATCTTCTGCCTCTTACTTATCAATTCTCATCTCATACACATTCTAATACTTCAAAATACTTTGGGAAGGTATTCCATTCATGATACATGCTTTGTACTACAACCCAGATGGTACAACACCTGAATACATTTCTGAAGGTATTCAGTTTCAGGGAGAATTTCTTTACAATGAAGTTATACTTTTTTTTTTGTCAACTCAGTGCAGTGGATCACTATTTTCAGAGATTGTTTCCTGTTATGTCAGAAAGAGTGAATTCTAAATTGTTGATTTTTGTAGCGTTTGGGATGACAACTTGTGAATGAGGGAATCACACTAGTTAAGATTGTTATTGGATAGTGTAATATAGAGATTCTGCTGGCAGAGAGCAAGAGTAGGCAAGAACAAGCATGACTAGTTCTTAAAACAGTTCTGTAGTTGTTACTGATCATATGTGATGTAACATCATCTCATAAGGTCCTTCAGTTTAAAGTTACCCATGAAGCGGAATATCCAAAATCACTCTGAACCTGAAAATGCAGCTTTGCTCTGAGGCTGGGGGGCATGATACCATCTGAAAGCTACTGAAAACTCTTTTGCATGATAGGCAGGGAAGCTGGTGGTGCTTGGAGCCAGCATTACCATGTTGCCTGTGGCTTGTTTGTTGAAACTGATTTTCTGATTTCAGTGAAAGTAGTAGCTCAGCAGCCTGCAGATTTGGCAATTCCTTGATGCCTCCTTTGATTTGATGCAGGTGGGCAGGGGACAGCAAGACAAAAGGCAGCTGACTTTGAGCAGCTCATCAAACCAGCTGTTGGTAAGAAAGCAGTGTGAAAAGCATTTAAGGCTCAATGGGAATAATATCAGGTTGTTGTACATACATTGTTTAAATCTAGAATTGCTTTTCTCATATTCCCAGGCAATACATTTTCAAAAAGACCGCAGGCAAAAAATGGCTTGAGTATAAATTGCAGCAATGCAAGCTGACAGTGATTGCTATCTTGTGTACAGGGATCTTACTTGAAATGCACAGTACCTGCTTTGACTCAATTACAGATGCCATAAAACTTTAAAATAATGTGAGCGTATTACATGAGAGTCTACTTAATAAAAGTGGAGTTGTACTCTTTTTAATTACGCTAGAATGTAAGAGAATGTGATTGGCTTGGTAATTGTGAATGTGAGTCTTAAAGGTAAATGCCCTCTGGGGATTCTTATTATGAAGTCTCTTGCCAGGTACTGCAAGATGTGAGAGGAAGGGTTAATTGACACCTTTTAGTATTAAATGATTATGTTGATATAGCTGGCAGGTGCAGTAAGTATACAGCATTGTTGCCTGTGATTATTAGTTTCTACTAGCCAGCCATGTACCCTTGCAGCCTGGAAAACCAACCGTATCCTGGGCTGCTTCATAAGAAGTGTGGCCTGCAAGGCAAGGGAGGTGATCCTGCCCCTCTGCTCTGTGCTGGTGAGACCTCACCTGGAGTACTGCATCCAGATTTGGAGTCTTCAGTACAAAGAGACGTAGACCCGTTGGAGCGTGTCCAGAGGAGGGCCACAAAAATGATCTCAGGGATGGAACGCTTCCCCTATGAGGACAGGTAGAGAGAGCTGGGGCTGTTCAGTGTAGAGAAAAGACTCTGGGAAGACATGAGAAGAGGGGCTATAAGAAAGAAGGGGACAGGCTCTTTAGCAGCATCTGTTGTGATAGGACAGGGGGAAATGGTTTCAAACTAAAAAGGGAAGAGATAAAGATTGGATTTAAGGAAGAAGTTTTTTTTACAGTAAGAGTGGCGAGGCAGTGGCACAGGTTGCCTGGAGAGGTGGTGGATGCTTCATTCCTGCAGGCACTCAAAGTCAGGCTGGATGGAGCCCTGAGCACCCTGATGTGGCTGTAGGTGTCCCTGTTCATTGCAGTGGAGTTGGACCAGATGATGTTTAGAGGTCCCTTCCAACCCAAATGATCCCATGATTCTACTTTTCTAGCACTATAGAACCAGTGCATTGATTTTAAACAGCATTATCTTTATTAACATCATTTAGTTTTGGGATCAGAGATGGGGAAGAATAATAATCCCTGCATGTTGACTAGTTTATGTAGCATTACACTGTTTTAGGTACTTCATTCCTGTGATTAGCACGCAGATTTTAGCACTGGATAAGTACTTTAAACTATTAAATCTATCTATTCCATTAATGAATGTTCTCTCTCAAGAGAAAGGAAAGAATGCCCTTAAAATATTGCTAAGGTAGGTGCTTTCCTGCTTCCTCCTTCCTGAAGCATATAAAAGTGAATATCAACAGAGGCTTGTGGACTGGCAGATTTCAGTCCTATCTCCAGAAGAGTGCAGGAGGCAGCAGTTAGCTCCGCTTTGTAGAGATAGCATAGCATGCTACTTCATTGAAGGTACCGTGGATCAGAAAGCAAGCAACCCAAGTATCAAGTGGTTGGCTGCAGCTCAGTAGCTCCTGGACTGTTGGGGAAGGCATGGTTTGTTCATGGATCTGTGTGTCCATAAGACCTTACTCAGGAAGAGAAGGAAGTAGCACACATTCCTGAAAGGCGGGGATGTAAGCTGTCACAAGATTTGGGATGTCATTGCTTTGCTTCGTGTGACAACCAAGACAATTGTCAGAATAAACAGCGCATGGAAAATTTTGTTAATGTTACCAATGGCATAACTTTTACCCACACTTTCATTAGTGTTTATGATACGCAGGAACCAGCTATTTTATAATGGCAGCAGATGTGAAAGAATTTAATACCTTCTAGATCATTCTAGACTGTTAATTCAGTAGTAGAAACCTTTCTAGAACAGAGTAACAGATCCTAACAACTTGAAAAGCCAAACAGCTACAGACTTGATTAGTTTTGGTGGTGGCTTTTTGTACTGTGGAGACACTTTAAGGATCTTCGGGTCAGGAATGTTAGAGATGCTTATTTTGAGTGTGTGTAGGAAATAGCACAGATGATTCTGAAGTTAAGTATTATACAAGTTTGCATAACTGCTTTCTCAGACTGAGTTATCTCAAAGTGTTTCTTAGAGACACCCTGTTCTGTCATTGCTGACAATAAAAGCTGTGTCATCACTCTGGCATACAGGACACTTGGTATGTGTCCAACTAGATGCTCTTTCTGAAGCAAAGTAGCAAGGTAAAACATTCAGACTGCTCCAAAGTATGGTCATGTGAAATGCATATTAATTCCTGGAAATCCCTTTCATTTGTGAATATATAGTGCTTGCTGCTGCTTCCCACAGATGAGACCATTTGTCTGGATTTGTTTTAATCTCTATAACAGTGAGAATGTGATATCTCACCTGTAATATTATATAATGGTGTTTTAGTACCTACAGTAAATCTGTACTTGGCTTAATAATGTGAGATATGTCCTTGTGTGTTCAGGCTGATTTAAGCACAGGCTTTTAATCGAATAGGAGTGCATTGTTGTATTGTGTACTGCAAAATAAATAGTAAGAAAAATCCCCTTAAACTAATCTGCTCCTCAGCCTCGGGAAGGAGCAAAGAGCAACAGCATCACCTGGTTATGCAAATAATTAGTTCCTTAAGACTGAGTCTGCACACAAAACTTGTTTCATAATGAAAACTTAAAATAATAGAACGTTGGAAATTATTATTGTCAACTTAAAAAGCTTTTATTATCAATTATTAGTAATTAACTATGGAGAAGGATGTTACTATTATTCTGTTATTATGCTCTAAGATGCATTAATACTGAAGATGTGTATTCTGCAGAAAACTGTGAACTGCATACAGTTCGCTCTGTGTCTTAGCATAGTACACTGGCAAGGTGCTGCAACTTATTTGGTGCAGAGCTGAATATAAACACTCCTGCAATGGGATAATTTTGTTCTGCAGTCTGATTCTTATGCGCTTACTGCAGGAAGACTACGTACAAGCAGTTTCGCAGTCTGTGAGTATGCAGCTTGAACTGCATAAATTTGCTTATGAAGCTTTAAAAAACATCAGCTTAATTATGGCATTTAAAAATAAAACTAAATTCTAGCATTAATAACAAAATAAAAGCACAACAAAGAAGACATTGGACCATTATTTAAAATTAGAGAGATGTAGATTCTTCCCCACCTCCAGGATCATGGATTTGGTTTGACAACAGGCAGGGCGTGTATGTGTTATGTATTTGTTGACTTGGCTGATGACGGAAGAAAAGTGTAACTTAGCCTGATCCAATGTGTAAGGGAAACGGAGTGCTTAAATGTTAGGAAATGAAGCACAGAAATCTGTGGCTCCCATTCTTCACCTGGTTTTGTCTTATTTTGCAGTCCACTCCTTTACACCTAGCAGCAGGCTATAACAGAGTACGAATAGTCCAACTTCTGCTTCAGCATGGTGCAGATGTTCACGCAAAGGACAAAGGGTATGTAAAGTGATTTGATTTATAATCCATTTGCAGCAGTGGTTTGCTATTAAGCAAGATGACAAGTTATTTCTTTGCTTAATGTTGCAATATAATCTCAAATAGTTGGCTGAGAATGTGATATTTGCTTTAAGAGCGTGTGTTTCATGATAAATGATCCTTTGTTATGCCCCAATAACAGAATAGCTTTGTCTGCCCTTCTTTTAAGTTTCCTATTACACCTTTAATTTTTTCAAGACATTCTTCCTTGCATCCCTGCAAAGACTTTGCTGTGGTGTCATGGACTGGTACCATAATTTTGGAAAAGGTAGCAGGCAGAGGATGCATGAGCTCAGTGGAAAAAAAAAACGTGCACTGAAAAATTTCTCCGCAATTTAGACTTCTTTATAAACTAGTTATCTTGCTGCATATATACATGTGGATGTAATTCCAAATAACATCAGTGATACTCATGGGCTCAGAACAACAGGTTCTTAGAGATCTACCTTGATTAACACTGCAAGCAGAAAGCAAGATATACTAGAAGCTAAACTTCCCTTTTTGCAGCAAGGACTCTAATGAAGTAAATTACAAGAAAAATTATGCAGCAGTCAGAAATCTGGAGCTACATATTGTACACTGTTAGCTGTATGATTCTGAAATATGAGGTGAATTCTCACAATGGTCAGCTAGGACTGAGAAAGCTTAGTCCTAACAGCAGAATTCAGGCTTCTGGTTAAAGGCATATGTTTCGTATTTGAGGTTTGTGGGGGTGTGTTAATGAGTGTGCTCTCCAGCTATCAGCAGGCTTGAGCCAGCCTAGTGTTAAAGAAGATTTTAAATTAACTCCCCAAAGTAGTCCTAAGCATACTTAAGCTCTTGAAGGTTAATTATTGTAGCACTTTATCTGTGCATTTACCCTTAATGGCTTTGATTAAAATTGTCTTGAAATGCGTCATGACACATTATGTATGCCACAAACACAGTAAAGATGCATGTAATACCTATTGGTAGATCCAGACATTTTTAAGCAAGTTTAGGTATTTTCCACCTCTCAGAAATTTGAGTGCAACTTTGTACAACATTGCCACATAGATGATTTAATGAGGCTGGAATGATCTACTTGGAAAGTATTGCCATGTGAAAAGTAATTAAGTTGAGCTTGAGAAGAGGATAAGAAAGGGAAAGAAAACAGTTGCACATACCTTTAAACAATTCAAATATGCTAAGATATGTTTAACAGCCCAGTGAGCTCCCTCTCTTTTTTTGTTTTAGTGGCACCACATGATTACAATGTTTGGGGAGGGGTTGTTTTGTTTGTTTGTTGTTAGGTTGGTTTCCACTGTTTCATATTAATAAATACTTCGTAAGCAAGCAAGCTAGTCTGGTGCTTGCTTTTCCAATGCTCTTTTTGCTAACTGCAATTCTGGGAAGCACCCACTATTTTTCATAAATGGTGAAGGTTTAATTGTTGTTTTCAGTGTATTATGCTTTCTGATTTGTTGAGCTGTAACTAGCTTAGCTTGCTTGGCTTGAATTAAACTCTTCTGGTTTTCTGTAATAACTGTCCTCTTTGCACCTCCCTTTCAGTGCATGACTTTTTTTATTACATATCTTGTGCTTGTAACTAGATCACTCTCATTTATTTCACTAGTGTTATTTTTAAGTATGGCCTCCAATAGTATAGCTGTACAGAAAACACATGGACCCTCTTATAAGTCTCTTGTGGAGTTAAATAGGTAAGACTGTGAAAAATGCAGTAAACTGAAGTAATTCCACAGTCTGGAGCAGTGATTTCAGTCTGCTGTGTATGAATATCTGTACATTGTCAGAATATTCCTGGAAGTTACACTAGCATTATCTGATGAGTTCTGCCTTTCATAAAGCATTTTATATAAACAGGAATGCATGTTTAGGCAAGAACAGAACGTTGACTTCTCCTGAGCAAATTTAATGTGGAATGGGACGTTTCCCTCCTCTCCTTAGCTTCACAGAAGATAATTTTGAAGGCAATTAATACTAATCCTATTGGTAGATTAAACGTCTGTGGCCTGCAAGTAAAAAAATGCTTTAATGCCACTCTTAAATAATGTGTTGTTTGAGAACTTCAGATATTTTCAGTGATTTGTCAATCTTAATTTTTAAATATCTTAACTTCTAGGTTTAATTTGATTTCAGTTGATCTCTCACTAGGGATTAAATAGTACTTTCTTCAAAAATGCCACTTGAATAAATTTGCCTTCTTTCATACAGTGGTCTTGTGCCTCTTCATAACGCATGTTCATATGGACACTATGAAGTTACAGAGCTACTACTTAAGGTAAGCAGGAGGACAGAAATGATTATTGTAAATTTAGCTGTTTGAACTGTTCATATCCAGTTGAAAAGAAAGATCTTTTCCTTATTGGGTTTCAAGCATCCTGTAATTTTGAAAGCATGCAACTTCACAGCTGTGATTTTTCCCTACCTGATTTATTTAGAGAGATTGTAAAGCTTAAGTAATGTGCATTTTTAAAAAAAAAAAATCTGCTGTTCTAAAAAAAAAAAAAAAAGTAATACAAAAATTCCTTTTTTTTTGAGGATTCATCATACTTTTATATGCACAGATTTCTATAATTCATTTGTGTGTGTGTTCATATGTGAAAGAATGGAACTAGTTTTTATAATGAAAATGTGTGCACTTTTAGTAGCTGAAGATGACTTCCTACTAACGAAAGGCTTTCCTTCCTGCACTAGCATGGCGCATGCGTTAATGCCATGGACCTCTGGCAGTTTACTCCTTTGCACGAGGCTGCTTCCAAGAACCGCGTAGAAGTCTGCTCCCTCTTGCTGAGTCACGGTGCAGATCCCACATTAGTCAACTGCCATGGAAAGAGCGCGGTCGATATGGCTCCGACACCTGAGCTAAGGGAGAGGCTGACCTGTAAGTATGTTTAGATTTGAAGCAGTTGTTGGCGGGTGTAAAGGGTGCTTTTCTTTCAAAGCAACTGCCTCATAAATCACAGATAGATGCAAAGCAGCAAATAAATGGTAGATGTGTTTATTGCTTTGAAGTAGATACATCTAATATGCCATGTTTTTTTAATGTCTGGTGGGTTTTTTTCCACACTTAAAATGTTTAAGGCCAGAAGATACTGCTGAATAAGTGTCCACTGCTGATTTTTATGCTTAAAGTCTCATCAAGCCACATAGGAACCTCTATGTTGGATCTATGAACACTTAGAGTAAGTCCCAGAAGGTATATAGCTTTGCTGTGCAGACTTGAAGAAGGAGACATTTCAGCACCTTCTTCTGTAGTCTTTGCAATCCTCATGCTGTTTACATAATATGCTTCACCTTAAATTTGAATTTGTGTACCTTCATTTGCTCTCCTTTGGCAATTTATTTTCTTATCATTATAAACTGTGAAAGTGAGACAAGTATGGAAACGACATTATCAAGTTACAAAAAAGACCTTGAAGTACATTTTGAACTCAGTTTTATGTTGCTTCACTTGTAAGCTTTTGATTTTCTGTCACCTTTTGAATATAACAGGAGCCCCCTGATACACTAGGAATGTGATCCTGCACGACTCAAAGTTACAGCTAGTCAGGTTGATGTCTGTCATTGTTCTTTGCCTGTGAAGGTAGTAATGCAAGAATGAGATAATGTGCTTTCCTAAAGGAGAAAAGATGTTGGGGTTGATGTCTTTCAGCTACTTCTGATCTCTCTGTTCTGGACTGGCTTGGGAGGTGATTCTTCTGACTTTGAAGCAGGTTGATTTACCAGTCGCTTAAACTAACAAGCAAAAATTTACATCCACTTAAACTCTGTTCTACTTTTGTATTTCTGGATAGTAGAGGGGGCTTGGGAAAGATTCATATCCATCAATAACTGTTGAAATGTGTACAAAAATCTGAACTCTATGGCAAATTTTCCATCTTTCTGATGGAACAAGCTATATTTGCATACCCAAAATAACATGTTTAGTATATTCTTGAATTCTTTGGTTTCATACTTCAGGAATAATATATTAATTATTTCGGGATTTCTTTTTAGTTGCACTTTGTGTAATGCTGTCTTTAGAAAGAAATTTGAACTCTATTTGAAATGAAAACTTTTTTATAACCACAAATGCACTGGATGTCAAGACGATTGGGAGAAGAAAGCCCTGCTTAGCAAGTTTGGCATTTCAAGTCTGCTTATGAAAAGAAATATATAAGCAAAACTGATATATGTACTGAGATGACTAAGCTTTTTGTTTCTCATTCCCAGGTTCAGACCTCATCGTTGTTAGCCTGCCTCTTATTTGTATATTTTAAGAGAAATGTTTTTCGTCCTTCTCAAAATAATTTTCAACTTAAACAAGCTTGTTGCTGAACTCAAAAAGTTGTGGTCTAAAAAATAAGTTTAAAAAAAAAAAAAAAAAGTAGTTACCTTTGTGCACTTACAAAGATGTAACTACACTCAAAATCTTTGGAGCAGACTGGCTTCAAATGTTTAGCTGGTGTAGCTTTCTTTAAGACAAGTAGTTGAACGAGTAGTTTTATTTAAGTGATACTTTAAGGCTTTATGATGAATTACTTATATCTATAAATACAGTGAAGTTTTGAAAAAGCAGCTATGATGCTTTCTTTCTGCAGAGCCATGTAGAAGCTGTATGCTCACTTGAACACTGACCACTGAATTGATCTATATATGCCTTTAATATCTAATCATTAAAGAAAAAGAGGGAGAAAAACGATAAGCGTTTTATTCAGGGAATCTCTGTCCTTCTTTAGAATGTCAATTCAGTTTCAGTAAACCACATTCTCTTTCATGTTCTGTATCCCAGGACAGCCACTATACGAAGATGTACAGAAATACTCTTGCTGCTTCCTAATATCTTCTAGCTGCTTTTTTTTTGAGTAATACCTGTAAAGGTGATGTGCTGAATATTAAATGCATCACTTTCTCCAACAGATGAATTCAAAGGACATTCTTTACTGCAAGCAGCTAGAGAGGCGGATTTAGCCAAAGTAAAAAAAACACTTGCTTTGGAGATCATCAATTTTAAGCAGCCACAGTCACATGAGACTGCTCTGGTAAGATTACAAGGACAATCTATTTATTTTGTGATAAATGTGGTGGTGCTAGTTAAGATATTATTTCTACATTATGAAAATTTATTCATCATCTGAGATTGAGGATTTGCCATCAAACCCTTGTATTTTAAAAATAAATCACAATTATAGAAATAATACTATATGATTTTTACCACCTTTTTCTTTTTTCCTGGTTGATCATAGAAACCTTCTGGCCAGGGCTCACCTGTTTTCACTTTCTTCCGCGTTTTTCCCCATAAGAATGTTCTGTTGTTGGTCAGCTGTGTTTTGCTAGACTGAAAAGTCCCACATGAAACATGTGTCTTTCTCATAGCAGGAGAAAAGGCTCAGTATGTTTCATGTTCAGGCAGAGATATCACAAATTTTGTTTGTAAATCGTGTAGTCTGATGTTTAGCAGAATAACTAAGACATGAAATGATGGATCTCAAAACTTTCTGCCATCTGTGTTATTGAAATGGTGCTTTCTATTTACTTCTTTGCAGCACTGTGCTGTGGCTGCTGTGCATCCCAAGCGGAAGCAAGTTACAGAACTATTGCTCAGGAAGGGAGCCAACGTTAATGAGAAAAACAAAGAGTACGTTTCTGAAATCTTTACTTTTTCAAAGGACTCTGTCATAGGAATGTAAAAATAATCTCTCTTTTTTGGTCTAGTTTCATGACACCTTTGCATGTAGCGGCTGAGAAAGCTCATAATGATGTCATGGAAGTTCTGCATAAGCATGGAGCAAAGGTAAATATATCCAAACATATTTTATGGGAGAAGGCAAGAGGGAGGATTATATCAGTTAAATACAATGTTAGGTTGCATTATAGCTGTTGCCTTTTACTCTGTATGTCTTGTGCTTCTCATATCAGTCTTGAATGATGCTTATCTTAAATCAGTATAGCATGTTCAAGAATCCCATATGAAAACTAAGTCTTTTCTCCAAATAACTTAATACAGGATTTAAGAGTTAATCTAACTCATTTTTAATGAATCTCATTATTCAGTTGTAATAAATGTGCTCATATGGTTGACTTTTGTTGCCTTCACTTGACAACTTGAAAATATCAAATGCAGGAGTTTGCTAATGCTGAATGTGGTAGTCTAATGCTAGTCATCGTTTAGCACTTGCTTCCTTCTGCCTTTCTTGATTGTTTTGGCATCCCATTTAGCCCTTGACTGATGCTTAACAATGTAATTTGTGAGCCTATGTTGAAGCATATGTGCAGCAACTTACTAGACAAAGACAGAGGAAAGTATAGACTTCTTTATTTAGTTTGTTTTCTAGCATCTTTCAGAAGTTTTTCAGAATTAATCTTTCTGTGAGTTTCAGCTGATTCACTAGAGGACTGAGTGATCTTGATGAAGGATTTACAGTTATTTAAAGAACTGTGCTGAGTGGTATTTTCCTGTGTTTTTTTTGTTCTATTGTGTTGTTTTTGTTGTTGTTTTTTTTTCAATTGACAGTATGCAAATACAGGTGTAGTTATTATCCTTGAAACTAATTCTTTGCTGCTATTGTGTTATATGTTTCCCATGTTATTCTCAGTAAATCCTTTCATATTTGTGATCAGCAAAGCACTTAAACACTTGACAGGTGCCTACTCCCAGTTAAAGTTACATGTATGTTTCCATACTGCACTGAATCAGGTCTCTCTTTCTGTGTCCTAAGCTGCTTAGCTGTAAAATGGTAAATAATGCAGTCATGGTTCTTAATGAAAGATAGGTCATTAAGATTTATGAAGTTCTGTGAAGTTCCCAGATGGGTTACGCTCTCAACTCCTGGTCTTCCCTCACAAGAGAATTGTCATTATCATCCTTATAACTCTTCTCATCACTAGCACCGGAGTGAATCTTGTAGCTCAGGCAGCAAAAATGGAATTTGTTTTCCTGCTGCCTTGTATGATGGCACTTCTGTATCTCTAATGTAAATACCTTAATCAACACGTACTGGGATTGTTTGTCATTTTAATATATATGACACAGTAGTACACAGATCCTGCATGTGGTCTTGTAATACACAGAGAATCTTGATTTTTTTTTTTGTTATGTTTTTGTATTCATGCTCTGCAGCACAGTTCGTCTGTGCCAAGATCATTAATGAAAATATTAAACAAAATTATTGTACAGCCAGTCACTGAAAAGGCTTTTCCCTTTCAGTACTTACAGTTCTTCAACCAATTTTTATTTTTTCATATTTTCATAGAAGTTTCCTGTTTGATCCTGTAACAAATGCTTACTGAACTGTAGATGGATGAGGCCTATCATATTTGCTTTAAATTGAAATCATTTAAACTGTCAAAGGAAGGATACTAGATGAGTTGCCTTAAAAATACTTTTAGAAAACCGTACTTAGAAACTAACAATTTGAAAAAGGTGAATAATTAGAGCAGAACTTTTTTCTTGAAATATGGTACCAAAAGGCAAATAGAACTGATTCACAGAAAAGCATCCAGCAGTGACTTAGGAGACAAAGTCATGACAAGCTTTGTGGTTTGAGAATCACTTGAGATTGCTTCAGGAATGCAGAGGAAATCCTGTTGTTTTGCTGAAGAGTTGCTGTGTCAGATAGCAAAAGTGAGGTAACGTGAAATACGTATGTTTGAATATGCTCTTTTGTTCTGGGAAGTGGGACAGAGCATAATAAAGACTGTTTTAGGGAGTTTGTTTGGAATGAACAGGAAAATGTTGATGAACTAGAACTGAATTTAATTATCCTGATTTTTTTTTCCATTATGTTAACTTGATTTTTGAATTTTGTCAGACTGATAAAAAGTGAAGGACCATTTGAATAACATGCTTGATCTAGATTTATTTTGTGGAAATATTTGAGAGCACTACTTGTCAGGAGTCAATTTACACCCACAGAATCATGTTATTTTGATGCCTTACTGAGGACACAGACCAAATTTGTAATTTGTACTGTTAAGAAGTCTCTCAGATCACTTGCACATTAGTGTGGTATGTCCCACACAGTGTCCATTCTGAGGTCAGTGCCTATGATTTCATGAGCTTGTTGAGCTTGCAGAAGTTACACACGACAGACTCAAACTGCTTTTGAGTAACTTTGATGCAGAATACGTTTGTGGACATGATGCTTAGGAATGTGGTTCAGTGATGGACTGGTAACGTTACTTCAAGCGCACTTGATCTTAAGGGTCTTTTCCAACATAGACAATTCCACGATTAGCTTTCCAGATTTTAGGTAGACATGTGCTTATTACGGGGAATGATAAGCATTGGAAAAAAAAAATTTGCTTTCAGAAATGTGGTAGGTTTTGGATCATGATAGCTAACAACACAAAAAACTGTGTGATCTTTTGAGATTGCGTAGTTCATCTTTTCTCACTTATTAGATAACCTAGCATAATGACTCAGTATTAAGCTTTTATGCAAATGGACATCTGTATAACAGATGTCTGGGTTGTTCACGAGCTTTCAGTGTGAAACTGGACCTTTTTCCTTGTTTTTTCTCCGCTTGACATAGATTCACTCCTATTTATAATGCTACACAAAGAGGGAAAATAAAAAAAGGAATAGATTACAAATTGTCTTTAAATTAAGTGCAGAAGAATAGCAGTTAGAACTCTTCCATTGCAGGGAAGGGTGCTGCGATACTAGAACTGCTATCTGAGGATTCCATCTCAGATTCTTAGAATGTGAATCTTTTAAAACAACCTCATAGAAAACTGCAGCTTAGAAGCTGTTGCGTTTTGTGCTGCTTGTAGTGTCAAGGAGTATGAAAGTGGTTGGGGCATTTGATAGCAAAGGAAAGCTGATACGCTTATGATGTCTTGCAGAAAAAGCTCCTGAACTGCTGCTGAGCTGCAACAAGTGCTTGACAGCAAAGGGAATACTGTTGTAGCTCTCTGAATGATGCTCTATAGTTCAGGGAGGAAAAGTCTCTTCAAAATGGTTTCCTATCATCAGACACTGATTTATTGAGCAAATGTATAGCTAGGATGAGGAAAATGAAATAACAGAAGGAGTTTATGTGGGATATTCTGTGTGCAATGGTATCTTTCCATGAGAAGTCTTACTTGAAATCGCTTTTCATTTGCTAACACCATTCCACTTTCGTATTGCAATCTGAGCAATGGAGTGACTGTATGCATATTAAATGGTGAAGAAGGCAGGTTCAGAGACAGTATGATGTGAAATAAAAGCTGTCAAATCAGTCACTTTTACTGACAAATCTGCAAGGAGTTAAAGTAGTTAAGAACTACTGCCTACTCATTCCAAACTACTTAAAAACAGGACCAGTTGAATGCTTTTAATTTGTTTAGTGCAACGAGAACTATTTATCTTATTGGCAAACAAATAAGGCAGTACAGCTTGAATATTTTACATTTTGTCAGATAGAGCTTGAACTTCAGCTTTGAATTTGATAGGATATGTTAGGTTCTTAGACCTAATATTGAAGAGTGACTAACCCAGCTATATATCTTACTAGGTTTGATTTTTGAGAGATTAACCTCTATTTGTATTTCTTTCAGGAATTGCAAATTTACAGTGGTTTCTCTTGATTGTCAGATTGTTTTAAATGCTCTATTTGGTCTTCATTTTGAAATAAATCCTGTTGCCTTCAACCTTAGTGGAATACATTCTTGAGTTTCTTTTGGGTTTGTTTTAGACAAACGCTGGGTGATTGGTGAGAGCAGCTGTTTCACAGTGAACATATTCCCCTTGAAATTGCCCTGCAAAGTCTAATTCTCTTTTCCTGAAAGAATAGTTTCATTTGGTGTATGCATTCCTCTTGGTCAACTGCAGCCCTCCTTGTCCCAGAAGTGGGCATGCGTGTCTTCAGATGGCTGCGGTTCTGCCACAAGAATTGATTGTTGACAAAGATAGTTATTTGGAGGTGAAAGGAGACCTGTATAAGACATGTGATATGGTGGATCTGATGACTTTGCCAGTGTTCCTTTCAAGTGAATATTAGCATTTTTTCCAGGTCACAGTTGCTATCAGTTTGTGCAGTGTGGGTGCCTTGCTGCTGTTCTTCCACAATTTGTTTCGTATAGGAGTATTGAATGCAGGAATCCAGTGTTACAAAAAATGTTAACTATGATTGTCTTTCCTGACCAGCACAGTACTACCATCTACTTCTAGAATCTACAGGCCTCACTTAATTCTGTCTTCGCTACTAACTATACATAGCTTGGGACTCGTGCTCTTGTCTGTGCCCTTATCTGTAGTGAAACGTATCTGATATCCTGAAACAGATGAGGGTCATCACCAGAACAAAGTTATGGATTTGGGACATTCAACATCTAGTTAATATTTATGAAGGCAGTAAGATTTTATTTAAAACAAAACTTTTAGGATAATCCCACGAGAGAGTCATCAGCTGAGCATGGTTAGAAGAAAGCAGAGCTGTTCTTCTGTACATCTTCCTAGGAGAGAGGTTTGTGATCTGAGAAATTCTTGCCTTACCAGCCTGTAGAATTGTTCAGAGATGTAAAAGGCTTTCAAACAATGTCAAAACTGTCTATCTTATGTTGTTCTTTCTGGTTTGTTGATGTATTGCAGATACTTGTATATTTTTTAACCCTCTCAAGTAATAGATACTTGCTATGTAGTTACTTCACTTGGAATCAAATTTTAGTCTTAATCAAAATATTTTTCACTGGTTTTCATGGAAAGAAAGGTGGTAGGGTTTGAAGGCTGTGTTTTTGGTGAGACAACCTAGCAAAACCTTTGCTGCCACCACGAAGATTTTAGTAATGTAAAAAGGCTGGTTTTTACAGTAACATGCAGTTCACAGCCTACTATCCGTAGGCTTTGAAGTAGATAACAGGTTCTGAGTTAGTTGTAGAGAATACATAGTAGTTATATATTTCATAGTGAATTAAAAAAAAAAAAGCTGTTGGACATCTGCATTCAAGTTTGTCATGAATGGTTGCTAGGTACAAAGTATCTTCTTGAAAGCTTATTTTCTATAGGTTTTTTTTCCCCTCTTTTTAGATGTCTTTATTATTTTCTTCCTTTCTCTGGTAGTGAGCCTGTGGCAATGCTTCCAGTGGTTCAGATTTTCTGTTAGATCTTCGCAGACAGATAGGTTTCCATTATATCACACTCTTTGAAAGCAATACCTTTTCATCATTTTGCTTGATTTTTCCCTGCTTATGCAGTCTTATGTTGAATAGATTTATATCCACTTTAAGTTAATATTCCTGTAAAATTACAAAAATGAGGATTTTGTATCTGGCTTCTTCCCTTCCTTCTCCTCTCATAGTGTTCTCAATATGACATCTTTACTTTAATTATTGATTGTGAGTCATGTTAATTCCTCTTCAGAAGATGACATATGGTAATTTATTTGAATTGTTAATTATTTACTTCTTTCTTTTCTTATATGAGAATTTTGCTTTTTTTTTTTTTTTTTTTTTTGCAAATTTGCTTTGTTAAATTTTCAGAAACTTGATTGTTATTTCAAGTATGGTTTTGGGGATCTGTGTTTTATGGTAACCATGCATGCAAATAACCTACCTTTTTTTAAAGACAAGGAAGCATCTGTAGTAAATGATCTTTACACTGGAATGTTTACATATTTTGGTTTTGTTTAGTTGCCACATAGAATGATTGATAGATAAACTTGTATGCCAGGAGATTCTTAATATTGCTCTTCCTATTAAGGGTGGGGACAGGTGCAGGCTTTTAATTCTAAGAATGTTCTGTTTTACACTGCTGCTGATTTTTCAGATGAACGCACTGGACACACTTGGTCAAACAGCGTTGCACAGGGCTGCTTTAGCAGGTCACTTGCAAACCTGCCGACTCCTGCTGAATTATGGCTCTGATCCCTCCATCATCTCTTTACAAGGATTCACAGCTGCACAGATAGGAAATGAAGCAGTGCAACAGATTCTAAGTGGTAGGTAAAAATAAAAACTTGTGTATTTGAACTTTGGCTTCTCCCTTTCTTTTACAGTTGTGGATCTTATTTCTTTTTCACTGCAAGAGACTTAGTGTAGTTTGCTCAATCCTCCCTTCTGCCATCTGCACACACATCTGCAGTATGTTGTATGATATTTCTTTAAGAAACAAAAACCTATAACTGCTCAATTCAGAGATTCCATCCAAAACAAGAATTGAAAAAAGCACTGCTGTTACTCACCTGAGATTGAGTGCACAAACGGAAAAATATTGATAGTTAATAAACTGTTTAAATCTATTGCTTGTCCAACAGGAAAGGATTTTACTGTAAGAGTGCTTTGGATATTGCTTAGATAACAATGTTTTGAGCATATGCATCATTTTATCTATGTCATTTTTTAATGTTTGAGAGTAGGAAGAATAATTGTAGCAGTAACTACTAAAGAGCAATTACCTTTCAGTGGGATATGCGTTTAGCCTAAAGAAGGCAGGTTGATGAGAAAACCTGCTGTACCTAGGAGCTTCACTTCCTTCAGCACTTTAAAGCGTACCCACCCACTCTTGAGATGTAGTTTGCTATTTGGATAGTATTACCTGTTTAAAATGTGCACGTGACTGTGTATATGTATGAAAGGGGAAGAATGATAGAGATAAAAAAAGTAAACATATCCTGTGATGATTTTTAAATTGTAAACTTAGAAGTATTCAGGAAACGTTCACTTCATTTTGAATTATAAACTCTCTTTCATAGTGTCTACTTTATGAAACCTCATTTCAGCTGTTATATTGTACATCTCTTCATTGGGAAGACTGCCACTTTTCTCTTACAACCGTAAAGCTGTTCAAGACTGAAATATTCAAAAGCTTAAAAAAGCGTTTTAAAAGTTTATGGCATCAGTAACGTAGTGTTGACATTTTCTGCGTTATTCAAAGCTAGCAAGCAAATGCTGAAATTATTTACAAAATATTACAATGTATTCATTCTTGTAAGATTGAGTTAGAGCTGTAAGAAAGCTCATCAAGAGACCTTTTTCTTTTTCCAAACAATTATTAGAAAATTCTGCTAGTTCTGCTTCTTTTAATGAGTGAGATTTGCTTCTTTACTCCACGCAGTCCTTTGGTACGCTTGTGGAATTCAAATTTCTCTTTCTTCCAGTAATTAGATTGTTTCTGATCTTGACTGTCTTGTGAAGACAAGGATAGGAGTCCAGAAAGGAGATTAAAGTAATGCTAAGGAATGAAGCTTTGAATCCAGTGTAGTACTTAGTCTCATTTATCTCATCTCAGCCTCAGGATGCTGAGGTGGCAGTGCTGTTGTGGGGAGTAGGGGAAAGTAAATAACTTGAAGGTGAGAGCTGAAACCTCACACAGCCGTAGGTTGTAACTCGTGCTGAAATGAGCGCATTTAACTCGAAGTGTGCGCTGGGGCCTCATTCAGTTTGCTTATGAACTTCAGTGAAAGTTAGAATCCAGTTTAGTGAACACACAGATTTCTTAAATATAGAAATGTCATTCTTACCATATGCAGAATTAGCAAAGCCTTCAAATATCAGAAATGTCAGAGTGATGTCAGTTCTAGAGCCCAAGTCTGATTGATTCACTCTGAAACTAAGCTTCCTTACTCAGCCATTTAGGCTCTTTGTATTTGAACATCACAACTCCAGGGCATTTTTACAAATGTTAGCAGCTGTATTTTCCCAGTTTGGAAAATGTTGAGCACGAGATAATTAATAATCCTAAAACATACTTTTCTGTACGTAGAAAGTACACCTGTGCGTACATCTGATGTGGATTACCGATTGTTAGAAGCATCCAAAGCTGGAGACTTGGAAACTGTGAAGGTAAATTTGAGCATTTCATATTAATTTTTCACTTTATTGCTGTGCAATCCTCATGGAAGCCACTACACATAAGGTTTGTGGAAGTAGTGTCCAGTGGATGGTAAGTCATAAAAAAATGTGAAGGACAATTTCTTAATATTTTTTCTAGAAAGCTGGACATTGGGATGTGCTGCGGTGTTTCTCTGAGTTTGTGGTTGTTCATTCTCTGAGTCCTTCACACAGCCATATCTTTGTTGGAATCAGATGTGTTGTTTCATATACAGCCATAATTCTTTAACAAGCCATGATTCAATCAGAAGGCAAGCAAACAAGTGTTAGAAGGTGAGATGTAGCATTTTAAGCCATCCTTTTCTGAAGATGAACAGTTATGCCATGAAATGCTGGCATCACAGGAAGGTTTGGTCTTAGCTTTCATGCAACCATACAACATTTCAGGTAAAATAGGCTGCAGATAGACCATCCTGCATGGTCACAGCTTGAGCTTCAATATATTAACATTAATATATATTAACACTCAGCAGCAGTTTTGTGTACCAACAACTCCTTTGACTGCTAAGCTCAATATTTCTAGATTTGTGAAGACAGCATGAGCTGGAAATGGTAGCTTGTCTGGAGAAACTTACATGGACTTGAACCTGGTGCTTGATGACTTAGAGGCTTACCCTTTTAATGTGTTAGTATTGTCTTCATGCTGCTTCCATCATTTAAGTCCTATTTGTTAAGAAAGTACTATAAGATGTAAATTTAGATAAGTTATACTTTTGATTTTGCTTATGTGGAAAATTTCCTGAAATCTAACTTCAAAAAATTGGTATATAATAATAAATTAACCGAATTTTGTATTGTGATGATTGATGGGGGGTAGGGTTTTTTGTTTGCTTTGTGGATTTTCTTGTTTGGGGTGGGTTTGTTTTTTTCCAGTCTTTTAATAGGTGTTGATTTCCTTTCACAGCAACTTTGCAGCCCTCAGAATGTGAATTGTAGAGATTTGGAAGGCCGTCATTCAACACCACTGCACTTTGCTGCAGGATATAACCGCGTATCAGTGGTGGAGTATCTGTTGCACCATGGGGCAGACGTGCACGCCAAAGATAAAGGGTATATTTTCATTCTGTGATATACTCTTATTGTTTTTTATTAGTATGAGATTTCAACCTCCTCTCTTCGTTTTGGTTTGAATTGCAGCAACTGTCATTTTTTCTCATTAAAATTTTTTGTTTCTTTCATTTTAGGGGGAAGGTAGATGTAGTGTCTAGGGACATGGTTTAGTGGGCAGTAATGGTGAATGGTTGGACAGGATGATCTTAGAGGTCTTTCCAATCTTAAATAATCCTATGATTCTTCTGCGTTGTTTCTGTCATTAATTGTGTGGAGACATAATTAAGTTGTGTTAAATATTAAATTTATTAATATTTAATATTAAGTTAAATATAACTTTCTAGCAAAGCCACAGTCCGTCACGCATCTGGCAATGTAATCCATGATCCTTCTCTTCCCCCTTTGTCTATTTCAGAGATTTTGCAGTGTTTAAACGCAGCCTCTCAGTTATTTCAGGTGATCTAAAATTAGTTTGGAATTACATGAGGTAAAATACCAGGGTTGTCTCTGACTTTCTCTGATTTGGTTAGATTTTATTATTAACTTATTTATTCAGTTAGATAGGATAAATCCTTTACAAATCTTCTTATTATCTGATTTCTTGCAAAGTGACTGAGTGGAATAGTATGATTTTTTGATCTTTCACTCTAATATATTGGACTTCAGGGTGAGGGGTAATTCATTTCCAGCACTGAATTATCAATTTTCCCCTCGAAAGAAATATTTGGACATCTTTCTGTGGATGTGTACTTGTTAATAACTATACTTCAAACTCATTGCTTGGTTTTATACCTTTTCTGAAATTTTCATTCAACTATGCATAGTCAGATTGTAGCAATTCTTGCAACCAGTTTTTGCTCCTGCTAACAGCATTAAAGCCACTTGCTTCTAGCAAAAGCAACATTGATGTTTGTTAAGCATTTAGAAGCCTCCTCTATGAGATCTGAAGGACAAGGATGGTGTTTGTTTCATTTAATAATAGCAAGGAAATAAAGTCATAAAAGTCTAAAAAATATGGACTACTGTCCAGTGAATGTTTTATCTGTTGGAATTTTGTGTGATTGCATACTGGATTGTATTTTCTGTAGCTATTAAAACTTTATCTTTGATTAGCGGCTTAGTTCCCTTGCACAACGCCTGTTCTTATGGACACTACGAAGTAGCTGAACTCTTAGTGAGGCATGGTGCTTCTGTCAATGTAGCAGACCTGTGGAAATTCACTCCTCTTCATGAAGCAGCAGCAAAAGGAAAATACGAAATCTGCAAACTGCTATTAAAAGTATGTGATCTAGAATTTTTAAATGTGTTTTTGAATATATGTTTTGTTTTTGTGTAAGATCGCATTCAAACTTATTTGCATTGTGAATTCTTAATGGTGTCATTCAATCTATTTTCATCTTACAGTTGTCAGCTTATTGTGTAATGTCTGTTCACTTACAGAGAATTGTTAGAATGGTTGCTTTTCCCAGTAGGTTTATTAGATTGGTCCAACACGACCAGTTAATGCTATTAACCAATGTGGATTGTCTTAAAATTAAAATGTTCTTCCACACACACTTCTTTTCCTCTTGCAACTGCAAAGCCCCAGTATAACAAGTGTAGAGTCTTGCATATGGGGAGAAATAACCGCATGAATCAGTACAGGTTAGGGGATGACTGCTGGAGAGGAGCTCTGCAGGGAAGGACCTGAGTGTTCTGGTGGACAACAGGTTGGCCATGAGCCAGCTTGGCCCTTGCGGCCAAGAAGATCATTGGTATCCTGGAGTGCATTAAAAGGAGTATGGCCAGCAGGCCATGCTCTCTACTCTGCCCTGGTGAAGCCACATTTAAAATATTATGTCCATTTCTGGGCTCCCCAGCTCAAAAAAGACTGGGATATCCTAGAAGGTGTCCAGCAGAAGGCCACAAGGATGATAAAAGGCCTGCAGCATATCCTGTATGAGGAGAGGCTGAGTAACCTGGGTCTGTTCAACCTGGGGAAAAGAAAACGGAGGAGGGATCTGATTAATGTTTATACATATCTAAAGGGAGCTGGGAGGCAAATGGATGAGGCCAGGCTCTTCTCAGTGGTGCATAGTGATAGGACAAGGATCAGTGGCCTAAAACTTGCACGTAGGAAGCTCCATACAAGCATGTGGAAGAACTTTACAATAAGGGTGATGGAGCACAGGAACAGGTTGCCCAGAGAGGTTCTGGAGTGTGCTTCTATGGAGATATTTTAAGACCCATCTGGATGCCTACATGTGCAACCTGTTGTAGGGAACCTGCTTTAGCAGAGGGTTGATCTTGATGATCTCTTGAGGTCCCTTTCAACCCCTTTTTCTGTAGTTCTGTGATATTTCTCACCTATCTCATCAATTATTTCATTTGATTACCAAAGAAGTATTCAGATTCATAGAGAGAGCCCATCTTTTAAAAACTCATCAGCAGCAAAAACCAGAAGGTGTGCAGACGTGTCTGTGGAGTAGACACAGTGACGGCCATGTTAATACCACCTGAATACAGGAGTTAGTTCAAGCTTTAGGAGCACTCGTAATTGCTCGAGTACAGCATTACTTTACAGGCACTGGGGATCTCTGGAATTTTCTGACCATTTATGTGGGAATATAGCCATCTTTCATGTTCAACTTCAAAGGGTCGTACCACAGAAAATACAGAAATGTTGAAATCTTTCTTTTAGAACTCATTCTTGCACAAGAATTGAATGCACCCTTAAGATGACATGGTTTTGTAAAGATTTCGAGTGTCCATGGATACGTGCTCATGCTGCAGTTTACTCGGGGCTTCTCCTGCTGTGTGCCTCATGCCAAATGGCAGTGCTGTCAGTTCTGCTGAGCTGTAAATGTTGAGGTTCATTTCTCCTGACTTGTGCTCTTTCTACCCTGTTCTGTGTAAAAAAGGAAACAAAATTGCACAGACCTTTTTGGAGAGACTTTCAAAGCCTTTCTTTAAAATGGCTCCTTTGTTTGTTTCTCTGATTTTGAGGGAGTCTGAGGAATTGCTAGCTCTTCACTTAGATATTTATTCTTGACAATGCTTGAATAGTTTGATTTTGGTGAGTTTAAAATTAAGGAATCTGAGGTTGGATCTGGGAAATTCATTCTTGGTTTTGAAAAGCTTTTTGCCAAAACAAACAAACCAAAAAACTCTACAAATGCTGATCTGGTTCTGTGTAATCAGTGTTCTGTTTCTTTGTGTCCCTTTCTGCTTACCCTTTTCACCTTGAATGTTTCTGTAATGCTTCTGAGTACAAGATGGTTCGTTCCTTCTGCTCTTCCCATCCCCATCTCATTCTCTTTGGCTCACAGTGGCACAGCATGTAGCCAGCATCACTGGTGAGAAATGCCAAGGTAGACTTGCTGGCAGGGGGTAGATCACTGATCATTCTGAAGGAGCTGACCAAAGAACTAAAATGCCTACAGCTGCCTGTGCCCTATCTGTGTTTGATCTTTCCATGACTGCTAGCAGTGTACAGAGAAAGAGCTGTCCTCCCACAACATTATTCACGGATGCAACTCATGCTTTATGCTGTAGATGTTTGTTCCCCTCTTTATCCCATGCTCTAGCAGTTTGTTCTTTTCTGTGATTGATTTGCATGTTTTATGAGCACAGGTATATTACAGCAACATTTTAAATCCACTTTTCTGCTGTCCCACCAAATGTTTCTTTACTGCTTGGCAGGACCTGTAAACAATTTAAGATTGTGCTGTTATATAATAGAAAGTGTAGAAATGAATATTTTTATAGATCATGTCTCCAACAAATGTCTTTCAACTGCAGGGTGGTATTCAGTGAACTTGAGATCTTGGCTTCATTAGCCAAGATTGGCATACTGTCCTTCTGGATTTATTTATTGTATGCAACTGCATTGGCAAAATCCCTTGCCTCACCTGTGCTTCAAAATAGTGACATTTGTGTGCGCTCTTCATGGTTTTGACAGTAGCATTGCACTTTGCTCTTTGCAGCATGGAGCTGATCCAACAAAGAAGAATCGAGATGGGAACACTCCTCTAGATTTGGTGAAAGAAGGGGACACGGATATCCAGGACTTATTGCGAGGAGATGCTGCTTTGCTAGATGCTGCCAAGAAAGGGTGCCTGGCTCGAGTGCAGAAGCTGTGTACTCAAGAAAATATCAATTGCAGAGACACCCAGGGAAGAAATTCAACACCACTACATCTTGCAGGTGAGTGACTTAATGTGTTTCACAGAATGATTGAAGTTGAAAGGGACCTTTGGAAGTAATCTGTTAAAATCCCTCAGCTCAAGAAGGGATGCCTAGACCTGGTTGTCTAGAGCCACATCCAAGTGAGTTTTGAAGATCTCCAAGGAGGGGGACTCCATAGCTTCTCTAGGCAACCTGTATCACTGCTTCATCACTTGCTAAGTAAAGTGCTCCCTGATGTTCACCAGGAACCTTGTGTCCCAGTTTGTGCCCATTGTTTCTTGTATTGGCACTAGACACCACTGTGAAGAGCCTGTATGTTTTGTCTGCTTCCCTTAATATCATGAGAACGGATTGCAGAGCTTCAAGGATAACTTTACCATACAGAGTGTTGTAAACTGGCACCTGTATTTCAGGAGTTAATATGGTTACTAGGAAAAAAAGAGCTTCTGCAGTTGAAAAAAAATGCTTTAGCTTCACTGCCTGACAATTTTTGTTTGCTGAACCTCTCCTAATACTCAATTTATTTTTCCTGTTTATTTTCTACAGCTGGTTATAACAATTTGGAAGTAGCTGAATACCTTCTTGAGCATGGTGCTGATGTTAATGCCCAGGACAAAGGTGGATTAATACCTCTACATAATGCAGCATCCTATGGGGTAGGTACAGGCTCTTTTGCTTGTGGACACATCAACAGGGAGCTCCTAGAAGTCATATCCAAAGCTGGTTATTTTGCAGTTGTCTTGCAGTGAACAACCTTAGCCTCTGATGGCATGAAATATTTGTTGAGCTAAGTTGCTGATGTGCATCCTGTTTTCAGTCCCATAGGTGTAGCTTAGTGAGACATATTTGGGTGTAGCAGTTTGGAAAGATCACTTTGCCTTTGTGCAAGCAAGCACAAAGGCAATGGTTTTAAATTGTGGGTGACTGCTGAAAGAGGAAATAACTCAAGTTGGTACTGAAAGACTTGTGTGGAAGTAAGAGGGGATCATCATGCCTGTTGCAGTGGGGCTGCGATGGTTGATTGAAACTATTTTGGATGAGGCAGGTCCTCTTACCTCTGTCTGTGTGCATACCACTTGCACAGATGCCTCAAAAGCAGCTGCTAGTTGCAGATGAGTTGAGAAAAAGCTTTTGCAAGCAATTGTACAGAGATGGTGCTTGAGAAGATCCTAGCAGCGTGCTTAAGACTAGGCAGAGGATATAAGCTCAAAAACTGGTGGATTTGACGATCTAATTATATGGTTTGTTACTGCAGGGCCATAGCACAAGAAGAGCAAAATCTAGGAGAGGCATTCTTAATGGATCCACATGTTTTGCTTTCTTTTGAGATCTGAATAAGGAAGGCATGGGAAAAAGTGCAGTGTTCACCTTCTTTCTACTGAGTGTATCACTGAAATACAGCCTGCATTATTTGCATTGATTCTCTGTCAGTCTGGGCTTTTGGTGTCCTAGAGAGCAAAAAGCTCTGAATACTGCTCAAGATTTTGAAGTGCAGCACTATGATTTTTCACTGCTGCCAAGCAATATCATTCATCAGCCTCAATCATAAATACTAAGTGCCCAGCATGTTGCTTAGATCTAGAGATATATTCTGATACAAAAATTGTGCTCACTCTTTCAAAGCACAGCAAACCAAAGCACACATTCTGTATGACAGTAAAATATTTCTTTATTGTCACATGGCAACATAAGAGATTGGTTCAAGCTGATAATCACTTTAAAAATCATAATGCCAGTTTAATTTGGTTATCTTGCTCTCTCTAGGAAAAGTTAATGAGACTATGTTTCAGTGCTTTTCTGTAGTTGCCCATACTTCTGAGCTGTCCTCAGCCCATTCAGATTTCTGTAATGGGAGGCAGGCAGATGAGTACTGCTTTCAGATGTTCATGGCTGGCAGGTTTCACAGATATAACCTTTTCCTCATGAAATGTCATCAGTCCTCTCAGCCAGTGCTTCATTATGTGTACCTCTCAGTAGGGTTTTGTGTTGTGGCAGAGAAGCTGCAGGAAATGCAATTGCTTTAAAACTTTGGAAGAGAGGAAAAATAAGGTCAGCAGTAATTTCAAACCATTCAGAGCAATCTTTTTCTAGAGCTGTTAAGAGTCACTTAATTGCTGCTGAAAGAAAAAATGAAATCCATTAGCAAAAGTCTGTGTTCTTCTGCTTACTATTTTGTGTTTCATTCTCCTGCCTACTTTTTTTATTTCTAAGCTGTATTCAACAAGTAGTTTTATTGGTCAAAGAGAGAGAGTTTGTATTCACGATTTTCTGTTATTTTAATCTGGGAGACTTCCAAGATACAATGTTGACGGAAGCATGGAGGTTTAAGTACTTTTATAGCCCTTGTAAAACAGTTGTTCCTTATGACACTCTTAATGAGTTTTATCAATTACGTTTCTCAAAATATGATTGGAGGAAGAATAAATTTGTGTTGCCTTGGGGGGGCTCCATGACAAAGCTCTGTATGCAGACATCTAAGCGGTGTCTAAGTAGTGTAGCATTGGAGTTCAGATCTCCTAGTCGCGTATCACAAATGTCACAACATCATAAGTTTGTGTTTCCAGTTCAAATATCTACAAATGTTCTGACAGCTAAGCCTATTTGTTTTATGCTGGAGGATATATCAGGCCTAATCCTGTAGCTAGCACAGACTACTTACCATGTAGTTCAGGCGATTTGACAGAAATGTAATTCTGTGCTTGATCATAAATGGACTGGTAGGGTTGATCCAGATTTAGTGACTGTGAAGCTGCAGGATAGAGCCACACCTGATGAGTGCACTGCTGCATAAAGAGGTAGGTAAGTGGGTAAAAAAGAAAGAAAGAGAAATTATGAAGTTCTCTAAGCACCGTTATCCTCACCATAAAGTAAGAAATATGTTTTATTATCAGTGTGGTGTTCATTAAAATGTTTTTGTTTTCTAGCATGTGGACATTGCAGCATTGCTGATCAAATACAATACGTGTGTAAATGCAACAGATAAGTGGGCATTCACACCGTTGCATGAAGCAGCACAAAAAGGAAGGACGCAGCTGTGTGCTCTGCTCTTAGCTCATGGAGCAGATCCAACCATGAAGAATCAAGAGGGTCAGACACCACTAGACCTGGCAACAGTAAGTTCTTGCTGGAGTGCCAGCCACAGAGTGCTCTGAAAGGTTTGCTCTGCATATAAATGACTTTCTGCACCTTCCTGGCCTCAGCTTTCTCTGTGTCGAAATAGAGGGAAATGAATGTCTCCAGGCTGCATTTGCAATTTCTTTTACCCATGGATATCCTCTGGCTGAGATTTTAACGTGATTTGTGATATAAGGATCCCCTCCGTTAAAGGATTCACTCCTGGAATCAGTCTTCTCATTGCCAGAAGCTAATCTATCAGAAAATGCCCCCAGTGGTAGTCAGTCTGTGTGTGCTGTCAGCAATGATTTCACTGAACCTAGAAGGGAAATGAGATGAGGTTTTACTGAAATTGAATCACTTAGGTGATTACAGTTGGTGCCTGCGTATTACCTCAGCTCTTTTTTGACGAGCTCCAAAACAACATCCTAGGATTTGTGAGTGGCTGTCAAACCTATTTTAAAACCGGCACTGTACACTTTCTTGTTAGCGGTGATGGTGGCAGCTAGTTAAAGAACCTGGGAAGGTTGTGTGAACATGCATGTCTCAGCTTAACCATTCTTGCTAAAATAGATAACTGCAACCAAATTGGATGCCATGCCCATTTCTGGTGCAAGAATCACAAAAGGATGTGCCAAGAGGAAATTCTTGAAGATGATGGTTCTTTTTAATTTAGCCTATAAAGGCATTTTGCAGTCCAACTGCTAGCCAAGTTCATACTCCTCCTGAATTTCCTGTTTGTTTTTTGTTTTAAACACTAAGAGATTATCGTGGCAAAGGGAAGGGTAGAGTTTTCCATTGCAACTTTGATCCAGTGCAAAATGCTTGACCAGAAGTTGACTGACACAAATTGAGATGGTATTGTGTGGCCTAAGTTGCTGAGGATAATGTTTTTTGTACCTGCGTTAAACACCTGTGAAGTCTCTGTGCAATGCATTGGAATGTTCTAGCAGTCATAAATTCCCATGTTAGAAAAACAAGAGATTTTCCTTTTAACTGGGAGAATAGGGTAGTTAATTAAAAAAAAAAAAAAAAAAAGAGTTCCAAGAAAAGACTCTTGACAGAGATCAATGACTTGTGATACAACTGAGCCTTAAGTTGAATGTTTTTGTGTTTTTTAGGCTGACGATATCAGAGCTTTGCTGATAGATGCAATGCCTCCAGAAGCTTTACCTACATGCTTTAAGCCTCAAGCAACTGTTGTTAGTGCCTCCCTGATCTCGCCAGCATCTACGCCATCCTGCCTTTCTGCTGCCAGCAGTATAGATAACCTCACCGGGCCACTGGCAGAACTAGCGGTTGGAGGGGCATCAAATACTGGTGATGGAGCAGCGGGAACTGAAAGGAAGGAGGGAGAAGGTGCATTTGCTGCTGGACAAGTTTGCATTGCCAGAAGTACAGTAGTTTAGATTCACAGCAGCTCTTGTTTTATCTGAAAAGCATTTCTGACCAGGCAGAAGTTATTGCACAGCCTGAATTGTTGTCCACATTGTGAAGTGTCTGATGTTTGCTCTGTTCTGATGTGCTCTGCAGGAACGTTGTTGGCTGTTCACTTATGTTTTGCTTTTCAGTTAGTTCTGATTACAAAAGCATATCTGATTAGGTGCCTGGATGTTTGTTGCTGATTTTGTCCAGAAGATCCAATGAGAATTAATTTGACAGTTATGATTGTGAAGGCTGGGGGATTTCAATAAGACTTTTTAGATCTTTTGATTCTTATTTGGAATACATGCTGTGTATCAGCATCTGGGTGATTACATACCAAAAATATACCCAGTCTTCATTTCCTTCCCCTTGCAATATGAGCCTCTGGCACAGACTGATTGTGCTTTTCATTATTTGATACTGAGGAGGGGAATAATGATGATATTTGCACTGAGGTTTTACACAGTGGAAGTGGATCGTTTTTTATAAGGCAAATTGGTTGTACGAAGAATGAGTGACTGGGATTTTAAGAGAAGTGGTATTTGTTGGTTTATTTACTTAGTTGAATTGAGTGTGTGAGATTAAATGATTTTTTTCTTATTACAGTTTCTGGCCTTGACATGAACATTACCCAGTTCCTGAAAAGCCTTGGTCTTGAACACCTTCGGGACATCTTTGAGACAGAACAGGTTAGTGTCAAGTGTTTTCTGTGTGTTTTGAAGATAGACTTCAATTCCCTGATTTTAAAAGAGAGCAAAAAGATGACTTCACATCTACAGGAAAAAAAAAAAAAAAAAAAAAAAAAAAAATCCAAGAAAGGTGCAGTTATGAATGAATTGGCAAATGCTTTTCAGTGGGGTAGAGACGAAAATATCTGCCTGTTTAGTTATCAGTGGTTTTTACTTTCTTAAAAAATGATGATTGCTAATTTGGTTTGTATTCTGAGAACTGCATGTGAACTTTTAATTAACTTTTGAACATAGGTGAATCAGAAAATTTAGGTTGGAACATCACCTTCACTTATCCTGTAGCAATCTTGATATTTGAAGAAACTTTTCACTATCTATACTACTACATGTGACACTTAAATTAGATGTAGGAATTGCTCCAGTTTGACCCCTAGGCTGAACTAGAAATCTAGTTGAGTAGTGTGATCAGTCCAGAGAATGCAGAAGTGTGGTTTCATAGTGGGTTAGGACTGTAGCATTAATTGAATTTGCAGAGCTAAGAAGTTTTAAATATAATTTAGAGATGGGGAAAGCTGCAAAGTTATCAACAATTTGCAGTGTATGAAAAGAATACAACTCATTACAGTTCTAGAAGCTTACATTTCTGTAAGGTATTTATGCCTATTTTTATGTACTGTTTTCTTAGATTTAACGTTTTACAAGTGAAAAAGATTATTTGTGTGAATAAGATGGACAGTGGTGGATGTAAAAAGTACAAGGAGGCTGGATTTGATGGTGTTTTTTCCTCATATTTTTGCTGATAATCTTTTGTGATGGATCAGGAAATAAATATTTTAAATGTAATTTGTTACTTACAGAAAAGCCTCCAAATTCTTCCACGAAACGTTACAGAGGTATCTCCCTCCCCAAAGTTACCATGCTATATAATATTTTTTCCCTTCTTACACATAAGCATAGGCTCTATTCTTTAACTTGAAACTGCTTCTAGTAAGAAGCAAACCAACCCTAAATGAATTTGTATTCTACTCAGTTTTTGTTTTATTTTATTATTTTTCCTACCTTCCACTTGCTGTGCTGCTTTTGTCCGGCTTTTGCTTCCTTAGCTTCTCACCTGTTTTTAAGATCTTTCTCTGCTAATAAGATTTAACAATTTAAATCAGATTTCTCATTTCCAAAATCGCTAAGCTGCTCTTGTAGATTTGTCTAAAAATAAGCTCATCATCCCGCTACCTTCATGTTAATTTTTTCTACTTGGCTCTAATCTCATATTGATATCGGGTCTGTGCTGGTGCTGTCTATTATCTGTCTTTTCTCTGTTTTTTTTTAATGTTCCTGTACACATGATGAATGTCTTCAGTGGCTTTTCCACAGCAATCTCATTAGGGCTGTTTCTGCTCGATTGCACAGTTGTTCAAATTATCTATAATTCCTTGCTGGAATTGCTTTCCTTTGGATTTGTGGTACTCAGTTTGTAGTTAACAGTGTTGGTATCTGCAAGTCCAGTTGTGCTAACGATTTACCTGGTTTTTAAGCAAGTTGTATGAGTTCCTATTATTTGCTATGCTTCCAGTTCTGATTTAATGTAAAATTGGAAGTAGGCTTTATACAGTTACCTCCATCACATTAAATGTTTGTTTTACAGAAACACCTTGGCACAGAATTGCCTTACAGCAATGAAAAATGTGCACTTCATTTAGCACCTATATCCTTCTCTTTTTCAATTTTGAAAATAGTTTGACAGCTTGTTTTATTATTTTTCTATTTCCACCAATAATCTCTTTGAACTTAATGTCTAAAATCATGTCAGGTGATTGTGGATGTATTTGTATATTACAATAACATAACTAGTTATGCCTGTCCTCACAATGCTAATTATTTCCTGAAGTTGAGCGTGGGAAATAGTTGGGATAGTTGAGCTTGACTTTACCTAGCCAGCTCACTGGCTTGATCTCTGTGCAAGCACACATGTGGATATGCACACACAATTATATACCAATGTGAAACACCTTTCTGGTTGCGCAGTGAAAATTCTGAGTTACACTAGACGGTGAGACCTTGAATGCTTCAGAAATGTTCCATGCTTTGACTTATCCCAGCTTTTCAGTGCATCGTCCTCCTACATAAGTGAAAATGATTTTAACAGCCTCCTGCAAGAATAAGCTCTTGTCAATTGCTGTAAGAGAAGTTAAAGTTCTACATGGCTTGGGCTGTAGCAGCTGGGCATGGTCCTGTGTGAGAGAGGGGCATGCCAGAAGGTGGCAGCAGTTAAGGATATGGTAAAACATAAAATATGTGTTCTCTTGGTTGTAGCACTAATACAATCCATTTTCTGAACTGATGTATCTTTGGCCTTGGGAATCAGGCCAGGTTTGGCTGGTGATTTTTATGATTTTCCACCTTTCCAGATAACCCTAGATGTGTTGGCAGACATGGGACATGAGGAGCTTAAGGAAATAGGGATTAACGCCTATGGCCACCGACACAAATTGATAAAAGGTGTGGAGAGGCTTCTAGGAGGCCAGCAAGGTAAGTACGATGTTTTTACTTGTTAGTCTGAGTAGCACAGAACAGGCTCCCAGAAGTCCCCTGCTGTAAATGTCGGCATTGATACCAGGAATTGAAAGAGCATGATTGTTTGGAAAACGTGCTCGCTGATGGTTTGGTGGCTTGTGACGGGTAAGGAATATATTGGGTTGACACAGGACTGAGTGACTGCTCATCTTTCCAGAGAATGGACAACCCTGAGGCAGCCGTGGAAGCTGTGCCCGTTTGCAGGGGTTCTGTTTGACCAAGGAGGGGGAGCTTTTGGGTTGATTTGTCCTACATGTAGGCCAGCTGTATCCTGATGTGTAGGCTTGATGGAGCTCTTTGCTGTCCCACGCTATTTGGGTGCTTCTCCTAAAGCACAAATCACAAAATGTAGTTGTCACACCTACATTTTCCTTCTCTCTCTGAAGACCCTGCTGCCAATGAAAGTACTTCATCTTTTTAAGGTTATTTTTAGACCTTGTATTTATTTTGTGCTTCCTGCTTACTGGGGTTGTATAAGCAGAAAAATTGTGATGTTTAATAAAAATAAGTCTAGCTTTATTTTCTCCTGATGATTTTTTTTACTTCTATAATTCCTTCCTTTTGTAGGTACCAATCCGTATTTAACTTTCCACTGCGTGAGTCAGGGGACTATTCTCCTTGACCTTGCACCTGATGATAAGGAGTATCAGTCCGTTGAAGAGGAGGTATTGCAATTATCTTTTTTGGTGGTGGTGCATTTCCTTCGTCACCTAATCCTTAGAGCTAAATCTTGCAACACGCTGAAAGTGATAAAAGTGCTTTGGTGAACTGCACAGATCTGATGTGGAGTTTAGAGCATTTGTTTGTTTCAGTTTATACTGATGATGATTTTTTTCCAGTTTCCTGCTAGTTTTTTTTTTAAATACACGATTTTGTTTCTCACTTCCTGCTAATCTAATTTTGCCTTGCTGGCATTGTTCTGGATGTCATCTCATAGCTGGAGCTTACACAGCTTATCAGAGAAAGGCACACCTGTGAAAGGCAAAGGCTGCGTGTGGAGACTGGGAGATCAAGGCCGTGCAAGTCTATAGGCATTCTTTTTGCTCAGGCCGTTTCTGCATGTGAACCAGCTTGTTTTCTCTTGTCTCAGTGGTTTAGTTAATGTGTAACCTAGATAAAGCTGCTCTTGGATAAGCAGAGATGACTGTAATTTTACCTCCTACACACATGCTCTTTTATTTGAGTCAACTACAAGCAGTTGCCATTTTGAAAGGAAAAGCTTAAGAGGAAAGAGACTTTCTTAAGAGTTATGTTTGAAATAAACACGTCATTGTTCATTCAGCTGCTTGTGTAATGATGTTACTTTGTAGCACAGAAAGTCTTGGTACTCAGGACTGCTCCAGTTTGTAGAGTTATTAACTCTGCAAACTGGAGTTTGTGCATATTTTGTGTGTAACCATGTCTGACAGAAAGAGTCTCTTGTTTACTAGAGTAAATTGGGATGTTTATTTGAGTTGTTACTAAACGTTGGTGCTGTGGTTATAAATATCACTGGAAAAAAAACTGGTAAAATTGTTGAAATTCTGAGAAGCTTTTAATGCCATAGGAAAACTTAATGTAAGCATTTTCATATCACTAAGAAATACAGGCTATAGTCATTAGAAACACATTTGTTATTACTTCAAAATGATCTTTTTGTTTGAGTTACTTTTTATTTTTTTTCTAATCTGAAGTGGGTCTTCCAATAGTCTAATTTTGATAGCAAGTGTCAATCCTCTTCCCTATGTAGGTTTTTATTATAAGACTGAGTAATTGCAACACTCAGTCTCTCAAACGGTATTGTAGAGCTGAATAGTGTGTTGGGTGCCTGAAGAAAAGTATATATCTCCATTTAAAATTGACTTTTTTGGCACCTTTTAGTTAATTTTCAACCCAGATTCTGTTGCTGTCTGTGATGTATTAAGATAGATCCTGCATGATTACTTTTCCTTGCTAACAAGTTTTATGTACTGAACATTCTGTTGTGTTTGTTTATGTAGATGCAAAGTACAATCCGGGAGCACAGAGATGGTGGAAATGCTGGTGGGATCTTCAACAGGTACAATGTCATCAGGGTAAGTTTCAAAGCCTTGTAGTTCTATGTAGTAAAATAAGTTGGTACTTATGCAAACACACAGAATTGATTTAACAGATCAACCTTTTAAACTTAGAGTTCTTTGTTGGTATGATAATCAATTACAGAGTTAAAGCAAGCACTGAGTACTAAATTTATACTGATTGTGTGCTTGGCATATGGAGTGAGGAAGAAGTGTCCACTTGTGCTGTTAAAGAAGTCTAAAGAAGTCATGGAATGGTTTGAGTTGGGAGGGACTTTAAAGCCCATCCACTTCCAACCCCCTGCCATGGGCAGGGTTGCCACCAATCAGAAAGTGAACATTAAACCTAAACCTTCAGAAAGCTAGGCCTGTTCAAAAGAGGCCAAAGCAGGGAGGAAAGGAGTTTCAGACAGTCTGTAGTTCCTGATGGTATTACCTACCATGAGGGGTGAAGCCTGAAAGCCTGCCTTAAACCCGAGAACTAAAGCTGTAATTCACAATAAATGCGAACATCTTGAATCATATGTTCCTGACTTGGTTGTAAGGGCATGTTTAGAAGGGCATGGTTTTTTTTGGTTTGTGGGGTTTTTTGTACCATTTGTGCATCTTGCTGTGCTTCTCTGTAGAATTTCTGCAGGCTTTTTTGAAACCGTATTTCACTTATTTTGAGTTGCATACTTAATGCTTGTTGTTCCACTGCAGATTCAAAAGGTTGTGAATAAGAAGCTGCGGGAGAGATTCTGTCACAGGCAGAAGGAGGTCTCGGAAGAGAATCATAACCATCACAATGAGCGCATGTTGTTTCATGGTAATGAAGTGATAACTGTTTGTATGTACTGGTATTTAAAAAAAAGGAAACCAGAAGCACACAGGAGCCCATAGGCATTGTTAGTGTGGCTGTTTTCACCATCCTGTAAATAGTTGTTCTTCTATGCTAAAAATGCATGGGTGGAGGGGTGGTGAAGGTATTCTATGCAATCTGTAAAGCTCCACTAGGTACAAAATACATTTATAAAATGCTGTATCTCAGCCATTGCCATTAAAACTGATGGTAATTACTGGGAGGACTGTACGCTGCTGTGAGAAATGCAGGTTATCCTCTGAAAAAGGGGAGCAACACGTTGTAAAAAGCATTTTTCCCTGGCACTTCAGGTAACTGTGAGGGAAAGGAATCAAAACTAACCATGAGCTAAAGCAGGATGTTTTCCAGAAGCATCCAGAAGTGCCTGCAAATGACAACTGTCTAATGCAAATGACTCCTGCCCTAGCACCTTCTGTGATTCTGTGTAGGAAATTGGTATGAATTAGGGTATGATTGTCCCGATAAATTTGTCCTTTGTTAGAGAGTACTGACTGCTGAAGAAAGTGTGCGCTGACAAGATAAATTGTATTGAAATGTGAGGAGGGGGCGGGAAGGCCACTTAATGAGATCTGTAACTGAGTAAGATGTGAGTCACACGTGGGATTTTGTTGGTATGGAATGATAAATCCCACACATCACTGCATCCTGCTGGGTGTCGCCCCCTTCCAGCTGACTGAGCACACTTTGTGGTATTTAATGATCTATCTGAGGCAGAAAAAGCTCCTCTTGACATAAAGCCCAGAATTACTACAGGTCTTAACGGCTGTGTGATAACATGTCTTTTTGTGTTTTTTTTTTTTAGGGTCTCCTTTTATTAATGCTATCATTCACAAAGGATTTGATGAAAGGCACGCATACATTGGAGGAATGTTTGGAGCTGGAATTTACTTTGCAGAGAACTCTTCAAAGAGCAACCAATATGTGTATGGGATAGGAGGAGGAACAGGCTGTCCCACACACAAAGACAGGTCCTGTTACATCTGCCACAGGTATGTCTCCAGCAGAGTTCCCTGTAGGCAACTCCAGCTGTCCTGATTTTTATGACCCTGACACAGGATGAGTTGTGGGGAAAGAATAGTCACTTGAGTTCGGTCATGGTGGGGAAAATGCACTTTTTCCATTTGTTGGGGCTGAACAGAACCGGACATAAATGTGAGACCCACAGAAAGGTCAAAGTGGGTATAAATCAAAGTGAGTGGTGATTCAGGAAAAAGACTTGAAATAGCAAGTTTGAAAATGAAGAGTCAGGCAAAAAAAGCAATTAAACTCCAGGCAATCTTAGAACAAAACTGCACTGCAAAGTGGTGGTCAGCAGTACAGTTTGGTCCTACAGATCAGATAATTTTGGAGGCAGTGAGCAGGACTTAATCACAGCTTTGTTTTGTACTGAAGTGGATCAGTGTGCTTTTCATGCTTTGACACTCACCCTGCTGGTTGGAACACAGAGTTTTAGCTTTGTACAACAGCTTTATAGAAAATGAACTAGAGCAGGCCTCCATGCAACAGCTATATAAAGCATGTGTTTTCCCTTATGAATGTCAAGAAAAGAAGGAATTTTTAGACACAGCTTTAGAACTGGTTTCTAAAACTGCTTCTCCAAAAGCCTTTGAGAAATTAATTATAGCAAACAGAAGTCTGAAATCATTCTGGAAGCTTACATCTCTCAGAAATGTTAACACAGTGTTTCTCATTTCTTTTTAGACAAATGCTTTTCTGCAGAGTGACCCTTGGAAAATCCTTTCTTCAGTTCAGTACCATGAAGATGGCGCATGCCCCTCCAGGACACCATTCAGTTATTGGCAGGCCAAGTGTGAATGGACTTGCATACGCTGAATATGTTATCTATAGAGGAGAACAGGTAGGTGGCTAGTGACGACTAGCAGAGCTAGTTTCAGAAGGGATGTAAATGATTTCCACTCCAGGTGTGCTGTCTTGGTTTTTTTCCTTAATTGTAAAAATAAACAGTAAACTGTACTGAGGCAGGAAATGTTGCTCCTTCCCACTGAGCTTCTCTGATCTATATTGTGGAAAATGACCTCATTCCTCCTCTGCGGCACTGAGAAGAGCCTATTAAGAGATGTAGTTTTCATGAGTATATACTGTTTCTCCCACTGCATTTAAGTGACATTATTACAGTAACAAGAACATGTGCGTTTCTGGGGCTTTATAGGTAGTGAGTATTCTGAGCTTTTTACCTGTGAATTCCCAGCTGTCGCAATGTCCCTGTCTCCCCTTATGGCAACAGAAGTAGCACAGCAGTCTTCAGGAGCTGATTTTTATTCTGAGTAACTCAGCAGAGACTCTTAGCCTAAAAGAATGTTTTTCTCACTGCCTTGGATGATTCAAAGATTACAAAATAAATTCAAGTTGGAAAAAACCTTGGGCAGTCATCTAAAGCAACCTCTTGTTCACCCTTGCTTGCACACCAGATTGCTGAGGGCTTTGACCAGGTAGGACATGAAAGAGAATGATGTTTCAGAGTTTCTCTCAGTAGCTTGTTCCTCTGCTTAATTATCCTCAGAGCAGAAAATACGTGCTTTGTATCCTATAGGAAACTTCCCTGGATTTGTTATCCCTGGATTTGTTAATCTCATTCAGCTGCTTGAAATCTGCTTTTTCTTTTGCACTCTTTAACACAGAGCTGATTCTTGCATTGCCCTTGCTGGTCATCATTTGAAATCCAAAATGCGAAGTTACTGAGTGTACCCTTCTGTAAAACAGTCTTTTTTCTTGACTTTTAGGCATACCCAGAATATCTTATTACATACCAGATTGTGAAACCAGAAGCTCCCTCACAGACAGGAACAGCAGCAGAGCAAAAGACCTAGTAGCTACAGAGCAGTGAAGAAGGATGTGACTTCAATCTTGGACTGGGTGGATATGTGTTCAGGATATCAGTATCATATAAAATTCTTAATCTGGAAATAAGCTGTATGTCTTTTATAAAGCATTGCTGTCTTGATGAATACGATAAGAGTGACTCTTGCATACTCAACTGCTATATTGTTCCTTTTGAGGAAGGTTTACAAGAGACTGCCTTTTAATAATGCATCTCAGGCTCTTAGTCTCTACCATTACCATGTGCAAAATAATGTTGTTTTGATCTAGACTTTGGGAACATTGTGCAAACAGAAATCTTTATCAAGGCCATCTCACATGTTAAAATTTCAGACACTACTGTTCTACTTACTTTATTTGCAGATAAACTGCATTAAGTCCATAATTTTCCTTTCAGCATGCAGCATTCATTTTATCTTTTCAGAAAGTCTGTCAGCTATTTATTTTCCTTTTGTATTCTGGAGTTGAGCCAGAACCTACTTAAAGGTATTTTGCACAAAGTCAAGTTGACTAAAACCATTAACAATGCAATATCAAATTCATCTGAGAAGGGGCTAGGTTCAGTTCTTCAAGATAGGGGTTTTTTTGCACGCCTCTGAGCAAATGATACTAATATGTGAGTGTTACTTTAGAGTGGAAACAAATCACGTTTTGGTTTGCTGAGTTGTCTGCGTGAGTTTTCTGGGGAAACCCAACAGAAGTGTCAAACCAGCTCTTGTGCTTGAAAGGACTTAATACAGCAGGTCAATGTCCTGCTGATATCTCTAGAAGAACATTTTACAAGGCTGCTATCAAGTGCGTGCAGTTTGTGAAACGTTCTCCCCTTACAGTGACGTACGGTTTTGTTGGGAGATAGTTGACAAGTCAGAAGACCACACGTGCAAGGATGTATCTGGGTCGCATCCCTCTTTATGAGACACAGAAGATGGTTTTCAGACTGGTAAGGGAGAATGTGTTACAGCAGTTTCGTGTCACATCTGTTTGCCATCACGGTTGTTGAACAGCTTAAGTGGTTTACAAAAATAATTTTTTAAAATGTGTGTTTTACACGTTTATGAGGAAAACTTTTTTAAAAAGATCAGTTGGGAAGTCAGTTTGCTCGCAGGTATACCAGAGGACAGAGCTGGGATGTACTCACCCTAACCCCCTTCCATGCAAGTTCCTGGGTTTATTTTGCTGGGTAGGAGAAAGTTATATTTCAGCGTTGCATAGCACAGCATCAGACAACTTCTGAAGTCTCCCT
>JAOWBP010002392.1:16639294-16660413 GCA_028571105.1 Tragopan temminckii | reverse complement strand
CCCGCCTCGGGGCCGGGCTGAACGAACCGCCTCCTCCCGTCGGGCCGTTGGTGCCGGCCGGCCGGGTCGTGTGCGCCTGCGCCTGCGGGGCTGCGAGGGGTGGGCGTGGGGGGTGCCGGCCCTCCGGCTGCTCCGGTCCGGGTACGGGCGCCGGCAGTACCTCGGGTGTCCCTGGAAGCTGAGACGCCAGCGATAGCGGAGCGTACTGGCACTCACTGCTGCTCTCTGCTCGTGCCACTCCTCCCTTAATCAATCTACATTTAACAGCGAAGAACACGAGTAGATTTTAGGTAGTTACTGTTTTAGGAGACAGGAAGAGTGGGGAAAAGTGTGTATAGATCCTTGGGACAAATTCCAAATCTGAACTGGTAAGGGCATCTAGGTCCCTGTGCAGCAGGAGGATGGCAGGGCAGCATCCCTACATCCCTTTCCTATTAGCCCCTCTTCAAAGCACACTCGGTAACTCCCAGGGAAACCTAAGCATGGCAGAAGTGAGGCATCGGGCTGATGGGACAGATGCTGGCCAGACTCTGTGTACAGGTCCACCCTACAGGAACCAAGTACCATGACAGGCACAAAAGACCTCTTCAAACCCTGTGACCTTTCAAGGGAAATCCCAGTCATAAGGAGGGCATGCTGGGTGGCATCTTGTTCCCCCATTTCTGTCTAAAACCTACAAAAGAATGTGGAACAGGGAGGAAAATCCACTTCTCCAGCTCCAAAGAAAGCCACCCAGGCAGAAATCCCACCCAGACGGTTTCTCTGCATTAGCCACCAGTGCAGGTAGCAACATCGTTTCTTCGGAACTCCAGCCAGGCTCCACCTCAGGCAGGCCTGGGCACATTCACCCAGGAAGCCAATTGCTCCTAAAAACCATTTACAGCAACAAACCTACTGCCAGAAGCCTGCAGGAAAGCACAGAACAGTTCCTGGGCGCTCCTTCCTGTAAAACCCCATTCCAGCACTCTCATGAGTAGCTCCATTCCATGTCCAAAAAAAGCAAGGCTGCAATTAGTCCCGGACCACCCCAGAGGCAGGACCCAAGCACTGGAATAGGAAAACAAACCAAACAGCTAAGCTTCTCCTTGAGATTTAGATTGCTTTTATTTTGTTTTGGCGAGGATGTGTCGGTGCAGTGCGTGTACATCTGGGCATGCATGTGTGTGTGCGCAGAGTCCTGCCCAGGTATGTAGATGATGTGAATACCTGCAATTACAGTTCATTAACTGAGCCATGAAGTGCGTGGTAAGTGCTACACTGAGGCCTTGACTCTTCTTGTGCTTACTGTGGTGCAGCATCTCCATCTCCCCACACTGCCCTTCCAAGGATGGCAGCCCAAGATCCCAACCAAAGAGTGAAGCTGAGCTCCAGCACGTGGCTCTGTAGGAGTGAGCTGGAGGGTTTCCACATCACTTAGTGAACTCCTAAATAACATCTGCAGTTCCCTTTAACAAAGCCACATCTGCCTTTCACAGCAAGGGACCCCTGCTGCTCTGACAAACTTTAACCAGGTCAGAGGAACAAAGGAGAAATGGGGACAGGACAGGGACCCCACATAAGCTCCAGTGCTACGGCACAGCTGAGCACACCTGAGGATGCTGCAAGCGGGAGAACATGTACTTCCACAGCCCACAGTCTCATCCCTTTGATTTCAGAGGCCACAAGGCAGGACAATCCCCAGTCTGATGTCTTTTTCCATTCTGCTTTAAAGCTGAATGCACCAAACTCAGAGCAGAGACAGAATGCAGAGAGGGGACTAGTCAAATTCATCTTGGCAGTGCAGCAGGCTGAACCCATCTTATTTCTATGACCTTTTTGCCTTCATCAGAGTTAAAACAGTGACCCCACCCCCTAGGATCCTCTGCAGTTGTCAGAGGCCTCCAAGAACTCCTGCAAGCCCTAAGATGAGCTAGATATACAACATCAATCTTTGGACTCTACCTCAACATATTTGGATGCTGCTTTGGGGCATGCAGCTTCTTCAGTGTTACACAGACTGAGCAGAAGGCAAAGTTGCTATTGTGAGAGTTTCATTTGGACGGATGCATGTTTGAATCCCGTGTTTGCTTCCAAGTGTAACACAAGATACTCCAGTATGAGCTCCAGTATGAGTGCTGAAAGCCCTACAACTCTGCTTCCAAGTCCACGTGTACCAGTTTCATCATGAAATCAACTGGTTAGCAAGCAAGAGGTCTGCAAACCAATGAGCAAAACCAGCGCACGGTCCTCGTGAGTAAAGTGAGGATCAAGTACCAGGAGATTCCTCTCCTCTTCCAAAGGGGTTACAGTCACCATCAGTTCCACAGGGAGACAACTGATGCTCCAGTCCTATCTGCCCTCTTTCTTCATTGTACGCTTGCTGTGAAGTCTGCAGAGTGCTCTGCAGAGGCCTTGGCCCTTTTCTAACAGTTCAGTAACTCTCAGAGCAGGGACAAGAGCAGAGTAGGAATGCATGCTCTGAACTGGATATCTCTGTTCTTAGAGCAACATCTTCAAGCCCTCTTTCCTTAAGGCTTGACGCAAGAAAAATGAAAGTTCCTTCAAACGTACAGGGCATTCATCCCTGGGGCTCAGTGATGCTGTGTGGAGTCTAGAAGACAGGAGCTCAGCAAAGGGATGCTGTGTGCAGAAGATTCCAGGACACATCCTTAAAAGAGATAAGCAGCAAAACCAAAAGGGCTAACAGCCACTTGGTGCGGTTTTCCTGCACAGATCTCTCACTTGGCAGTTGCAAAGGGGAGACATTTCTGAGCTGCATAGAAAATTAAATGGCTTTAGCATATAAAAAAAATACAGATGAAAACAGTTACACCAGTTACTAAACAGTGGGCGGATGAGTGATCCCAATTTCATATTAAATAACTCGACTGCCATACTCCCAGCATTATGGCTTCAGTACATGGAACAGGCTGGATGCCTGCTGCCTGCAAAGGCCAGGTAACGCTGAGCTCCTGATGAGGTGGCAGCAGGACTGCAGTCCCACGGAGCAGGCTGTAAGGTGTCTGCTCTGTCCTCTTGCTCCTTTAGCACTCCTGAATCCCACACCAGCTGGGTGCACTGGGAAGCTGATCTCCTGTCTGGAGAAGGATTCCAGTTGGTGATATCTTTGCAACATGGATTTCACGCAACAGCTCAGCAATAAATCACTATTTTCTTCCTACAGAGGATGGAAAGAGAGGTGAGTAGCAGCAGAGACAGGAAGAGAAACCCTCCCAGCACAGGAGATGACTGTAGACAATGCTCTAACATAGTTTCTAACTATATTGGACAGCAAAACTTGGGACATGGAAGTTTTCTATTTTGAGCACCATTTGGAGAGATCTCACCTCCCTCCTGCCACCACAGGCAATTCCTAGTGAGTTTATAGAAGCAAATGTGTAGAAGCACAAACATTAATGCTTCTCACTGGTACGAGAAACGTTTAAAAGCCCATTGCCAGAAGTGGCAAGTTGACACATGCAGGCTGAGCCTAGGCTCCCTCCTGGCTAGAATGATACTCCAAAAAGATAGCAACTTGACTGAGCTGCAAGCTTTTATCTGGCTGCTTTCCATGCTGAAGTTAGGAACAATGGCTTTCTTCTTTACACCTGGGCCCCACAATTTCCCACTAGAATGGATTCTGCTCTGCATTTCGCAATGTTAAGCTCCTGACAAAGGGGCTATTTACAGCCAGGCTGGTATTCTAAGGACCAGAATTCAGGAGAATGTCACAGCAGGTCCCAACTTGCCTGCTCCTCCAACACATCCTTACCACTACGTAGCAGAGCATACGTGACTGCACAAGGCAGGAAACATTTCCTAAGATGCTTCTCCCCCTGCACTGCAGCCCAGTGTTTTGCACTGAAACAATTTTAAAAGACTTCACAAAACCAACCCCCCTTTCCCACAAAGCCTTGGCCAACTGCCACAAAACTCACTTGTCCAGGAACAAATCCAGGGAATTCTGCTACAGCTCATTTCAAGAGATTTTCCTCCAAGCAGGTCTGAATTAAATGGTACCAAGAACAATTTTACATTCATCATGAGATCCCAACACGCAATCAATGGGTCCACAGAATCCTATCCCCAGTGCTTTTCTTCCGGCTGGCAGCCCTGCCATCTGCAGCAATTGCTTTGCTTCATGTCTCGTTGTCATCCCCAGCTTGCAGGTAACCGTGTCCACTTCAGCCATGAAGCCTCCACCTGCAAACTGCCCTTGCCCTGTGGCATGAGTCCCAAATTACCACCAATCCCTGTCAGCATGCAACTCCACAACTGGAGATGGGAGCACTGTAGAGCATCAGCCACATTCCTCTCCGGTGGAAAACCTTTGGCACCAGTACTGATGATTTATCTGGAAAAGAAAAGGAGAGAGAAACAATGATGAAGCAAGAGCAGCAGGGTTCATAATCCTTGTGATTAATAACTTAAGACACAATTTTCTCTTGCTGCTAAATAAGGAGGGAGAGCACTTTAAAAATAAGGCAGGCCTTTTTGAGAACATAAGTTTCCTGCCAGCAGACTGACTGAAACTAGGACATGGCTGCTACGACACTATGGAGGTCAGAATGGAGGACTGAGGGACAAGTACACAGGCATGAAGATGACAACACAGTATAACAAACACTGCAACTTGGGATTAGAAATATGCTGTGCCAAGCACACATACAGGAGGACCAGCAGCATGAGCTGTTGTGCCTGTGGCTCAGGATCAGAGCAGCTACCTTCTTTCCTGCTCCAAGCAGGCACTCCAGGGTTCCTTAACACAGAGTTCAACAGTCATCTATCACCCAAGCTGCTCTCCAGCAGGATGAGCTTATTTTGACCTACTGAGCAGAGAGAACACCATCCAAAGCTACTTTCAGATGCTGAAATGAAAGTAACCAGCAACTACATGCAACACAGTGTCAACTACCTGCAGGATATCTAGCTCAGTCCTCAATGCTACCTGCCAAATTCCCTTGCACCACAAAGGTCAACCAGTGCATAGCCCTGCACCTAGAACGGGCAGCCCCGTGCACAAGCTTGGGGCCACCTGTCTTTGACACGTTCTCCACCAGATTCCAACACAAGTGAGCATTGCATCTTCATCAGCGTGAAAGGCTAAGCTGAAATAGAGGAAACCGATATGACAAAAGGAATAAACTCTACCCAAGGAGAACAGCACAACACAATGATGGTACCTTCATCCTCAGCAATCATCATCACCTCTCACCCATACAAGATCATGAGCAATCTGACCTAGCTGTGAGGGTGGCTCTACTTAGAGTACAGGGTGAATAGAGACCTCCAGAGATTCCTTTCCATCTAAACTTATGCATGATGGTATTATCTCCTGATCTGCCACAACACAGCTCAGGGAACACCTCGACCCACTTTACTTTGACTCTCCTCCTTTGAGCAGGCTGCCTACAACCACACATAATTAGAACCGTCCCTGAGCTGCAGAACCGCTACCATCCAGAAAATGCTTAGTGAGGACATATTTTACATAGGCTTTCTGGTGTGTACTGAGAGGAATGGGGGCTGCTTTCAGACCTTACTTGGAACAAGGGCTGATCACAGTAGGAGTGGGGGGGTAAACCAAGGCAACATTAACTCGCTCGCTGCCATTCTTAGGACAGATGATCTCCGTCAGTCCCTCCGGTCTTGGCTGACTCAGCAGTTCTCCTGTGAATAAAGGAAGAGAGTAAGAATAAGGCAAGTATTTGCTAGACATCCTTTTAGCATGCCCTTCCCCCCAGACAAACATCCACAATCAGTGCAAGTAAGCACTATATGAGGGCTCCCTGCTCTTGCAAACCCAGCACGTCTCATCCATGTAACCATGGTGAATGTCCTGATGATTACAGCCTGCAGACATACTGCTCCTCAGAAAAGTAACATCTGCCATCTTTCCTGTGTCTGCTTTAAATCACTACACAGATCTGAGAGCTCCTCAGGGATTCATAGCATCTACGTGGAGCCTAATGAGAGGGAGGTTTTTAGGAGTAGGTGTTTTAATTAGGCTGTGGGGGCAGATGGGATCCAGAAGTCTACCTTCAAGCTGCACGCAAGGGAAGAAGCTGACCTGTAGCATCAGCAGGATAATTAGTAGACAGATGAAGCTACAGATACAAGTCTTATTGTTCATCTCTGCGTACTACAGCCATCCACAACCACAAAAATGCATCTGTCCCTCAGTTCAAGCAGAAGGTTGCTACAAGGACCATACCAAGACCACCTTCTTTGGTACAAGCCAGAAAGCAGATGGCTTGGGAGCACCCACAGACATTGTTTTTTGCATCACTTTGGTATTTTGCCTCTAATAAATTCTAAAGGGGACCTCAAACCAACACGCTTGACCTTTTTTAGACCCTTTATGTACCTCCTGCTTTATTCCCAAACAATCCTAGTCACTGTGTCTATCCAATTGTTGGCTCCAGTACTGAAAATTCGGAGCTGTTCCTTTTGGAGCTACCCAGGAGCTGGAGAGATCCTGCCGTCCTGTCATGGCTGAGCAGCCACAGTGTGCCTCTTCCAGCTGCCAGAATAATACTTAAAAGCAAAGTCAAAATAGGCGATAGGATTCCCTTCTCCCTGGGCACAGCTGCTGTGGGACTGGTATTGCTTCCTGACAGGGCTCTGGGCTACCTTATACCCTGCTGAGCATGCAAATCCCAGCTCCTAGCTGTCAGCTGCTCCCTCATGGAGACGATACCAGCCCTGTGAGTCAGGAGCAGCAGGGGTTCCTCACAGCACGTGTTATTCCTTTTGCTGAATTAATTGCATCAGCTCTGCCATCCCAGCGCCAAGCTGACACCCTTGCAGCATGTAGTCCAGGGCAGAACACAGGTCCTTGGACTTCCCCACTGTAAAATGCACTTGCAACAAACCCTTCTGCTGTTAAACAAAGAACAGCAGAAAAATGGCTCCAAGTACCTAGCCTTGATTGCCTGGTATCCTAGGAAAAACAGAAGAAAAGTCAGGCTTCTAAGAACAACAGCCCAACTTGTGCAGGATAGCACACTAGCAATCAGCCCCACCATTCCTGAAGCCCCCCCAAATGCCACTCTCCTTTCCTTCTCACAATGTTTCTCTTCCTACTTTTGTGAAAAAGCAGATCTGAAAAACCTTGTTTTTCTCAGCAGGTTCAGAAGACATTGCTTGGTATCGTCAAAGCAGCAAGAAGGGTTTGGCAGGGAACAAACACAACTCCTCTGGAAGGAGAGCCCACCTTTGGGACCAGCAGATCCAGTTTAACTCCCAGTCTGGAAGCTGAAATCACATTTGGTTTGACTGCCTACCTTCCTCTCACACCCACACTCAAACCTGAAGTGGCAGAGAAGCTTTTAAGCCACCAAGACAGATGAATCGTGACAGTATTTGCAATTCTAAGTTAAACCTACAAGGCAGCGTCCTCAATTATGTGAGCTGTCGCATGTTGAAAGCAGTGATGTGTCTCACCAAGTATGCATACCACAGGGCTCCGTGTCCGGTGCCTCCCAGGTTTCCAGCCCCAGGTAGACTTCCCAGATACAGTTTTGCTAACAGTACTGAAAACACCAGTTCCGAAACATGAATCATGACATTGGCACACCATTATGTGCTTTAAAGGCAGGGCTAATATCCATAAAATCTTAAACCAGAGGAGTGAAGTAAGACTGCCTGTTTAGGCCTTTGTTCCCATTTTTGTCTTCCCATTTCAAGAATCCTGAGGGGGAGAATTCTCATGCAGAAGAGATTGCTGCAGGGTAAAATAGATGTCTGGTTTGCATGCAACCCTCTCCCCACACTCTTCAATCAAGTCTCCCTTTCATCACAGCCTTACCTTCCCTTGTAGGTTGCCACTGAGGCCACCGTGAACCTGAGCGCTTGGCTTCATGCTCACACAAACCTCAGCAGTGAGCCTGAGGAGACCAAATGAAGTACTGCACTGATACAAAGGAAGAAGCTAAATCCTTGGCATGTGGTAGTATTTACTTGGTTTAACTTATGTATAGCTGTACCTAGAGCAGTCCATGCCTGCAGTACTTGCTCTGCCCCTACATGCAGACCTACCAGTCTGTATTTTGATTGCACACTCTTCCATAAGTGTGTCACAAATTTTGCTGAAAACGTCAGTCCTGCCTCTCTGTCTGAAAGGTTGTCCTGCAACAGCACAGACGCAAACTCGTGCTGGATACCTGGGCCAGGCCATTGTCTGCAGACAGGTGAGGATAACAGCCTACATCAGTGAGCAGTTGTGTATCATCACACAAGGAAGACACTTTTATGGCCATATTTGCTTCCTGTGTTCCTGGTGTACAGCTTTTGGTCAAATGCAAAGTCAGGCCCATTATTCCTTCTGTTTTTGAGTTGTGATTTGGGTTGAGTGACTTCTTCAGAGCCCTTGCCAGCAATCAGACCACGCATACTGCACAGCACACTTTGCTGGCCTGTAGGAAATACCCATGAAATGCCAGATACCCATGACGGATCAGATGGTTCAGAGGGACGCTGACAGTAAGAAAGGAAAGCACTTGCAGCAGTGTTCAGTTGCTCCATACTGGCAGACAGACAAGCCCAGCTGTAAGCCTACTTGGCTGTACAACAGACAGAAGGGTTTTGCACAAAGGAAGGAAAATCCCATCCAGGCCTTTTGCCTTCTGCTGCATTTTCTACACAGCTCCCGCTGCCACAGTTACGCTAGCTGGAACGAGGCTCCCTGTCCACATGTCAGTGATCTACAGGAAGGGCACAGGGCTGAGGGGCTTTGCTGCAGCCTGCGAGGCCATCTCCTTTCTCTTGAAGCTGTCAGGAGAATACATTTTCACAGTACCAGCTCAGTGGCATTTCCATGGTGTCAGTAAGGATCTGGGACAACAAGCAAGCAGTGGACAGGCAGGATCCTAGCCATGGCTGCACGCTGCTGCTCACATCCTTCTCTCTCTTGGGATCTTGATATACAAGCCATGCTTCACGACAGGAACATGGAACTTACTCCTACATCCTGCCCTGCCTCATCACTGCCCCTCACTCCATCCCATGCCCCCAAACTGCTGCAATCATATGCTTGCTTTTGTAGCCCTACTGCTCTTTTGCTTTCATACCCCAAATTCCTTTCCTGTGCTGAAGGCTTTCAGCCACAAGGATGGCAGGAGGTTCTGGGTCATCCCTTCAGAGAATTACAGAATAAAACACTCCAACATCTTCTGCAGGCCAAAGCCCATCCCACACTCGGTTTCCTACTGCAGCCAGACAGTGGGGTTCACAAGAGAGTCCCAGGTCCTGGGGCACCTCAAGGCGTGCTCTGGCCTCACATGCAGTTCTATCTCCTCCATCCACATAGCCACAAAGAGTTTAGGCTGGAAAAGCTGTAGCTTCTCTGCTTATTGCTTGGGGTTCAACATCTGAAATATGCATTTCGACTAAATCTAACACAGGGTAGGTTGAATAGCCACAGGCGTAATTTCTCCTCTGCTGTAAGCCCAAGCATTACACTCACATGCTGGGACATTGCAGCTCCACAGAGGATAAGAAATCTGCATGGCATCTTGGCAGCAGGAAGGAGAAGGAGATGGTGTCTCATAGCAAGCCTGCTTCTATTCCATGCCATTTAAATCTCTTCTTTACCACTCTTGGCTTGGATGAAATGAATAAGCTGCTTCCTGCAAATGCTGCTGTGCAGTACTCATAAACTTATTCTCAAGGATTGCACTCCAAAAAGCACTACTCTCTGTTGGCATGAATTTTTAATTGTGTCTTAAAGCACTGTCTACATCTGAAGCACAAAAATAGAAAGTTACAACTCTGCGCTATCCTTCATTTATTTCCAGGGCCCTGAGCAAGCTTATCTATCTGTGGGGATGGCCCTGCTCATAGCAAAGGGGGTTGCATAGAGACCTCCAAGTGAGGACTTAATTATCTTCTCATTTGCTTTCCAGCCAGGACTGCTGGGACACAGAACCACAGCACACCAGATCAGAGAGCCCTAGGTCCACTGCAGAGGCCGTGCCCTGCTCAGCTGAGGCCCCAGCACTGCCTTTGTTGATATCACCCACACTGCCCCTCATGCCCAAGAAGCCCTGTAACCATCACCCTAGAGGGAAGCTGTGCCAAGGGGCAGGTGCTCTGCAAGGCCTCCTTGAAAGCCAGCCTGGTGAGACACGTCCTGGAAAGATGTCCTTCCTGGATACTGCAGCCTTCAAGTTTAGCCATAAACTTAGTCACACAAATACCAGCTTGGTCAGAGGAACATCATACACTCTTGTCTTTTCCTAGTTCATGACAGTCAGCTAGCACTTAACCTCTCACTGTCACAGCAGAAGAGGACACTGTCACAACTCAATGGTTGCAAAAGCTCCAGGGAAGCATCTGACATTGGACTGACCGTACCTCCAGGTGGAGAACTTGGGTAGAAGGCATTTCAGATGCTCAACACAATGGATAAAGGAGGGCAATTATTCAAAATGCAAATTTGCATCTCATTTACATCTCAGTGGTTTCTCTGACATGAGTTATTTGAGCTCACCCCTACTAATGCTAATAAAATTTGGAATACATTCTGTTTGTCTCAAAACATCATTTTATAACATTTTTCTCAGGACCACAGAATTATAGCTGAAACCGAAACTCAATTAAAACAAAAAAAGCAGCATTTCCAAAACGAGACAATTTCATACTTCCCATCTCCATACTCACAAACCAGAACAGAGACAGCAGAAGCAAACCATCAAAATAACTCCATCAAGATGGAGGTCTCAGGAGAAGTCATGAAGGTTTGAGCCCTTCTACCTTGTTCTGACGATATGAAACAAGCAGCTCAGAAATACCTAATGCCTAAGCCAGTGCACGTAGCTATCAGTGTGCAACACCCCTCTCCTCTTTCTGCAGCTCACAGAGAGATTTCATGGAGCTGCACTGCCATCTCAGTAACAGATGAGCCAGAAGGAGAGGAGACTGATTTTTGACATGAATGTGATGCCTTTTCTCTGCTTTGTCCTCCATCTATTTCAGATAGTATTTTCGCATAAGAAGCCCTTCTTGTCCAGCTTCACTGTCCCCTGTCCTGTCAGGCACTCAACCTTTGTGTTTCCCAGTGCAAGGGGGCATGTGGAACCAAACAGCCCCTGCTCATGAGTGCAGACAATGGAGAAAGGAGGTGACCACAGGGGACAAATATACAGGACAGTAAAAAAAAGGCTCAGGAAAACGAGAGTGGGTGCTGGGAAAAAGCTGAAACAGAAAATGAAAAATCCTCCAAATTGCTGAGTATTTTGCCACCCTTCTAATATCTGCCCTAAAAAGCATCCTGGAATCAGCAGGCTGCAACGCAGTTCTTTCAGATGACTGCAATACAAAGCCATGAAAAATTGATTTGCTTCATTAACATTTTAGGACCTTATTAGCTGGAACGAAATTGACTGTCAAGGCATTTTAAGGGCGAGTCACAGTATAACAAGTTCAGTGCAAATTATCTTCATCCCAAAATAGAAAGAGGTCCGTTACTGAGTAACCAAGCCCAGAATTTACCTTTTGGTTATTTTTAATTCCACCCCATCGACCATATCTGGGCACTTTCTCATCCTGCCAAGGCAGGGACCAGCTGGAGAGAAAGCTGCCAACTGCACTAGTCTGGCTGCTCTCATCCAGTAACAGCAGGGCTGCACACAAGAGCAGCCACCTGAATATTAGACACTGCAGCTTCAGCCAGTTCAAATGGACAGTTCCCACCAGCTATCAGCCTACCTTTCAAAAAAAGTAAGCCCAAAGCTATTACATTCTCAGCACAGAAGAGATGCTGAGCTTTCTCCTCCATCCAGATGTTTAGAACATGGCAGTTCCCACTGAAGGGAAAAATGGAGTCTAAAAAAGCTCTCAAAGCCATTACTTCGATGAACAAAGCAAACCAGCAATGTTCTCCCACGTTTGCAGGGAGTGACCAGGACTGGTCAGCATCTTGTTATCTCCAGCTCCCTGGATTTGGGTCACAACATGTTAAAAGCTGGCAACACAAAAAGCCAGCTCCTGGAAGGGACCAAAGAGATGAGAGGCTTACCAGATTGTGTCCTATGGACTGCTAGCTAGTGATAAGGCAGGAGCAAGTCTCAGACCACCTGCTAAACACAGAGGAGCATGAGGCAAGCACGTAAGACACTTTTTTTGGGCAGAAGCTAGCCAAGGGCTGGGAGAAATAGAAAAAAGAAAAAAACCACACACAGAAGACATGTCTGTACCTGTGCTTCCCAACAGTTTTTCTCAGATTAAATAAATTTCTCCCAGATAAAAGCAACTCGGTGCTATTGGTTGCTCTTCTTGCCTTAGGGCCATTCCAAGGCTACACACTGTAAAATGAATTGGAGGAGGGAGCTGTTTATTCAAACCTGCATGGCAAGTATTCACTTCCAGATCATTTAAGGTGAGATACAAATACAAAACTCTAAACCCTCTCTGCATACCATTCCTCAGAAAAAAACAGGGAGCCCACTTATGCAAAGGAGTGAACTCCTTCACCAGCATTCAACTGGTTTAAGGAGTACGGTCTAATCAACTCCCATTCAGGCTTACATCGAATAGATATTTTACCTGTTAATTGAACCAACTCATACTCACCCCTTAAAGATGAAAGGGAAGCCCCATTTCAATCTATTAAGAAGTCGCTTTACCTTGGAATTTGATCTGTGCACGTACATCACAGGATTTATTCTGGACATGTGCTCAACTTGAGGACAACGTCTTCTTGCTGCTTTTTCTACAGCCACCCAGTTTCTCCTGGTTAATAAATAACACCACACTGCAAACAGAGGGCAGGTATGCTTCAGCTGAGTAGTTACCATTCAGTTTAAAGTACTTCTATTATTAACAAAGTTGCTGGTTTTGAAGTCGGAGTAAGCCACTAGATTTGCACTGCTCAGCGGTCAAGAACAAAGCTCCGTCTGTCCTTTTTCTAGTAAGAGCTTTACAAAATCTTTTCTTCTTGTCCTCTTTTCCAGAAGAGATGAGGATTAATCTTTTACATCTATTTTTCCTCTTTTTTTTTTTTCAGTGAAATCCCAGTATTTCCAATCATTTGTTCACTTTTCTTTGAACCTTCTTGTTTCCTAATACCCAAATGAGTGACAACTAACAGATATAAATCAAGGTGATAACTCACTTTTCCTTGTAAACACATTTTCCCTATGGGAAAATACTTATTTACAGACAACACTGTAGATTGTTTTACTACCTCTGCTGAAAGCAACTCTTGGCCCTTTTATTCTGCCACTGAAACACCTTCCAAAATGAGAAGTCATGTGAGTTCAGAAACAATAGTTTTGCTGCTTAACTCCTGCAGAGTTCATCACCTGCTAAATGCCATCTGGTCTTGGGCTCTTAGTGCCCCCAAATAAAGTGCAGCATCCTTCTCTGCTGCTTAAAAAGCACTTCTCCCATAGCAGCCACATTTGCCACTGAATCAGGAGGGAGCATTGGGGGCTGTAAGGAGCTCAACAGTCTCCCAGGGAAACACTTCACTCCTCCAGCATCTCCTCTATCATCCTGCACCTCCCCAGGGGCTGCATGCTCCGCAGTGGGGCTCCAGGACAGGGCTTCAGCATGCTTCAGGACTGCTCAGAAGCCATGAGTTACCTTAGAGCGCTTTCCACAAAGCAGTAGCACAGCTAAGAATGTAAATCTACCACATACAAACTCACACAATGTACTGTTCTAAGAAAAACAAGGAGCAACCACTTTTGGCTCAAGCCAAGAGAGTGCAAGCCAGACAAGATCCGAAAGAACCTTTCTTTTTCTCCTCACCCAAAAAAGTGTGCTTCATAAGTAAAAAAATGCAAACAAAATACAGTCACACTGAATGTTCCTGTTTATGTACCTAAAGACTTTTCAGGCTTGGGGCTAAAGGAAACGTGCCCCACGTTTTTGGGCTTCCCCAGCACCTTCCTGGCAGCCAGAGGTGCCTGTGCTCCTTCTCCATGAACTCGTTGTTCCTGTCCATCTCTCAGCCTCCTGCATTTTTCTTAAACGTACAACCAGGAGAACAGCCCTTCAAGCGAGGCAAGGCTTTATTAAAGATGACTGCTGAATAAAAAAATCAGTTTTAAATCCTTTTGTAATGATGACCGGATTAACTTCATCACGCTGCGTTATGCAATGGGGGATAAAGCAGTACACAAGCAAGCAGCAGAAGTGCCGCAGCTCTCAGCTCCCAGCCCAGCACTCACCTGCACTGCTTGGATGGCCACAGGAGCAGAACCACATGCAAGGCTCACAGACAAGAGGCTGTTTTGTGACACAGCTTTTTATTAGAGGTGCTGTTTCAGAGCAATATTGCAGCTTTTGAAGGGGAGCACATCTCAGCATATGTGAGGTGCAGCACCAAAAATGCCAGCCCTGCCCCCAGTGCCAGCCCATCGTGTTACCTAAAGCAGAGCATCAGGCACCTGCTCTCATCGCACCTGGTTCAGCCCAAAAGTTTTTACTGTTTAAAAACCAGCTCCCTGTGTGAATCACAAATTCGCAGCACCGCCTTGCCTTGTTTGGCAACCTTTTCTTAACGTTGTGTTTAGCTTCACTGCAGGCACTCCAAAATGCGCATGTGCGCACGAACATTATGCGCTAGGCTCTCTTCTTGCTGTAGATGAAAGATGTGATTTATTTAAAAGGAGTGAAAGGAACAAGTTAAAAATAACAAGCAGCTTCAAAAGCTTCATAGTAGCTTTCTGCTACAAAAAGATGCAAGAGAGAACTACTTTTTTCGAGACCCAAAGGAAGGCTCTCAAAGTTTCCTTTCATCCAGAAAACTCTTCGGCTATACTTCAGAAGGACAAATGAGAAGAGACCTACATAAGACTCAATTCCTGATCATTTGTTCAGTCTGGAGAAGGCTCCATGGAGATCTGATAACAGCTTTTCACCTTCCATAAGGGGCTATGAAAGAAGGGGACAGACTCTTTAGCAAGGTCTGTTGTAACAGGACAAGGGGAAAAGTTTTTGTTGCCCATAGATGTGGTAGATGCCCCATCCCTGGAGACACTCAAGGTCAGGCTAGATGAGGCTCTGAGTAAGCTGATGTAACTATAGGTGGCCCTGCTCACTGCAGAAGAGTTGGACTAGATGGCCTTTTAGGGTCCCTTCCAACTCAAATGATTCTTTGATTCTATGATTTATTTCAGCATCTTTTCCTAGGAGACTCCAAGCTGACCACAGCAGACATTTGCCTTCACAACCATCAGTGAAAATCTTCCCAAAATCCAATAATGATCACCTTGGAGTCTGAAGGACTCCCTTCAGGTGCATGCACATTCCACTGGGAAATGACAAGCTTCTCACTTACTGGCATAAAAAAAATGCCATTAATGCAAGACCACAGGCTTCATCAACATGAGTGAGACCCCTCATCCAACACTCACAAATTCAGGTGCAAAGAACCAACTGGAGCTGTCAGTGAGGTCAAAGCACATGAATTTCATTCCCCATTCAATGCTCTCACACAGTCAAGGAGTCGGGATGCCTGAAGTACCAGAGGGAGGCTTGTATCAACTCCACTGAATATTCTGCACAGCTAGCTACTAGAAGTTTAAAAAAACTGCAAAGACTTGACACTGCAGCACACCTGCATTACTTTACAGGGATGGATTTCTTTTAAGTCACCACCTTAGTGCTCAACCAAAGCAGATGTAAGCAGTTCTACAGTAAAAATAACAGTAACTGAAAAATGTAACGTCAGATCACAAGAAGGGGAAGCTCTTTCTGATCAATTTCCTAAATTTAGTCACTTTGATAATCCTGAGTCATTTGGCCACAAGAGTTTTCAATATCCAGCAGACGCATCATTACCTGAAACAAGAGTGTCAAAATCTCAAAGAAAATGTATTCAGAAGGAAGATCCAGAGAAATGCAGAGGGAGCTGAAACTTGCCTGATTGTGTAACATGGTGAAGTAGGGCTGGTGTCGGCTCCAGGCTCCCTTCTCTGGAAACCTGCCACAAAGCATCCTCTGCTTTGGCACATGCAGCCTTGTCCAGCACAAAATTGCTCTCTAAAACCAGTTTAAGTCTAGGAACCGTTCCCTGTTGAGCGACGGCACCACACCACACCACACTGCTCAGTCTGAAACCAGGTTGTCTGGATGCACAATTCCCCATGCCCCTGGGCAACTCCTGGGTGAGTCTGCCAACTGCAAGGTACCTTCCACCCCACAGATCCATACCTGCCAGCAGTTCTGTTGGCTTCTCAGTATCTCATCTGATCTGGTTCCTCTGGGCCCTGCCACGACTAAAGACCCCTGCTAAGGGGGGATTCTGTTTGCCACTCTCCACTTCACAGAGAAGAGGATGAGGAATTACAAAAGGTAGCAGACACATCATTGTTGTCACTGCACGAAGTCCCATTCAGACAGACTCCCAGCTGCTCAGGCCTTTTTAAGGAAAAACAAATGCACTGGACATCAATACCTTGAATCATTCTCTTCTATAGTCTGCAGTAAGTACAGCTGCATTTCACTGTTGAGGACATAATCCCGCAATGTTTAGCAGTCAGACAGACAGTGAAGCTGTTTTTCCCTGTAACGTAGTAGAGAAGGAGGATGCGCACAGGAACTAGTGAGCTATACACAGTATTTAAAGACATGAAGACAGCATGGAGGGCAGAAAAACATGAACATCTTGATGGTCAAAATGAGATGCCTGTGTTACCAAATGGATCGCTATTCCTAGTTAGAGGATCAATGATAACAAAGCTCCTTCCTGGACCATGTAAGCATCGCCTCCGAGTTACCATGGGGAAAAAACAGATGGATCAGAACAGGGTTTGAGATGAAGTTTTGCTTGCTCTGAAGGTTACTTGCCCCTGCAACACTGGGGAAGAAACTGGGGAAAAAAATAATCTGCAGTTAGGGTTATGCATTAAACCACAACCAGTGCAAACAGCTCAGTGCAATCCTGGCCTACATCCACTGGCCACAAGCAAGCTGCCCCTGACCATGTGCCCGTGAGTGCGCATCGATGCCACCGACAGCTTTGGCATGACCAGAGCATGCAAGTCTGAGCTGTGGCCAGGAAAATACCACAAGTACAGCATGACCTCAGCCTGCTTCAGCAGAACCTCAAAGTCACTGTAGCTGAACATCCCAAATGAAATTCAAGTGCTGCCGCTGGGTTTTGCAAGCAGGCAGCCTGGGTTTCTACTTTTGGTAATTTTGCAACTGACACAGAGCTTTTCATTAAATACATTTTCTCTCCTGCCAAACAACTAGCCTGTGCTACCATTAACAGATCACTAATTAGTGAGTAGCGTGCAAGGCTGCCCACAGCTACCTGCTCAATACTGCAAATACAAGACACGGCACTGTGCAGAATTAACTACCAGACAGATTTATCCACATTCCACATTTAAAGTGATGCTTGTTTTTTTTCAGAGCTCTATCCCAATGTCAAGTAAGGTGCACAATACCAAACAACAAAGATTGAACACTGGCAGACTCCCACCATCTTCTCCTGATAGGTGAAAGGACCTTGCAACATACTTGCACATTCAAGCTTTCCTCTCAAAGACACATAGACTTCCTATAGCTCCTTAAACATGGAAAGCTGACATCAGCGTGAGGATTCCTGTCACAAGAAAAAGAGTATAGCCTTTCATAAATGTTTTATGTTCTGCAGCATTTTTATCACATGTGTGAAACACACATGACAGGACATGACCAAACTCACATGGGAAAAGTTCCCACTTCTAAGTATTTTGTTTTCACCAAAAGTGCATGCAGGTAGCAGGAACTAAAGCATGTTTCAGGATACCTGTGCGTGGAACACAAACCAGATGACTCTGGAAAGGAGAAAGCCTGCATTAGTATTTGATCTGAGCAATCACTAACACTTACGGTCTGTCATTTTTGAACAGTTCTCTTACAATGGCACAAAGAATCATTTGGTACTAAGCACCTCTCTTACAGGTCATTTCCTGCAAAGTGAAATAGCAGCAACTGAAAACAAACAAACGAACAAAAAAAAAAACCTGGGAAAAAAAAAAAGTAATGCATTGAAGGCCAAAACATTTGCATTTCTTCACTAACCAAACCAAACCAAAGATGCACACATCCAAACCTAGCATTTCCCTGGGTCACTGATGGCAGCTCCAAGTCCAAGTCCAGAGGTGACTCTCCACGTGGAATGAAGTAGGTCCAGATGAGCAGTTAAGGAACAAACAGCTTGGGGGGAAGCTTTGCTAAGTGAGACGCCCATTAGAACCACCAACCCATTTCCCCAGGCTTTGAGAGCAGGAGATACAAATTAGAATCTGGCTATATACGCACATCATTATTGTAACAATCCAACTGCAGCTTGTAAGCTTGTTTCCTTCATTACAGGCCTGTTTTCCTCCTAACTTGTGAGGCCCTGCTTAGCATTCTCCTCCCATCCAGACAACTGGTGCCCAGTACTCAAACTGCACTGGGTACTTTTTAGAGGGGTTGTAATAGCCCCAAAATAATGAAGCATCTAATTTGAAAATAAGGAGGAAAAAAAAAAAAAAAAGAAAATACTTCACCCTCAAACAGGGATGAAAAAATACTGCCACATGCTAACGTCAGCCTCTGTAGCTAAGAGGTATTGCTTCACCTGGCGAAAAAGCCAACTGCTTATAATTTTAATTAAAAGAACAATTAGACACCTGACATGAGTCTTTCATTTGGAGGCTTGCTCAAACTTGGGAGCAGCTTCTGATCCTTTCTGAGAAAACCAGTCCCACCTGCTCCCTTTCCACCTTATGCAGGACTCTACAGCATGACAAAGTGAAATCTTGCCATCTCACGACTCCATCCCAGCCACCATGGGAATTCATGCTTCCCTTTGACTCTGAAGCAAGAATGGAATAGAGACTTGTTACCTCCCAGGCATCAGGACAAGCTGGGGGCACGAGCTGAAAGTAGCTCCCCAGAAAAGACCTGGGGTTCTGGAAGACACTACGCTGGATGCAAGTCAGTAATGTGCCCTGTCACTCAGAAGGTTGATGGTCCTGTAGGTTGCACGAGGCAAAGCATTACCAGCAGAACAGGATCCTTCCCTTCTGCTCAGCACCAGTGAGGCTGCACCTGGAGTACTGGGTCCAGTCCGAGCCTCCCAGTACAGGAGAGATGTGGGCACACAGGAGGAAGTACAGCAAAGGGCCACAAACATGATAAAGGGACTGCAGCATCTCTCCTATTAGGACAGGCTGAGAGAGCATCACACATGGTTTATCTGCCCATAGCTTTCCACTTGCTGGCACATTTTTATCTGCGAAAATGATTATGTCCTGTTTGAAACATTATTTTGTCAGTTTTCTAAAGCAGACACAGCTCTTGGCTTTCTTTTACCTGTGTTCATACAGGCAACTTCACAGGAAGGAAAAAAAGCCAGTCACTAGACAAACAATTGCTTCCCACCCCAACGGGCCACATAAGGCTTAAGAATGCCTTGTGCATAGCACAGCTCAGAAGAACCTGAGGTAAGGTCCTGCAGTCCATCCTTTGTCTCTACCACCACCCTCCATCCAAAAGCCCTTTGTTCCAGGAACACCAAATCACACACAAAATCACAGCATTTCACAGTGTCTGTGACAATCCAACCAAGGTCCCATCTTCTTGACACGACAAACAATTTTTTTTTTTTTGTTAGTACATGCAGGGATTTGTCTTCTTTAGCCTGGAAAAGATCCTTTTATTTATATGTAGTGCAAACATAAAGGAAAAAAAAACCCACTCAAACATTCAGCACAGCACTTACTGGTTGAGCAGATGACTGCAGCCTCCAAGCACACAGATTCCAGCTCGGATGCCAATTCGGTTACTGATTCACCCAACTACAAAGCCATTTCAAACAAGAAAGCTTCCTTAAAAGGATTCTGTCAGGTCCTTTTTAGATCATTTTTATTCATAGTTTGTTTGCAATAAACCTTCAGAAGACTGAATCCAGAATTTCAATTCTTATTAACCGTTATTGTGCACATGATATTGTACTTGAAGGATTTCTGTGTATTAAACAATGAAAACATGCACAAGCAGGTCTGGAGTAGAAGCAAGGATTAACCCTCAACTCTTGAACAGGCAAATCCTCTCTTGGAAGGGGATTCCAACAAAAATGCACCATCGATTTCACGAATGACGACACAGATTGCACAAGCAGACACAGCCAGACTACACTTCCAATTCTGAGCACAAATTTGGCAGCGCCTTCTCAGAAATATTTCCCTTATTAAGGTCAACAGGCTGCAAAGCATTTCTTCAGTGAAGTCCTAAAAAGACCACAGCCCTACTTCAGAATTAGCACTGTAATTGCCAGGATTTCCGCTGCAAGAGCTTGGAAAGAAACACAGACATCTCCATTGCTGCACGTTTTAGTAACACTGGAACCATCTCTTTCCCACATGCTGTCACAAGTGACACCAACCACGACACACTCACACGAGAGCACTATGATTTTAAATATTCACACCTCCTGTTAAACAAAACTGGGGAAAAAAAGCCCCACTGCTTCACGATTCCCACAGAGATGCTAAGCGCTCTCTCATTCACTGAGCATATCTACAGCAAAGATTGTTTTGGATCAAATGCAGACATGCAGGCTATACCCTTCCAAATGGTTGGGGGGTTGTATTTTTCACTCAACACAAGCCATAGCCAGGCTCCATTTAAATAACTCCCAAGCAGACAAGCAGGTTTCTCATTTAACTGCAGCTCCATGGGGTCATAAAACATCAGTTGTGAAACACACATGCATGGAAATGATGCGTGACTGCGGGTCTGATTTCATCAAAAGCTGAATCTTCAATATCCATGCTAATGCCCAAACATACTGGTTGCTCTCTTAGCTATTTTTTAGGGTTTTTTCTTTTTTTCTGAAAGCAGATCACATTGCCCTGCGCACGTCAGCAGCAAGACCATGGGAGTGCCACTTCCCAATTCACAAAGTCAGGGTTCCCCTCACCTGAGTCCAATGCTCCTTACAGAAGAGAGCACATTTAGGGGATGAAATCAGCTAACAAAACAAATACAAATATCCTACTATCCTCATGTAGCTCTAGATGTCCCAGTTCATTATAGGGGAGTTGGACTAGATGACCTTTAAAGGCCCATTCTGGCTCAAACGATTCTGTGACTCTATGGTTCACATTGCCTGCAAACCCATCCAGCATCACTGCTTGTTTTAACTT
>JAOWBP010002392.1:16614950-16632938 GCA_028571105.1 Tragopan temminckii | reverse complement strand
GGCCGGAGCCAGGCTCGCCCTCCACGCGGCTGGCCGGGGCATCCAGGCCCCGGGGCAGGGGGAAGAGCCGCTCTCTGCCACGGCACGTGCGGGGCTCGCTGCCCCCCGAGCGCGGGGCTCCGTGGGGGGCACTGGGTCTCTGGTACCGCCGGGTGCCCCCGGCCCTCGTTATCAGTGTGGGCTTGTTGTGGGATCTCAGCGTGTGAACCTGCCCTGCGTGCAGCTGCACCAGGCGTGGGACGGCCACAGGAACCTTGAACACCGGGGCACCGTCCCAAAACACGGGCTGCTGCTGGCCGTCAGGCTTGGGAATATGCTTCCAGCACAACGAGGAGGGCAGTGAGGGGAGGAAAACAGCCCGGCAGAAGGATAAGGCACCTGCGGCAGCCTGGGAACAGAACCCACAGCCACCAGCGCCCTGAGAACGCGATGTGGCACTACCATTCAAACAGAGCACCCGCGTGGCACAAGGGAGATGCCCCAGGCCTGTGACACAACCAGAGAGGCTTTTTGTCCCAGGATGTGATGCGCCATCCAACAGTATCATAGCACAGCCCTTACACACCTCATTGCTAGGCTGCAGTCCACTGGGACATCTCCGGTGGCAGCGCAGTGGCTCTGGGCACTGGGCCCCAGGCACCCTTAAGGGAAAAGGGATGAGCAGGTCCCAGGGACAGCGACCTGGGTGACAGTGTCCCTGTGGCAGGGACAACAGTGGGTCCTGGTGGCCAGTGAAGGCACAGGAGAATGGACAACTGGTACACCTTTTCCTTTCTGGTAACTTTTAACCACTCTTCCTTTAAAGATGAGAGATCTTGGTAGGACAAGAGGTAACTGCCTCAAGCTGTGCCCAGGGAGGTTCAGGTTGAATATAGGGGATACATTGGAACAGGCTACCCAGGGAGGAGGTGCAGTCACTGACCCTCGAGGTTTCCAAGAAAAGAGAGGACTTGGCACTGAGGGACATGGTCTAGACAGGTCACAGACACGGGCTGATGGTTGGACTAGATGATCTTGCTCTTTCCAGCCTTACTGATTCTGTGATTGAAAATAATAACAATTCAGCAGGACTGCGTGCCTTACATCAGCTATAAATTACTACAGTTTGTTCCCATGAAGAACGTACAGTTCCACTTAACTCTGTGCTCGTGTGCCTAAGCTCAAAGTTGCCTGATGTCTATTTCTCTTTTTTCCTGGCAGAAAAAAATGGATTTCATCAAACATCTACTTCTCCCATGGAACACATGCTATTCAAACAAAATTTCAGAGCATCCCAAACTATTTTCATAAATACAGTTTTCGTTTCAATTTCAAAACCAGAAGCTTTCTCCAGATAATAAAAGTCCCCTATCATGGGGCTTTGGTCTTAGATTTCCCCTTTTTCGAACTTGTACAGACAGACAGAATACTTCATAAACCAGCTGGGTGGGGGAGAGGGAGGATGGGAGCATTGTACTTTTTCAACCACTTTCCCAATTTTTAACTATTTCTTCTCATTTTAGATCATTTAAAAACAGCCCATGTGTTGGAAAAGCTACAATGGTTATTTTCTCTAAGTCAAAGGAATGGAGAATTCTCTAAAAGATGAAGAATTTTGGAAATGTTATTGGAAAGACATCATTTTCAACTTCTTTTTCTATAGTTTAGTTTTACCTTTTTCATCCTATCTAAAAACGTACAGATTTACTGCCTAAACTACAATTTATCAGATGTTATTTTTCTCTTCCCTAACCCTCAAAAGGCCTCAGAAATACACAGAAAGAGCAACAGGGACTCCATTTTTCAGCTGGCAAAGACGTATTTTCACATAAAAGATTAGTGATTGGACAAGGGGGAATGATTTTAAACTGAGACAGGGGAGGTTTAGGTTAGATATGAGGAGGAAGTTTTTCACGCAGAGGGTGGTGACGCACTGGAACAGGTTGCCCAGGGAGGTTGTGGATGCCCCATCCCTGGAGGCATTCAAGGCCAGGCTGGATGTGGCTCTGGGCAGCCTGGCCTGGTGGTTGGTGACCCTGCACATAGCAGGGGGGTTGAAACTAGATGACCATTGTGGTCCTTTTCAACCCAGGACATTCTATGATTCTATGATTATATGAGAAGTGACAGTGAGTTTTTACATCTTCTCCATCTGCTGGCTTTCATAACTCAAAATGCCTTTTGCCTTGGATGTGTTGCAACTGGTTGCCATCACAAGATGCTCTTCCTTCCCTTTTGAGCTGTGGCCTAATGACACATGGTATAATTATCTTTCATGAGTGTTGCTCCTCTAAATATTCACAGATGGAGAGCATTGCACGAAATTTAGTCCTTGAGCAAGGAAACTTCATCCTTTGGTCATGTAAGTCTGGTGTGCTGTTCTCCATCTCCCTTCATGTTAATCATTTGTGTATGTGGGTCAGCTCTGACGTGCATACTACATATCGTTCTTGCAAAGGAAAACCTTGGAAAAAGCATTTCAACATTGATCTCCTTATATTTCATATCAGATTACTTGACCAATTGAAACAGAAGCTGAAAATAGGTACAACGTCTCAAAACTTGGTTTTCTGGCAAAGCTGCTACGAATGGAAAACAACCTGGTAAATGCCTGTGAATGCAACAGGAACTAAGAAGAAAAACAATTTGGTCCAGAAAAGCACAGAAGGGAAAAGAGAAAGGCAGTAAATAAGCACAGCAACAACCATCTGCTTTTTCAAGCATAACTCCTACAGGCCATCATCAGAGATGGGAGGTAGGGTGGAGAAATGCTTGATCTGACCTTGTCCTGCTTTTGCATGCATTACAAGTGAGGTTAGTGCAGACACTGCCTGTGCTGCGCTGGGAAACGTTCCCAACAGGAGCTGCACGCAGCAACACACTGTGGGATGGCAAAGGCTGGCTCTGTAAATTCCTCTTACATTTCTCCATTTATCTTCTCCTGTGACTTAGCCAAAGCACCTGCCACACTGACTACAAACAACCCTTCACTGACACTTGCAGGGATAGGAAACAACTGGAGACATTGTCCCTCATTTGCCATTTTTCTGCCTTGGTCTCTGAGCAGGTGTTGTCTCTCTTAAATATTCCCCCAATCCATACCCTTGAAGCTGCAAATCCATACCCTTCCAGACCCAAAGCAAGTGGCAGCAAAGGGATCTCTCCCAAATCCTTGTCGTCCTGCTCCTTCCAGGCCCCGTGAGAATTATCTCTGAGACCTGGGGAAAGCAGAGGAGGTCATCGGGAGCTCTGCTTTCAGATGCTGCAGCCCCTTCAGCATCTCCAGGGCTTCACCCTTTGGGATCCTTCCGTGATGCCTTCTTCATACAGCCACTGGGGAGCAGCAGAGGGCTGCAGAAAGCGCCTGCCTTCCCATCCTCTTCTTCCAGGTTCTCCAAGAGTTACTTGAAAGGCTCAGGGAGAAAGGAGAGGTAAACCAGGGCCTCCACTTTGATACGCCACAGCCCATGCTTTGCCTGAGAGCCACCCCTGTCCCACAGCTCCTTACTCCAGAATATCCAGATCAGCACACCTCCTTCTTCCTCTAACACAAATTAAACAGGAAAAGAAAAGGCAGAGGTCTTTCTATTCTGTTTTTCTATTTACTCCAAGCTTCTCCTTGATTACACCCTGTTTCTGGTTCTATATGCAGCAGACAGAGCGAACACGCCAAGCATTTGGGAACCCAAGCATCCCAATCAGGCTTTGTCCCTTGGCTCAGTTCATTATTTGACCAAGTAAAAAAGGAAAAACACTCCTCTTCCAGAAACCATCAGCCCAACTTTGCTTCACCATCACTGCTTAACAAGAAATAGCCATGAAAAATAAGTATCTTTATCATTTCTCTGGATGCATGTAACTTCACGAGAAATAATTCATCGTTGCTTTAAAAATGAACCTGGCTTTAAGAACAGTTCTTCCCTTACCTAGCTTTAGCCAAATTTCTTTTTTTCAGAAGAGAGCTTGGCTTTTTGATTTCTGGCAGATGCAGATTTTTCCTCATTCTCTGGATATTCAAGGCTACATCTGCACTGGGCCAATGCTGCTAGGCTCAGCCATAGCAGGACCAGCTTATCCAAACTGCTCATGCATGTTCCCTCCACAAACATCAGGTGAGGATCTGGCTACATTCAGCCCTCACTGCCAGCGGCACCACTGATGTTCTGTGGACCAGGATGTCCTCTTTGACTGAAGATATCAACCTGGATGCCTGCCCCAATTCTCTGTGTTAAAACTTCATTGACATTGATTGCTCCAGACCTGGAAAACAGCATAGCCCATCACACCATGAGGCACACTAGGAGGGCACCCATGCATTGAGCAACAGCTAATCTCTGCCAACATTTCCAGGGTCACCCCTTTAATGACTCCAAGCAGTACTGAGAGCTCAGGGAGACAAAGAAGGCTATAAAACTGGCCAATCTGCTCTCCTCTCAGGCTATCACAGACAATTTTATTTACTGCTAAAGAGCAATGAAGCATTATAATCCTGGAACAACCTGTGCTCCACACATCACCTCCCTTTCTTGTTCCCCAAGGAGCTCTCAATAAAATTAAGAGAAAAAAAAGGCACAAAGAAGAAATGATGCTTACAGAAGAGGGAACTGTGGAAACATGCCAATCTCCCCAAAACTTTGCCCAGGCTCTGCTGATCAGCATTTTTTTTGAGTCAGACAAGGTGTCTCCATTTAAAAGCCCTTGATGGCTTATTCTTTTGAGCTGTCCCTTTTTGAACTCTTACAAATTTCAGCACAGAAAGAACTTCCTCCTCTCAGCTCTGCACTGTGGGAGGAAGCCATCTCCTCATGCTTCCTTTCACCAGGCCACCTAAGAGTTCCACCAGGTGAAATACACTTCCTCACAGCTGTACCTTGTGTGCTTGTTCCTGTGATGATCTCCTCTGGCCTTAGAGAGATCAGAGTTGTGAAGAGTGTCTAAGATGTCCCTGCTCCTCATACTGCTAGAAAACATAGCACAGGAAACACTGTTTGATGTGGGGTTCCAGGGATGGCATACTAAGAGGCTGTCTTCAGATCACCTTGAGAATATTAGCTAGGAAGACCCAACAGCTGTGACTGTACTGGCTGGATTTGGTTCAAATCTGACATCTCAGTATGTGCCCTGCTCAGGGACATTTGTCTCTTTCCCCCATCCTGCTAGGTCTAAAATCCACAGGATTAAGAGATATAAAGCAGTAGGATGGGGTCAGCCTCTCGCAGTCCAGTATCACCACTGCACCATGCAGTCCCTGTCATCAAAATCAACCAGCAGCAGCTGTTCCTCTTACCTAGCAGATATCAGGGAGATGGGCAATCGGAGCAAGTAGGACATCAGCCTGTGCAGCTGCAGCTGTATGCTGTTGTAGGGCCTACATTTTGCAATAGGCTTTGGGTATGTGTTGCATTTAGACTTTCCCATGGAGTGTCTATTTGCCTTGGGTTTGAAATAGGCAAAGAAATTTCAATGCTCAGGTGAAGGGAAGGAGCATTCTGAGGGAATACGATGGAAGCAAGAGAGAACAAGGTTGTTATCCTTCTCTGAAATAGCACTGCTTAAATCTTCCTGATTGCAAAAGTTCTGTGCAGGATGAGCCTTTTTGGCTGCACTTCATGTCAGCCCTGTTCTCTGCCAGCTCATACTGCACTGCACACTGCTTTGCACTATGAGGGCTTTTATTTCCACACAAAGTACTGCTGCTGTCATGTTGCCCCAAGGGCAGGCATCTGGTGAGCTGGGGCTGCATCCAGAGCATCTTGCTTAATCCCACTAATTCCTGTCCCCACAAAAATAGAAACCATCACCTTCTCACACAGGAACTTGCTGTATCAGGTTTCCAGTGCTCACAGCAACCAAGATAAATTAGTAGTACTGCTGTAGCTAGTAGAGTAAATGGTCTCTTCCCTTTAATGCTAAACAAATCAGGGATTTTTTTAGGGTGTGCTTTTGGGGGCAGAGGGATTGTAGTATCCCTTATCTTTATGACATATTGCACCCATTTAATTTTTTGCACTGATGACACTGAAAGTGTGCTTGGAGCCAAGAATGAAGTGTTTGCCATGTGTAGCAACTGTGTTGGCAGACAGAGGCTGGTTCAGCTAATCAAGCAGCTCCCATGATTTGAAATAGCCTCAAACCTCCAACAAGCCCTGCAGTTAGCATATCTGCATCTGGAGCTCAGCATCTGGGACAAAATCTGGCAAATTCACCTGGATGAGACTGGGAACAAGTGGAGAAGAGAGCCCCATAGCTGTGGCTCTGGCACTGCCTCATTTTAATGTAAAAAGGATTCAAATGGGCCTGCTAAGACTGCTTTGGAGGTTCTTTTTCCTTCTCAGGGCAGGGTTTCTATTTCCAAGGTGTATTCTTTCTTTCATTTAAAATGAAAGAACTTTAAACAAATGAATAAATGCAAAAGATTTGTCTACATGCTCACTGCTGCTTACTGTATCTTTATCTCATCTATGCGGTTGCTGGTGAGATGCCCTGCCATCTCTGCCTGGAAAACCTAAGGGAAGATTTCTAAACCTCCTGCCATTTTGTCTCTCTTTTCAAGCAGATCACGTGGAGGCTACTGAAGCCCTGATGTTTAAGCTGTGTAGGGTGGTATCAGAGATGGGAGCCTCCTAGAAAGTGTCTGCTGCATTGGAAGTGCTGGTGTCCACACTCCAGAGCTTAGTTGCCTCTTAGGGAGCTTCATTTTCCCAACAGAGCAACGTGGAAATGTCAGGGGCTGAGCACTTTGCCATCCCTTGGAGGCAGAGATGGAGAGGGTGTGGTAAATGCTGTCACACAGGAAACACTGGGTGCAACTGGTCCCACACAGATGGGAGAAGAAGCTGTCCTGAGTTGGCTGAGTGATATAGAGATCATCATAGAATCACAGAAACATGGAATGGCTTAGGTTGGGAGGGACCTTAAAGCCCATCCAGTTCCAACTCCCTGTGGCGTGCAGGACTGCCACCCACCAGCTCAGCTGCCCAGTGCCCCATAATACCCAGCCTTGAGCAGCTCCAGGGATGGGACATCCACAGCTTCTCTGGGCAGTATGTCATTGACAAAAATGTTCAAAAGTACCAGCCCCAAGATGGACCCCTGGGGGACATTGCTCATCACCAGCATCCACCTGGACATGGAGCTGCTGACCCTCTGCCTGTGACCATCCCACCAGTTAATTATCCAGATTACAGTTCAGCCTTCAAATCCATCTTTCTCCAATTTAGAGATGTGATGTGGAATCACATCAAAGGATGTGATGTTAACTGGGATAAGGTTAATTCCTTTCGATTAAGACTGTCCCAAGATTGTTTGTGTGATGAGAAAGGCTACAGGGGATGAAAAGTGATTGGGACAGGATCAAGGGCTGTGAAACCTCTTCCCTTAATCAGCACATGGAGGAAAGCATATGCACATGCATATGACCTGCCAATACTTGCTTTTTCAGATATACCCCTGGGATTATAGGCTCGGGAGCTCAACCTGAGCCTGCCAGCCTTCCCCAGCCTCAGTGCGGAGCCCAAAGCCCAGCCAGCCTGCAGGGCCAGACAGAGCGCAGCACAGCACAGCACACAAGCTGCACATGATGACCAGAGAGTGTGGTAAATAAGTGGGATGTCAGGGCAGCAAAGCGAGCACTTTGTACATGACTTGCTGTGCTACATCACAAGGGTGCCTAAAAGTGGTGAACCTTACAGAGCCTGGGTGCATCCAGTAGGATGCTGGGGGTGGATGCCTCCATGGGGCTGGGTCTGATCTTCCTGGCTACCCACAGGGGACATGACAGCCTGGTGATTGCTCTCTCCAGCTGCAGCCCAAGGCCTGGCTGAGGGTTGTGTTGATTTTGTGCTGCAGGGCTGCTTGGGCACGTGTACAGAGCTCACTGCCCCACGCAGCAGCTGTTCCCAGAACAAACCTGGGACTTTAATCCCAAAGCTGGCAACTCTCAACAGCATACAGTCTCCATGTGATCAGTGCCCAGTGTAGACACCACAGCTACCCTCCTGCTCCTTCAGGCCATGAGCACAGGGGATGCTTCAAGTCAGGTCTTGCTGGGTTCTGTAATACATGCCATCTACCTCAAGGGAGCTTCCAGACCCTCCCTCAGATCCACTGTTTCACTCTCACAATCCTGCAGAAGGTAAAGCAGACAGGCTACTCCCATTGGCTCAGCATTAGGCAGATTTAAGGTGATTTAGTTTAAAATTCCTTAATGCTCCTTACGAGTCTATTTCCTGCACTTTAGAGAGTAGAACAGCTTTCTACTGCTGCGTTCAAGCCCTTGTTTGACTCGCTCTGAACAACGCTACAGGGTAGAGAAATGAAACATAGGAGAAGAAAGGAGGAGAAAGCTGGGCAACTGTGTCTGGTTTCCCAATAAGTCTGTGTGGATTCAGGGATGGATTTTCAATGCGTTCACATTGCATCTCCACAGGATGTGAAACAGGCATTCCAACTTCATGGACTCTTCTCAATCAGAGCTGTGACTCCCACATTCCTATTGAATTTGCAAGAAGGGATATATGGGTTCTGATTGCCACCTTCCAGGCCTGCCTGGAGGAGAAGACTGCATCAGACTAAACCCTTCTCTGAGGGAGACTCTGAGCAGCCAGAGGAAAGGGATGCACAGAGGCAGTGGCACGAGGCACAGCAACCTGTGCCCGAGGTGGATTGGAAGCAACCTCCCAGGCAGCCCAGACACAGGGAACTGTGGTACTGCTTGCTTGAGGCCTTTTCTGAAAGCTGTTTGCTCACCGTGTCTGTCTGGAGATCAGAGTTAAAATTGAACTCATTGGACATCAGCCCTGTCTGCTCGACAGAGCAGGGAATTTTGCAACAGTCCTCATGCGGCATGCATCTCTGTTGGCTACAGTGTGAGCACAGCCAGTTCAAGCACCTATTTGCCTTTTCCATCAAACTCAGTCCAGGAGGAGACTGAGAGCCATTAAACAACTGCAAAAATTTGGGGTGAGCCAAATTTCCTTGTCCCAGGATGAAAAGTGGGGCAAGGGTAGAAACTGATTCAATCACTGGCTAAAAAATAGTCTCCAAAGATCCGGAGTCACATGGCTGTCACTGTTTGATGCTAGGCTTATCTAGCACTCTCTCCCTAGATGCCAGCCTATGCCTGTCTCTAGCAGTCTCCAGTTAACCCCAAACAGAAATATACTTTACCTCATACTATAGTAGATCAAAGTATCTGAGGTGACCCAGTAAAGGAACTGGGAAAGCTCAGGCCCTCTTTTGGATGACCTTGGTTCACTGTGGGACTCAAACAGAAAATAGGTCTTAATAAGAGCAAAACTCATCCAGCATAAGAAAGGCAAACTGAGAGAGTCTCCAGATTTTGAAACTGAAACCTGGTTTTGAACTGCCCCTACACCTTGCTCTAACACCAACACCTGCGCTGCCTTTGGGTCTGATACTTCAGCCTGACCTCCTTGAGACTGGAATGCCTGATACTCTAAGAAGCAATACAAAGCACAGCTGGAAGGCAGATGGACCTGGACCCTAACTCAAAGCAGTCCAGCATGTGCGCTTGGCAGGCAGGGCCATTCCTCAGAATTAAGGGGAAGCCACTTTGGGGACTGGGGACCTCCCTTCTTATGCAGCCCTAGGTAGGGCAGGCAAAGGACAAGCTCCCCAGCACGTTTGAGATGCAGTGTCTGTCACTTGCCTGATGCCAGTCTCTTTGGGATGGAGATGTGACACTGAGCGTGTGAGGCAGGTGTCACCTCCTTGCATACCAAGCCCCACTGCCTAGGCCTATGTGTCCATATGAGGCATTCCCCAGCTGCCCTTACCACTATTTCAGGACCACTTGAATTCCTGACTCTTATCAGGCTTTTTCCAGATACTTGAGCCCCTGAACTCAAATGTCACCAGGCACATCTGGGCCCTTCCCTGTCTATGCTCTGAGCCCTCTGCACAGAAGCCAGAAGTCAACATTGATAGCTTCTGAAGAACTCACTGATTTTTTGCTCAGAGGAGCACAGAAACAAGACTCTCAGGCTGCTACATCTACTGGCCTTATTTATTATCAGGCAGAACTTTCTTTCACCTGCCCCACAGCGGGCATCTTTGATTTTTACACCAGTAATGCTCACCAGTGCCTTCCCTATGTCTCAGTTCTCCCACATAGGGTGGCTGGAATTACCAATGCCAGAGTCTGCTCTAGTGCTGCTTCTCTGACTGGAGCATGTGGGTGGGAAGCATCACTGGCCATCACTGCCTGTTCACTGTTGAGACACAGGTGGTCTCAAGCTATTTGCAAAGCTCAGGAGCATTTCTACCTGGGAGCCTCTGGGATGTGAGAAGGAATTAGGCAGCTTTGTTTGTTTCCCTGGAGCAGTCCTTTTACTTCTGCCACAGGTCCATAGGATTTTGCCGTCTGTGAAGCTTTCCAGGGAGAAATTTTAATCTATCTGTGACACCGAGCAAACATTTTTGTGAGTCCTTAAGCTCCAGTGTGGTCCATCTCCCCCTGAATCTTGTCTGACACAGAGCTGTGGCATAAGCCTGAGGAAGAGAAGAGCTGGACAAGCCTGTAGTGATTCAACTCCAGGTTACTTTCTCAGCCAGCTCAGTTTGCAGACCAAGGATTTCCTGAAAAGGAGGCCATGCACTGTGTGTAACAGTGGATTTCTTTTCCTTCTGTGAATGTGTCTGGTTCCTTTTCGAAATCAAGTCAGTTTTTAGCATCTACCAGGTCCTGCGACAGGGAATTTGAGAGTCTATGTACACGTCCTTTACAAATGGAAAAATTAAGAGCAGCGTGATTCTAGCAGCTGATGGAATGACAGGATCTTTGATACAATCTTCATTCAAGCAGTAAGTCTTAAAGCAGGGTGAGAAGTGAAATAAACCAGCCAAAATTACTTAAGGCAACAGCATAGGCTGCAGCTGAGCATGTCAAGGGTAACAATTAAAGTCAGCACAAGCCCAGCTAGTCTGCAATGGGACATAAAGCAAGTGCAAATCTTCGGAGGTGCAAGAGTCACATCACAGTCTATGGGCAAAGGTCTGTGAGCCAGATTGCTTGCACAGAGCCCATGGATAGGCTTACTTGCTTTGTGCTGAATAAAATACACTCACATTAGTAATAGATACATGTGTTTACCTTAGCTTGGGTTAATACAGCTTTAGCATATCTGACTGCTTCATACAGACTAGAACAATTTTGTATTAGTAATTAATTAATGGAAGGGCTTTGCTCTGAGGCAGTATATTGAACACACACTCATATACTACTTCCTATCTGCAAACGCTTTAAGACCTTTATTGAAGTATTTTGAGATTCATCTTTGTTTTCTTTCTTTCTTCTCTCTCAGTCATATAATATTGGATCCGTACCTTACTGATGTGTGAGTTTTCCATATCTTATCTGCCTCTCATCGCTCTGTATTCACTTGTTAAATAACACACTCTCAATTTGAAGTAATGACTTTTTTGCCCCCATTCCCCTGAGATTAAACCTTCACTATGACACATTATCTTTGATGTGTCACACACCATGCCAGCCAATAACAGCAATAATACACCTGTAAGGGAGACTGACCTGGAAAACACAGGTAGCCTGCTCAATAAACAGGAAGCATGCTTATGCAGATAAGAAATGCTGAGGAACAGCAGCATGGTGATACATAGGCCTGTGATGGTCAGGCTACTGCAGCATCCATATCAGATGGGGAAGTTATATACTTTGCAACCTAGTTTGTCTTTATGGGTGACTTCAACTTGCCAGACATTAAATGGGAACACCACACAGCTAATGCAAACAGACTCAGGGGATTCCTAAAACACCCTGATGATAACTTTTTGGGGGAGGTACTAAGGGAGCTGACTTGTAAAGGTGCCCACCTAGATATGTTGCTTGTAAACAGAGAGTCTTGTGGGTGAAATGGCAATTGGAGACCATCTGGGCTATAGTGACCATGAAGTAGTTGAGTTTAAAATCTTTGAAGAAAGGAGGAAAACTGCCACCAAAATGTCAAGTATACCTTTATAGATATGTACAAGAATATTTACTGCCGTGTAATATATAAACACATATTTTCATACGCATGGGTGCATATTTATGGAAACATGTGCCTCCTTTTGCCCAGAAAAGAAGGCAGAAATGAGCCGGTAGTGCTAACGAACTTGGAACCTAGCTGGTATGAGACCTGAGGCTGAAAAAAGCCAAACACTGAAGCCCAGAGCCAGCTCCATGACCAGAGCCCCTGGGTTAACCAAGAGCCACTGTTTGCTATTTATAGCTGCATTAGCTCAAGTTTTATCAGAGGCTTTTAAAAAACTCAGGCAGTTGGAGTGCCAGAGAAGCTCTGTTCTGTATAGGCAGCACAAGAACGGTGCAAAGCCCAAGCTGTGTCTTTGCACAAGCTGGATCAGGCCCTGTTGGTAGGGGAGGTCACAGGGAGCTGACACAAGCAGCTTAAGTTAAGCTGCTGTGATTTAATTGAGATAAAAGCTACTTCTGCACACCTTTTGGAGGACCCTGAGCAAACCATGGTGCAACCACAAGACTACTGGCTGTGTGACCAAGGCCTATAAAAGTTGTCTCAAAGTTGTCAACCAGCTCAAACCCAGCTCAAGGCTGAACTGCATTAGGCCTCGTAAGGGCTCCCATGGAAGAACCAACAGTGATCTTAAGGAAGTCAGAAGTCTGGTCCTTCACGTCATTTTGAGACCAACTAATCAAAGAAAGTTGAGAAAGTTGGCAGCAATTGCAATGGATCAGTTCTCTGTGGAGTAGCCAACTTAGGCATACAACCCTTCTCTGGGAAGTGACAGCACCCTCCTGTCTCTCAGATGTGTGGTAATAAGGAAATCTGAAGTGCTGTCTGAGTCTCAGACAACAAGGTTACTGCAACCAGCTTTAGAAAATGGTGTTTATTCTTTTCCTGACTGTCTCCACACTGGGAGCTAGAAGATCACAGGAAATCTTGTGTTCTGAAGTGACCCTTACATCAATGAAAACAATTAGTGCAGAGAGTTTGGTGTTGCCTGCAGCATGTCAGCATTGCACTACTAGTTTTGATGGTGTGGTATTGCACAAAATAGGACTAAGACAGTGGGGTGGGGATCAAAGTATTTTTGAAAGACGGGGAAAGATGGCCTATCAACAGAGACTGACTGCATTTGGCTTTCAGATAAACTACTTGAGTTATCATTGCAGCCGTGGGGGTAAAAAGAATGAAAACCTATGAAAGCTCAAAATCTGTGGGACCAGTTTTCTTCTGCTCTGCAGCTGAAAAGCTTAACAGTAGATGATGATTTGTTCTCTCAGCTTAAATGAGCAGAGAGCACAACACAGAATTCTAACACTTTTCCATACAGACAGATCCTTAACACTGTCACGCACATCTGTGCACAGGAATGTGTCCATATGAGTACAAATGTGTTCATATGTGAGTCACAAAGATGCCCATGTTGCTGTTGCCTTGCACAAGAAATGAAAAAGCAATTTTGCATTCACTTCCTTCCTCAAAAACAGTCATCTAAAACCAGCAGTTACGCAGTATATTCAGCTACCATACTGCACCTCTTCTCCTTTGACAAGAGCAGATACGTCAGCAAATCTAATTCTCAGCCTAATTGTGATGACTTTCAAAACCATCTTATTTATTTCAACTTACTGATTTTCCTATAGCCCCTGCTATCGCTGCTTTCTTACCAGCTTTTCTGGTGTCACTTGGTTCAGATCATTGTGCGCTGATCTCTCATCTTAGAAGGCCAAGGACATTCTCCTCCATCTGTTGTGTCTGCACCCCCTTGACCAGTCCTACACTTCAACTTTTGCTCAGGAGCAGTGGCATCCCTTGAGCCATGACCTACACCAAGCACTTTGTTGTACCTGTGGTGAGGGGGTGGGTTTTCTATAGATCGATTTTCAGTCACTGCAGGATTGCTGTGGCTGCTGCTTGAGCCTGCCAGCACCCTCCTCTTCCGCATGCCATTCCTACTGCTGGAATTTGAGCAGATTGGGAATAGAGGATGAGCACAGTCTAGAGGAGGAGGGGATGAAGAATGGACGAGCCAAAAATGCTCACAGGCTCCACAGGCTTGGGACATGCGCTATTCCCAGCTGCCAGCACCAAAATGCTGCTTAATAGACTGAGTTCCTCCTCCCTGGCTTCCTATGAATAAATAGCCTGCATTCCAGACCTTGTCAGAGATATTCCTGACCTGGGTGTGTCTTCATTTGCAGGCACATTTCCTAAATTTTGCCTCCTCCAACCCAAGTTTAGAAGCACTTATCTGGTACAAAGATGCTGTGCACCACTGGCTTCTGTTAGGCACAACTGAAATCAGCTAGACCTTGTGGGATGGGGCAGGGAGAGAGCCATCTCAACAGGATACTCATTCAGGCAGCAGACAAGGCCAAGACATCTGCAGACAGTGAAGGCATTTGTATGCACCAAACTTGGGGACTCAAGTGACCTACTTAGCTGCATTGAGTTTCTTAGTTGCAAACAGTTTTTGCAAGAAGAAAACTTCAAACTTTTCGTTAATTGAGTTAACCCTTGAATATTCCTTTTTTTTTCCCCCGGGATTAAATTAATAGCTCAAAATAAAAAGACTAGACAAAAATATATTCAAAGAATGCAAAGGCTGACGATGGGAGCAGCTCTAGCTAACCCTTCTCAACATCCTCCACACATAATTTGCCTTATTGTTGACTTTGCTTTCGATACTTGCTTGAGACACCACATCAGCCACTTAGTTCCTCCTAGTTTTCAGATTCCCTTTATAGTGAATGGATAGAGATAGGCAAGTCCAGAAAGCAACAGATCCCATCTTTCACTGACACTGATCTTATGATGAGACAAAATGCTTCACAGAGGGATCACTGCCTGCTGTAGCAAAGAGAGCCTATGGATCCTTGAAAAAAAACTGAGTTTGCATTTTTCATCAATGACTACAAGGAGCCATCAGTCTGATCTTTTCTATCTCAGCCTTCATGAGCACGCAAGTGACTTTCAAGCAAAGCACAGCCTCTTATGCGAAGATATGCCCAGTGAGACTCCAGTCCTGAGTGTGTGTAAGTGCCCAAGATATCTGCCCCGATCAAATAAGGTTTGCAATATTTCTAGGGCACTGAAGTTAAAATATACCTTGCTTCACTATGACTTAGGCATGTAGGGCAGATCCAAGTCCAAGCCCATCCCCTTTTTCCCTGTGAGTAGCAGCTTTATTAATTCCATTAATTCCTTCCCCAACAGCCTTCATTTTTGCATGGATTTTCTTACTGCCCACTGTTGAACATTTTTATTATTAGGAACCAATAGTTTTACACTACCTGATATTTTTTGCAGGACACAGAATACCAGGTTTTGTACCTGGCCCCATGTTGCAGTCTTCCGCAGGGCAGAGTACGTGTTCCTTGGGGTGTTTGACTGTCTGAGTGCGTATGAGATCCTGACAGAGCCTTGCCAAGGTAAATATCCCATCGCGGGCCAGCAGCCAATGTACTGAAGTAACTCACTGCACTGGGACAGAGCCAGGAGTGGCAGCAGAGCTTCCGCCTTGGAGCAGGAGCTGGAACCCAGAGTGGGATTTCCTTCAACACTGCGAAACATTATGCGCTCTTTGCTTCATTTCCTGGGGTAGCTGCAGGAGTTGGAGACCTATGGAAAAAAGGATGTTCACTGCTTCCATGCTTGATTCTGTTGAATCATTGTCGAAATCTAGAGGGGGTGTGTGAGCTTCCCATCCTCCAGAGAGATTGGTACCCATCTGTACATCCAGAAGAGATGAGGCAGGACTGATGGCCATATAAACACATGGATGCATCCTTTCTGGAGGGTAGAAAGTCAAGCTGCCTGCTACCCTTCACCCTGGGGCAGCCCAAAATAACCTCTTCTGTGTCAGTCAGGCTTTCCTCCTGATTGTGACAAAAATTATTCCAAAATTAGCTTCTCCCTCAGTATTTTGACATGAGGCAACACCAGATTAAAATTACTTCAGAGTTACCCTCTTGGCCTTGTCATGAACAAAACTCTCTTCTGTTTGGTGCAAGCACTGGGACCTGGCTCAAAGGCAGCACTGCTAATTGTGAAATTTCTGACAACTGCCAGCATTGCAACAGCACCAGGCACCACCATGGACACTGTCCATCTCTGCTGATGATTTGGGAGGGGGTGTCCTGTGGCAGTGGGTCCTCAGGCAATGGTGTTACGTCAGCCACCCCACAGGTTTACAATACTCGCCCTTGAGCCTTGGCCCCACAGCCCACTGCAGTGTGGGCACGTTGCACAATGCCCCAGTCCCACTTCCCTTCTCCTGCCTGACAGTTGGGATCTGAGCTCCTGACAGCGAGGAGGAAATGCTCCAACTAGCCCTGTGGGAACACGAGGGGTGGCAGGACCAGGAGTCCTCACTGAGCCCTGCACTTTGAACAAAGACCAGGTGAGATCTTTGGGGACACAGGGAACCTCCTCGCAGAGGCATCCATCAGGGATGGGGCTTTTTCTCCCCAAGGAAAAGCTTCTTCCTCATGCTATGCAGCAAGCAGGGAAGGGGAAGATCGCTCTACCTTGTCCCCCAACAAGCTGGGAGGGGTGGAAAGCTATGGGGAAATCAGCAAGACCACTGTGCAAGGGCTCAGTGCAAAGCTAAATATAGCCATTATCTCTGCTCCCAAAAGATAAGAGCCTGTGTCCACAGCCTGCCACAATGCCCTGCCCCGGCTTCCATCTACCTTTGCTTCAGAGGCAAACAGCAGGCAGCAGCTGTGAAGCAATTCACCCTGCTCAAGGCAAACAGAGCTTCTATCACGCGGCAGAAATACACCCCGAGCCACTGTGCTGAGCCAGGCCATGGTAGCCCTGCCTGGAGATGGCTGTGCAGACCCAAGGGCTTTCTGGGGTCTCCGTCCATTGCTCTTGGGCAAATCCTTGCTACCCTGCATCCCTGCCACAAACCTTGTCACCAATCAGCTCTGCTGAAATTCCACAGTGCCACTGGCATGTAAAACACTAATCTACATCTCCAAGGGTCCTGCAGTAGATTTCTCTCCCCAGCTTCCTTAGATCTTATCGTTGCCTTTATCTAAAAGCAGGAACCTATGAGGCTAACACAATGGTCTTTCCCCCCAACACAACCCTTTTGCATTGCTTTGCATTGCAGAGCAGCGAGTCGATTCAGCGGCAGCTTTACAGCAGGAAGTCTCCGGGTTTAACAATAGCCATGCGTGCTTCCACCGGGTAATTAAAAACAAATGTTGACACTCCAATACCGCCTTTATGCTCTGTGAGGGAGGTGGGAGAGCAGCACTGCTCACATTGGTGCGCTCGGAGGCCAGATGTGGCCAACAAGAGGCTGTTACTCCCAGTCTTGTCACCATTCCCGACTCACAGGAGGCGAGGAGGAGGTGCTGCTGCTGGGGTGTTGAGCTGCCCAACTCGTGTTGGAAACACCTTCCTGTGTCTGCCCGCTGCCTTGGGATGGGCTTCTGGGCCGCTTGGGTCCCTCAGGTGGTTGTTCATAACATTGTCTCAGTCGTTGCCTCTTACAAAGAGACAACTTTCTCGTGTCAGTGAGAAGCTCAGTTTTTCCACTCCGTGCCCTAAGTCTTGTCAGGAAATGGGATTTGGGAACGTCTCCTGGGATTTCTGCCCCAGAGCTGCAGTCATGGGACGGAACGCGTGAGTAACCCTCGTCCCCATCCCACCCCACCCCTCCGTGCACACCGAACGCCCTGCTGAAGAGCTCAGTCCCCCGAGAAGGACTCAGGACATTCCTGTCACCTCTGTCTGCTTGTTGGTGGCAAAGCCCCCCGGGGTTGCACCAGTTTCATACCTGAGAGGATCACAACGCCTGCTCAGGCACAGTAAGCTCTCCCAGGAGTTCCCTGGAGCCAATGAGCTTTTCGAAAGCCCTCGATGATCGCCCCGCACACCTCCCCCTCAGCCCTGCCCAGCGAGCGCAGCCCCGCAGCCGGGGACGACACTGCCGTCCAGCCCCGTCGCCGCTGAGGCGGAAGGCCCCGCGCTGCCCATTGGCTGCCCGCCG
>JAOWBP010002392.1:16588340-16600764 GCA_028571105.1 Tragopan temminckii | reverse complement strand
AGCTCTGCAACCGTGCCAAAGCTGTACTGGCTCCAGCCCTGGCTCCAGCCCCTCTGTGCAGCTCTTAGCTCAGTCCCCTGTGCCATGCAGGGCTAAGGCAGCTGCAGTGTTCTCATGCAAGCAGGTCACCAGTTAGTGCTGCGCAACCTGCAGGGTGGGGGACCAAATGTCTCTGCTCAATTTAGGGCTGAGTAAACATCAAAATAAACGAGGAGGAACAGCTCTGTGCTGCAAGGTAGTTATGGGCTCTCTGCCAGGCATGCTGGGCTGAGAGCCAGCAAATCATGGCCAACCCTGCCCCACCGTGCTTCACCTGGAGAAGGGAGGAAAGGTCTGCAGAAGGACAGGTGGTTTTTACAGGTGCCTTCCCCAGGGACTTTCCCCCCAGGGTTAAGAGCAGCTCAGAAGGTTTCTCCTTCCTTGAGCACAGCCACTTTGGGGGGAAAAAGTCACAGAGAAGAAAAATAGCACATATTTCTCTTTCCATCGTTAGCTTAGTGGGAGGCAGTAGAACTGGTCCCACTGGTTTGTGAGAGACAGCTGTGCTATAAATTTCCTGCAAAAGAGGGCAGGAGCCAAGCCTGACCTGGATTGCCTACAGGGCTGTTAGGCCACATTTCCACCCTACATGAGCCCAGAGTACTCCCTCTCCCTTGTCCCCCACACAAACCACCACAGCACAGAGATGCTGCACGATGTTCCTTTATGGAATTACAGTGTTGGGGCGAGATGGTCCTTTCCCAAGCCGGGCTGGCAGCTCCTGCACAGACCATAGAGAAGTGCATTAGGGACTGGTTTGAACCAGCCTCCCTGGGCCCAGTCTGCACCCTGACACAGGGGTCATGGACAGAGCGGCCAGGCTGGATGGAGCCCTGGGGAGCCTGATCTGGGGGGGTGACAACCAGCCCATGGCAGGCTGTTGGAGCTGGGTGGGCCCTAATGTCCTTTACAACACAAACCATTCTGTGATTTTACAAGGAGGGTCCTGAGCAGAGCCAGCTCACCTCTTTCCCATCATAAGCTTCATTCACAAAGGTATCACTCTTGGGTGGAAGCTCTTCCTCCTCCTCATCTTCTTCCTCAGGGTCACTTTCACGGTGGTACAGGGTCAGCACTCGGGTGGAGGCAGTGCTTGAGGTCCTGGGGAAAAAAAACAAGGTACCCACAGGATAGCAGAACCATTTCTCAGAGACAGGGCAGATCCCTAGGTCCCATCACAACCCACAGCATCTCCCTGCTGGGCTGTTGCAGCTCTCCATGTAGCCATCCCCAGCCCAGCCCTACAGCTCACCTCCTCCTCCTATCCCGCTTCCGCATGTAGGCCAGGGCCCCCATGGCTGCCGCAGCCAGCAACAGAAGCACAGCCACCCCTAGGGCAATGGGGCCTGCCAACGGCTGCACCTCCGCCTCCTCACAGTAGTCCCCACGGTAGCCCAGGGCGCAGTGGCACATCACCCGCCCAGCCTCAATGGCACACTCCCCACGCAGATTGCATGTCTCGCTGCTGCATGGCATGGCCCCCAGCACCTCCTCTGTGTTTGGGGTTGCCAGGAAGGGTTCTCCATGCTGCTGGGGCCCAGGGGCTGCAGGCAGGCTGGGGCTGGGCTGCTGAGGTGCAGGTGAGGGCACAGTTGGTTTCTTCTCTTCTACATGGGATGTCCTTGATGATGATAACACGGGGACCTGTGTCTTCGCCTCTTCAGAGGTGCCTGGAGGGGATGAGCATAGATCAGAGCACCAGGAGAGACCCCGAGATGAGGGATCTCTGGCATTTCCTAGCAACATGCAGGCACTCACAGCCCAACTCATCAGAGCCATCGGTGCAGTCGGGGTGCCCGTCGCAGACCTGCTGTGCGGAGATGCAGCTCTGGAGGTCAGCGCAGGCTCGCAGCAGGGCTGGGCATGGTGGAACTGGAGCACAGGTCACTCCACGCACCAGGTGGTATCCAGGGGAGCAGCGGCACTGCCGCCCTGCAGGGTTGGGCAAGCAGAGCTGGGCACAGCCTCCATTGCTCTTTGTGCAGCCGTTGGTGCCTGGTGAGACAGAGTCTGTTAGCAGGGCCTCCACGGAGCTTGATGCTTCAGGTGCCAGGGGCTGGGGCACCCCCAGACCTACCTTCCTGTGAGAACTGGCTGTAAATTCTCAAGGCCACCAACTCTTGCTCCATCAGGAACCACCAGCTCTTGGCCTGCTCCAGCCGGCTGTGCCAGACCTTGCTGGAGCTTGGGGACACAAAGGATCAGCACTGCCTGGCACGGGGCTCCTCTGGCCTGCCACTTCCCTGTGCCCCCCGGGGGCTGGCAGACACCCCAAGCCCTGGGACAGCAGAAGCTGGAGGGAGCCCAGCAGCCCCTCAATGGCCTCACCATTGGTTGCAGATGTTGACCAGAGCAGAAAGCCATCTCCAACGGCAAAGAGCCTGAGGCCATGCAGTCCCTCCCGCACCAGCCTGAAGTGGGAACCATCCAGCTCTATACTGCCAATCGCACCACGCTCTGCAGACAAGGACACAGGGGGTATCAGGCGTGGGACATAGAATGCCACCCCTTGTGGACATGCAGGGTTGAGCCCCACTGCCCTCCATGCTGCCCCACACTCACCCTGGTCTGCCCAGTAGAGCCGGGTGCTGGCACCCCCAAAAGTGAGGCCGGCAGGAGAGTGGGCTCTGCTCCACACCACTCTGCGGCCACTGCCGTCCATGGCTGCGCACTCCACTGCAGCACCAGGCCTGCGGCTGCCTGCTGCTGTGATGAAACACATGGTGGAGGCGCGAGGGCAGAGGGCCAGCCAGGCAGCGCCCTGCAGCCCCTCGCTGAGCAGCATCAGGGCCCATCGCCCCCCAGGTGTGGCTACATGGATGCTCGTGGGTTGCCCTTCGATCCAGTACAGGTTTCCGCTCAGCCAGTCCAGGGCCAGGGACACCACCGTGCCCTCCACAGCAACAACCTTCTTCCAGGAGAGTCGGCCCGAGTCCTTCAGGCGCAGCATCCCAATGGAGTCGCCCCCCACCTCAGCGAAGTACAGGCTTTTGTCCTTCACCATGTAGTCGACAGCTGTCAAGCGTACTACCTTGGCCAGAGGCAGGGCCCGGTGTGGGGGAAGGCCTTGGGCTCCAGCTGTTCGTGGCATGTCCTTCAGGTAGACCTGAAGGAAGGAATCAGCTCTAATATCAAGAGCCTGCTCCTCAGGAGGGAGCTAGGAGACCTGGCTCTTCGGGGGTACCTGCATCACAGCTGCTGGTGACATCAGGAGGGCGAAGGCTGAAGTGTGGAGGGGCAGGCAGGTGGTCTCATCAGCAGCCAGCGTCAGCCCAATGGGGCATCGGCACTGCCCAGCATGCCGGCTGCTCAGCAGGCACAGGTGGGAGCAGCCGCGGGCTGTGCATGGGTTGGGAGCTGCCAGGCGCAGGGCTGGGTGCATCACCTGTGGGGAAGGGCAGGCTCAGCCCAGTGCCTAGCAGCAGAGCTGAGCACAACCAGTGCCATGCCAGGCTACCAGCCCAGCATGGAGATGCTCCTTAAGAGAATGGGTGATTCTCGACCACAGGAACCACAGAGACCAGGGGATCATTTGTGGAGTAGGTGCAGCTCTCAGTGCCACCCAGGGCATGGCAGGTTGGGAGCCCCAGCAGTGAGTGCAGCAGGAGTCTGGGATCCCCATGTAGGTACCTGAAGGCCATGGGGCTGCCCATGTCGCTTGAGCAGCACCGTCCTATTCTTGCCTGTGGCCTTGTCCACCTGCTGCACCGACCATGCCTTCCTCTCTGACCAGTAGAGCTGGCCCTCGCACACAGCCGCTGCAAAAGGGCTCTGGACCCATCTCAGCTGCAGCACCTGGAGGAGAGGCTGTGAGTACCAATGCCAGCACCCAACCCAGCCCCATAACCAGAACCCCCAGCTGCACACCTTTACATCGGTGCCATCCAGATGTGTGGAACCAACACTCCCCAGCTTTTCATCCAGCCAGAAGAGCCTTGAGGTGGGGAGGTCAAGGGCTAGCGCCGTGGGCCAGCCCAGGCCCTGTGCCAGCAGCACACGCTGCCGCCTTCCATCCATGGTGGCCTCCATCAGCCGTGGCTGGTTCCCCACCTCTGACCAGTATAGCATCCTGGCAGGAAGAAGAGTGCTGGCCCACAGACCTGGCACTGCCCAGTACCAGGGCAGCAACAGGGCAGCACGGAGGGGCAGCACAGGGTTTTCCCATCCCAACAGGGATGCACTGAGAGCTCCGCGCAGGGCAGGAGCAGATGCTTGGGTTCCTTCTTCCCCAGTCATATAGGTGCAACAGCACTCAGATGACGCCAACCCAACTCTCCCCCAGCCTGTTGTCTGCTTCTATGGGGGACAACGGGCTAGGCAAGAAGGTCCCCAGGTCCTCTGGCCCCAGCCTTACCCAGCCAGAGGCTGGAGCACCAGGGAGTGTGGCTGATCCAAGTCTCCATCCAGCACCACGGTGTACTCTGGTTTCCCTCGCCAGGCAGTCCCCAGAGAAGTGGCCAGCACCTGCCCTGCCACCCCATCTGTCCAGTACAGGTTCCTCCCAAGCCAGTCCACAGCAATACAGTCTGATCTCACACCTGCAAGAAGACCAAAAGTCAGCACCTATAGGGTGACAGCTGGATAGGGCACCATGCTCACAGCCCGGATCCCTATCACCTCACGAACTCAGGGTCCTCCTAGCCATCTCCCACCAGCAGGTGGTGAGGCACTGGCACAGGCTGCCCAGAGAAGCTGTGGACACCTTTTCCCTGGAGGCATTCAAGGTCAGGCTGGATGGGGTCTTGGGCAGCCTGAGCTGGTGGGTGGCAACCCTGTCCATGGCAGGAGGCTGGAACCAGGTGGGCTTTAAGTTTCTTTCCAACCTAAGCCATTCTATGGTTCTATAATTTTCCCATACAAGGGGACACAGCCTGGTACCCCAACTGCCATGGAGAGGTCAGCCTCACTAGCCCCAAGCTATCACAGCTCACCTTTCACCAGCGTGCCCTTTTTGCTTGAATCTAGACTCTGCCAGGAAATGCTCTCCGTGGCCAGGTCCATCCAGAATATTTTCCTTTCCACCAGGTCATAGTCGAGTGAGAAGACGGTCCGTTCCTTGTCAGTGGTCAGCAGCACCTCCTCACGCCCACTTCGAAGGCCATAGGACAGCACCTCCGATTGCACAGCCACCAGCAGCATGGGCTCTGGTCCTGGGGTGACACAGAGACTCAGCACTCGTGACTCCAAAGAACATAGCCATCTTAGGCATCAGAGCCTGCTGGGATGCAGTCCTACTGCCATGGCCATGGGCAGACAAGTAGCAATGATGGCCAATGGGACAGGGAGGGGACCACAGGACTTCCCACAGGCAGGAGGCACACACAGGCAGGTACCCACTGGCTCCTGGCATACCAGGAGGTGCCCAATGCTGCCTGCCCTCCTTAGGACTTACCACTGAGTTTGCAGATGCGGCCATCAGGCTCCAGCAGGTAGCCAGAGAGGCAGCCACAGCTGTAGGACCCTGGAGCATTAAGGCAGATCTGGCTGCAGGTTTCCTTGCTCTGCTCTGTGCACTCATCCACATCCACACAGGACATGCCATCCTCAGCCAGCTGATAGCCCGAAGCGCACCAGCAACGCTGTGGGGACAGCAAGTGCATGGGGCTCCCTGCTGCAGTCTGTGCAGTCCACAGAAGCACAGTGGGGTGAGACCCCCAGGTCACAGCTCCCAGCACTCACAGGTCCCTGGGGAGATGGGTAGCAGAGCTGTGAGCAAGGTCTCTGGCAGGGCAGGGAGCAGTTTCCCCCCTCGTCTGAGCCATCCGCGCAGTCCTGCTGGCCGCTGCACACCAGTGATGCATTCAGGCAGATCCCCAGCCCACAGGGGTACTCGTGGCTCCGGCAGGGAGTGGGCTGGCCTGCAGGGGAGAAGCTGCCCTCAGCCTCAGCCACTAGCTCCTTGTGCTCAGCAGGAGCTGCTGGGGGGCACACAGAACACACAGCAATGATGCCCAGCACAATGCCTGCAGCCTGCTTTCGGGCTACCCTAATGTCAAAGCCACCAGCCCAATGGAGACAACATCTATCCACCCTGGGCCCAGAGCCACCGCTGATGTCGGGAAGGGGCATTCTGCAGCAGGATGCGCTCCCACTTCCCACTATGCTGAGGACCCATAGGTGGGACACAGAGGGGACATGCAGGTGCTGCTCACAGCCAGCCTCGTCGCTGCCGTCACTGCAGTCGCTCTCTCTGTCGCACCTCCAGGCGTCAGGGATGCACTCATGGCCGTGTGAGCAGCCCCACTGCCGCTCACCGCACTGCTGCTCTTCCAAGGGACAGCCCTGCAGGAGCAGGGGATGAGTGGTGCCACCAGCCCTCCGGGGACACAAGGATAGGGGCTTTCCCAACACTCACCCACCTGCTCATCTGTGCTGTCTCTGCAGTCAGCCACACCGTCGCAGCGCCAAGCCTCAGGCACGCATTCCCCACTGTGGGGACAGACCACCTCGCCTGGGCGGCACAGCAGAGGCCGGGGCATGGCACAGCCCTCCTCATCTGAGCCATCGCGGCAGTCAGGGTCCCCATCACAGCGCAGAGCCAGGGCCACGCACTGCCCACTGCGGCAGGGGAATTCAGATGGGCTGCACTTCCTTGGCACTGTGGGCAGAGGCAGGGATGACAGGGGGCACAGTGTCCCCATCTGCCATTGGTAACCATCCTGCTGGTACACCCACATACAGGGCACACGGTCCCCAGGAAACCACATCATCCTAGCCAACCCTCGGGTCTCACCGCATCCCTGCTCGTCGGTGTGATCCAGGCAGTCGGCATGGCCATCGCACAGCCAGCTCTCAGGGACGCAGCGGGTGGCAGCATCGCAGCGCAGGGCACAGTCCTGTGTGGGGCTCCAGCAGCCCATCTCGTCTGAGGCATCGGGACACTGCGGCACCCCATCGCAGTGCTCGTTAGCCCCAACACACATGGTGCTGCTAGCACAGTGGAAGGCCTCTGGGAAGAAAATGGATCATTCTCAGTCTTCTGCAGTCATGGGACTTCTCAGGGCTTCATCCCATCAGCCCCACTGGGAAGCAGCCAGAAACCCTGGCGCATGACCACCCACTAAAGGCTGTCTCCTACCTGGGGCGTCACAGAGCTGGGCACACCCATCCTCGTCAGAGCCATCCGCACAGTCCTTCTCTCCATCGCACACGTAGTCCTGGGCCACGCACTCAGTGCCGTCACGGCAGGGCATGTGTGTGCGAGGACAGGAGAGATGGGAGAACACAGTTGGGGGGTGTGGAGAGCTGGGCCTGAGGAGTGGAGTGGGGGGAACTGCCTGTGCAGGAGTGGTTGGGTGCTGGGTGCTAGTGCTTAGCTGTGGGACAGCAGGCTTGGTCGGCAAGGACTGAGTGGTGGTGGTGCTGGTGGTGGTTTTGTTTGGAGTGGTCCATGTGGTGGTTGGTACAGAGGTGGTTGTGATGGGTGGCCTGGTGGCGGTGGTTTTGGTTGGGGTGGACAGGCTGGTGGTGGTCAGTGTTGTAGTAGCCTTGGTGGTTGTTGCAGGCATGGTAAGTGCAGCAGTGGTCTTTCTCAGTGAAAGCTGTGTGGTGAAGGTGGTGGGCTGAGCAGATGTGGCAGCTGTGGTTGTCCTCATAGTGCTGGTCACAGGTGGAGGAAGTGGCAGGGCAGGTCCTTTGCTTGCTGGCACTGGCACTGGCAGAGGCACAGGCACTGGAACATGAGCCTGGATTTGGGGTCGTGCCCTGCCCACACTTCAGGCACCACCAGAAACAACATATGTGGCCCCCAGCACTCAGGTGGCACTCTAGCTTGGAGCAGGACAGTCCACCCAGCTCCATCAGGTATGGAGCTGCTCTTACCTTCCTGTAGCTCTGAGCCCACGAATGCCACCACACCCTGCACGCCTGTTGCTGGCACAGATAGCACGAGAGACAGTGTCCTCCGGTCCCACAGCAGCAGAGCCGTCTCATTAACTGAAACCAAGTAGGGCTCAAAGGCAGCCACAAGGCCATGGGTCCAGCTAGGTGCCAGGCTGACTGCTTTCTGTTTGGTCAGACTCAGTGCCTTCAGGCCTGTGAGGAAGAAATAACAGAATCATAGAATCACAAAGGTTGGAAGAGACCACTAAAGTCATTCAGTACAGCTATCAACCCATCTCCATTGTGCCCACTAACCCATGTCCCTCGGTGCCACATCTCCACATTTCTTGAATTCTTCCTGGGCAGCCTGTTCCAATACCTCACCACTCTTTCTCAGAAGAAATTTTTCCTGCTGAGGCTCTGGGGCTCACAAGACAGCCCCTGTGCTCCCATAACACACCATTGTAGGAGGAATCCCATGGCAGAAGACAGGAGCCCACCCATGGGACAAAATGTTCCAAGAGCACCCTACTGACCAGGCAGGGACCTATTGTCTGTAGAGCAACCTCCTTTGCTCCCTGCTCCAGATCCCTGTGGGGCTCACCTAGGGCTGAGCTCCAGAGGAGGCTGAAGGCCTTGCTATCCATGGCCGCAGGCAGCTCTCCAGGCCATGTCTCATTCCAAGCATCCCGTGGGCTGCCCCCAGACAGACTCAGCTGCTGCAGGGGCTGCCCACCGGCCAGCCAGTAGAGAGCTCCTCGCTGCCAGTCCAAGAAGAGGTGCTGGATGCTGCTGCGAGCACGGTGCAGGATGCGTGGGGTCAGGTCAGACACCTTGGTCACTCCAATGTCCTTCCGGTTACATGCAAGCCAGTACAGGTTCCCTGAGCGGATGTCCACACGGGCAGAGCAGACTTGGGGACAGCAGGCAAGCAAGCAGTTATGGGACTGTCCCACGGTCCTGCTCCTCTGCTTGTGTTCCCCCCTTCCCTAAAGCCAGGACACAGCTGACCCACGCCTGAACACAGCTCTAGCATGGGCACCGAGGTACCACTGTACAGCACCCAGCAGAGCCTCGCACCTCCTAAAGCCCCAAGACGGCAAGCATGCCCCAGCACCCTGTCCATCCCCACATAGGGTCTCACCCGGCAGCCCGGTCACGATGGTCTCTTGCTTCCCAGGGTGTCCCACAACACGCAGCAGTGCCCCACTGTCATCTGTCCCATAGAGCACTGACCTCTGCCAGTCTACATCCTGCAGGCGGAAGGACTCCTTCCACTCCTGTACCTTTCGGCTGTGTGTTCCAGGGCCCACCTGCAGCAGGGAGATGGCTGTCCTCGATGAGTACATGATAGACAGCTCTGAGGGGTGCAAGAGCAGCATGTAAGCATGGCTGAGGCACAGGATAAGCAGGGCTGGCCCTCTGAAAGGCTGCCCAGGTACCAGGCTGCATATTCAGCGATGTTCCTGCCCCCATGCAGCCGAGCAGACCGTACTCACCTATGCATTTCCCTGAGGGCTGGAGGTAGAGTCCCTCTGGACATGCACACTTGTAGCCTCGAGGGTGCACGGGGGACAGAAGGCAGAGGTGGCTGCACAAGCCTGGAGCGCATGCAGCAGTGTCTCCTAGGAGCAAAGGGAATGTTAAGAGCTCAGGCAGCATCATCCCCACAAAGCAGCCCTTGCCAAGGGACCAGGAGAGCCATCATATAGGACTAAGGATGAGGCATGGTACTCACGTGGTGGCTGCTGCAGTGCATGCAGCACAGTGAAAGCCGAAACAGGGGCCCGGAGCAGTACGGCATGCTCCTGTGGAGAGGCCTGGCTGGCTGACACCAGCTCAGTGCGATCAGCCCAGAAGAAGCGGCTCTCAAACACAGCCAGGCCCAGTGGCTCTGTGTGGCTCCGCAGGACAGCAGGGAAGGAGTGGCGTCCACTGCCATCCACCCGCAGTGTCTCAATGGACTGGGAGACAGGCCAAGGGCATGGTGACCATATGGCATCCCAATGCCCCAGCACAGTGAGCCTTGGCTACAGGATCCTGGTGGGGCTGAGTGCTGCTGCCCTCCATCCCTACCTCCTTGTATTCGCTGATCCAGTACAGTCTCCCAGCCACGTGGTCCAGGCTGAGCCCTACAGGCTCCTCCATAGACACCACTGTGAGCTCCTGACGGTTTGAGCCATCCATGCCAGCTGCAGCGATGACTGTCCGGCCTCTCAGCCCACGGTTGACCCAATAGAGAGACCTGGAAGCAGGTACCAAGCACCCAGGCCTCAGCATGCCCCTCAAAGCTCGACCACAGTCAGCAAAAACATCACTCTTATTGCTCACCTGGCAGATGGGTACACTGTCAGCTGCTCTGGTGCCACATCCTTCCCCAGCACTGTCACGTAGCCACGGCCATCACCCAGTCCTGCGCAGATGGCTGCAGGATGGCTGCTGGCCCAGTACAGCTGCCCCGTGAACCAGTCCACAGAGATGCTGTTCACCTCTCCGGCATCTACACAGATAGAGAGGATAAGGGGCACAGCCTCTGCTCCAGAACACAAGACAAACTCCAGGTTGCCCCTGCAAATAGGACAGAGGCAAGCCAGCTCTGAGCCTCCATCTCAGTTCCACTGCAAAGCCCAGCACCCTTGCTTCTCTGCACCTGCATAGAGGAGCTGCACATCCTTCCCCGGTAGGCGTGCACAGAGCTCGCCCTCCTCTGTCAGCCAGTAGTAGGTTTCACGGAGCAGATCATACACCAGGGCACGGAGCTCGGCCTCAGTGGAGAGCACGGGCCGGTATGCCTGGGTTCGCACATCCAGAAGAGCCAGGTCTTCCCCAACGGCCACCAGGAGCTGCGTTGCGTTGTCTGCCAGGAGAAGAGGGATGTCACACGGCGAGCAGGGCACGCTGTGGGCACTGCCTGCCCCCTCAGGGTCAACCCCTCTACCTGCTACTTCACAAAGGGTGCCGTGCCACAGCAGGTAGCCCTCGAGGCAGGCACAGCTGAAAGTTCCTGGCGTGTTCCTGCACAGTTGGCTACAGGGGCTGTACTCCAGGGAGCACTCATCCACATCTGCAGGGACAGGCACTTTTGGTAGCTCACAGCCAGTACCCTCCAGATCTCGCCACTGCCCACCCGGATACCTGCTTTCCCGACCCACCCACTCCCACTGATGCCTCACAAGCAGCCTTCTCAGGACCAGACACAGCATGTGGGCAAGAGCAGGGATGTCTCCAGGGCATCCCCACTCTTGGTGCTGCAGCATGCACACCCCAACCTCTGCTTACCAGCACAACTCTGCCCGTCAGCCTGCAACACCCAGCCAGACCCGCAGGAGCACTGCACACCCCAGTGTGTGTCAGTGCATGACTCTGCGCAGCCCCCATTGCGCACAAAGCAGCTTCGTCCTGCAGGAAAGGATGAAGCAGGGAGATGAGGTGATGCAGGACCACTCTGGGACTCCCCCCGCCCAATGCCCACTCACCGCAGGTGCTGGGCTCGTCAGTGCCGTCCAGGCAGTCATCCTCATCATTGCACATCAGGGACTCCAGGATGCACTTCCCCTCATCGCACCGCACCATGCCAGGTGGGCAGGGGGCTGTTGTGCACACATGTCAGGAGGGCAGGGCGATGACAGGTGGCTCCCAGCCTCATGAGGTGCCCCACAAAGTGCCTTTGCACATCCCTTGGACAGGACCATCACTTACCACAGATGTCTTCATCCGAGGAATCGCCACAGTCATCAACCCCGTTGCACTTCCACTCGGCAACAATGCATACCCGGTTCCTGCACTGCCACTGCCCAGGCAGACAAGGCTGCAGGGGACAGCCCTCCTCATCCCAGCCGTCCTCGCAGTCCTGGTGCCGGTCACACAGCTCCCAGTGCGGGATGCAGTGGTGGGTGCCAGGACACTGCAGCTTCTTCGCTCCGCACACTGCAGGGACAGAGCGACACTCAGACTCTGTGCTGCGTGGCCCGAGCTCCCCGGGCCCTGAGGGCTACATACCACAGTCCTGCTCATCAGAGCCATCTGGACAGTCGGCAGCACCGTCACAGCGCCAGCTGCTGGCAACACACCGGCCGTCATCACACTGCCAGACGTGGGGGTCTCCGCCGCAGGGAGCATCTGCAGGGACGACACAGGATCAACGGCCCTACCATGCCACACACGTGCCCATGCCACAGACCCCCCCAGGTGCTCCAGGACACACGTGCCTCTGCAAAGGCAGGTGCCGCCATCAGCACTTCTGTCCTGCCTTGCACCACCACTATGTAACGCAGCCCCCTCAGCCCACCCCACGACCCATCTTCTGACTCACCGCACAGCTCGTCCGTCCCATCTGGACACTGCTGCTCCCCATCGCAGAGCCATGAGACGGGGATGCAGCCATCCCCGCAGGCGGCCTGGCGTGATGCTGCACACGTGGGGCTGGCGGGGGCTGCGAGAGAAAGCCGCGGTCAGCCCAGGGGGGGTCCCCAGGCTCCTTGAGCAACCCCTCACAGCACGGCCTTGAGGAGCAGGTGCCGTGCCACGAGCTGCCACCTCCCGCACCCCCAGGGAAGGGCACTGC
>JAOWBP010002392.1:16566811-16578153 GCA_028571105.1 Tragopan temminckii | reverse complement strand
ACTTCTTTAGGAAGCACGTCCCCAGACATGTCTTCTTGCATTTATGTGAAGCAGCACATACACCTTTCTGTCCATCAAAAGCATGCCAATTGCCACTTGCTGTCAGAAATAGGTTTGAATTCCTGCAAATATTTCTAGTTTTGTCAGGCTTCTGATTGATTTATCTTTGCTGCCTTCTCCCCATACCCAGATGAAGCCAGCAACCTGGGTTTGTAAGGTTCTGCAGCTGTACTGTTTAAAACAGACCAGAAATTTTATGAGCAACTTTCTGCTGCTAATACAGAAAACATGCATGTGCACATTTTTGTGGCAGCACCTGTCATTTTACCAGCTCCAATTTCCATGGTAAATTGAATGATCTTAAATGACTCAAAATAGACCCTCTAGTTTTAAGTAAAACTTTCAAGGATCCATTGTTTTTGAGGGCAGAGAAACTGTGAGATTTTAAATCTTGAGACAAAAAGTGTTCCACGTGGTAGGGAGTAGCAGTGCATCCCTCAAACTCTCTAAGCTATTTTTGGCACCCAGGAATCACTTACTACCTGCATGTGCACAAGAAGACTTACAAAAGTGCTGCTGAACAGAGCACACACACGAAGGTGAGATTTGGAAATGGAAACTACACAGAATGTGTTGTAGAATTAAAGTACTCGAGTATTGCAGAACTTAACCATCAAGCCCAGAAGGCCTGAACACTGAGAAAACAGATCTGGTGTAACATTCTGCCTAACCCAGCCCAGAGGAGCATGCAAACTCTTCCAGCTTATAGACAAAGAATATATGACTGCATAATTACCTGACTATCATCTTTCTTTCCTCTCTCTAGCAAAAGATTGTCAACCTAGAAGTAACCCAGAAAACATGAACACTGGAGCAATCTCTCTAGTGAACAGGAGCAAAGACATCTTTTACAAGCTATCAGACTTAGAGCTCCAGACAGTGACTTTGAAGGATTTCGTTGCGGTTAGTCTGCAAATGAATATAGTTAGTCTTGCTAAGGTTTCTCTGTGCACCTTTTTTGTTATACCAGGAGATCACATCTGCACTGTTTCAATGACCTATTCTATCTGAAAAAGAGAGTATAAAAGCTTGGGTTTCTGGCAACACATCCTGCAAATATCAGTAAAAATGAGTACATGAGTAATGAGGGTGCCCATTAGTGTATTTTGTTAAGTGACTGCTCCAGTAGAGACAACTCTGCAGTGTTCTCTGTGAAAGAGTCTTCCACTTGGCTAGTTTCCCTAACTTCCAACTACATCCATATTGGCACCCTACTAGCAGATGTCCCTGTACCAGGGAACAGGAGTCACCAGCCAGAGAGACTGAGCTCAAATCTACATCACTACCAGGTAGATGGAGCTTTCTCAGACCTCTGTGAGCGGGGCTGCAGCAGAATCGTAGAATCGTGAAGGTAGGAAAAGACCTCTAAGATCATCCAGTCCAACCCCAGCCCATCCCTACTGCGCCCACTGATCACAGCCCTCAGTGCCACACCTCTGTTTCCTGAACATCTCCAAGGGACAGTGACACCACCAGCTCCCTGGGCAGCCTGTGCCACTGCATCACTGCTCTTCCTGAGATTATTTTTTTCCTAATATCCAACCTAACAATCAACTTCTGCACTATCCTTAAGATACTGGGATGCAGCCTTTTGTCCAGGGAGACAAAAAGGTCTTTGCCATAAGCAGCCATGGGCCATTTGCAGGTAGTGGTCAGCAAATCTGCAGTAGCAACAAGTAGCAAAATAACTGCGTGGGACCGCTGCCTGCAAACAGAGGAAGGATTTTTGCATGCTTGTGTTTTAGTTAACTAATGTATTTATTTATTAATTCCATTCTCATTTAGGCACTTTCATTTTTCGTTTATCAAACGAAAGTCTCAAGGTTTCTAATTGATTCTGCTTTATAATGCTATAGGGAGGCAGAAGCTATCCTCTTGTTTTGTGGATGGGAAAATCCAGGTTGCCCAAGGTCACAGAGAAGGTCTGAGGCAGGAGCTCAGTTTGGCCTTTCCAAACCTCATTTTAATAGCTTCCAATTTATGTGCTTTTCTCTAAAATAAAGTCTTCATTAAAATAAAGGTGGTTTTGTTTTTGATTCGTACCTTTCACTTTACAGTGCGTCCTGCAAGTCAGTATGTGTGGGGATCACATCTATATCCGACATGTGTATAAGATCAGTATAAGTTACATTATAATTGACAACCAAAACTGTTCCCAAAGCATTATATTCCACTAAGAAAGCAGCCATGAACTTTCTGGATACTAGCCCAAGAGTAGTATCCAAGTCGTATCTGCTCAGATTTCATGCCCACAGCTTGCTCTGACAGTACTCAGCCCACTTCTTCTCACTTACTGTCAAATCATTGTATCTTCAGACAGGAACCATGTTGTTGCTTGTTTAGCACATAGAAATGAAGCAAATGAAGTTGTCTCATAGGTTTCCCCATGGCTCACATACTCACTATAAGATTACCCTTCCACAGCCCAGCAGCTAGCACTACAAAATAAGAGGCCAAGTATCACGTTTCCAATGCTACCGTGGCTTCTTGAAAAGCAGTAACATTTTTTCAGAACCATAGCAGTGAATTGCTTGAAGGCCTTGAAAAATATTTACTCTGCAAAGTCAGTTTTGGGCTCCGTGGACTTGGCAGGATGAGTCCCATGAAACCAGGCTGTTGCTGCATGTCATGCATGCCAAACGTGGCATGGAAAAAGCTTCTCTCCAGTGCAGTACGAACTGCAAACACTTACTGACTTGCTCTCACAAACACTGCAAAATGAGAAGGCAGTTCCTCTGCGGTATTCACTCTGAGCCATTTTTTTTCCATGGGGTTTTGGTCCCTGCCTTCTTATAACCACAAAAGCCATCCAAACAAAAGGTTAACTTTCCAACACTATGGTGGCTTGAAAAGCTCAGTGAAGAGTGGAAAAATTCATAGAAGTTTTAAAATAAAAAATTTCATTTTTTATAAGCACAGGTTTTTCTGTAATATTAAGCACTAGTTTTCCTGTTTACTGCAAAATAGACAAATCTAAGTATTTTAAATCATTCATCCGAGGAAGGGTAAAAGCTTATTTTTTCTTCCTCTCTCATTTTGTCTTCCAGTGGGAAATTCCAAGGTATTTCTCTTTGCAATAACACTCTTCATGTGCCTAAAATAAAGCAGATATCCATTCAATTTCCCAGAGCTGGAAAAAACCACAGTTTTCCATAAAGGGCTGAGCTGAGAAGTAGCCAAGAGAAAGGACTAAGCCAGGGATGTACCTGGGGATTTTGCTCTGAAGTGCATCCCAGCGTGACACATTTGGCAGCTTAGAGAGGCTCTTATCTCTGCTCTGGCTCCCGCTGCCTTCAAAGCATGTGGTAACGGCCCAGGCGTCTGGCAGAGTAAATAATCAACCCCAAACATTTCCACCTACACACAAACCTTGGGACAGATGTGCTTCAAGGAGCCAACATTAGTGAATGGGAAAACACATTCCTCTTCCTGTAGATACCTTCGTTTCCATGGTTCTCTTCTTTTTGCGCCATGGTCCTGCCGCATATAAACCAGAGCCCTTGGCTCAGTCCCTTCTCCAGGGGCTGGAAGAAGCAAGACTCTCGATGCACTGGGCAGACCTGCTCATCCTTCTCCCTGCAGCCTGGTACCAGCTGGCAGCTTTCCTCTTCGCTGCTCTCTTCCATTACCTCTGTGCTTTGGGGCACCTCTCTCTGATTTCCCGGTACGTGGTCTCTATCCCTGCTGCCATACCAAGGGCAGTTCACATCCATGGGTACTTTCTGGGTCTCTCCTGGCTGTCCCCAGTCCCCTCTTTGTGCAGTAGGGCCAGTTCAGGATGGTTAAAGCTACAATAGCCAGGCTCTCCTGCATTGCACAAGGTGGGGTTACCAGAATGAGCACACAGGCAAGAAGAGCAGGGCAGGGAACGGGGACTATCTCCAGTGTGACATGGATAGGGGCCAGGCAGGACCTGCTTTGCCCTGCCCCAGTGTGGCCCTGTGGAGGCTGCACATCTCATACTACACTATACTACTAACACCAGAGCAGGAATTCCAAGCTACATTTTCCCCAAAAGCTGTCCAAAGGGCATCTGGTCTCTTCTAGGTACATCTTCCTCCTTGCTGGAGGATGTCTCCTTGCAGGCACAGCCATGGGCAGTTATGCCACGCTGCTTCTCATCCCTGCTGTCGGCTCCGTGCTCGTGCTCCTCTTGGTCAGTCCAGCTTATGTCCATACCTGGGTCTTCAGCCTCCAGATGTGCTGGCAGACACTCTGCCACCTGGGCCTGGTGCTGGAGCCACAGGACACCAGGTAACCCTCCAGCATTGCTTCCCTCCCTCTCCCATCCTCCCAATTGCTTTGGGAGGAACTGCATGAAATGCTGCTTCATAGCAGTCGGTCCCCCTGGGCCTCCCTCAGCCTGCAGCACTCTGTGGGCATGACAGAGGGAAGGTGGGACATGCGTGCTCATGCCCACCCTTTGAGGGTCTCTCAGCAGTGCTCAGGTGCCCTCTCCTTCCAGGCCAGCTGTCACCCTCTCTGCAATCATGCTGCTCACTCAGAAGGTGACATCTCTGGCCCTGGACATCCACGAAGGGACCGTGCTGCCCCAGCCTGACCAGGGGCTGTTGCAGAGAGCCTTGCCCCTGTGCAGCTACCTGCTCTTCTTCCCAGCCCTCCTTGGAGGCCCACTGTGCTCCTTTAGCAAGTTTCAGGCCCAGGTCATGTCTCTGGGGGCCGTCCCTTGCCCGCTGCGGGCTGTGGGCTGGAGGTACCTCGGGGTGCTGGTGCTGCAGGTGCTGCGTGCATGGCTGGAGGGCTGGCTGCCCTGCATGCAGGGCTGGGCCAGCATGGGCCACATGTGGGCACAGGCCCTGCTCTTCAGATTGGCATACTACTCGCAGTGGGTGCTGGATGAGGCCCTCCTGGAGGCAGCAGGCTTTGGGGCAGCGGTGGAGCAGGGAGACCTTTCTGGCCACGACCTTTGGACACTGGAGACCACACATCGCCTGGCTGTCTTCTCCAGAACATGGAACAAGAGTACATCCCTCTGGCTGAGGAGGCTGGTCTTCCAGCGCTGCCCAGCTCAGCCACTCCTTGCCACTTTTGCCTTCTCTGCATGGTGGCATGGCCTTCGGCCAGGCCAAATCTTTGGTTTCCTGTGCTGGGCCATCATGGTAGAAGCTGACTATCGCATCCATCCCTTCCTCAGCTCCCGGGCCACCTCCGGTGTTGCAAAGCTCCTCTACCGTGGCTCAACCTGGGTCTTCACACAGCTCATCATTGCCTACATCCAGATGGCTGTGGAGACGGAGAACTTCTCCATGCTCTGTCTGCTCTGGACGTCCTACAGCAGTATCCTTCCCCTCACTTATGGCCTCATGCTGCTGCTGCTGCTGCTGTTTGCTCAGAAACCAAAGCAGAACAGAGCCTGTCCTGGGCTAACTCAACTGACTGGCTAGAGGACATCCCTGCACATAGAATTGTAAATGTGGGAAAGACCACTAAGATCATTCAGTCCAATTATCAACCCATCCCCACCATGCCCACTAACCATGTCTCTCAGTGCTTTCACTTTTCTTGAAAACCTCTAGAGTTGGTGACTCCAGCACCTCCCTGCGCAGCATATGCCAATACCTCACCACCCTCTCTGAGAAGAAATTTTTCACATGAGCACACAGTGATAAGAGCTTTTGTCAAGAAAACTCCAGAGGCTCAGATTGTCTTTTACTCATGGGATATCCCCCAACTTCAAGGGATGCACTGAAGCAAGGCATGGATGTCACCAAACTGGGCAGAAGGGGCTTTAGGTCTCAACCTCATTTCATATGGAAAGCACACAACCTTGCCACCAAACTCATCTGTACTGCAAATGTGCATTTGTCAGCAACAGTGTCTATCTCCTGGGAGCTTGTCCTCCACTGGGATCACAGGTTTGTGCAGGGAGCCACACCTTACCAGCTTTCTTGTACCCAAGAACCAGTGGGAGCCTGGACACAGGAACAGGAGCTGGCAGTCTACGTGGGGTCAGCACAGGATAAGCAACATTCCTTCCTTTCCCTACCACCCAGCAGCGCAACTGGAAGGCATGGGCTTGCTGTGCTTCTCCAGTAGGTGTCCCTTCACAATTTCCCTGATACATTTTAGGCTGGAGAAGAAGCATGAGGTAGCAGAGGGAAAGATTTTAGGAAAATGCAGATTTAAGAGTTTTTGTTTATATGAAAGCATGAAACCAACCATTCAATGTCACCAGAATATAGCTGAAAATGTTGCAAGACTGTTGTTGGCCTCTGCTATATGGGAGATGCTGCTGCAGGGAGCCAGGATCAATACCAAAGCAGTCTCAAACACCCCAACTCAAGTGAAAGCATCACAATCAGGCTAACTATGCAGACCTCACAGCAATGCTTACATCAGGGTGGGTGTTTGTCAGTAAACTCAGTATGCAAAATGGATCCAACCTTGCTTTATGTGGGCTAGATGGATGTTTGGATCCTGCTGAGCACTCAGCTGAGCCTTGCAAGCCACTTGCCACATATATTATCTATCTCCCTTTGCCAGCACAACTGTTATAAGATCACATGCAGCAGACTGGGGTCAGACTTTCCAGGGTAAAGCATGCAGGATGGTCCACAGGACAGTGGTTCCCAAGCAAGAAGGTTCATGTTGCCTGTATTGGAGGGAAGTGTATGGAAGAGTCAGGCACAAGAAAGCCAGTGCATAAAAAAATCCCCGACGGTCACAGTTGGAGTCATCCCACATTCTTTCAGCAGGCAGGGACGTGCAAGGCTTCCTCCCTAAGGGGGTTGGGGGAAATTCATTGCAAATGGGTGCCCAGCCAAGGAACCATCCCCTCCCATCAGCAGCAACCACAGCCAAATAGATTAAAAAATCCAGGTGAGAAGCCTGGAGAAGATTCACAGAAAGTGTACAACGTGTCAAAAATCCTGGGGAATTAAAATTCCCACAAGGGAGCAGGCTAGAGCTGAAAGTGAAGTGAGGCTGAAGGAAATTTTTCGTCTCACTTTCAGCATGGATGAATTTCTCTTCGTTTTCAGCTGACCTGGGGGTAGCTGAGCTGGGGATGTCCTCCCTCAGCAAAGCGTATACTGGGCTTTCTCCATGAGCCCCAAACCTACTCCTCAGCCAGTGACTGCAGAACTGGTCCCAGGAGCAGGGCAGCTCATCTCTGCCTCATTCTGGAGTGGAAGAGAGTAAAAGTAATCCCCAAATCTTCCTGAAAAATCATCAGCACCATGGCATCTCCACAAAGCCAGCTGTTTGCTGTATGTCTTGCTGGAGGGAAAGGCGCTGGAAGGGGCTAAGCAGCTTTGCTCTCTTCGATGGTGCCACATCTGTTAGAAGAACATTCACAGTGCATCCTGCCCTACACATTTGTAATGCAAACACCAGCAGCAATAAGGGCGTCCCAGACCAAAGGCTACTGTGGCCAGGCCAGCTAATCTCACAGTTAAGGGGTTAAATAAACGCTACACACAAGGGATAGGTAAGTTACCTGATGATGGGAAGGTGTTGGAGGGATGGGGAAAGCAAAGTGGCCCGGCCCTGACTTTCTTCCCTGAGGCCTTGGAGGTGAATTGGGGATTTTTTCCATTTCATTAACTTTACAAGGGGTAATTCCCAGCATACAGCATCATCTCTGTGAACAGCCCCATCCTGGCTCTCTCATCCTTGCAGAAATGAGCAGTTACAAGGCTGCAGTTCAAGACAGGAAGGCAATGCTGTATTAGCACCTAGAGAAGGTAATAAGCAGGTGACAATCTGTTTCTCACAGCAGAAAATACAGTTTATACACAGAAGCAAGCCATGATTTTTGTTGTAAAAGTGAGAAACAAAATGGATGTCAAAACAGACATGAATTTGAAAGCCCCTTGTGGTTCTTCCTCAGAAAGGAGAGTTATATGTACTGCTCTTGCTCCCAAGGAGAATAAGCCAGCCTGCCCACACTGGTGATCAGAGTAGGGACCAAAGGATAGTCCCACATGTGCAGAAATCAACTCAAGTACATTTTGTTCATGAGAAACATGCACACACAGGCAGGAGTTTATTAGTCCACAGACTTATCATACAAAAAAAGTCCTCCTTTTGAGGAGTAGGCTCCCAGTTTTGCCTGCTCACAAATTAGCACTCAGGGTGCTAACCATGTCTTACATTGATCAGAGCTCAGGACAGGAGATGAACACATGTTCACAGCCGAGATTCAAGCCTCTCACATTTTAATGGGGCTGTGTACCTTTCACTGCAAGGCTATCAGGAGCCCTCAACCACCTCTGAGACATGTCCAAGGTCAGAGCAGCTGCAGCAGTTTTAATGTGTGTGAGAGGGAGACAGGCTCAGCAGAGGCCAAGTACTGGCAGCACAGCCAGTCCTCCAGTTCCACACTATGCTCCGTGTCCACAGCCCTCTCCGCAAACTTCATCATCAGCAGGGCACGCTTCATGTCCACCCAGTTCTGAAGCACCTGGTGGAAGGCTTCCTCGTGGCTGAGGGGCTGTTCAGTCAGGTCCTTCCGTGGCCCCCACAGCAAGCACTGCAGCATCCGCTTGGCCTCAGTGATCCGCACGCGCTTGATGGGATCTGCCTCCAGAAGCAGGTGGGCCAGCTGCTGGAGCCCCCGAGAGTAGATGGACAGGCTGGGCAGAGAAGGGAGGTCCTCAGGGCTGTACTCCTGCTCCTTGAGGTGCACCTTCTCCTCAAAGGGGTTGGGCTGGTGCAGGAGCTCATAGATGAGAATTCCGGTCTGAAACTCATCAAACTTCTTGTACTGAGAAGCTGACACAATCTCTGGGGCCAGCCGGGCCTGGCTCTTCTTCAGTTTGGAGTCTCCAGATCCTGGCTTCTGTTTAGCTTTCAAAAAATTGCTGATGATGAGACGGGGCAAATTTCTGTCATCTCTGGCTTTTGCACAGCTCATGAGGGGCTTGCAGGGGACAAGAAGAAGGTTCTCCAGGCATAGGTCCCGATGGATGATGCCGTGCTCTTTTAGATGCTCCAGGCCATTGCAGAGCTGGAGGAGCAAGAAGCAAACCCGACGTTCGTACATCTCAGGTTTGGCTTGGTGCAGCGCCACCGAGTCCCTCACGAAGTCGGCGGTGGTCTGGCTTGGCACCTCGCGGGTGATGACCACCACACAGTCATGCTCACTGGTGGTACGGGAGGGACGGAGGCCATCCCCAGACATGCTCTTCCCCACATCGGAAGCCAGCAACATGCTGGAGGGGACAGACGCCACAAAATGTCCACAGTCCTGCTGTATGTTGAAGTGGACTGGCACTGGGGGGCTGCAGTACGAAGCAGCCACCTTGGACTCTTGGGTTTTACATATCTGTGAGGAGAGACCAAAAGAGAAGTCTTATCTGTCAGCACTTTCTTCCCACTGCACCCTTCTCCGGTCCTGCATCCTGGAGTTCCTTTCACATCCTCATCTCCACTTCCTTGCTTCAGTAACCACCCTGATCAATGGCTGAAGAAAACCAGTAACAAACTATACTCATCAGCACAGGTTAAAAAAAAAAAAAAGCTCCAGAGAAAAGTGGGAGAAAGTAGGAACAAATAATAGATTTAGAAATAAGTGATAAAGCTGCAAACTCAAGGGAAAAAAAAAAACCAAAAAACTTTTTCTAGTCTAGATTTTCTTAAACTAACGTGACTTTGTCTCCATTTCATTTTATATTTGAGCATTAAAGACTAAGCAAACTCCAAACCAGTTTTATTATGGGAGTATCCATTAACTTATGGGGCCTTCTGGCATTTCTATTATACATTTTTTTCCCCTTTTATTTAGGGATGTATTTATATCTTACCCACAGGAATCAACAACAGGCTGAAACACAGCATAAAAGGTTTCAAACCCTGGAGCATGCCACTGCCAGTCACGGCATGCGTGCAAAATCGGACAAGAAATCAATTTTGCCTCTGAGTTAAAATAAATTCAAGAATAGAGGGGAGCTGGGGAAGCAGGCTGCTTTTGTATTCCACTAGCAGTGGTTCGAATCTAGGCACTTGCAGGTAATTCACTCAGATGAGATGATAGTGTGGAGATGGAGCATTTCAAGCTCCTATTGTCCTTTCTCTTCTAAAAGAAAATACTCTGCTGAATGCTTATTTTGTGGAAAGATAATCTCTGGAGCGCTGGACAGACTGCAGATTAGGTCACAGCAAGCCCAAATGTTTCCAATGGCAGAGGAAGCCTTCCATATCCTTGCTGCTCAAATTTGCTTGTTCCTCCTCACATGGGTAAGACACATAAGGCTTAGGACAAGGGAAAGAGGAGTCCTCAAGAGAATAAATGCAACCAGATAGGGTCAGGGAGATCCTCCTCAGTCAGTTGTTCTTCATGACTTTCACTTGCACCAGAGGCATCCTCCATGCAGCAAGACCAAGTAAGAGCCTGAGGCTGGATTAGTCATTCATCTTTAAGCAGAGAAAGAAGCCAAGGAGTAGAGTGTATCTTGGCTTAATTCCTGTAAAGACATTTCATGTAACCTTGGGTCCTTCCAGCTAATTTAGATGAATCCATGTCTGCCTTTGCATAGCCCAAACTCTGGCTCTGGCTGCACAAGTCAGGTCCTCTACCCATCATGAGTTATCCAAATCTAATTTTAACTACAGGTCTGTGATTTCTTACACGTCCAAAAATCCACAAGCCAGGAGGAGCAGCTAGAAATCAGCCAACGGTAAAGCTTTGCAAGTATTCTCTATTTCATCTACCAAAAAGAAGGTGGCCCATTGGAACACTGCAGATGTGTGAGTGCACATGCATATGCACATATGTAACTTCACTTAATGCTGGCTCAGAGCACTGCCCTGTTGGACCGGTTTTGGCTTTATTACAGCGCACTGCAGCATAGCAAGAGCACAGAACAAGCACACAGGGAGACAAGCACAGACCCATTAAGAGACTAAAATGTGGTGTTTCTGCCTTGGCAGTAATTCATCCACTACAGCAGTAGAGCTTAGCCTCTGAACCCCCCCAGGCACAGCAGGCAAGATGGAAGGTCTGCGTGTACCACAGAGCATCACATATTGAAAAGGATCACGCCACTTCACCATGCAGTTCTCAGATTTCTGGAGGAAATTTTCCATGGATTAGGAATAACGTGCAAGAGAAGCTGCTGCTCTGAGTGTTGGACTGGCGGCAAGCCCCCATCCAACTCTATTCTGGTTATTCAGAGCTCTCCTGTTGGGTTGACCCTACTTTCTTTGAAAAAAAAAAAATCAACTGGCTTTAAAGCTATCACTTAGCTAAAACACTCCCTTGGGGGCTGTACTAGTGAAAACAATTCAGAAGAATTTTTTATTCTTGCTTAATGCATCTC
>JAOWBP010002392.1:16539695-16556632 GCA_028571105.1 Tragopan temminckii | reverse complement strand
ATGTATTAGATAAGCATCGGCCCTAACGCATAGTCTCCTTGTGCTTCTGAACAGCACTGATAACTGAAACAGTACTGATAACTGAATTCCTGCAGGCTGGTGTCCACTTCTTAGTGGATAGGATGAAGTACACAGGGATGTTCTGGGGCTTTCACTTGTGATCTAACTTATCAGTGGGAAATGGCACCAAAGCTCTGTCAGATTTTAGCCTTGATGAGCCTGCTGCCAAGTTAGGGATGTGCATCATTTTATCAGGACTGGTAGAATAGTCCTGGAAAACCATTCAGAACACAGCTGTGTTTTTTTTTTTTTAAATATTCTTCCTCATGTAATAAACTTGGTGGGACATCAAGCTCTTTAAAGTTGCTAGTAAGATTTGGATCAAGGTCTCAGAATTATTATAAATGAGAACATGATTTTGTGGATCCAGGGCATCTAACTAGAGTCTGGAATTTATCCATTAATGGAAGCTTGTTTGTAGAAATACTGTTAATATTTTCCTTTAGGAGTTTTTGTTCTTCACATGTAGTTGCTCAAAAGTAATACCCAGTGTTACAAAAGAAAAATATTTTTCTCTTGCTTATTTCCTCATGCTTGACAATTATACACCATTCCCAGTGGATTCTTTTATTCTGGGGTGCTGATTTGGAGTGTTGGGGTGTATATGTCTTCTTTGAGGGCAAAAGTTAAAACTGTTGCCCTAAAAGAAAAGAAGGCAAGAAAAAGATTAAGAAAACTGAAGATTCAGGAGTAGACAACATCTGAAACTACTTGCATGAATACTCCCTCCCCTTAAAATCTGGACGTGCTTCTTAAAAACTTGCTGTATGTACTCAGCAAAGCTGCTGAGCTTGAGATGCATGTGAGCACATTGCAGGCTGTAAAATATGAGGCTACTGGGACAAGCCCGACCTTGGTGATGGTTCATGCCTATCAGCTCTGGTGCAGCAATGCCACGGTGTCGTGCTTTGAACCTGCAGCACCAGGGCCTCCTGGCAACTCTGCCTTTGCAGGGAGCTGAGAGTGGCCTTGGGCAAGCAGCTACTCAGGCTGGGAGGCTTTGCTCTCTACTTGCATCTGCAACCCCCTTCTGAATTTGTTGGCTGATGTTGGTCATTGTCCTTGTTTCTGCTCTGTGAGCAGGTCCCTGACCTGTGATGGTCTGGGGCCAGAGCCCAGTAGTAGAATTTAGAAGAGAAATACAGTGCGATTTGATGCAGCACCTGAACCTCCAAAGCTTGCTAGGACAAGATTTCGGGGGAGAGACTGCGGCCCTTGGAGTTTGATCCCTGCATGTGAACCCTGAGATTGTCCACAAATCCTAGTTCTGGTAGGTACAAATGCAGGAACATTTTTATTGGGAGAGAAATCAGCCACTGAAATGGCTCTGTGCCAGCCTTGTCCCCCTTTTGCATCCATCTTGGTTGCTCTGAACTGCCAATATTTCCAGATAATGGGGAAGGAACAAAAGACTAGCTGTGCAGGCTGGTGTTTTACTGAGAAAGATGCATGTGAGAAATGTGGGCAGATTTTTCACAGGGAATGATTTATGCCAATTCTGCATCTGGTTTTATTTGTGTTATTAGGATTAAGCTAATAAATGTGCTTGAAGTTGCAGATTATGGGAAATTGTTGTTTGTCAGCACTGTATTGCCAAGAAGACACCCCTGAACTATGTATGAGTATGCAATTGCTTGTTCTAGCCAGCCCTAGGGAGCCTGGATACAGGAATGCTGTTGTAGAAGGGAACAGTGGTTTCATAATGAAGTACCACCACTGAAGAACCCCATTCATCTGTTTGTGCTTCAGAGGTATGCTGTTACTTAGATTTTTTTTTTAAGCATCAGCTTGTCAGCAGTTTTTTAGGTGTCCAAACCTGTGTACGTACGTGCTTGGAGACTGCAGGCTGAAGTGGAGGGTGATGCAGGCTCTGTTTTAAGCCTGGCTGCTTAAAAATGTGATGTCTTAATGGGAAGCCTGGCAAGGGAGGGGGAGAGGGGAGAGAGCGAGAGAGAGAGCAGGGGAGAAGGATAAGAGTCGTGAGCTTTAGCTGAGGCCCTAACTTGTGTTAGTCAATGGAACCAAACCTTTTAGTCATTGCCAGATCTGTTTTCAGCACTCAAGTCAGGTGGGTGTGTAGCCACAGCTCTAAGATGATAGGTTTGTCTGAGCTCATGCATTTTTCTGAGAAGTTATGGCCTGGACTTCCCCCAGTCTCAGGTAGGCTTCATTATTTCAGTTGCGCAGTAGTTGTTCCTGTCTGACTGCCGGTAAAGGAACAGGAAAATGAAGGCAAATCATGTGGCTGTTTATCTTGAATGCTGTGAAGTTATCTGCTTTTCCAGATCTTTTCTCCAGGATCTTTTTTTACCTCCAAGATATCTCGTACAAAGACAAGGATGTTGTTTTCACTCCATGTTATGCAATTGTAGCTTTCAGAAGTGAAGTTCTGTGGCTGCCCTAAAACATGGCTTTTCCTGCTGAGAAATACCTTGCTTGCTTATAAGCTGCATTAGGGAATTGCCATCAAATAATTAAGGAAATTATCACAGGCTGTTTATAAGAAGGTGAGGTGATTACAGGAATTGAAGCTGCTGGTATGACCTGAGCTTGGCCTGATGGGAAAGCTCACACAGCCCTGCAAGTGCTGAAAGCTGCAAGCTCAGGTACAGGTATGAGCAACACAAATAGTGCGTGCTCTTGTTGAAGGGGTGTCCAGAAGTCTCAGGGCTGTGCCAGCAACATGCCCTGAACCCCCTGCTTCTTGTCAGCTCCAGTGCTGGGGAAGAAGCAGTGCTCACATGGCTCTGGGGCTTGGTGCATCCTATAGGCTGTGGTGTGGCCTCGTTGCTTTCATAATGTATTCCCAGTTGCATGGATTGAACTACTTATTTAATTCTGCCTCAGTCAAAGAGGTTTTTGGAAAATAGGTCCTTGTAAAAGAAACTTGTCTGACAAACCTAATGCTGGTATCACTGCCTGTAAGTGGGGAGGATCCATATTCTCAGGCTGGTCTCCTGCAGAAAACCCCATTCTGACTTTAGGGTGATGGTGTCTGCCTGAGCCTCCTTTGCAGGGCACTTGAGGGTGTGGAAAAGGGAGAAGACAGTGTTGCTGTTAGTCTTCTCTGAGAAAGGTGTGAGATTTCTATAAAAACAATGCTGCTACTTTCCCCTTTGGAGGGGATCAGCAGAAATGCTCAACTCCAGAAGAGAGGTTAACCCTGCTTGGTAGGAGGCTTGTGGGGCCTGTGCTGCAGTGGGGGCTTGCTGTTTGAAGTTGTGATCAGCTAAAATGCAAAGAGAGCTTTTTTTCCTCTTTATTGGGGGCTATGGAGAGGGTGCATGAAATAGAGATGGACCAGAGCAGGGCTCTTTGTGTTTACAGGAACTGGTGTGGCTCTCTGGGATAGAAGGCTTCTCTCCAACACAAGCTCAGGACTGGAGCTTGGGAAGCTCATCCTTGAGTTCCTTGTGACTGGAGAGTTAATCCTCTCCTCTGGTGCTATGAGTGTTTGTTTAGCCTGCTCTCTTACAATGCATTTGTGGAGTTCAAACAGCTGGAGTGTATGTTGGGCAATTGCCGGTGTCCTGTCCAGGGATTCTTTATGACTTGGAGTATCCCCAGCATCGCAGCGATCATCAAATGCCTTTGTGGTCCTGCCTCTTTGCAAGTGATGAATGTGGAGATGAGTGTGGGAACGTTCCTGTCTGCAACCCACGTGTGAGAAAAATGTTTTGTCTTGTGCTTCCCAGCAAGCCCAGAAATGTAAATTCTGGGGCTGTCTATCAGTGCAGCCAGACAGAAGGAGAAGAAAAGGCCTGGTGTAAAGTGGCCTTGCAGTCCCACCTCCTCCTTGTGATGCTAGCGTTATGGCTGTGCCACAGACCTGGGCCAGATCTACTTTCCTCTGGAAGATCTCTCAAAAAATGTTAATTGGATGAAGACAAAACACAGCCTTCTGAGGCAGCCACGGAAATTTGGAATTAATGAGGTGGAGGGAAGGAAGTGCTTCAGCCAAAATGGGGAATTGCTCCTTGAAGCATGTCCTACTTAGGAAAATCTTTCCCTGTTTAAAGACAGGAAAGCAAAGACATGCTGAAGTCAAGCAGGAAAAACTGTTACTGTTGAGAGCTTCAAGAGCAATGTTTCAAACCTGTCAGCTAAGTAGTTCAATTCCTCTGCATGCAGATCCGGATCAACTTAACTTCATTCTTATTCCTGCTGAAAAAAGCAAACTGCTTGCTAAGGTGAACGGCATTATTTGTGACCCTCTATGTTCCCTGATTGCTGACCTCTTTTTAATGCTGAAAGACTTATGTGACATGCCCTATAATAGCTTCCTGGGCCATAAGGAGCAATGCGTATTCCCATTTTCCTATTTTAAAGCAGGTATAAAGGCCTTGCCTTCACACCCCAAAGTTGCCTTCCTCCTGATTTGAATGAACAACTCCAAATCTGTTTTTGCTGCTTGGTTGTTATCTTGATTACTTAATCATTAACATGTTCAAGTAGGCGCGTTGCCAGTGAGTGTAAAAAACAAAGTCATCCAAAGCTGAGGTGTTTTATCTTTTTTTTTTTTTTAATTCTATATCTTTAGTGGCATGTGTGCCTGTGGGATATGGCCTTAAGAAGAGCAGGTCAAAGCCAACTCTTTCAATTCAGTCCTGGTAGGCAAATGAGTCCTTTAAAAAGTCCCTGCTTCATTTAAGTCCTCTAGTAACTGCAAACCCAGTACAAGTTATTGGTGCACCAATGTGAATTTACGGAGCTGAATAATTATTTATTTTGAAGTTGAGACCCATTCATACTCGTGTTGGGGTACCTGTGTGATGAAGAAACCATATAGTATGCATGTATGTCAGCAATGTCCTAGGACTTTGGTGCGAGAATTACTGTGATTTGAATTATTTAGTCCAGGATTAAGAGAACTAATACATATGCAGTCTGGAGCCTTGATGCACTCTGTTCTGTGGGCTGTACTTGGTAATCAGGGCTCAGCAGAGAGCTGTAGCACTACTTTTTGGTGCCTACACACAGGGCAGTGCAGTGCTGTCCCACTGCGCCCAACCAGGCTGGTAAGACACAGCATTAATGCAAATCCTGCTGATAGATTCCAGGGTTCATTAATTATCCTGAGCACGATATAGGGCACTTCTCAGTTCTGGAGCCTGCTAAATGAGAGCTGACAAAACATGCCCCAGATGTGCAGCTGCAGCATTGCAGGACAGAAAACATGGGGTTAAGGGGTGGTGAGCCAGACTGCACCACCTGACAAGGAGAACTGCTGCTTTGTGTGTGAAGTGGCCCTTAATTTGATTCAGGTATTGGAACAGTGCTGCCTTGTTACAGGTTTATAAGGAAGTCCCATGGGTTGTCTTTCTTTCTGAAAAGCTCTGTGTTTTACTCCAGTGATGTTCATGCACCTAGCAGGGCCAGGGTTTGGAGAAGCCTGGAGAATTTTGGAAGAAAACACAGCAATGGGCTTGGAGGCTGCACTGCCAGGTTTACACCCACTGTGCTCTGCTGTGCCTGGGATTGTGTCCCAACAAACTCCCTGCTAGTGGGCCCCGTGTGAGTCCTGCTGGGTTCATGGGTCATACTTCTCTGTGTCGTGCCCTGTATTGTGCTGTGCCTCCAGCTAACGGCTGTTAGCAAAAGCTACATCCACTTATTTAGCAGCCTGTGATGCAGCTGTTTCAGTGCTATTTTAAGAGCATGGCAGTGGAATACAGGAAGAAATGGCTGTTATTTTCTTCCTCTCTGCTGTCTTGCTGGACTCCATCTGTGATGTTGTGGGATTCTGTAGCAAAAGGGGTATTGGGGGGGAAAAAAAACTTAGCTAATACCTACGTAGCATCTTTCCTCTGCATGTGCTGCCTCAAAAGACAAAGTGTGGAGAAATGAGAGTAAATTAGGAGCAGTTTTGGGAAGGAGTGAGTGGGGTCTCAGCCTGAGGGGAATGGCACTGACTGTAACATTTAATTTGTCAGATTGATGCAGGCAGTCAGAAAGGCAGTTAGCTGCATGTTGTCCTCCTGTCAGGAGAGCTGGGCTGGGGGAGTTGAGAGCATCTGGTTCTCATTGGGCACTGCCTTTACTTGGTCTTCATTCTTGTTTGTGACATTATGTCTTCCCCCTCCCTTCCTCCTTCCTTTCCTTCCTCAATGCTTTTTTTTTCCTTCCAGTGAGTTTACAAGTCTTGCTGGAATGCACATATGGTCCTTATCATCCCCGAAGTCCAGCTTTTTTTCCCTCATGGTTAGCAATTTGTGACATCAGGGGCTGCTAGAGGCATTAGTCACTTTTACTCCAAATAGAAAAGTTAGTGGTTTTTGGAAACCTGTGGAGGAAAATGTCCTTTATGTCAGCCCTTGGCACAAATGCAGCCGTTACCGCTCTGAGTCTGTGCTGACCTTTAGCCAAACATTTTTGCCTGGAAGATAAATGTTCTTTCCTACTCCCTGCAGCCACTTTGGAATTGTTGGATTTTGCTGACTTCCCTCTTCCCAGAGGAATGTGGCTGTATCCTTTTACCTATCTTCATGCTGTGCTGTGCCAATGGAAGCTGCTCTGTTGGCCGCAGGCACTTGGTGCTGGGCCTGGGGAAGCCAGACTCTTCTGCTACCCTGATTCTCAAGGATTAAAAGGATAAAACAGCATGTTCAGGGTGAACCTTGGTGTTCCCTATGTCCTCTCGTTATTGAGCTATCTCCAGGCAAAAGTCAGGGAGCTGTGGCAGCACTGTGAGTGTTGGCCATCCAACTCGCCTCCCTCTGATGGATCTTCATGGTTTACTTGGCATAATAGTCTGCAGAGTGAGTGGATGTCTTCTGCAGTGGTCTGCTCCTTATGCAAGCAAAGAAGACCTCCCAGCCTCAAGTAGCTTGCATACATCTGCCCCAGCTGGCAGCCAGGCGTGGAGACAGGAACTCCCCCTCTTAGTCTGGTGACACTGATGGTTATCCTGCCTAAAACAACAACAGGCCTTCCTTTCGTGATTAATGGATTGATTTCCATGGTCTGTGTTCTTGCACCATGAATGTGCTATGGCGGGGGGAGGGTTGTTTCCTTTTATTTTCCACAGTGTTGTTATATGTGAGTTCCCTCATCCAAGAATTAAGGGCTCAGCCATCACTTCAGCCTGTGCAAGGAAAGAAGGGGAGTTTACAAGCAACTCCAGCAGTGAGCTTGGCTTTGATGCAGGCATGGGAATGCTTCATATCCTATTGGCTTTAACATGGGGAGAGGGTCTGATAGATCAGCCTTGTCCCTAGTGCTCTTTGCTTCTGTGCTACTGCTGCCTGCCCAGCTACTCTGTTGAGGTCCCTGGCTTTGGATGTAGCAGAGATTACTTAATGTGCGGGAACCTGTGCCTGGTAATGGGGCAAAAATGTGGCTGGCCTGTGCTGCTGACAACAATAAAAGCTTTCAGAATTTCTCAAAGGTTCCTCTGAAGTCGTGTGGCCTCCAATAACTAAACACTCGCTTCATATTTGTGGTCTAGCTCCATGTTTTGCATACCAGAATTTTTCCCCTCTTGAATTGGAGGCTCATTTTTGTTTTCTTTAACTCTTGGGAGGCCATGTGAAGCTGACCCCCAGATGCCTGAAGCAGTGGGACAGGAGGGGATGAGGGGGATATTTTGCTGGCAGACTTAAAGCAGAAGGGGCTCAGCCAGAAGGCTGTCGGGGCCGAGGGAACAGCTGCTGTGGTTCGGGGCTGAGCAAGGAGACCAAGACAGTAACTACAGATTTCTTTCTGGTCTCATGCTCTGCAGTCTCTGGGAGGTACTCCTTTCCGCATCTCAGCTTGCTGACCAGGCACCTTCTCAAGTGTAAGGGAGTACTCTGCTTTGCACTACACCTCCAGAAGTGGCCCTCTTCTAATCCTGCAGCCTTCTCCCTAGCTGTAGGCATGCTGTTGCTGTCTCCGCTGAGGGAAAAAATAGGTTTATTTCCCTTTATTCCTGTTAGCTCTGCCAAGCCACAGCGGCTTAGAAGGAATGAGCCACTTCTATCCTTGCACACGCCTCATCAGCCAAATTGTTTTACAGAGCTTCACTGAATTACATCCAGACAGGCCCAGAGCATCCGTTACGGCGCTGCTTGACCTATAAAGCCGTTACCACCAGGAGCCATGTGTGAAGAAAACCAGATCCAGTGCAGAGTTAGCAGGGCTCTGAGCCCACTATCTTTCTTGTCATTCTGCAAGGAACGTCTATTTTTCCTTACAGCTAAGGGTGTTGGGAGATGGGATCCAGGCAATTCATCTCTTCAGAACATCTGCAATATGATTGTTGATCCAAGAAATATTAACTGTTAAATGAGTTGTAGGTCACACTGCAGAGAAAAATGCTCAGTATCTGTCCCAATAAACAAGCATTTATTTATTTATTGCTCTATAGCTTTTGTAGGGCTGGCATATGGTTTTAGAAGTTTTAAAATTCCTTTCTGGTCACATAGATGGTGTATGAAGAGGGAGGGAAGGTTTGTCCTGTAAAGTGGGAGTCAGTAGAAACAGGACTTTGTTCTAAGAAAGTTTCGAACTAAAAACTGCATTTAGGATGTCGAAGTCTCCTGGCGTCTGACACTGTCCAGACGTTCACCCAAGTCTGTCCATGTCTGCGGTGCTCTCTGTGGAGGTCTGCAGAACAGTGGTTTTCCCCAGGCTGATCCTGTTCATGCCTTCAGAGATTGCAGGCTGGGAGGAATTATTCTTGTAGAGTGCTTACAAGAGATCGGTGCTTCCACATTCAGTGTTGTGTCTGGGTATTACTAAGGCACCTCTCAGGACTGCGCTGTGGGCTGAGGGGCGGTGGAAGGGTTGGTTTGATCCAGGAGTGTGTTTTAGATGCAGTGTGGAAGAAAGAGAGGTGTTGGGCTGAGTTCTGTGAATCTCCAAAGGGAAAATGAGGAATTCCCTTGGTGGTCAGGGTGATGGTGTGCCTTTCCACTTGGGGTGGAGTACATTGGGCCCCAGAGTACTGCTCACCTGCCTTCATGTGTACATCTTGGGCCCTGGGCTCAACTCTGGGGAAAAGATGCTTTGCTTACGGCAGCCTTCCACTGCTTATTGACTGTAGGCACCCAGTTGGCAGCGGGGTGACTCACTTGAGAACCCAGCTTGCTGTATCTCCTTGATGGCTGTCACAGCAGCTCATAGCCAGAGCATGGTGACCATCTGATTTAACGTCTTGTTTTTTAAACACTTCTTTCTTGCCAGACTGAATGCATGAATCACTTGTCTGTTCTGCTAATTATATGCTGAGCAGCCACACTCCTTGCTCTCTAGCAGAGGTTTGTTTCCACGTTGGTACCTCTGAGCTCGTGTGCCACTCAGGCTTCCACTTCTTTCAGATCTTGCTGAACCTCTAGAGCCCTGGGGGCTGCTGGGCAGCTGTATGAGCTCAGCCCAGTGTTCAGGCTAATTGGTGATGGCAAAAGCAAAAAGGTGATTGCAGAAGTGATTTTGGCCGTGGGAAGATTCACGCTGATTATTGCAAAAAATAAAAAGTGCTAATTGTGATACAAAGGTGAAAATGTTCAGCCTCTGCCATGAGAGAGGAGAGAGATTAATTCAGCCCAGCAGTCTCAAATTGTCCAGCATATTCCATGGAGTATGTAATAGGGGTATTGCGTTAAGCAGGGCTACGTCTCTGTCAGTGGGCTGCTGGGGTCCCCCTGAGCACTTGCAAGCTGCTGAGCTCTCCTTGCAGTGAACAAATCCTCCTTTCCACATCCCTACTACTCAGTGAAGTGTGCTGCTATTTAGAGACCACTGCAGGGATGTGGAGATGTGGGCTTGTTTCATCTCTGCCCACGCCTTGGGCTCCTGAGCTTTTCCTGAGGGTTTTGCTGTTCCAGGCAGATACCAGACTACACTTTTGCCTCCTGTTATGTGGCACATCTTGTAAAAAAAAAAAAAAAAAAAAACCAAAAACAAACAAACAAAAAAAAACCCCAGTATTGAAAATGCAGATACTGGTTTTGTTGATGTTTCCTGCTTGCAGAAAAAAAATATATGGGAAAAGAAATAGGCAATCAAAAAAACATGTAGCAAAAATAACTGACACAGGCGCAGGAGATGAGTCTAACTCCCATTCCTGCTGAGTAACTGATGATGAGGCAGTACTTGCTTTCCCAAAATATATCAGGGAAAGAGATACCAGTGCTGTGCTGAGGGATGTTTCACACCCACCATTTTCTGCAGAGCCTATGAGTCATGAGCACCCAGTGCTTTCTGGGATCTGCCCCAAACTCCCTTCGCTTAACCATAAACCCAAGCCCACTGGTGTTTTAAAAATACTTGTATTACAAATGTCTTATTTAACCCACTCACAGCATGCCTAAATCCCAGGGTTTCCTTTTATCGACAAGCTTTTCCAGAAAATCACTGTTGTGGGTCAGTAAAAGAGATTATGTTGGTAAGAAGATGCTGAAGCCTCAGAAATGGTGTTTGGGTGTTGGTAGTTTGCTACTCCCAGTTCATCAGTCACATGGAGAAGCAGTCTTGAAAGTGTTTGCATGCCTTAGTGCTGGGGACAGTTAGCTCTGGAGCCCCACACTGGAGAGCTGGATACAAGTACAGAGAGCTCATATGGTTAGACAAACCTGAGATGAAACTCTTGTCTCCTGAAAACTTCTGAGTCACCCTGATGAGTTTTGGATGTGACCTGCTGCTCAGCCTCCCTGTTACATGTCTTTCTTCTTGGTCTTACAGAATGATGACCTTAGGAACCTGTCCCTGTCTGGCCATGTGGGCTTTGACAGCCTCCCTGATCAGCTGGTCAACAAGTCAACGTCACAGGGCTTCTGCTTCAACATCCTCTGTGTGGGTAAGTTGTTTCATGCTATGGGTTGCATGCAAGTCCACAAGTTAGCACCTTATCTAAAGGGTAAAATTTGAGCCACTATTGACTTCAGTGGCAGGGAAGTGACAGCTTATTTCTAGAGCTGCTCCAGGCTAGGAAATAGTATTCCACTTCTCCTTTTTCCCTTCTGTCCCTTGATTTGAAATTTTTGAATTCAAAGGTGTTTAAGGTATTGATGGTCCTGGGGTCCTGCTTTTCCTAAAGGCTGCCATAAGAAAAATAAGTTGATTTGGGAATTGAATGAATTTTTAGAAGAATGTTAATTTGATTTAAATTTAGGCACAGAGGCTGCTTCTCAATGAATGACATTTCTTTTCTTCCAGGATTTGCCTGTCTACCTTGTTATATTCTTAGTTTTTCCAGTTGGAAACGATGTCGTTTTTAGAATCCAAATGATGTATCAAGTACAAAGTCTGTCACCTATTCTCTGCTGCATTTAATCTGGGTGCTGCAGGTTGGTTCAGAAGCCTGAGTTGCTGTGTAATTTTACCCAAATTTTTCAGAGGTGCAATATGGGGAGGTACCAGATTCTTTTGAATATGAAGAAGTGCTGACTGTCTCTGCACTTTATAGCTATTATGCAGACAGAAATCCACTGCTCAGCCCTAGGAAGCTGTGTGCTAAAACATCACTAACGTAGTGGTGGACATCTTCAGGATATCTCCTGTGATTGAGGTTTATGAATACTTAAAAATGCTGTCTTTTACTGTTAGCTTGACAAAGCAGCCCACAGACAACATCTTTTCATCCACTGTTTACTTAAGGCTTAAGAAGGGCATATTGTCCCTTCTAATAGGAAGGGATCCAGAGAGGTTGTGGATGTTGTTCAGAGAGGCTGTGGGTGCCCCATCCCTGGAGGTGTTCAGGGCCAGGTTGGATGGGACCCTGGGCAGCCTGATCTACTACTTAATCTAGCAAGTGGCAACCCTGCCTGGGCAGGTGTTTGGAATGTGATGACCCTTGAGGTCCCTTCCAACTCAAGACATTCTATGATTCTGTGTTTCTAATAAGTTAATTAACAAGGAAAATCCACAGCCCTCTGTGATGTTCTGTGGCAAGATGAGACTTCGTCTGCAGAGCAGGATAAACCATCTGAAAAAATCTGGCAAATGAACTCATTTCCTCTTCATAGCTTTGTGCATTGAAGAACAAGATAAGAGTAGTATACTTGTTCATGCTCAGGCTATCAGCCATCACGTGGCTCCTTTAGCAGCATGAGACCATTTAAAATTCAGCAGGGAACATCTAGATTAGCAGGCAGCTCTTTGATCAAAATGGCATAAATTAATTGCCTTTTTCTCTTGCAGTAAATATTCCTCTCATAGTGTGACTTGATACATTTCCATTAGCAGCAATTTGCTCCAACTCTTCTCTTATAAAATGTGCTGATCAACCATTTTTAACTCCACATGAAAATTTCACACAAGTTCCTGCAGTTGTCCAAAGAGGAGAAGCTTTCCCCCTAAAACAAAACTTTTCAAATTGTGTTTTCAGAAAGAATACCATTGACTTTGACATAGTAATGTGGAGCTTTTAGTTGTAGTGGGCATGACTGAAATGCTGCAAAGCGGATTGAGCAGAGCATTCAGCAGTGCTGCTTTCATATCAGGAGCTCACTATAATATATAGCTGACGACTGTTTCTGTGGACACAAATATTGCATGGTGTGCTGAGGTCTTCTGAGTGGGGCTTCTGCACGTTTTGAGTGAGAGATCCTAGAAGAGTGCAGACAGCCCAGAGAGATGCTTGGGGGCCATCCCAGATGCAGGCTCTCTTCTCCCACTTTATTTTCTGCATTGGTGAATCAATCACTTCAATTTAAGATTTTTCAGGGCAGTGGGGAATCTTGTTCACAAGTGAGTAGTTTGCCTAAATGCTAACTGTAGTGCAACAATGAATGTGGTTTGGATTTCCTCACAAGAGATGCAGCTTGGCATTTCTGTCACTTCTGTTGTTAAAAAATATGTGGAGAGGAAATTTTACTGAAAACTTGGCTTGTTTGTGGTATGACCTTGAGATACTTCCTCAGCCCACCCCCTGCTCGCAGCATGGGCAGCAGTAGCAATTGGAGAGCGTAACACTAAGCAAACACTTCTGACTTAAAAATGGGATTTAGGCTAATGCTTTCATTAGTGTTACTAATTGCACTGAGGGATTAGCCAACCTACAGGAGTTTTAAAAGTTAGCATTTATGTAGTATGCTATTTCAGATTTTATTATTTTTTATTTTTTAATTTTTTGTGTACTTGTCTCAAGTCTTCATTACCCAAATTGCATTTTTGTTTTTTGTAATTCTCTTGAAAAACAAATAGAAATTGATTTTGGGAGGAAAAAAAAAGACATAAAATCACACAGAATTGAATGTCTCCTTGAGAATCAAGCTTAGAGTTTAGAGAAGTTACAGTTTGCTTCTGTTTAAAAAAAAAAAAAAAAAAAAAAAAAAAGGCAGCAGAACGAGGACTTGACCAACACTGTTAGAAAGAGAATTAAGTATTTCTCAAGTAAGAATGCTTCAAGTTATCCCTTGTAAGATGTGCATGCTGGGGTTCTTTGTGCTGTCAAGCAGGAGTGCATCTACAGCTCTGGTCAGGTCATAACAATGTAAAAACAAGTAACAGCTGAACTCCACCGAGAGCAAATGCTTCCTTGGGAAAGGAATGATTATCTGTCTTACCTGCCATGCCAGTGTGGCAAGTCCAGTAACTGACTTCTGGTGGCAGCAGGCATTTGCTGGAAGGAGTCCTTCTCCTTTTCTATGCCGAGGGCCTCGCTCAGCAAATGTCTGATTGTTCTTAAAACGGTCTCTTTTTTTTTTTCCCTTTGCTGTTTCCAGCTCAGCAGCCTGGCTCTTTTCCTGCAGGTGATAGCTTTTAGCTCAGAAGGCGTTTGGTTTATCTTCGTGTCTGTCAGAGCAACAGCTTTTGCCTGACAGGAGCTTCTTTTGGATTCACTGATGCATGGTGCTTTGATCAGGGATGTCTGCAGGGTGTGCTGCGCAGACCTGGCCAGTCTGACCTGCAGAAGCCAGAGCTGCTGTCACCTCATGATGTCCACAAAGTCCCTTGTTCAGTCCAGGGATATTGGTAGAGATTGGGACTGTCTCAAAAGACATCTGTTCCTCCAGGGATTATTTTTCTTAGCTGTATGCACATAACCTAATTCCACTAGTGGAAAAGCAAGGTAACTCCTTAATCTGGTGAATGTGCCTGAGGATGAGATGGGGATGGGAGATGGCACCATTCTGACTCTGTTTTTGTCTGCTCAGGTGAAACTGGCATCGGCAAGTCAACACTGATGGACACTCTGTTCAATACAAAGTTTGAAAGTGAGCCTGCTACACACAATGAGCCTGGTGTGAGATTGAAAGCCAGGAGTTATGAGCTCCAAGAGAGTAATGTCCGTCTGAAGCTGACCATTGTTGACACAGTTGGATTTGGAGATCAAATTAACAAAGATGACAGGTAAATTTATTTCTACTGGGACAAGGAGTCCTGGTGCTGATGTGCTCTGAGATCAGAAAGTCTCGATCCTGTGTGGGGAACAGGGTAGGTCCCCTGTTGTTCTGGGGATACTGTGTGATTCTAGTGTGGCAGGTGGCACTGCTGACCTTGAGAGGTGGGTAGAAGTGGCAAGAAACTGAAGAAGCAAAAGGATCAAGTAGAAGGTTACAAAGCTGGGACTACATTTCTGCCGGCCTTATCGTAGCGTCACTAAGGTTGGAGAAGACCTCTAAGATCATCCAGTCCAACCCATCACCAGCAAGTCCACTAAACTGTGTCCCTCAGTGGCACATCTACACATTTAACGAACACCTCCAGGGCTGGTGACTCCACTGTCTCCCTGGGCAGCCTGTTCCAATGCATTACCTCTCTAAGTTGATGTTTTTCCTAATATCCAACCTGAACCACCACTGGCAAAACTTAAGGCCATTGTGTCTTGTCCTGTCACTGTAACCTGGGAGAAGCATACCCCCGCCTCAGCCCAATCTCCTTTCAGGTTGTTGTAGAGCGCTCAGATCTCCCCTGAGCCTCTTCTTCAGACTGAACAACCCCAGTTCCCTCAGCCACTCTCCATAAGTCTTGTGCTTCAGACTCTTCGCAGCTTCATTGCCCTTCCCTGGTCGTGCTCCAGGGCCTCAATGTCTTTCTTTTAGTGGAGGGGTAAAAACTGAATGCAGTACTAGAGGTGCGGCCCCATCAGCTCTAAGAACAGAGGGATGATTACTTTCCAAGTCCTATTGACTACACTTTTTCTGACACAAACCAGGATGCTGTTGGCCTTCTTGTCCACCTGAGCATACTGCTGGCTCATGTTCAACTGGTTGTTGACTAATAGCCCCAGATTCTTTTCTTCTACTCAACTTTCCAGGCACTGCCCTATGCCTATAGTGATGCATGGAGTTAGTTTTTGTAATCAAAATGCAGGACCTGACACTTGGTCTTTATGAATCTCATGCAATTGGCCTCAGCCCATCTATTCAGCCTATCCAGATCCCTCTTTAGAGCCTTGCTACCCTCAGGCAGATCAACACTTCCTCCCAACTTCGTGTGTTCTGCAAACGTACTGAGGATGCACTCATTGCTCTCATTCAGATCATCAATAAAGATATTGAACAAGACTGGCCACGATACTGACTCATGAGGAAAACACTGATGACTGGTCTCCAACTAAATTTAACTGCACTCACCAGCACTCTCTGGGCCTGGCCACACAGCTCAGATTTTACTTAGAGAGGAGTATACCTGTCCAAGCCATGGGCTGCCAGCTTCTCCAGGAGAGTGCTGTGGGAGATAAAAGTCAAAGGCTTTACTAAAGTCTAGGTAGAATACCTCCACAGCCTTTCCCTTATCCAATAGGAAAGGTCGCCTGGTTGTAGAAGGAGATCAGATTACTCAACCAGGACCTGCCCTTCATAACCTCATGCTGTCTGGGCCTGATTCCCTGCTTGTCCTATGCATGCTGTGTGATTGCACTCAAGATGATTTGCTCTGTGAACTTCCCTGATACCAAGGTCAGACTGACAGACCAGTAGTTCTATGGATCTTCCCTCTGACCCTTCCTGTAAATGGGTGTCATAGCAGTGACAGTTTCCTGTCACCTGGGTCCTCCCTGTTTGACTGCTGATAAATGATGGAAAGCAGCTTGGTGAGCACTTCTGCCAGCTTCCTCAGTACCCATAGGTGAATCCCATCCTGACCCATCAACATCCTTAAGTTCCAGACCCTCATTTCTATAGTGGAAGGGCATCTGAAAGGGTGAGGTGGGCATGGAGGGTGTTTGCCTGCCACCCTAAGGAGAGATCTATTTCTATTCTTCCCTGTCTCTTAGGTCTCCTTCTCCCTGATGGCAAGAGGGTAGGGGACCCTCTGCTACTTGCCAAATGTCCCCATTGGTGTTTTTCTTGCAGGGATGGCAGGGTTTCCTTCCACCCATTCATCTCCCTTTCACACTCCCTGATACACCTTAACGTCCTAGTGATGACTGCTAAGTGAGCTGGCCTCTTGAACTTGAAATGGCTCCAGGCAGCTCTCTGCTTGCTCTGGGGTTTTCCTGATTTCAGGACCCCCCCCTTGCACACTGCAATGCTCTGCTTCTCTGCACAACCTGCCTGCCTTGTCATAGAGTTGATGGTGGTCATCTACTTAGCACCCTAACGGCTTTTGCTCATTGCGCGTGTTTCCAGCCAGCAACCATCAAGTGAAACTGGCATCAGCAAGTCATTGTTGGTGGACACTATTCAGTACAAAGTTTGAAAGCAAGCCTGTGACACAAGGCTGGCGTGAAATCTTCTTCCAGGTAACTAGTGGTAGATGAGAGGTTATGACCATAAGTTGCATCAGGGGAGGTTCAGGTTGGATATCTGAAAAAATTTATGCTCAGAAGGATTGATAACGCAGTGGCACAGGCTGCCCAGGGAGGTGGTGCAGTCACTCTCTCTGGAGGTGTTCAAGAACCGTGTGGATGTGCCACTGAGGGACATGGTTAGTGGGCATGATAGGGAGGGAATGATGGTTGGACTTGATGATTTTAGAGGTCTTCTCCACCCTTAACGATTCTATGATTC
>JAOWBP010002392.1:16510428-16535957 GCA_028571105.1 Tragopan temminckii | reverse complement strand
AGACCTCGTTGTGGCCTTCCAATATTTGAAGGGAGCAGATAAACAGGAGGGTGTATGACTGTTTACATGGGTTGATAGTGATAGGACAAGGGGGAATGGTTTTAAACTGAGACAGGGGAGGTTTAGGTTGGATATTAGGTGGAAGTTTTTTACTCAGAGAGTGGTGACGCACTGCAGCAGTCTGTCCAGAGAGGTTGTGGCTGCCCCATCCCCGGAGGCATTCAAGGCCAGGCTGGATGTGGCTCTGGGCAGCCTGATCCAGTGGTTCATGACCATGCGCATGGTTGGGGGTTGAAAGTAGGCACTCTTTGAAGTCCTTTTCAACCCACGCCATTCTAGGATTCTGTGATACTCCACATCTGCATGAAGCATGGAAGTAGCTCTTCCAAAGGATGCCTGTAAGGAACAAAAGGAAATTGTTTGCACCCAGACCTTGTTGCACCATCTGGGTCAGCACTGGTGGGAAGAAAGTCTCTAAAGTCTCTTTCTGCTGGCACAGGCTGCCCAGAGACGTTGTGGATACCTCATCCCTGTAGGTGTTCAAGGCCATGATGGATGGGGCCCTGCGTAGCCTGAAGTAGCACCTGATCTAGTGGTTGGCAGCTCTGCCCAAAGCATGAGAGTTGGAACTGGATGATCTTTGAGATCCCTTCCAACCCAAGTCATTCTATGATTCTGTGACTCTAAAGCAGGCTTTACAAAGTAATGCTGACCTAACTACGAGCAGGAATAAACCCTTATAATACACATGTTGCAGCTGGCACTTGTCACAGGAGGAGATCCATTGGTGTGGAGACAGCTGAGCAAATGCTGCTCTCCATAATTTCAGCAGTAAAGAAATCCATGATATTCCAGTGTGTAATCATGAGGAAATATATACATGGCATTGCATTCATAAGCACCAGGGGAAGCTTTTTAGACCTATTAACTTATATGGTTCATAGAGGAGAAGCAAACCCTTCTTGAATTGTAAAAGGAAAAGTAGAGACTTAAAATTTAAGTCTGGAGTTTTTGAACGTTAAAAAAAATATGGTTAATTTAAGTGTGTCTTTACATGTATGATAAATAGTTTACATGTAGTTCTTGTTTTAAGAAGTAATTGGTGAGATGCCTCACAGAGGACTAACAATAGGGTGGAGAAGGCAGTCATCATTCTGTAGAATGGCTCTGTGTCCTCAGAGTGTGCATAAACAGTAGCTTGCAGCAGTGCACAGTACAGACATTACCCATGACTTGTTCCTGTTTATTATAAATAGGCAACCCACAGGATTCCTATTCATGGGAGAGTTAAAAGAGCTCATCCTGTTCTGAGAGAGAGCAAGAAGACATTCAAAGGAAATCTCATAGGATAACAGACAAATAAATTTCATCAGCATCTTGGAAATGTCTTAGGCTGGGTTCGTCGCTGGAGAGCAGAACCAGCGTATGTGATTCTCTGGTTCTGTGCTGTTGGTCAGTGGCACGTCAGATCTATTTTAAGAGCGTACTTGGCCTGCAGACCTGGTAATGATAATATGCTGATCTGAATCTACTATTGCTAGGTTAGAGGTTTTCACCTGTGGTTAGTAGCTACACTACGTTCCCAGTGCTAAATTATTTTTAGTTGAGGTTTCCTTTTCTGTTTGATTGAATTGCATTGTGGTTGCTTGTGAAAATGTGTGAGAGAAAATGGATTGCTCTTCCTACCACACAGTCCCTCAAAGACTTTTGAGGGCTAGCAAGTACCTTTTGGTACACAGACCTATTAAATTCAGGCAAGCCCCAGGCACTCATCTTCATTGATGTTTAAATATTGTTCTTCCTTCAACCAATTCCAGTTGGCTTGAGCCTCTGTCAACACAGGCAGGGTCCGTGTACACAGAGGGCAGCTGAGAATTCAGCTCTCACATTTTGGCAGGTTTGGATCTAGGTCTGAAACTACACTTGGGATATCTTTCAGTGCTTTTTTCTTCATTTTCTCAGACACCGTTCACAATTTCTGCCTATTTTTGGGTGACTTCATGGCAACCGTGCGCCTGGTGGTCAGGGAACTGGGATTCTGCCAGGTGCTACAGGAGCAGTGGGGTGCTCGTCATCACGTGCTTACCTCAGAGTTGTGCAAGCTGTGCTTAATTGCAGATTACAAAGTGGTAAGTCAGCGCTCCTCTCTTGGTCTTAAGTTAGGTGTTTAATGGGAAGGGAGTGAGTAAGGGCAGCAGCAAAAGCACACGAAGTTGAACAACTCTTGGGCAGAACAAACCAAGAGGGCACGTTAAACCTGGAACATGTTCTTGTAGGCATGACATGGTGCATATAATAAATAGAAAACTGAGCCCAGAGTGGTTATGATGCAATTCAGAAATGCTAAAATTTCTCAAAAAAAAAAAAAAAAAAAAAAAAAAAGCCAACAACAAAAAAAACCAAGCAGAGGGGAGAGCACTCACAGCTGTATTAGACAGGTTAAAGCTTCAGAAGTTTGGCCAGGCCCAGGATGCATAGAGGGGTGGTCCCAAGAGGCTGCTTTCTCCTGAAGATATTACAGTAGCAAATGCATGAGGATGGGTCATGTTTTATTCTGTGCTCAGGTGGCTCTGCCCTTCTCCACTGGTTTCTCTGAGCTTTGCCGGTAATTCAGTGTAGATTGCCCCACATTTCAACAGTGAGAATCAACTGAAAGCTGCCTCATTAAATGTCAGGCTACTGACTTGCATGTGGGAATGCAAGCAAAAACTCCCAATTGTTCCTTAAACCTTCATCAAGCTGATAAAGTAGAAGTGACCACTGACCTAGAAATGGGGCAGCTGCATCTCTGGCAATCACCAAAATAGCCTCTTGGTGACCTAGTTTCTCCTAGCATCACGCTGCACAAGCGTGAAGCCTCCCTCCCCAGTAAACTAATCAACAAATGCTTCTTGCTGCTGAGTTTTTTTGAGAGGTTAGAAATGAAGAGCTAAAATGAGAGGAACCGTGATGCTAGTGACTGCTTGGAAAAATCCAGCTTTAGATAAGCCTTGAAGACAAGAGTCATTCAGTTGTGAGTGAAATTTTTCAAAGCAACTGAACAGCTGCTTGGAGCCCAGATGACCAAGTCCCAGGTTTCGTGCAGCCAAAATCATACAGGACCCCTTACAATTGTGACTGCCTGAGTTGCTGGTGTTTAAGGAAGTGTGACCATATATCTGTTATTTAATCCTAAAGCTGTTGTGAAGTTTGCTTTTCCAACCATACAAATATTACAAGGGAGTATGTATTGTAGGTTTCAAGATGCAGAATATGAATAAATAAGCTAACCTGATTTTCAGCCTTTGGGACAATTTCTCAGTGTTTCCACTCACTTAGCTGCAGTTCTCAAGAGTGGAGGCAAGTGGACTGTAGCAGAAATTACAGCTTTCCTGCTGTGCAAGCCCTATCTGTCTGCACACGGATGTATCTGATTTCCATTCTGCATCTTTGTTAGCCTTCCTTTTTTACACATAGCTATTAGCCTGACCTTATCTCTGCAGTTAACAATATGATACGTTAGATGTGTCCTTACGAAGCTCCTGAAGAAGCTGCTCAGCTTAAGCAGCAAACCAGGTTAGAGGGTTTTAACTGTAACTCTCTCTTGTAAGCCCTTTTATTTTAATTATCTTTCTTGCTTTCCCATTTTGGTTTTATGCAGAGCAACAGTGACATCCATTGGCCTATTAAGTTTATCAGAAGCACTGTACAAACACCATGTATTTACTCAAGGCGGAGTGCGGGACTGGAGGCCTCCAGCACAACAGTTTCTCATGTAAATAGCAGGTGCTTGCTGTCCAAAATAGCCTCTCTCCTTCTGCAGCAATATGTTTACATTCTCCTTTCAGGTGCTGACTCTTCATCCCCGTTAGGGTGCTTTTTAAGATGTAGTTTAAAACTGGTATGATCATTTCACGAGAGACAGGAGGACGTGTAGAAGTTAAACAGCAGCTATCTTAGAAGCAGAAGTGTGGCAACTGAGAGCTGGTGCAGTCACCTTTCCATGTGTCCTTTGCATGTCAGGGATTAGAAAATTCTGATTTCTGTGAAGAACCAACCCACTTAGGAAAGAGGTAATGCTACTTCAGCTTATTCACTGATTACAATATATTACGTTTCAATTCAAAAAAATTAAAAATCTAGTTGCTTTTAACTGCTACATCATTTCTTGAAGACAAGAGGTTAGAAGCACCACGGAAGAGAGAAATGGAAGAGAGCAGGACTTGCGGTGGAGGAACTGGCAGCAGGAGGGTTGTTTAAAATAATTTTATTTTTTATTTAATTAAATTTTATTTAATTATTTAATATTTTTATTTATTTAAATTAATTAAAAATATATTAATAAAAAAATTAAAATAAATATGAATGGAGGAGTTAAATAATTAGAGGATTCAGTACACAAACAAAAATATTCAGGTGAGGGAGATCTGGAGGATTATGATCTAATTCCAAAGAAAACCAAAACCATTCAGTTTATTTTTAATCTTTCAAGTAAGTCAGTAGATGTTTCCTGCAGATGTTTCATTGAAAAAAAAAAACAACAAACCACAACAAACAACCAGTATCTGTTCTAAATTTTTCACCAGATGCAATTGCAATGCCATGTCAAGGTCAAACAACCTATGTCTGAGAAGCAGAAACAGATTTACAAGCCTGTGGCCCCACCATTCACTGCCCCATAGCACAGTACGATTGTTGCAGTTTGTGTCTGCAGTGATGTGCCACAATCCTCTGCCTCGTGACAGCTGGAACTTTAGCCAGCAAGGTCAGCAAGGATTTTTCCCTTCCAGCATCATCAGAGAGAGGAAAAATGAACATATCCTGCTGTATGCAGTATGATTTGGAGTCTAGTTCATATCTTTTAATTAGCAGGGAAGCTGTAAGTGCTGTGGACAGTGGGAGGAGATCCATAGGAGATCCCATTGAAGCATCCCATGCTGTGGATCTGTCTTGGAACATAACTGAAGGGAACTATATGTACTGAGCATTACATCTTCCATTCATTTCAGCAGCTTTGGATTAGTTCTTGTGTCCACTGCCCCTGAGGGATCTTGACTTAGATGATCATTTCCAGAAGGACAGCCCTGGAAACGTGTCCAGGTGATTCTCAATGTACTGGAGAACTTCAGACTTCACTTTATGGTTGCGTGTACAGTGAGCAAGAGGGAATCTGATGAAGAAGCTTAATCTCCTGCCCCTCCAAAGTGAGACCTGCTGGAAACGTGGTCATCCAGCCAGCTTGTGTGACATCAACTCTTAGAGTATCTTTCCTTCACCAACATGTCTCTCACATTGCCACTTTCCATATTTGCACAGCTTGCAAATCTTTCTGCTGGGTGTTTGAGATGTTGTCATCTCACATAGCTCATTCCAGGCAGCTGTTTTGTCAGTGACTTATTTATTTCAGCTCTGTTACTCATTTTTCTGGCTGATTCCTCTCCCTCTCACTCCCTTGCTCTGCTGGTCAGCAGTGTACAGCATTTGGATTTGTAGGAGCTGATCTTCCTCAGCCATTTCTGAATGGTGAAATTTCCCTGGCTGTTGACTTCTTGATGCCTGTGGAGTTCTTTTTCTCATTCCTGCAGTATGTGGTTTCATGGGGAGTGGCAGTCTATCAGCTCAAGTTTCTCCAGCTATACTTTGTATACATTTTCCGTGGTCAGGAACCAAGACTGAGCTCCAGATAAAATCCTACTGTTTGCGGATAACAACGGATAACATTGTTGTGCTAACAGACATTTGCATGAGAGATATGAAAACAGCCCCATTCATACCCTTCTGGACAGGGCTGGGTGGCTACAACGGCTTTGAAATTTGAGGTGGGTTGTTGCTCGATTGCATCAGGCATTTCCACAGCTTTCTGCAAGCTACAGGTGCACCAGCCTTATCTGCAGGAGCGAGAGGTTAAGGATTCCTGCCATTGCTGCAAAGCTCCTGCAATCCCAAGGAAACCGTAGGCTGCTTGGGGCTGTCCCTTCTGCAGATATTAAAAGCTGGATGGGAAAATAACTGTCTTTGTACTCCAGAGCAGGCTTACGTGCATTCTCACTTGTAAAGTAGAGATGGCCTAGGAAAGAAAAAAAAATCTAAGTGGCTTCTGGAAACAAATGAGCCAAAAGGTGGTTTTCTTTCTAGAAAGCATCTTGTCATTTCATTGAAGAACAGAATAGCTGAAGAGAGCAATTGCATGTATAGCACCATACACAGCACAGAGTGCACCAACAAGTTTTTATGTCTATGAAACCTGCATTTATGCAGCCTTTCTGGTGAAGACAAACAAGGTTATCACTCTCAAGTGTGCTTGTAGCCTGGAATAAAAGGAAGGCTTTCTTTCCTAGTGCTGAGAGGCACCAGCGTTTGATGCTATCCTATCGCATCCCATAAGGACACTGTTCTGTCATACCCAATTCGTAACAATCTGTGCTGACTGCTGTTGTCATACGTTCACTTTCAGTACCATACATTCAGATACTTTGTTTTGCTTTCCTGCTACACCAAACAGGCAAAATGCCATACACTTGAGACAGCAGGGAGACTTTAATGTAGAAAATGATCTCCTACGCGAGATTCTTCTAGGAGCTGCTGTAAGATTTGCACAGGTGTATGGTGTGGCCCGTTTCTCTGCCTGCCTGGGTACCCCAAGGTTACAATGGGGACTTTCATGGGCTTTCACGGCTCTGCTGTAGCTAAAGGGAACTAGACGTTTTCCCATTTGCCAAGCTGCCAGTGCTTCTGTTTCCCCCCACACTAGAGCTGTTTGCATGTTTTCAGCAAACAGTGCTTTATTACTGTCTTGCTGAAAGGAGGAAGGTAAAATTAAAAGAGAGAGAACATCTTGTGAACCTGCCGTTCTCAGATCTCTCCGATAAGGACAGTTCCAAGTGCGTGAGAAGTTTCCTAGTCTGAGATTTGATTTACTTCTGAAAGAAAAGCCACCTTCATCCCATTATTTTATTTTCAGTACAGGTTTTAATTTGGTGAGAAAATATCTTCCCCATAAAGAACCTATTCTGCCTCATTAACTCCTACAAAAAGCATCCTCCCCAAACTCAAAATGTTAAAAGAAGCATAAATTAAGGCTAAGTTTGCTGTTTGCTGCTTTAATCAACAAACAACCTTAATAGGGACCCACAAAAGGTTCTGTAAACTAAATTTATTAGTGAGCAGGAAAACAGGCTTCAGCTGTGGTGTCCTCCCCTTCCCAGCCCCATGCATTTGGAGGGGGTGGACTCTTGGAGGGATGCCTTTTCTTTGCGGGGCCTTCCTCTCTTAGGCAGGTTGTTGTAGTCCCATGGATCTCTGTCAGACTTTTGTGTTGCAGCTAAGCTGAAGCAACTTAGGACAGAGTCTGTTAATTAGGTCTTTAAAAGCAGCCTCTTTTTATTCTTTGGCATACAAACGTCCTTTTTTCCTCTTCTTTTCCCTAAATCTGCTTGTCAGTAACTCCAAAGGAGAGATTTGCACAGCAAGAGAAAGCTACCATTCTGGCTGCCTTCTTGTCACCTCCGTGAAGCTTGAGAAAAAGTTAGCTACACATCTGTTTCTCCACTTTTCCTCTCCTGGATATGTTTAGGAAGCTTTCCTCTATTTCCTCTTTATGCTATCGTATTTATCGTTGTTTATGTCTCAGTAGCATCTCCTCTCACACAGAGTAGTGCTCGTAGTCACTGCAGCACTATGATCTAAAAAACTGAAAGGTTGAGGATGTAATCTAGAAAGCTCTGGTGCTGAGGACAGGATGGTTGGATCAGAACATTGAGAATTATCTTTCCTGAGCCAGCATGTATGAAAATACAACTTCTTCCTAAATTCCTCTTCAGATAACAGTAAACTTCCTTACAAACCTCTTGCAGTCCATTCATTTCAATCTTGAACTAATTTTTCACTGTTTTTATTTGAGAACAGTGTCCGTAAAAAAATTCAATAAGGATTTTTTTCAATGCTGCAGAGTTTGGACTTCTTCACTTCCTTAGTTACTTTCTCAGCTATCTTAAATGCACTCTGAGATATGCAGTGCTAGGGTAAATTCCAGGAAAATTGCTTTTGTACACAGGAGAAAATGGCATTGACCCAACAGAGAATAATTTCTGAGATTTATCTAAACTCCTCCTCACCTTGCAGGAGTTCATTTAAATTGGATTTGAGCCAAGCTGTGGTGTTTCTCTAAAATTCCCCACACTTTATGGGCTTGGCTTCAAATGGTCTTGGCATTGAATGGCTTTTGGTCCAGGTTTGCAGAATCCAAAGGTGATTCTTTTGCAAAACCTGAAACTCTCTTGGAGAGCTTCTTTTGCTGTTTTCTAATCACTGGCCCTGACTGCAGCCCCTGCTGGCTCTTGCTCTTCATGATATGTAGGTAGGTCCCGGAAATCGTCCCTTTTAAATGCAATCCATGCCTTATTTCAGAAACTAATTACCTCTACCCCTCCCACGCCTTCCCTTCCTCCACCAGCAGATGTAACACAGGTCGTGTTTCAGCCTAGCAGCCCAAGCAAATGCACAGACTGATCCTCATTTACTGTAGCCTGGCATCTGTGCTGCCTAGAAAGTCAGTGACATAAATTGCAAGTGTGAGACTGTTTCTTTTTGGGGACATTGTCCTTTCTTCCTGTAAATACAGTCTTTTTTTTCCATTTCTATGAAGCAGCTGGAGCCCAGCTCTTCATCCAGCAGCTTGTGTTGCCAGAAACATGAGGACAGGCAGACAGGGAACATGGGAAGAGGGGGAGCACAGGGCTTCAGGGCTTGCAGCCATTGCAATGCCACTGCACTCCCAGTGTTATCACCTGCCTCACAGGAGACATCTCTGCTTTATAGCAATGGGAAGAAGGAAGTTTTCTCAGCTCCCTTGGAGCACCTAACAGTACCTGGCACCGGGCAGCCCTGCCTCCTGTTGCTGGATCTTGCTGAATTACAAGGCCTGGGAATAGCAGGGTGAATCCAGCATTTAGCATCCTAAAAATGCGGTAGGATTTCACATCCTCTGTGACACCTGGGCTTTCTTAAGGTAGCGTGTTTTTCTTCAATTTGTTATTAAACTTTAAACCTCTTAAATCTCTTAATACTAATTTCTATCTCTCTTTTTTTTTTTTGCTGTTGGTCTGGGGGTTTGAAGGGGTTTTTTTTTTTTTTTTTTTTTTTTTTTTGTGGTGACAAGAAGAATGCAAGAGAAAAAAATCCAACCAAACCCGGACAAATGTTTGAGTCCTTTGTCTCACCACAGCAGTTATTTCTGTCATCTCTGGTGAAATATATAGCGAAGGGGGGGTGATACTTGGGGTTATTCATGGCATTAAGTTGAAAAATGTGCTTGAGTGCTTTGTGGATGTGGGGCAGTTGTACCCACTTACCTCATATATGCATTGGTCCTGCTAATACACTCTGGTCTGAGCCTGAGGAAACTTGCTGTGTTTATTCTTCCATTTCTGTTACCAAGATTCATCAGGAACATAAACTGAAGCAGCTAGTGGCTTGAAAGCTTCCGTGACCCTCAGAAAAGCTCCATGTCTGTATTTGACAAGTTACACAGCTAATGTTGTGTGGTCAGCTGGCCAAAATACTAGATTTTATTTCAGAGCGGCTGGTGACAGTGAACAAGTTGATGGCATGTGAAGTGGGTTTCTGCAACCTGACCCTTAAATCGTCGTGGTCATGGTCTGACTCTCCTCTTGCAACTGGTTCCCAACAATTATTTGCAAGAATGGTGCAAATGCAGCTTCTGGGTGTCTTCATCTACTGCCAAAGACAAACACAGCAAATACATGTCAAGGTGGTGTGTACGCAGATTTTTTCTTAGGTTATCCACCGCTGCTCCAGACCCAGCTGACAGGCTCCAGGGCTGATGACAGCAGCGTATGCATTGGCTGTTGGCTGTGATGTGAGAGCTGAAGGAAAATTGCCTGCCAGCTTCTGATCTGATTCGCACTGTTACTGGGTGAGAAGAGGCATGGAGGCGGGCGAGGTCTTCCCTGTGATTGTTGTTACTCTTATGTGTCTCCGCTGTATTTTGCTTAGCTTCTAATTCACCTTGAACAGCTCGGAGAAACACGTGGGAAAACCATCTGAGAGCTGGAGGGTCCAGCTATAATTTCTTCATTTTTTTCCTTTAAATCAAAGCACAGAAATTATCAAAGGTAGTGAAAACATAAGAGGGACAGGGGAAAATCCACTATACCAGTGATTACAGTTTGTTGAGAGGGAGCTTTTATAACCTCCACACATGTGCTTAAATAGGATTAAACTGACTTCAGAAGCAGAAAACAAACAGGAGACCAAAACTGTGCAAAAAATGTTGAGAACAACCCTTTGAGTCCTCCCCCTGACTCTTTCTCTTTGCAAAATGCATCATTTGATACTAGTGGCACCAGAATCAGCTGATAGGGAAATAGCACTTTGCTATACCGTATTTTCTCATTTGTATGGAAAGATGTTTCTTTTCAGAATAAGCACTGGAGGGCTCGCATTCAGCCTGGTCCCTGCTGAATGAAGGTACAGAAGTAGTTGAGTTTGAGCCTAGCTCTGTCAGAAGTGCGGCCCTGCTTGTTGTGCAAGGCAATTGTCACACTGGTCCATACACAGACTGCTCTGCAACACAGAGGTTGAACATGCACAGGACAGCATGCCACCTAGGGCTGCTCCAAATGAGTGGTGGAAAGTCACTTTTCTGTTGAATTGCACAAAAGCAAAAGTACAGTTTTCCAAGCTGATGCTTGGAAGAAAGACCAAGTATCATCCAAAAAGGTGTGAACATGGCTTTATATAAGCAGAATGGCTTTTGCCTTGTAAGGCCAATGAGGAATCCCAGCTAGGACACCACCACCACTGCTCTGCAGTGCATTGGTCCAGTGATAATGCAGGATTATGTACAGGTTGGCAAGAGTATGGTCCATGTATTTTAGAAAGAACTGTCATATAACACAAAATTGAAATAGCATCAGTGATAGTGGAGAGACACAAGGTGAGCTCTGGGCACTGGACACCTCCTGGATGGGGCTGTCATTACTCAGAGCTCTGCTCACCAGCATGGATGTAAGTTTGACCCACACCCGTTTTATCTGGAAGGAAAGTTGTGGTCATCGCTCCAGGGTGATATGGCTGGAAGTTATGTTGAAGGTTTCCTTTTGTCAGCACTATGAGCTTGCTGTGATCACCTATAGTTAATTCCCACTTGGCCCGGCTGCCTGTCATCTGCCACAGGGTGAGTACCTGCTGCTATCATAAGGACGTAATGCTTATGCTATTGGTGTTTTTTTGTTTTTTTGTTTGTTTTTTGTTTTGTTTTTTAATCACAGAGGGACAAATGAACACGAGCTTTTATGATTACATCCCCAAAAAGGACTTTGCTTCATTGCCTGGTAACTTCTGGGAAGCTGTTTACCACTTGGTATCTCTCAGAGTTGCTGGCCAGGATGCAAAGTACATTTAAACTCTTTCAAGTCTCAATAAAACCGTTTGGAATCATTTTATGGAGGAAATTATTGTGAGCCCATCTGGCGCCTAATAAAGTGAACCAAAATAGGTGACATACACTGCATAGGCTAAACAGGTGACACACAAAGAGAAAAATTGTGTTGAAGAGGTGGTAGCAAGTAGTCGTGCCTCCTTCTGGAAAAAAAGTGGTTTTTGATGTCACCTGCTCCAAGTCATCGCAGATGGAGGCTGCGCCCAGGTATGCCACAGCATACCAGGTTTTCTAGGGAAAATTATTTTTCACAGATGGAAAGAACGTGTGCTGTGGAGGTACCACTTCAGACAGTGGGTTTCATCATTAAGACTTATTCTGTAATGTCACCTGCCTTCTTTCTTTCAAGTCTCCAGTTCAGATTCAGCGCAGGGTCTTTGATTAGTGTATCACGTTAAACATTAAGCTTTGTGGTTGTATGGGGAGTTAGCAGGTAGAAGGAGAGATGGCAATGTATGTAGTAGCAGCGCTGAACAGATTGTCTCCTGCTGTGTGCAGATCCACTGGTGCAAAAGGCATTGTACCAATTCTGTTATATCTTTACAGTAGAATGTATTTGTTCAAGTAAAACCGACAGGAATCATTTTAAGCTAAGACAAAATAAGTTACTTATGAACTGAAATAAGGCTATGTGTGTGGCATTTTATGATCATTTAATGGGAGGTGAGGTGAAACCAGTACCTCTGTCTTACGAAAAGTGCTTAGAAATGGAATCCTTTCCCTGTTCTGGCATACTCAAATGAAGGCACATCTCATGTCTTCCCCCTGCAAAATGCAGATTTCTGCCTCTAAAAAATCCGGGGTACCTGTGAAGGGCTCGTGGGCATTCCTGGAAAAATGATCTGGTAGGTGCCAGATATGTCGCAATACAGTGACAGCCACCTGCTTGGGATTGAACAGTGCGTTTCCTTCTCACCCAGCTTAGCGTAACTTATGAGGGAACTGAGTCCAGCCCCTGGGCTGTGTAACCGTGCTGAAGCCAGCAGAGCTGGTGGTGGCCAAGGGCAGTGTGAGTGCAGGGCTGGGCAGCAGGGGGACTGAAAGGTCTGGGGCTGACAAAGGGCTGTCTGCTTCACACGTGAGCTGCTCATGTGGGATTTGTGGAGCCTTTTTGGGACAAGGGAGGGGGTGTAGGGTCAGGGTGGTCAGAGTGTGCCTTGCTGGGCTTTGCTCTCTACCTGCATTTTTCTCCAGTTGTGCGCACACTGCTAGAACCATGGCACTTGGCTGTCTCCGTGGGGCTGCAGAGTCCCATTGATCACTTTCTCCAGAGAAAATGGTGAGGGATCCTAGCAGCAGATTTCCTGCTTGCATACTCTGTGCAGCTGTTGCATGTTTCTGTAAGTAGTGCTCTTGGAATTAGCTTGGCTGGTGGATGCCTTGCAGTGAGACAGAGATGTTTAATCACTTGCTTGGAGTGATCTTTAAAATGGGTAACACTACCAGCAAACATCTTTCTTTGTGCACTTGGGAGGAATGTGACCCACAGACCTCCTCTGCCCATTTGCCTTCACTCCAATTTTCTCCTCTGTTTCTCCTGCCCAGAGATCAAAAGGTCCCTCTCTCTCATTCCCTGCCGTAATAATTCCTTTTTAAGAGTGCTGTCTGCATGTTCCCCTGCCTACACCCAGCCTCCTTTTTCCTGTCCACTCAACTCACCCTGCCCACGCAGTGACACCAGCAGCACCCGCTCAGGCATGTATATTGTAGCTCCAACCCTCAGTCGTGTTTTGCCTTCTTCTGCCCAGCAAGTGGTGAAGTGAGTTGCAGCACTCCCTCTGCTATCAGTACTCGAGACACTGGGAAGGAAACCTGTTAGCAACATGGAAATGGAATGAGGACAATTTCTGCTGGCTACAGACCTAGCCCCAAATCTGTGACAGGTCAGACATTTGAAATTAAGTGCTAATTGCCCACTACAGATGCTTATTCATGAAAGTCTCCAAGTGGAAGCTTATTTGTGCTGTAAGAATGCAGTTAGGCATCTTGAGCCTCCCCACACAAAGCCTACCTTTATATGACCAGGCGTACAAGCACACTGCACAGCAGGGTTAAAGCATATTGCTGCAAATGAATAATAACCTGGAGCTCAGCCAAACTCCTGTAAACCAGGGCAGACGCAATGACAGTGTTTCCCTAATTCTTGTACCAGCCTCGGGTCAGGCCTCACACTGCTCCAAAAGCAGGATGTCACAGACTCCCACTACCTCAGCCTTCCTATTTGACAGCCTCCAGGATGGCACCATCCCTTCTTTTTGACAGTGGCAATCGCCACTGGTCTGCCCCTTCCTCGGTTACCTAATATTCCCCTTTTACCCCCATCTCTCCTCTCTCGTGGATGCGATAGGGATGTGAAGGAGACTCAGAGGGATGCAAATGAACTATTTGCATGCCTGTCTTTGCAGTCATTTCCTTTCTCTTGGCAAGTGCTGTGTTGAAAATAGACGATTCTGTCCAAAGAACCCCAAGTGGCAGGAGAATATAAATATCTAAAGCCGGGTGATACCCAAGCAGAAAGAGGAGACACATGAAAAGATATTGTGCCTGTTTGAAAGCCATGATTTAGGGGATTGTTACCAAGTTTAACTCAAGTGAAAAGCTTGGCTAACCGTGATGTGATGCATGCTTGCCTGTATTCAAATGAGAGCCACTTCTCTCATCCTTTATATTCTCGCTGGACCAGGGCTTGAATTAGCAACACTGTCCTTTGGGTCGAGAGAAACACAAAGAATTTCAATCATCAGTTGTTCCTGATGAGAAGAGGGTTGTGGGGGTTTTCGATGTAGCAGGAGCTGCTGCATTAGCTCTGTTCTAGTGGTAAGGAGGAGGATCAGAAGGGCAAATTTATGCCTTTGAAAGAGGAATCTGATGCAAATGAAACCAGCCTACTTCACCCTGATTAGATTTCATCATGTTGTGACTTCAGAATGCATTCAGCAACCTGGCAACAGGGGCAAAGATTTGAGAAATGTCCAGAAGTTAAAAGGATGCAGTTCCTATGGATTATCAGAGTATCCCTTTTAAAAAAAAATCTATCTTTACTATTCTTTCAGCAACTCGAAGCAGGCGTCAAAGAAAAGTATTCAGACAGACAATAAAAATAGCTGGGCCAAGTGCTCTCCAGCAGTGACCTGATCCTGTCTCGTGTGCTACGGAGGGCACAGATTCCTTTGCAGTTACAAACAGGCTCCAGACTGGAGACAGACTCCATTTCAGGCTAATTCAAGTAAAGTACGTGATGATAACCGATGGCCAGTGCACAGCAGAGTTATAATGGGGAGAGGGGCCACTGTGCAATGCGGCTGCATCCCAGTTGTGCTGTGACAGTTGTGTGTGTTGTGAAGGATGGCAAACCTTCAGGCTAGGACCTGAGGGCTATCACTGCACGAAATACAAAAGGAGCTTAGTTTCTAAGTGGCTAATGAGTTTACTACCTTGTTTCTGTCAAGGGTTTTGCAGGGGTGATGCTGATTAATGTGTCATGCCCTTTCCCCAAGCCTATCCCCTTCCTCTTCCATTTCACCAGGCTCTGTCTGACACCATTTATTAGGCTACTTGTCCCTGACTTGTGAGGAATAAATATTGACACTGATGGCTGCTTAATAGGATTTGGTTTTGCTTTTCACTCTGTGAAAGAGTTTGGCACTTCTAACTCAAGTGACACTCCATTTGGGACTGGCTCCACCCAGACTTAATTTTGGAAGGATTTCTTTTTTCTGAAATGAGGATGGTCACAGCATGTCCTGCGTATGAGGGGAGGATGAGATTAGATATGTACATTGCTCTCCTTTTTCCTAATGACATGCAAAGCAGTGATGTCTAGGCTGAGACTACAGCTCCCCACGTGCCTCTAGCAAAGATGTGGCTTCCTTTGGGAGAGTGCTGATGTTCACACTGGAAATAACAATTTGGATGTGTGTTGTTGAATAGGGCTTGTAAATGGCCTTCTTCTATTTAGCTGTAGAGCGGTGCATCTGATGGCGGTTGGTGGCCTGAAGACCTCAGATCAGTCTGCCAGTTGGTGCTGAGTGGGTGGCCATCCTCCTCAATGCTTTGTTAATGCATTTGGAGTTGCTTTAAGGAAAAGCATTTCATACTGTTTAAAACACAGTGGTTGTGGGTGGGTTTTTTAAAATGCGCCTGAAGGGACTTGTGAGGAAAGTCCCATTAACATCCCACAGCCATCTAGAGTAAGTGGAGTTTTCGGGGCTGTGGAAAATTGTTTATCTACAGAGTAGTGGCTTTAACCAGGGACTTAGTGTCCCTGGGAGCCTGGCTTGCTATCTTCTTGGAAAACACAGCCTTATGGTGATCTATAATATCATTTTTCCAAGTGCTCCTAGAGGTCGTTTGCTCCATTGGACAGGATCTCTGGGGAAGACTCTGAGCTCATCTAGGTTAGCTTCTCATCCCACTCTGTTCAGTGCTGTCGGCCTGGAGCCCGCTCACCTTTCCCACTGTTACACTTCCCCAGCCCACTGAAACTGGAATAATTGCTTCATGGTTGCTTACAGGCCAGTCTATTTTTTACCTCCCTGTCACTTTGCTTTTTAAAACCAGTTGCTTTGTCACATCTCCACAGCAAGCCCCTTACTGCCAGAGCAAGAACGTGCAGTATGGTGGCCTTCCCTGCACCCCAGCTCCAGGCTGGCTTTAGGGGACAGGGCAGGTGACAGGCCCTCACCTCTGTTCCAGGAGCCACAGGTTCTGGTTCCTGTTTTGGGGTGGCTTGTGCAAGCACAGAGGGATGCACTGGGGCACGGTGGTGTGTGAGAGAGCCCAGGGGTTCCTCTCATGGAGTGTGTCTTGTCCTGGTTGCAGTCCTTGTCCTTGTCCAGGCCTTTAAAGGGCAGGTAGATGCTGAACATAATTTCGGTGAGAAACTAATATTTATTTATTAGCTTAGCAGACAGTTTCTCTGTTTCTCACCTTAAGCACTCTTAAAAAAAAGAGAAACAAACAAAAAAAAAAATGCCAGAACATCACCAAAACAAAGGTAACTCAAGTGGCTTCTCTTCCATAAGTTTCATAGCGCATAGGCTGCCTGCATTAGTTTGCAGCTGTGTTTATAGATGAAGTTATTAAAAAGCTGTGGTATCACTGCTGCAGGAGGACAGTAATCACAGTAAACTCATTGTGCTCATTAAAAATAAAAATGTAGGGAGATGATCAGCCAGATGGCAAGTCAGCTGTATTCAGCATGATTTTGTTCTCTTGGTGCTTACTCTGTAGGTCCTGTATGTACCTGAAAACCTCAAGTCTTTCTGCTGCTGCCAGGCTGATTTTGTGCCCTCCCCAGGCCATTGGTTTTCCACCGGACCTGTCCATTTAATTTGGTGCAGAGAAGGTGTGATGAACCAACAGTATTTCTTGTCTCGGATGGCTGGATAAGTAACCAGCATAGCTGGGTTGTGTAATATCTGTTTCTTTCTTTTTGTTTGTTTGTTTGTTTGCATTTCTGTACTGCAGTCCCTCAGAGCTACAGCCCTCTGAATTTTGTGCAAAGTGAAGCTGCAGGTCCTGCAGAGATTCTGCGTTTTGTAGAGCAGCTGGCCGAATCCTCATCTCCTTACTCAATCCCTGCTTGTTTATCACTCAAGCAAATCTCCTGCTAAAATCCTGTGGAAGTGAATGCATGTCTTGTTGAGTAAGGGATTTGGAAATTTGTTCGGAAAGACTTGGGTGAGTGGGATGGAGAAGTTGTTCGTAAGAAGTAGTTCTTATTACGGAGATTAGATATTGCTACACCCATGAATGTGATTTAGCTCTGTAAAATGTACTCCACCCCTCATGTTACTGCAATTAAAATCTGGCATAGCAGAAAACACTGCAAAGCAGTAAGGTTAGAGAGCAGAGAGAAAAACTCAGCAGCAGACCAGAGTTGGTGCCTGATGCTGGATGTTCACCACACCTGTGACAAACGTGAATATGGGCTTTCTTCTGCCCTGTTGGAACAGATGCCCAGATTGTCACCAAAATTTTTTTCAAAAAACGTCTCAGCTACTATTCTAGCAACTTGGTAATTTACCTGCATTTTCAAAGGAGAGCTGCCGGGGTAAAAGTTATGCCAGATTCCTTGAAGTGCAGTGCTTATGCAACCCAGGAAGAGAGAGATCCAGCTGTGCAGATGGAAGATTAATGCCCTCTCTTGCTCATCAGTGCCATCTGCCACTGGAGCAGTTTGTATAAAGCGTTTCCTTAATCTTTGGCTTTAAACCATTTTAATTGCTGGTCTGAACTGACCTAGTTTGCTTTGCCTTCAGCATATTAGGAAACCCTGCAAATCATGGCACCAGCAGTTTGAGTACAAAAAAAGTAATTCTGGAAAAGATTTTTCTGATTAGTGAATTTCTCAATATGAACAGAACTTCTTCAGCATGCAGTGCTTGTTTTTTGTTTTTGGTTGTTTGTTTGTTTTTTTTTTCTTTTTCCCATGGAATGTGTTGACTTTAATAATCCTAAAACAGAAATGGGTTCTTACAGTTTGTGAGTACAACTCTTGCTTCCTTCTGGTGGCTGCTTTTCTTTATAGGAGCTGCAATTTATTCTTTTACAGTTGTCCTTTACGGTCAGCTTGTGCTTTCCTTCGTATTGTGTAAGAAAAGTTAGAAGTTGTAATTTAGATTAAATGACTTGTGATCAGCATGATTCAGCACTGGAATATCCCAGGTCATGTGCAGATAATGTTATTGTGTTACATGAGTGCGCTTATCCTTAAAGCGATGAGTGTGTTACTGATCCCTCTCCCCAGGTGAGCTCTGCAACACATCATTCTCACTTGAGACACCTCTGAGCACTTCTGCACCCCACTCCCCACTCTATTATGGACAGGTCTGAAAGGTCGTCCCTAATCACCTCCTGATTCTCAACAGTCCATGAAGAGGGGTAAAGCTCTTCTTCCCCAGCCAAATCACCTGGCTTCCTCAAAGACCAGTATGGCTTGCCGTCTACAAAAATCTCTTGTGGTGCTTCTGAGAGTTCTGGGGATAGAACTTAATGGAAAGGTCAGAAAAGTGCTGCTTGGGGCAGTGCTGGTTTATACTGGTGAAGACGAGAGTCCTCTTCTTCCACTGAACTACATCCTGAAATGCTACAGTATTAAGCCACAATCTTAGAAAGATTTAGGTCAGAGCTGCACAGAGAGCACTCTTTCCATACAGGAACTCCAGCGGGATGTGAAGGCAGAGTGCTCTCAAGTGGAGTGAAATCATGGCCAGAGACAGACCTATGTTGTGCACAGCAGATCGGAGTAGCAAAAGCCCATCTCTGCACAGGGCATGTGCAGGTGCCAGGTAGTAGCTTGGGGCCATACTTTGGCACCCCTCTGCCACTGCTGTGCCAGAGGTCAGTCGTATGGACATGGTTTTGTGCCTCAGTTTACTTTTGAGTGCCGCGATGCTCTCCTGGCATTTGTTAGGTTCAGATGGAGAGTGAGAGCTGTTAGAATCAAAGTGCATGGAAATTAGAACCTGGAAATGTGAATCTGAGCACTGAAAGGTTTGGGCTGGTCTATCTGCAAGCGAAAGGTAAGGAGGAGTTGACTTTTGTTGTCCACGTGTGTGTACAACCTAGGCATGGTGAGCTCCAGTGCCTTGACATGCTCTGTGGGTGGCAAGCTACAATTCAGTATAACCATGAGCTTCTATTATAAAAAGCCAGGAACTGAGTAGGTATAACAGCTCATTTTTTTCAGCTCTCTAGGTTATTCCTTGCAGTTAGGGCTCAGGTTGGCAGGACCACGCAGGGAACTGTGTACTGCAACCGCCTGTTCACAGCACAGGCAGTGTGCCCAGCTCCCTGCCTGAATTCACACCGCTGTGTGAAGGAGAGCTGATCATGCAAAGCAGGGGAAGGCTTGTGTTTCAGAAAGGCTTGGTTTAGGGTGTCTTTAAAAGGGTGGCAGTCGCTGGGGTCGAGGTCTGGGTGCAGAGGAATGCTATTAGCAAACCTAAAGACCAGAGTGAAAATGCTGCATATTGTGGACCAAAATGCAGCTGGCACAAACTAAAAATGTGCATGTGAGTGCCTTTCTAAGTATCCAGTAATCCTCCAGGGCAAAACGAGGATTAGGTCTCTCTTGAAGACAAAGAGGGAGTTCATTTTCTCAAAGATGCCTTGGCCAGTACCAAATTAAGTGTGGAACCCAAATGAATGCGAATACTCCTTTCAGATCTCTGCTTGCAAACAGGTACAGTGCAGAAGCAGCTTATTTATGTGTGTTTGTGTGGGACTGTGCAAACACGACGTGGACAGATTGTGGGATTGAGGTCACGTCAAATAAAACCCATCCAATCTCAAAGAGAAAGCCAGAAAAGCATTGGGCAAGTAGAACTAGATGATATTGCACAGTCAAAATCCAGTCTCCATTCTGCAGATTTTTCCACTCTGTAACTGAAGGTTAGTGCTCATCCTCTGCCCTCAATTTGCAGTTTTTTAAGTTGGAATTAAGTGATGAGCCCTCCTAGAAGGAAAGGTAGGAGCCTGATTTCATTACAAGTGACTTCTTACCGTGTACTCAGCAGGACTGCATAGGAGCTATTAGACTGAAACTGTAGGTTTTCAAATGTGAGATGTATTCATCTAAAATTTCCTGTTCAAGCTGTCTGTACTCTGCACTGCTCCTGGAAAATTTCTTCTTTTTCCTTTTGTTGATTGGCTTACTGCATGCAGCTCAGCTATACTAATCTCATCTTAACAGATACCAGCACAGATGTGCTTGTGATATGTATGAAAAATATTTGTGTTTGTATTACTTTGTATCTTGGAAGCAGCAGCCAGCAGCACTCCAGTTTGAGGCTGTAAATTTTTTCCCTGGAGCTTTACAGACCCATCTTAATGCAAGAGTTGGACATCATTGTTTCTGGTTGAGATGTGGATACCATTGCTGAACTCTGTGGGAAAAATACCTTGCTGAGTCTCAAGATTAATGTGGGATTTCATGTGAGATTTCAAACACGCCTTGCTCTGCATTAAGATGAAGCAAAGTCCTTCCATGGTTTTCCACAGACAGAACCTGTTGCATGTTGAGGTGCCCATGAAACAGTTTTGACTTCCTTGTCTGCCTTGTTAGGCTCCGAACTTGTAGCTGGGTTTGCGAAGTCCTCTATCTCAGGTGAGCGCCATAAATTGCATGTTAGAGATTTCATACAGGACCTGAAAACTTATCCTTGTAAAAGCTTTTTTTTTTTTTTTTTTTTTTTTTTAAATTGAAAAAAACACCTTGTCTGCCTATTTCCAGCTGGTTCTAGGCTATGTTGGGCTCTTGGGTCCCCTGAGCACAGACTCACAAACCTGTTGCCACTGCCAGCTGAGTGCCACAAGTGGCCAGGGGAGCACCTGAGTCTTCATGCTCTGACAGACAGAGCTGCTTCCACTTCAGCTAAAGGAGATTCTGTAAGCGTGATGGATATGTGGATTATGGGCTATTTCTGGAGCAGCCACAGGAGATAACAAAATAAGAAATACGTAAGCAAGCCGGTCTTCTGGCTTCAAGCAGAGCAGGAAGATCTGCAAAGCAGCATGCCCACTGGACAGGGAAAGGTTGGTGCTCGAGGTGAGCGCAGTCTCCCTCCCTACCTGGGGGAACCCTCTCTTTATCAACAAGTAGGAGGCAGAAGGGCTTTGTTTGCTAAGAGAAGAGGTCCTGTTGTGGAGGTGGCGTTTTCATTCCCAAGGAGATGTAATTCCAGCCCATCAGGTGCTGAGAGCTCACCCTCACCCTGCAAGATGAGGATAGCTGGAGGTGAAGCCACCAAACTGCCTTCACCTCACTGGGCAGAGCTGGGGAACTCAGGACACCCTGTGACATAACATAACGCTATTGGGACGACCCGGCAGTCTTAACCCCTTCATCTCCCTCTTTGTGGGTTTGACGGTGCTGAGTGCTGCTTTGTTGCTGCTTCTCTTCATTTCTGTGCTTGTGCTGTGCTGTTGGCTGCTTATGTAGTGAAGCAGAGTTGTCTCTTGCATTCTGGTTTAGACAAAGGGAAAATCTATTAACTAATGACTAAAAATCACGGTAGGAACTTGGAATAGGAGTTTATTGCTTTAACTTCGATTTCAGCATCATCACCATGTGAACTGCTTTTCTAGGAAAGCTTTTAATTCTGATACTGGTTGTAAACACTCCTGAGAGATTCAGATGATTTATAAAACAGAATTAAAGTACTGTCCTCTCTTCTAGAAGCAACACTTCGCTTAGAAATAATGAGACACTACAAATTACTAAACCTATTAATATTTGTAGATTGGAATCTCTAGGACTTAGATCTTCTATTGCCGTGGCAGAAAACCTGGCATTAGTTCAAAATAAATGACTATTATTCCAAGAGGTGGAACCATTGGAGAACTAGTTATTATGAAAAGATTTTTAAAAGCATAAATGATTTTAAAATTATTCCTGGTGCTTTTTATGGATGATCTCAGCCCTAGACTCATACCTGGAACCACTGGGAATCACTGGGAGCTAAGCAGAAAAGCAGTATACAGGATGCTAGTGCAGATAGAAGTGCGCTGCAAAACATGCCATCAGCAGCAAAACTGCAGAAGCTTGGTTTTCTATGACTTTCTTGTATGACCTCTCCTCTTTGTGAACCATAGCCAGAGAGCTAAGCACTCACTGCAGTATTTTCTCAGTGAGAAACACAATTTGTACTACCCCCATTACTCTTTTTATGAATGCTTAGTTCTCTGAGGCTGATACCTCTGCAAAGCCTGGTTTGAAACTGGTCTGCAGGTTCACAATCATGGGGGGATCTGCTGGGCAGAGGCACGCATCCACACCTGGTGGCTGGGCATCAATTTGGAAGTGATAAGGAAGTGCAAAAAAAGGTGAGAGAGAAGAGCCAAGAGCTTGGTAGGTGAAGATGAATGGTATGAAATATTTCAACTATGCATGTAATGGGAGGTCAGTGCAGGAGGCAGATAAGAAGGCCAGAGGAGGTCACAGAGGGTTACGGTCAAAAGCAAGAGATCTCCCTAAACCATTGAATGAGCTCTTCAAGGATTGTGCCAGGCCATATTTTTAGATGAGAGAGAAGTTAAGCAAGGTGCTTATGTACAGCTAGTCATTGACATGTGTGGTATTAAATACCAAAGGCACTTCGGAAGAGTACAAATAACAATTCATAACTAAACCAGAACTTCTCAGAAAAGGAAAGATTTGAGAGGCAGCTGCCAGCCTCAGGTGGGAGATGAAGGAGATTTAAATAGGCTGTGCTAGGTTTCCTGTCTCCTGTGTATGAGCTTCACTACAACACGATAATGTAAAGAACAACTGTGGGCCACTCCTTGCTGGGAACGCTTTTCAACTATGCACTTGTGAGGCATTTTGCAACATCCCGAAATAAAATGCAGCCCCAGACTTAAGGACCATCCCAGTGGGCTGGGTGCTCTTGTAGGGGCTGGACACTGTACCATCCTGCCACTGACTCGAGCTTTTGGAGGAGGGTTGCTTGAAGGAGAAGTTGCAATGGCCAAGACACGAGGTAGGCTCTGAGCATCTTCGCAGAGAAGTGGCTGTTGGCGTGTTGCTTAAGGGATGACTGCCCTCCTGATGGTGTAGGAACGCCTCAGAAAATCTGGGATAAGCAGCCAGGTTATGTGGTTGAGTGTGGGGCAGAAAGCTGAGAGCAGAGGGAAAAGGCTAGGTTTGTGGGCACTGTTTCAAGGAGATCTCCATCCCTGCATGTGTGCTTGTCTGGTGGAAGGATCCTCATCTATCAGGTTCCCCACTGGGCTTGATTAACGGTGTTATTTATAGACTGCCTGATTAGTTTTCAGTGTCTTAGTGAGCCTGTTGTTCCACATGGAGCTCAGTAATTAGAGTTTTTTAAGAGGCTTGGGAAAAACTCCCCTGCATTTCCTCTTTACCTCCAACCAACAGCCCCAGAGCCCATGCAGGCACTAATTAACGACTCTTTGTCTTTCTGAGGTCAATCTCACAGTTCTGTATGCTGCCAGGCAGGGTTTTCTCCCTGTGAGGGGGAACACCCAGGCTGCTCACCCCCTGCTGCTTGAGGTTCAGATCTGAGTGGATCCATAGGGGAACACTTGAAAGGGGCACACAGGGAAAGTTCTGCCCACGGTAAAGCCAGGAATCCATGCTGCCCCTTGCTTTCTTCATGTGTTTAGAAAACTGTTGCAAAAAGATGAAAAAGGTTCTAAGTGCTGGAAGATCACTAGGCTGTGGTGATGGGGAAGCCATGGGCATATGCTCCTCTGCATCAGTTCATCTGGCTGCTGATTATTCTTTTCTTTTTTTTTTTTTTTTTTTTTTTGCATATTTTGGGCAATTTCCCAGTCCTGCATATTATTACTAGCTTCTTCTGTGCTAGTGGAGTGAAGAGAAGGCAGGAGCAGCATCCATCTGCAGGAGCACAGCTCCAGTGTAGCCTAGTGATAGTGAAGGGTCTGGAGTGGAAGATGTATGAGGAGTGGCTGAGGTCTGTGGGTTTGATCAGCCCAGAGCAGAGGAGGCTGAGGGGAGACCTCATGGCAGCTGCAGCTCCTCACAGGGAGTGGAGAGGCAGCACTGAGCTCTGCTCTCTGTGACAATGACAGGACCTGAAGGAACAGCACGGAGCTGTGTCAGGGGAAGGAGAGTCGGGGGAGTTAGGGAGAAGTTCTGCACCAGAGGGTGGTGGGCTTGGAACAGGCTGCCCAGGGCAGCAGGTGCAGTCCCAAGCTGCCAGAGTTCAAGAAGCATTTGGACACTGCTCTCAAGCATAGGGTCTGATTTTTGGGTGGTGCTGTGTGGAGCCGGGAGTTGGACTCCATGATCCTTATTGGTCCCTTCCAACTTGGGATGTTCTATGATTCCATGATTCCGGGAGGTCCAGAGGACCTGTTCAGAAGCAGAACAGGGGGAGTGTGACTTAGTAATGAACAGTTACCTGTGTCGTGATGAGGACTATAGGCAACACTGTGGGACATCCAGAAGGCTTTTCCCAAAGGGCTCGGCACCCACAGTGCCTCTCAAAGACAACAGGATTTGCAGGTGCCAGCACTTCCACATGTAGGACTGCAGGGCCAGCTCATGCAAGGCTGACCCCAAATCAAGAAGGCAGCATGGTTACCTCAGACAAAGGTTGTGTCACCCCAGCATGATCCTGGCTGTGCAAAGTCCTCAGCTAACCTGCATCTCCTCTTGTGACCTCCATCAGCAAACCAGAAAAACGATCGTTCCCTATAGATGAAATGAGGCCAGGACTTGCCCTGAGACAAGTGTCTCTGCTGAGATCCTGCCCCCTCTGATGTGACCCTGCTGCATGAGTGCCATTCTTTGTGGCCATCTCTGCTGCATTTTCATAGAAAGCTTGAAATGGGGCTTTGTTGTTTAAACACTGCAGCAGTGAAGTTGTTTTGCTGTACGAGGGCTGCTCTGAAAGTAACACCCCCTTGTTTTATTATGCTGGCCCACAGTGTCTGAGGGGTGATATGGCAGTAAAGGTCGAACCTCTACTGAGCATTAGCTCTGTCAACTAGTATTATTGTGCTCTTTGCTATGGTTTCCATGGAAATGGATAGGAGACATTGCTTTCAGAGCGATCTACTATGTATGTGTACCTACTGTATATATATGCACAATCTTTTGTTATCTGTTGCAGCTCTCTTGTCCTTTGTGCTGCAGTCAGTCTTTAAAAATGAGTTTGTTTTTGTCACAAGGGAGCAGTTGGTGGGCCTGGCACTGCACAGGGGAGCAGTAAGGGAGGCTGCGCACCTGCTGTACAGATGGGAGCCTGACATGATTTTGTCCATGCTGGTGATAAGCGTGTGTGGGGTTGTTCTCCAAACCCCAACTTGTTGCATTTGTGTTATAAATACAGCAAGTCCAGGTCTGTGCAGAGAGCAGTGCAGGTGGCAGAGGACGAAGCCAAATGAGATTTAACCCATGGAGGGGAAAAGGCATCTAAGGCAGGATTTGTGGTAAAATTTGGACAAAGAGAAGCAGGGTGAGCAAAAAGGCCGCTACAGACCAGTCGCTTTCCCTAATCTGGGTGAAAGTGCCGCTGTGTGCTCCCCGTGCTATCTCATCCGCAGTGTGAGGCTTAACATTCCTGCCTGGCACGTGGGGGCTAGGGAGGGAGCA
>JAOWBP010002392.1:16459307-16510328 GCA_028571105.1 Tragopan temminckii | reverse complement strand
AGAAGAGAAGAGAAGAGAAGAAAAGAAAAGAAAAGAAAAGAAAAGAAAAGAAAAGAAAAGAAAAGAAAAGAAAAGAAGAACTGTGATAAACCAGGAAATCATGCCAAGTGACTGAAAAGACATAAGGAGGATGCAGGCTTCTGGTTTGTGTTTTTGAGACAGTTGTGATGGCAAAACAAGGATTTAAAATCCTTCTAGAAAGGCATTTGTACATCATACTTCTGGGCTATGTGCTGGGCAAAGTGTAGATACATGCTTCTGCAAAGTTTGCAGCCATCTGACATTTATATTGAGGTTTATCTCACACAGAAAACTTTCAGAAGAGATGCTTAAGAGCTCTTCAGCATGCAGAGAGGAGGACAATGTGCCTGGTGTTCATACAGGTGCATTTACCTTGTTCATCTCCATGACAACATCACTGGCACTAAAAGCTTGGACCTGCCTCAACCTGAACTCCAGTTAAATTCATTTGCATGTCTACTTCGGCTAAAAATAATGTTGCCAAAAAGCGCTTGGCTTGATAAATGGGTAAACTCAGAAACTCAGCTGTATATCATCTCCCCTAGAAGGGCTTCATACTACAGTTCCAGAAAGATGTTGCTACTTCAGAGGACTCAAGCAGGGAGAGGAGTAGATGCTATGCGCATATCTTGATGAACTTCAGTGTTTCTAATACAACTGGAACAGGACAAAATAGAGCAGAGCCCTACTCTGCCTGAGGTGTTAACTTGATTTTTTGGAGCGTATGCTAATATGTGAGCTTCATGCTCAGCTCTGCTGCTCATGGTCTCAAAAGTCACCCTTGCACATGTATATGAATTAGAGTGGTTTGGGAGGCTTGTTGATATTGAGATAACTGTTATGCAGCAGTGAAAATTGCCGCCCTCTTGGGAGAATGAAGGTTGTGTCCAGAGAAAGGTCTCCTTTAGGAAAACATACCTTGTACTTCATAAGGACTAGGAGATTTTCCTATGTGTCATCTGTCAGGATACCTGTAAAAGAAATGCTGAAAGCAGGAACTAGTGTCTGTCTATTGAGAGGGCGGCTTTAGGGAGCAGTTTTCCCAGCCACCTATGTCTGAAGGGATTTTTTTAAGGTAGAACACAGCAAATGTGCTTCCTTGCATTACGCTAGCAATTTTGGATCATGTTAGGGTCCACATCTGGAGTATAAAATAAACAAGTAGGGTTTCAGATTGCTACGTTTAAATGCAGCCTTGCTAATCACCACTAAGCCTGCTTTTATTGTCTTGCTTTCAAAATTACTCCAAAATTTTCTTGTGCTGGCAAGACACTGACCATGTGCAGGCTGAAGACATGTAGGTTTACACATGTGTAGAGGATTTAGTGATGCACTTGACCTATTGGACTGTGCTTAAAGAATTGACATAGAGCCCAAACAAAATGTATTCAGTGCTTATAAACATAACTGTTAAAAAAAAAAAAATTGAGCAGCCTAACATGCTTTCAGGATAAATTGATGAGGAATGAGCTGTGAACTAATGAAAAAAGAGCACTATTAGCAAAAACATTGAAGAGCTGTAGAGCAAAGAAAACAGAGACCATGGCTAGAGGAGTGGCTTGGATTGGAAGATATCAGACACAGTGGTCAGTACCCCTTCTGTCTCAGTTCGTAATTAAACAGAGGACTGCAACATTCTGACTGGTTTTGACTGAGTGTGACTGCTTTTTCTAGATCTAAATTAAGAAGTAATCCCAAATGCCGCTGTTTAATAGCTTTGTCTTGCTTTTCCACACCATAAATTTCATTCATGTACCTGCCTTTGAATCTTAGAGATATTCACTCTGGCTGAAGTGCAACAATCACACTATTTCCACGACAACGGGAGTAATTGAATGGCCTTTCAGATTATCTTAAAGCTACTGTGTAACTCATGTTAGTAAAAACAGAACTATCCACAGTTCTGAAGAGTGCTTATTCCTCTTCTCTCTAACACTGCATGAGATTCTGGTTTAACCCATCGTTAGCAAAGCATCCCTCTGCTTTGTGAGGGTGTGAGTCCCATCAACTGTGAACGAGAGAGAAGCACGAAGAAAAGCAATTATCCTTTGAATTTCGAACTGCCACATGGTGGCAGTAGGGGACAAGAACAGTGGCTGCAGAGTTAAGGTTATGAACCACCCAACTGAAATTGTGGATCTATCTCCCCTGCAGTTTTGTCCTCTGTCTCTCTGCTGCTCTCAGTAAGTTCACAAAGCCTTGCAAGACCCACAAGACCTAAGCAAGGACAGGCTTTTCAATTCTGAGCTTCCTGTGCTCTTTTCCATGTGGATAGCCCATTAGGACCGTGTTTAGGAAAACATGCACAGCTAAGACTGTCCACTTTCACACTGGTTTGTAGAGAGCAGGTTCTCCGACGTGGAGCCTGCCTGTCCATCCTTTCCATCATTTCCAAGACACTGATCTGTAGGCAAAGAAAATTAATCTTCAGGGCTGTGAACCTGGCATCTTTCATGGGCACTAAGTTCACTTGAGAAGACTTTTTAATAATCATAGGAGTTTGAGGGAATAAAGAAAGGATTTGGCAAGTATGATGTGATGACAATGGCTTGGGCTGTAAAACTCCTCTGTTGTACTGGCACTGTCACTCCAAGCCATGCACGGTTGCCATCATCTGGTCCAAGGCGAGTTCTTGCTGTGTTATTGTGGAGTGTGTGACCTGGTGTTTGGTCAAAAAGAACTGAGTTGCTGTGCTGGGGTGAGCTGTCCTAGCTACTTCTAGACATTTTGTTAGCATTTCCTTCTCATTACCTAGGGATGTCAGCACTGCTTTGTTGCCCTGAAGGACACATCTCTCCATGTCAAGCTGTGTTTTAGTTGCTGCTAGCACCTCTAAGCTTCAGTACTCAAAGTGTTCCTAAAAATTTGGATGTCTGATCCTTAAGCAAGAACTGAATACCCAAATCCCTTAGGCAGTGATTGAATGGATTGGAAGAGCTCAGCTCGGTTCTTCCGGCATGGCTCTGCTGCACCATTTTTTTTTTCTTTCTCTCAGGTATAGATCATTTAGTGGTTATTAGTTTGCATTATTAGGCTGAGGGAGAAAAGGTGTACATGATAAAGGGAATATAGGGCAAAAGAAAGAAAGGAAAATGGTAACACAGTGAGAGAGAGTATGAACACAGTGAATAAAGAATGAATACTAAGGAGACAAGAGAGGAACTAGAAGTACAGAAGAGAGGATATCCAAGAGCAGTTCCTCTTGGTTGCAGAAAGGAAAGTTGTTGTGAGGAAAGATGGCTTAGTGTTGGTAGACAGGGTAGACATATGAAGGTGGGGAGTGTCATAGGGCCTCAGTGCAGCGTGACCTGGCAGTCAACACAGAGTGCAACTCCGGCACTAATGTGTGATTCTTTCTGTGACCCTGGAAAAGTTACATAAACACTGCTTCTGTTTTCATTTCTCTGTAATTTAGAAACAATACTTCCTGCTGTCTTCCCGTGAAATCAAAATGTCAAATAACGTAATGGAAGAAGGTCCTTGAGGATCATTATTACTGTTGTCATTATTGTTGTTATTTCCTATTTGTAGTAGTATGTATAATGAAAATGTTAAATATTAGGGAATGGATAAAAAGGGAAAGAGGAGTGAGAAGCATCCAAAGCAGTAATCGACCATACTGGGTCCACAGACCTGTCTCCAGGAGAGACCACATGTTCCAGTAGCTCAAAAATCCTGTATCTTTAGGTTTATGTGATTTCTGGAATAACAAATTACAAGGCAGATTTTCTTGGAGCTTCTGCTTTGAATTCACATGATGCCAGGGCCCTATCTAATCATGCAATGAAACACAAATTCATTCACTGTATTTTTAGAGCCTGTTGATTGTTGATTTCTTTCTACTCTGAACCAGTCACTGGTGTATACATTTTAGACATCTTTTCTCACTTGGAAATATTTTCCAGTTACCCCCAAAAGACACAAGCCAAAGGAAATCTCATGGCTGTTGGTCACTCTGTCACAACACAACTTCTAGGGATTATCACAGTATGAGTTGTAACAGCAAGTATAGGAAGATGATGGAAGAGTCTGGCAAGGCACAAAAGCGTCCTGTGCAAATGTGCACAAGGCAATGCTATGCAAGAGGTACTGAAAGGCAAGTTCCAAACAGTGTCATTTGTTCCTTGTTTTTAGAACACATATGATGAGATCTGAGCAATAACTGGATTTCCTACTATGGCAGTTCCTGTGATGCTAAGTTTGGCTTTTCCCAAGATTGAAAAGTTGTCCTGTATTAGAAGGACACAAAAATGTGTGCAGACACATCTGTGACTGATTTATTTTCCCAGATAGCAAGGACAAGAGGAGCAAGGGTATGTAAAGTGATGCTGTGAGAAGATACTATGCAAAGTCAGAGATATTTGCAAACATCATGAAAACAGCTCCTCTTTTTGGGTGGGTCTATGTTTGTTGGCATCCCCACCTGTACCGCAATGGACTCACTGTCAGAATACCACAGGAAATGGGATTTTGATAATTGCGACCTGGCTGGGTGACAGGACATGTGAGATATGGCTGTAAAACTGGGGACAGGATGGTAACACAGGATCAAGAGTCTTGTCTGCGGAAACCTTGAATGTGTTTAGGGGCACAGCAGAAGACCTTTCCAGCAGATTATTTAACAGATGGCTATTTTTAACTCTCACATTGTGGAGCAAATATTAACTCTCAGATATGTGCAGTCACTGACTCTGTGTGCTTAGGAGAGGGGCGAGCCATGTCAGCTACAACAAAATAGCAGGAGTGAGTTCTCATAGCCCCTTTAGCTGATACCATCCTGATAACCACTGCCGACCAAACAGGATCGAGTTAGCATGCACCAGACCCCAGTTTTTGTATCACCTGCTTATATACCCTCTGTGGAATGCATGGAATGGATTGTTTGCAAAAATCGAGCAGGGAACAAAGGAGTAAAGCTCTCTCTGATTACCATGTGCATTGGCAGGGTGTGCTCTGCAGGCAAGACCCTCCTGGGATAAAAGCTGGGTTCATGCAGGAAGCAGAGAATGAACAGGAGAAATCCTGTCCCTTAAGTTTTAAGACTGTAATGGAGAGAACATTGCTCTGTACCTGCCTAGGTATGTCTGCTCTAGTGGCTCTGTCTGTTACTCAGGTAAAAATCGGTACTTCCTTTCACTTCATGCTTTCAGCAAAATGAGAGAAAGATAGGAAAGAGGCTTGAGGAACTGGCTCTCCAGACACCGAGACATGGAGCAGCCAAGTGGTGCGAGATCCAGGAGAGGAGCCATCTCCTGTCCTCTGGCCACCTGGGTGATGCAGCGGGAGGAGATGTGCTGTTTGCTGCCACTGTAGAACATGTAAGAATGTAGTGCTGTAGACAGATCATAGGTAGCTTTAAGTTGGCTGAAAAGGCCAGCTGATTTTTCCTCTCTTCTAAAGATGTTCTTGCTTTTCCTAGACTCCAGCTTCAGTTCATATGTTGAAGATGTCACACCGTATCTGCGAGCAAGCTTTGCTGCTGTCTTTCCATTTGCTCTTGACATAGCTTTTCCACATCTCTGTTTCCTGTCCCTTCGCTTGTCTAACCTGTCCATTTGCACTGTAAGGTTTGGGCAGGAACTGCTGGTGATAATGTGTCTGCACCACGCCTCTAACAGAGGGACCTGATAGGGCTCTAGGCGTAACTGTAGAGCAAACACAGATTAGTTCCCTGTCTTGTATATATGAAGGCAGGTGGAGAAAATTCATTATTAGCTTTGCCTCCTGCTAAAGAAAAAAAAAAAAGATCCTGGAGGCTTCTTGAAGGTCTGAAGTCAAAGCTGTCATGTAGTTTCATCTCTCTTTGGGCATTAGCTGAAAGGAGACTTGATTTTCCCTGCCCTTCTGATTTTTAATGCAGAAATATCTGTGGAATCCCAACAGCTCTGTGCTTAAGAAGGTAGAAAATTATCTTAAGAGCTGAGCCTTCTTTCCTCTGCTGGTTTAGGAATTTAGAGTCACCAAATGGAGTCAGACACAAACTCATCCAAGCATGTCTTCTTATCTCTTGTAGCTGAAGCCAGCAATCTGTTTTCCATCCACTTCTTGCCACTTTCTGCTAAGGGGCTGACTGCTGAGATTAACCTTGTTCCCAGGACAGGAAACAATCACACAAAAAATGGGAAGGTGTGGAAGTGTTGGAGTTTGCAGAGTAGTCTGAGGAATGACCTTGAATCTTGGCCACTTGTCAGTAACTTGCATCCAGCCTGCATGGAGCAGGGAGGCATTTCTGCAGCTGGATCACCGCTTTGGTACCCACAGCCAATTTATCCTCTGTACAGCTGGAAAAGGTTTCGGTCCTTCAGGGACCCTCTGTTTGCACTGATGTGGGAGTGCTCCAGTGTTTTGTCTGCAGTCCTGATCTCCAGTTGTGAATACAACATGCTTTCCTGAAATCCCTCCTCTGAAAAAGAAAAAAAATAAAAATGGGTGAGTGGCTGCTGATCTGTTCAGCTTTCATAAGGGCCAGTTGTGGACACAGCCAAAATAAGGATTGCAACAGAGCAGCGGACTGGGAGAGTAGTAAAGACACAAGGAGTGATTTCTCTGGTGGCATTGCCTTCAGGGAAGCTCGTCTACCCCACTGAGCAGTGCCTACCTTGGGCCATCTGGCAGTGAGGAAGGAAAGCAGCTTTGACAGCACAGGTGCTCTCCAGCAGTGGAAAGAGGAGAAGTAAAGGGCTGTGCTCCCCAGTATCCCACTATCCTTTGGGCTGGTCCACCACTGTGTCCTTCTGAGGCCAAGTGCGCCCAGTGCTGATGAAAGAGCTGAACAAAGACACAAGCTCCTGCTGTCTTGATCTGCTGAACTGCCTGGGGAGGGTACAGCTCTCTGCCACAGCCTTGACACTGGATTTTTTCACTCCTGGGAGTCAAAGCAGAATATTATACACATAGTAAGCTGATGAATTCAGTGGAGGGGCAGGTGAACAGATTCTGCCTTCGGTCCTGACAGATAGATAAAGTGAGTCTCTATATCCTTTCACACACATACATAGGCACACATACACTGCAAAGAATCTGTGAACTGTCTATTACAGTTCTCTGTATGGGATCAAATACTTCTGAGTTTCTCTGATGTTGACCACAGTTGCGGTGCTAAAATCAGAGCAGGTGACTTGTCGCTGCCAACGTAGTGAGAAGATGTTTCTCTAGGTTTATGGGGGTGCCTCTCTGATGCAGCATCTGGAAAATAAGCCTGAAGATACCAGAAGCGTTGGAGTTGTGAATGACAAGGGTTGGAGTTCTCCTTTGAGGAGTCTTGCTCCAAGCCAAGTAAATATATTCATTAACATGTTTTAGACTAAGTGAGTGAAAATATCTTGTTTTGCCTGTGCTAAGTTGCAGATCTTTTTTGGTAATGCCGGAAAGACTTCTTAGCACTGTTAACCCTTCAAAACCATGTAGTTCAACTTATTCTTCCTGAATAAATAAAATTCAGGCTCTCAAGGTGAATTCATTCTGCACAAAACTTGTACAGCTACCTGGGATAAATTAATCTTTCCATTACTGTACTTTTCACTAGTGAGCAGTAATTTTACTGCTGAACAATCTGAAGCACTATGAGAAAAAAAAAAACAAAACAACCTTTCTTGCTCCCCTGCAGAATACAACAATAACAACTTTGGAAACACATTATTTGGCTTCAAGTAAATGTCAGTAGCTAAATTCTTCCTCCATGCATGTCTGTATCAGAAATGGAGATATCCAGCAGAGATATGGCTCCAGGGGGAGACCTTTGACTTAACTGTTTTTTAATTGAATCATATTAGCTGCTTTGTCATGCTGACACAGAGGTTGGGAACAATAGGGAAGAATTTCTCTCTGTTGCATGGGAAACTCTCACTGCCCCCAAGTTTTGACATGGCATTCAGTCTGAATGATGGGAGCAGCATATTCTCTGGAGGCATTTGGCAACTCTGCAACTCTGTTTTAAGGTTTGAGAAACCTTTCTGAAATCAAGAGGGGCTTAAAAAAAACTCATCTCCAACATGAGAACTAAATCAGTCAGCTACAAGTTTACTGAGTAATCCAGACTTGGCCCACTGGGTGTCTGTACCAGTAGTAGTGCTGGTAACCTAATGTGGGACCGGGCAGAGGTGAGCCCTAGATTCACTAGAAATGCATCATTCCAATTGCAAAACTAAAGATAGTTGTAGTAGAATACTTGAAATCATTACAAATGCTTTATCAGGGGAGATGTGGAGATGAAAATGGTCTGATAATAGGGCTGAGGAGGAGGATGATCAAGGGGTCTGAAGCAGAGAACTGTCTTTTGTAATGCTCCTCCTGGGTAAGTCATGGAAAACTTGCAGCAGAGAAAGACACCTCTCCCAAGTCCTTAATGGACCAAGATTTCTTCCTCTCTTACCACATTCATTCCCATAAAAAATTTTCAGCTCAATAATTCTGGACAGCCGTCTCCAGCAGTTCATTTGTGATGCTTCCCATTGTTCCAGTATGTGGCACAGTAGTAGTCTGCCATTGTGGTTGCTGCAGCTTCTGTCAACACCCAGCTAAGGTGGTTTGCCGTCTTTTTCCAGACAGTCTTTCAGTGCCACTCAGCAGTTGTTCTTGCCTGCAGCGTGGCTACTAACTGCAAACTGTGTGCATACGTGTTTGCTTCTTCTTTTTTAATAAGAAACTCCAGCAAGTAAATTTACAGTTCAGGAATCACATGCACCATTCTGAATACAAAGAACACAAAGACGGAATGATACGTCTTAAAAGCTACAGAGAATGTGTTGTTACAAAAGCTCCTCAAAGAGAGGGATGGAGGAAGAAATAATGAAAACCTCTTTAAAATAATCGAGAAAAGATCTCAGAGAGCATTCCCTGAACTTACAGTAACCATAGCAAACCAAACAAAAGACAGTAGTAATAAGTCTTATGTATCCTTGGTGATCTGCTTAAGCAACTTCTTGCTTTTACAGTAAGCCAAAAAAAAGGGAGAACGGATGAGTTCAAAGTATGATCCACTGAATGACGAGAAGCCTCCTCAAACAGAAGAAAATGGAGTGGAGTGTTAATGCAAAGCAGGATCAGGGGTGGCCTCTGGGATTTTCAGCAAAGGGCAGTGGGCTTCACTACAGTAAAGACAACTGAGCGGATTTAGTCTGGGTCAGCCTGAGGAGACTACTGAGACTTTCTGAAGCGGCTGAGGGGGCCAGCTTGGCAGGGAAAATCTTGTTTTCTCTTGTAAAGAACCTGAAAGCATTGGCTAGATGTGTTTGTGGACAACAGATGAAAGAATGAAGTGCGTGGGAGAGGCTGAAATCACAGCCTTTGTGGAGAAGTTAGATAGGATTTCACAGGAAGTAGGGCCATCCTCTGGAAGGGGATAATTTCCTGCTGCATGGTTCAAGTGGCAAAGACTCCCACCAGGTCAGAGCCTGTGAACTAGAGATTCAGAGACACAGCCCCTGGAATGAGAGTCAGGATTTGGATCATCACCATGCACAGAGAGATCACACACTGAATGGGCAGAACTGACAAAGGTTACAATGATTGCGTCCATTTTACAGCTAGAAAACTAAGACACAGAAACCAAGACTATTTATGTTACTGATGAATGTTTTGCTGTACAGATGCTCCTACTGATTTCAAGGATGTGATTCGGCTCCCCACGTGCTGGGCAGCTGGCTCTGTTCACAGCATCTGCAGTGAGACGTGAATCTGGCCAACTTGTGTCTTAGATATTCATTCCCCTGCATGGTTGAATGTTTTGCTTAATCCAGCCGGAAACCATCCATCCCCAGCAAGCTTCTGCTGACTCCTCCTGCTCCTGATGGATTGAGAAACAGTCCTACGCCCAGAAAGTTTGCTGGTTTCAAATCACCTTGTTTTTCTCAGCTTAAGTAAACCATAAGAGATCTTACTGCTTATTGATTGACCTCTTACACTAGGTCATGTAGCTCACAGTGATTATATTTTTGGTGCGAGTGACTGTTGAAGGTGATTTTGACAATAACATGGCCACTCCAACACAATTTCCACACTTAAAATAATAGACTGTAGTGCTAACTCTGCCCTTGCCAACTGACATCACTTGAGCCACTTGAGGCTCAGGAAATGGTTCAAGACTTATCTTTCTTTTCCTCTCGTTTGTAGCTGGTCTGCAGAATATGTTCAGAGAAGGTAGCCACATGCAGAAGCGACCTGCCTATGTATTTATCTGCCAGTTTTGGCATGCAGAGCCTTGCAAGTATCTTCAGCCCTGTGGTCCTTGACTGTTCGGTACAGCACAGAACCAGCAGAGTCCCATCCATGACTTGTTCAGTGAAGCAAGTGTTCATTTAAATAGGTTCCGTGAACACTGAGGCTTGTTTGCTTTTGTTGATAATTGTTATACTCACTAGAAATAGAGCTTTGTGTTTATAGTGCAGGTTGTTTTGTTTGAGTTATTCAGTCTTTTTCTTGAAATATTATCGCTCCTTATACACAAATATTTTCAGAGGCATTCAGCAAGGAAGTGACCTTGCTCCTTGACCATGGAGCATCTGAACTTTACTTTAGGAGACAGTGTCTAATTTCTGGACTTTTGGAGGAAACACGAGTCTTTTTGACTCTTGACTCTTTCGGTGGTATTGCCAGGTCCCAGGGATGTTGTGAATGGTTTCCTCCAGGAAATCCAGGGATTTCATCTAGGAAACTCCAGCTGGTTAGATGAGGTAACTGTGCCTAAGCAAGAGGGAAGGCTAACAGATTATTAATAGATGAGATAACTTTGTAAATTAAACAAATCAACCATACCTCCATTTATCTCTAAATACATGGGTAATTCAACTTTAATGCTGCTATCAAAAGCTTTTAATCATAAAAAGTGTGTCTTGTTTTAGGTCTTGTTTGTGAATAGTTTAAGTGCACAGGAGCGAATAATATCATTTTCAACATATGGCATTTCTTGTAGATGACTATGCAGGCTAGCATACTCTCCTTAAAGACTTTCTTTAATGTACTGCTGTGGCTGGCTACACAGCTTTGCAAACTGCAGTTTAAGAGCCGCTGGCATAGGCATAAAGTGGAATGTTGTCTGAAAGGCAGATTTGTTGCCTAGTGTGCAGTGAGCCAGTCTCACACACAGAGTTGAGATACTGATTTATTGCAGAGTTATACATAGTTGGATCCTAGGTGGTATCCCACAAAGCTAGCACACCCCAGGATTTTCAGGATATTTTTTAATACATAATCTTATCACTTGACCACCATCCTGATACAGCCTCTGGCCTCCAATTTGTCACTTAAAGACAGAGCTGATATCCCCTTCTGCAGGCTATGCTAATTATGCTAATTAACAACATGTTGTTTCAAGATGCTCCTGTCTTCAAAGACAAGTTTAGTGAGTTTCTCTACTTGATCAATTTAGCAGCTTCAAATATGGTCATCCTGACCTAGATAAAAGAAAGTATTTGCTATATGTAAGCATACCCATACAAAGATCTGCACAAAAATTAATTTTAACTTGACTGACAACAGGGACACATCATTGTTCGAAGACAGATTTATTTTAGAGCTATTCATAATGTTAACAATCCTATCAGGAGTATTGTGGTTTTTAGTGTTTCCTTAAGTCTTGGATTTCAGATTATTTATAATGGTAATCATGGAACAATCTGAATTCCCATTTTTAAAAGAAAAGAGCAGAAAAACAAATGTCTAGTCCCCATAGTTGCAAAGAGAATTTTGAAACAGTGACCCTGGGGAATTCCAAAACTACAAAACATGAGGAGAGAGTTGAACAAGTTGGCGTTTTAGAGTCCCCCCTTCCAACTCAAATGATTCTTTGACTCTATGACTCCATTATAAAGCACAGATAGTGATTTTGGGATATAACTGGTGATTTTTAAGGACAAGATTCATCTGGCAGAAGTTAATACAAATGCTTCTGGTGAGTATCTTAGCCTTTGAAGTAGCTGATATTTGTTACAAGGACATACTGGTCCAATAATGCTTTTTCTCCATGTGTGACCTAACGTAACAAAACAATAACCAATAAAAAAAAAAAAAGAAATCTCTTCTGTCGACTGTGTTGCAGATTAATCTAACCCACAGTATCCCACCCTATTGAATTTAGTTTAAGTGCTACCCACCTGTTTTTCTTTACAACAAACTGGGGCCATATTGCATTTTTAGTTTGTTTTTTATTTATGCCGGCAGTGAGGTCTGATGTTTCATCTCTCACCCTTCCTGGTAATTGTGATACGAGGATCTTTATGTGAAGTCTCATTCCTGTGGTTTTATCTATTCTTATGAAGAAAAGAAAAAGCTCATTCATCAGTGGAATGACTTCCTGGTAGCATGAATGACAATATTTTTTACCTACCTGGGTAGAGAGTTAGGAGAATTGATTAGCTAATGTTTGTGAAAGTCAGCTTTTAAGTGTTATAAAATGCATGAGCTGGAATTCCATTGTTCATGACAGAATGGCTTTACCTGTGAGAAACTGCCATTTACGCTGAAGCTAATGTACCAGGGTAATATGTCTGCATGTGCTGAGTTAGGTGTTTGAGTCTTGACTCAATTACATTTTACCTGATATGACTTGAAATAAGAGTGTGTATGCAATTTCACTTCTCTCTGCAAACACCAGTCCTTCTGCTAGTGGAATCAGGGTCTAAATCCATTTCAGATGCATCTTTTGTTTTGATGTGATTTCTGGGAAGGTGAAGGACTGAAGGAAGAGATAATACTTCTTGGGTGCCATCAGATGTCATGCCTAAGTATGGGTCTTGTGACAGCGGCTGACACGGACTGCACCTTCTGATAAAACATGGACTGCCAGGTGCTTTGCATATCAGATTTTATGGTGGCAAGTTTTGTAATAAAAGCTATTTTGGTTGCACTTCATTCTCCAGACGCTCAGGATTCAGAATTAAGCTGTATACAATCTTGCCCTCTGCTGATATTCAGTGTTGCTACGCTAGTCTGCCTTTGAGGAGGAGTAGTGCACTAGTGCATAAGGCTGGGAGTCAGAAATCCTAGTCCAATTTCCATTTCCTCTGCCTTGTCACTCACATGTGTGCAGACTTGGTGCATTGCTGCTGCCACACTGACGGAGAATCGATGTACCATTTCTTTTTCTTTCCTTTGCAGATTGAAGAGGGAGGCAAAGCAGACTCCCTGCCTTCTAAGCTGCAGGCTGGTGACGAGGTGGTGAACATCAACGAGGTGCAACTGAGCAGCTCCAGGAGAGAGGCCATTTCCCTAGTTAAAGGGTCCTACAAGAAACTCAAGCTAGTCGTTCGCAGGTAGGCAAGATACAACACTCCCTCCCTCCCTCCTTGCCTATAGGGTGTCACTACCATCCCCTTCACATCTCTGACTGAAAATCAATGGCTTGTCCTGATCTTGGCAGTAGCCTTCTTTTAAGCATACAGGCATGAGCTCGAGGGCGTTTGTTCTTTTTGGCAAACGTTTCTAGGACTCCTTTGTCACTGATACATCCAAGTATGTGAACTACTTATCCAAATCTTCCACTTCAAACCTGCCATGTGACAATCCAGGAACCTTGTTCAGTGATTTCCAGGCAGTCCCCATCGTCCTTTTGAGTGCCTGGGGCTTCTATGAGAAGGTGACAATTCTGTACATAACTCTTGCCTGGTTTTCTCTGTTTTGTCACTGTTGTTGGGACAGCAGAAATATTTCCACTGGCCCAAACAGAATTTGAAGCTATTTCATGTTCTGCAGATGAGTGATAAAGTGGCCATGCTGACAGAGAGTAGTCTTATCTGCATTGTACTCAGGGTGGGACCTAGCAGGAAGACCAGCCACTTTACCTGTGTCTTTTGATCAACAACCCCTGTACCATCACTGAATGAGTGATCTCGCTTCACCCATTCTGTACTGCCATTTCCCTGGCTGTCAGAAGCCTTATAAATGGTAATGAGTAGCAATGCTTGAATGGTGGATCTGATGGTATTCACTCAGCTGCACAAACTGTGCCGGTAACTGCACAAATACTGCCAGTACCCCTTGGTGATAGGCAGAATATCTTAGTGTCAGGTCACAGAACCTGATGCCCGTTTTGAATCGTAAATGTTTGGATTTAATTTTCTTCTGGTGTTACTTAAGACCTTAACAGAGATGCTTCCTGTATGTTTTTCACTGTGGTCATGTTCAACAGTTGTTTTTTTCTGTGCCAGTTAGGTGATAGCTGGTATCATTTTATGGAGTGCTCTGTCCTGAATTTCCATGCTCAGACAGAGAGGAATCTGGGTCAGGATCAGCATAGCTGAGGAGCTGTCATTAGCCAAACAAAAGGTGTCAGTTTGAGTCACTAAGTTGGAACAACTGGCTAACATCCGGGGGGTGATGTCTGAATGGGACAGGCATGAACAGCTCAGACACCCTTCTGTTTTCTGGAGTATATTTCATGCTCTGCTGGCTATATCGTGCTGTTTACATAAGTGTCTTCAGGTACCGAAAATGGCCTTATGAAAAATTCCATATAATGAAGTGGTACCTTGCTTGCGTAGCTGATGGAAGGATAATTTTAAATGCAGTTGATTACTTCTAAAACATTAAGAATCAGCCAGCAGTGTTTTATATTTCAAAATTATACCTCATAGTGTAGTAATAGTTTCTCTCTCAATTATTTTTAAGTTCCTAAGATCTTTTCACCTTTTCTTTTTCTTTCTAATGTGTGTGCAGGAGTATTTGTTGTCTTCCATGATTGGAATACTGTTGTGAACTTGAAAAAACTTTGGTTCAGAGTCTTTCATGGTTTCACTTAATCACCAGTAGAAGTAAGATCAAGCACACTAACTATAAGAGGTGTTACATTCACATAGTACCCTCTTACCAAGATACTCTAAGCCCTCAGTGCACATTTAAAGCTCAGTAAATCTATAAACTCAAAACTGAAAAAAATTACAATCAAATGCTAAGAGCCCTCCTTAGGTGTCAACTTCTGTTCAGACAGTTTGACATAGTCCCAGCTGAGAAAGCAGTGATAGAACAAAAAAATGAGATCTTGAGTGCTTTGTGGATAGTGGGTCAGAAGCTACAGCACCAAAGGTGTGCAGGATATCTTCACCCCAGACCTGATGAGTTTATCTATTAAGACCAGTAAAGGAAGTGATAGTGTGCTTTCCATCTAGGAATTTTTTTGGTACGTGGAGAAGAAAATGTCTTGCAGTACTGCGCCGTCTAAAAATAATTTGGGGAGTTACTGTAAATCGTTTATAACCATTAATCTCAAGTGCAGGTTTCTTTGCTGCAATACCAGCAGTCCTAAAACTCTCTGAACAGTCATTTGTGATTCCAGTATTCATAAGAACTTTTGCTTGGGGAGTGACACAAACTCATACTGGTGTGGACTTTACCCCTTTAAAGTCATGTGCAAACAATAGCAAAGTCTGCTTGATGTCCGTCTTTTTGGTTCTTTCCAAAGCATATTCAAGGTCAGCATATTTTTGAAGCTTGGAGTGTTTGTTTTTCATATTAAAAAATTGAGGAGTTGTCTGTTGCAGCGTGATGATGACATGAGACGTCACATCATACAGAAAGCTTGGAATTTTTATTCAGAAGTTTTGTAGTAAGAACATCAAATAGACGACATACAGAGCACATTTGACTCACTGCAGATATCTGTGTAGCCTGCACAACAGGTTGCTACTTAATCTCAGTTTTTATTTCAGGACAAAGTTGAGCTTTTAGTTCCTATTGCAGCTGAGTGAACATACACATGTTACTAAGCAAAAATTGGTATTACTGGTTGATGCAATGATGTGTTATTTTTCTTGGAACGTCAACTGCAGTGTTTCAGTACTGATGCCTCAGCATCTGTAGTCATCATTCTGTTACTGGTCACTTTAATGAAAGAGAAGAATGCAAATAGTTAGAATGACAGGAATGTGAAGGGAAAATCAGAGAAAATTCAGTATGAGAGGAAAGAGGAACATAAACAGAGATGAGAAAAATGACTCATCTCACAATGATACTTATTATAAATGAATGGTTATGAGTAAATAGGCAGTACCGGAGTAGTTGGTACGTGAGGACCGTAGTCTGACTTTCACTTCTGTGCAAACATCCTGCTGACGTCTGGGAGGAACTTGCAGTAGGAGAGACATGTGAAGCTGTGAATATATCTGCATCCTATTTCCTTGCTCGTGAGCTTAATATAGACTTGGAACACAATGTCTTTAAGCAAGTTTTATTTTGTTAACATCGTTTTAATTCAAATGTGTGAAAAATAATTCAAAAGTAGCAGCTTACTCATTGCAAGCACTTTGCAGGCCCTAGATCTGATTCTGAAAGAAACGTTCAGTTGGTTGCTTCAAATTCAAAGAGGTGGCTTCACCTTTTTCCTGAAGTTAGTGTCTCCTGCTGCTTCTCTAGCGTAAGATGAATTGTCAGAATTGAACAGTCTTGCAGATAAATAAACTGTTCTTTACAGAGTGGTTGCCTCTGTAGCTTCTCTATCAGTGTGATCTTAGTAAATGTCTGGAAACCCAGAGCAGACAGGGCCACGGTAAGCCTGAGCTGTTGGAAGATGTGATGAGCTGATTATTTCTAGGCTGAAAGTGAACTGATTAGCAGTGAAGGGAGCAGTGTAAATGTATCAACATGTGACTGAAAAAAATGACGGTGGGAAGGGTGACTAAAACACACCATTTACAACAGTAGAAAATAAGCCTATACACTGTTTGCATTTCTTTCCTGTGGGTATGGTACCAAAGCCAATTGCAGTGCAGTTAGGGGATTTAGATGGGGCAAAGCCTCGTTGATTAGACTACCCATTCCATCCTTTGTAAATATGGCTAAGTTGTTAGCATGTGGTGTTGCAGTGTAAAGATCAACAGACTGGCTGGGTGTGCATTGGCTTATGTGAGAGCCACCACATGCTGGAAGAGTCTGAAAGTGTAGCAAAAGAGTAACTGCATTTCAGGGTGTCACCTCAGCAGCTGCAAAGCAGCCTTTGGTGCTGTCTCTTGGGCAACTCCTACTACATGGCAGCTCCTCTTTTCGAACATTAACAACCTGTAGCAGCCAGAGGAAGTATAATTGGTCCATTTGCAGATGGCGAAGCTGAGGCAGGGAAAGATTTGCTTTATGTGACACAGGTCTCTGCAGAGGCAGAAGGTGAACTCTAGAGTAAATACTGTGCCTTATCCCCAAGATGATCCTTCCAGTTTCTAAAGGGGAGCTGTCCCTTCAGTATCTGAAGGGGTGCCTAAGAAAGAAAGGGGCACTCTCTTTAGTAGGGTCAAGGAAAATGGTTTCAAAGTAAAAGAGGAGGGATTTAGACTAATTTAAGAGACTGTTCCTAATGCCCTTAAGTTTCTTTATTCCCATTCCTCGTTCTCCTTGTTCTCACTTTGCTTGTTCATTTTCAGAACAACACAATACGTGTGTGTTTGTGAATACCTGTAGCCTCAGGTCTTCAGCTGGTGTGCCACAGGGAAACTCTGCTGTTGCTTCACACTTCTTAGTGCTGAAGCGTGAAGAAGCCGGAGTGAGAGTTGCTCTGCGTGCCTGAGAAGTACAAAGCTTTATTTTTTTGTTTCCTTTAAAGGAAATAGCCTTTAAAATTAGCAGTGGGCAAAGAGGCAAGGTAACAGTGTGCTATAGGGAAGAAGGAACAAATGTTGCTTCACTGCTAACAGACTATGGGAATGTGCCAACAAGGTAGGAGCACAGAATAGGGCTCCCCACAATTTTCCCTCGGTGTTCTTTGGTGTATCTATATCACTACTGATGATAAGTGCCTCTGACTGCAGATCTGAGCAGAGCCAGCCCTCTCACGCCTGAAGAATCCACAGGCTGATGCTGGGGAGATCTTTTTGCTCATGGTTTGCAAAATTGGCAATGATCAGTGTGAATCACTGTGAGAAACCAGAGACTGCTTTGTTTAATGTTGTTGGAGAAATCTTGTGTACTGTCATCCGTAAACTACCTTAGATAGTTTTTGATGCTCAGTTGATTTTTAACCAGGTGGAGGAGACGGCGTGTTCAAAAGCTAAAGTTACAAGCCACAGACATAAGATTCACTAATTGATGAAGACTTTTGCTTGTTTTCAGATTGGTTTCTTCTGTTGCTTGCTCTCCATCTTCAGTGTCTAAGCAGATTTGGATGAAATTTTAAAAAGTCCCAGGCCTTTTCAGTCGTATCAGTTCAATCAAATTGTGCCGTGCATTCTTGTATCAGTTGAAGGTAAGGTTCCAAGTGTGTGTGCACTGCCTTGTCTGCTTCACAACGACCACAGCAGCCTACAGCAGTTGCCCAAAATAGACTTTTCCACAGGTCAGTAAGCAAGAATGGCTGTTAGAGCGTCACACTGTTTACATAGTTTTACATTCAACATGTTCATAACAGCAGCAATTAGATCAGCGAGGCATGATGGCAAATGTAGCAGCTCTGCAAAAATGCTGAAGGCAACCACAGTCACAGGGACAGCAACTCTCAGGCACCCTTTCTAACACACACACTGTTTGAACTAGGGCCTCCTACAAGCCGTTCCTTCGAGTTGCTGTGGCATTCACTGTTGCCTGGTGCAGGAATGACAGAGGTGAAAATGTTAAGTCATTCTTGTTGAGACATCAGTGTGTTGTGACTTGAGTTGGGCAGTTTGGTCTGCGTTCTTGGTGGGTGTAACCTCAAACGGTGTTCAGATGAGTTACTTCAGGTCAAAATTTAGCCCTGAGATTCTTTAAACTCTTGGATCTAGCATCAGCCTTGGTTAATGAATGCAAAGCTCTATTAAAATTTGCTAGTGGAACAGCAAGTAAATTTCTCTGCAGAGAACAGCTAATGTATTCTGTACATGCTGACATGACAGAGCTCTTTTGGATTATTGTTCTTAGGGTCCAGGCCAGCACATAGGCTCTGACCTGCGATGTGATGTGAGGAGTTTTGGTGATACTTGCATCAGTGGAGCTAGTGAGATTGTGTGGAGCATAAATCTCAAATATCTGTGGTCTTTATCAAAACCTACTGCACACCTCCATGATGTGAAATGTGTGTTCTTAGCATGTGTCCTGTCTCACACATATACAAACTACTGCAGAAAGTCTGCTCAAGTATTGTTTAGGTAACATATACAATATTGTATCATAGATGAAGTCCATTCTGTTCCTGAAGTGTGTAGTTGCCATAACATCTTGTTGCACTCTTGAGGCTTCATGTGGGATGCAGTGGCATGTGAGTATAGTGCTTCTGAGACTGCTGCAGTAAAAGTCATCCACCAGCCCTGCTCTTCTTCATAGCAGCCCATGAGTAAATCCTCTGCTCATGCAAATCAGCCATAGCTTGAATGGAGATGTGGTGCTGTGGGCTTGGTGCTGGCAACACCACCGAGGTAGGTACTGAAATTTAAGAGTATGGCTGCCACTGCTTCTGACGCCAGCTTTGCCAGTCCCACAGATGTGTGCTTACCTGGTTCTCATTATGTTTTATGTAGAGTGAAAGACATTTGGCTGTATTTCTCGCTTTCTGGGGCAGCTTTATGGTGAGGTGTAAGTAAACACAAAAATAAAAACATGGCAAAGATCAGTATTCGAGAGAGTTGATGTTCTATTTTCAGTGCTAATGGCTGGTAATTTGTGTCAGTCCCAAACTTAATAGTGCCTGAAATCAATTTCCTTCTCAGAGAGCCTTTGGGGTAAATATGCAAGTCAAATAAAGGAGGAATAGGGATAAAAACATTATCCTCATTCTCCTATTGTGCTAAAAACTGTACAGAAAGAGAGGATTAAGCTTATCCATGGCTATAACTGTAATCTGCGTGTTCATTTTCATACTTCCCTACAGATTCCCCCCAGGGCTTGGGTTATTTGGCTTATTCTCTTGGCATAGCCCTGTCTTGGTGCCCCTTGTTTGAATCATGAGACATGGGAAGAGAAATTACGCTGCAGCACTGAGACCAGGGACAGCAGAGGAAGATGGTGAAGTCATGTGCTGAGTGGGCTGTGAGTTCACCCAGGAGAACACTCCTTGGGAACACCAGTCCTATGCCAGGGGCTGCCTCCTGCTTCTGCAGGCGCAGTGCTGCAAACTCCTGGGGCAGGGAGGACACTGGACTTGCGGGTATATTTGTTCTGCTTCTGTCTCTGTGATGTGTCTGCTTTCAGGCACTGCGAGGGAGGTGTTGGGATATGCAAGTCTCTGTTCTGCTGCAGCACGGCCAGTGCTGTGGTCTCAGACAAATCTGGTTCTTATAAACTCATTTAAAGACCTCTCTGGCAAGATCAGGAATTAAACTTACACATCTTAGAATACTTATGTCCATGCCATAGCTACAAAATTGTTTTTCTTTCAGCAGCCAACTGCTCTCAGTTTTTTGTTCTTTGTTTTTGTTTTAAAGGGAAAAAAGTCTTTCACTCTACCTGGTAAACGACCACGTGGAAGTACTGAAGTGTGGGAGGAAGATGTCAGCACGGCTGACATCTGAGGCTCAGAGCTGATTCGAGCCCGTGGAAATTGGTGGAAAGATTCCCATAGACTCCAAAAGGCTTTGGCTCCGATCCTCACTGAGCAGCGATTTCCCTCATTGACCAAGAGAAAATGGGTTATTCCTAGAGAGAGGGGAAGCTGCTGGCATTTTTACAAAAAGCCAAGTGCCAGCACAATTCTTCAAAGAACTCTTTGGACTAATCCTTTCCTCTTATGACACTAATGTAATTTTGTGTCGTATTTGACAGCGTGCCAAAAAATTGTGTCAAATAAATCCAAGTTTTTGTGAATGAAATTAATTAGAATAGGCGTTGGCTCCCGCCCCACTCTTCAGCAATGCAGGAGTGTGTTTCCAGAGAGCTGCTTTGCAGACTGGTTAGTTTTTGCTCAGTGATGATGACTGGAGGAACAGCAAAGAAGAAGGTTTAGTGCATGTGGAAGTTGTGAGATTGACAGCTTGAGAGGCCAAAGCTGGCGTTAGCACTGGTTAAGGGCTAGCAGGGTGGTCTTGTGCTGGATGTTCAGTTGTGAACTCCTCCATGGCATTCCACTGTGCCCCTGGGCATGTGTCCTGTCTCTCAGCTCCTCACCTGCCAGGTGTTGCTGATGCTTTGTTGTGTGAGATTTTTGGGGAGAGATTCTTTTAAAGGATATCGTTTAAACACACATAAAAATGAGCTTGCATTTGGAGTCTAACATGGTGAGACAGGAGCTCAGCTGATGCAAATAGGTGCCAACTGTCAAAGCCCTGACCTGCTGTTTGTGCAGTATTTGTACAGTATTTCTGTGGCCTGTACAGTAGGCTCTCAGGTAAATAAAGTCTTCAAAATTCGTCTGTGTTTTGGCTGAAACTTCCAAGTTTTTAACTATCTCAAGCAACATTATTTTCATTAGAAGGATTTTCTGCGCGTTCATCAAAATATTTGCAGATCCTATCTCATTAGGAAAGGTCAATGAGAAGCACAGAGCAGACAGCTAAGAGGTAAATAGAATGTAATTTTGAAATCACTGGCAGCAGGCTTACAGTCTAGGATTTAATTAGGTATAGCTTATGGCTGCCAGGCTTTTAGTAAACTTCCCACCATGAATGGCGAATGTGGAGAGGATCTAGATACAATTTTTAAGAAAGAATTATGGCTACTGATTTTTAAGAAAGAATTATGGCTACTGTTGGGGACAGTGGGAAAATGCCTTGAAGAACAAGATGCCAGCCACCATAATGTGTTAATCTGTATAGGACATTAAAGGCTGACCCCTCACCTGAGACTGTATTAGAAACAACAATTTCTAGCCACTGCCACTCTGCATTAGCTGCTTCTTTCACCAAGTGCACTTGGATTAGTTTGCCTTCTTCAAGCAGTAATCAGGCTGCAGTTTAATCTGTCAGAAAGTGACACTGGAAAATCTGGGAAATCTCTGCTAGCGCTGGACAAAGTGCTTTTTAGGGTGCGAATCTCCTCCTTTTGGAATTTCCTGTGGATTGAGTTGGAGGTGGATCGGATCACAATACTGTGAAAATCCAAACAAGCAAGCATGTGTTCTCCGACCGATCTGTGCCTTGCTTCTGTATCTGGGATTGTGTCTAGGCTGACCTTTAGTTGATGGGGCAAATACCTGGACTTGCATGAAGCTTTGGTTACCTGCCCAGGTGCACAGGACTGCAGGATGACAGCCTCACAGCGCAGCTGCAGGAGAAGCTGTGAAAGTAACCAAACATCTTTATTGTTACAAGCTCTAGTTTCATGGCATTCATTTCAAGAACTGACTATAAATATGATTGGTTTGTAAGGGATTTGTAAGTTGCGTGGCACTGACATATGCTGATGTATACATATCCTTAGCTGGGTTAAATATTTACTTTGCTCAGCTATACTAATTACCTCGGACTATAAAAAAAAAAATTCAAAACCTTTTCCATGCTTTTACTGCTTCATCTAAGATTTTCTTTGGAAGAGAGATGGGGTCAGGAAAGGTTAATGAAATCTAACGTAATCCTACTGATACAAATTGAGTTTCCCTGGATTTACTGCTGTAAAACAGACGTTGGGGTGAAGTGGTCACTGTAACTACTTCATGTGTTTTAATGAACAGACTTGTATGGGTCATCTGAATCCTATGGTATTGTTTCTCCCTTGTGGCCAGATGAACGGAGTATCTCAGTCGGAGGAATAATAAAGAACAGAAACTGCACAGGCAGTATCGATTGGTCTTTTATATGCACAGCTCTTCCTGTTTGAAGCGCAAGGCAGCCTCACTTTCACAAATGCAGTTGGACAAAGAGTAGTCACGTGTATGCGCTGGCCAAAACACTGGCTACATTAGTAACTCTGAAATTGAGAACAATTCCTTTCAAAATGCCTTTTTTTCTAGCTTTCTGCTTGCTTTGGCTTTGGCCTGAAAGGGGAGACAGCATCAGTCTTCAGAACACTAATCTAAAGCATTCTCAGAGAGGCCATACCCACATAAATACACCATAACTAGTTAACTCTTCTCAGTGTCACTTCTTCGTCTGCTGCTTAGCAGGCTTTTAAAAATTACTGAGGTGAAATTGCGAGAGGAGAATGGAGGCAGTAAGTGCCGTCCTCTTTCTGTTGTGGATACATGAAACACTGCCAGTATGCTGTTTGGCCTGGGGAACTGGGTGCAGTTCCTCCTGCTGATAGGTAGTTTTATGTGGCACTATTCCTTACTCACCTCTCTTTTATAAAGAGTGATATAGCTCTTCTGCACCATAGGGGTGTCAGGTACTTAACTGCATTAAAGAGGATGATACTGGGCTAAAAGGGAACGCTGAAGTAGAAAAGGGATGGTGAACATTATGGGCAAGATTGTGAATAGTGTACGTTTTCATGTGACAGTTGAACTGGAGAAAGAAATGTTTAGAGTGAAGTGGAAGTGAGATAGTACGTTCTGTTTGGCCTGGAATGCAACATTTTGTTCTCTGTAGGCAAAGCACGTTAATTTAATTTATAGAATCATCTAGGTTAAAAAAGACCTTGAAGATCATCAAGTCCAACCATCATCCTGATCTACTGAGTCCTGCAGTTTAACCATGTCCTTTAGTGCCACACCCACACATTTCTCGGATACCTGCAGGAATGGCAAATCTACCGCTTCTCTGGACAGCCTGTTCCAATGCTTGACCGCCCTCTCCATGAAGAAGTTCTTCTCAAAGTCCAATGTAAATGTCCTCTGGTGCAACCTCAGACCATTTCCTCATGTCCTGTCACTTGCCACCTGAGAAGAGAGACCAGCGCCTCCTTGCTACAACCTCCTGCCAGGTATCTGTAGAGAGCAAAGAGGTCTCCCCTCAACCTCCTTTTCTGCAGACTAAACAGCCCCAATTCTTTCAGCTGCTCCTCGTATCTCTCATTTTCTGGTCTCTTCGCCAGATTTGTTGCTCTTCTCTGCTCACACTGCACTGGGTCCTAACATGCGGGCAAGCAAATAACCTCTTCTCCACTGTGGGTTTTATCTGCAACCCTCACTCACAATTACTCAATTACTTTTTTCAGATGAGATTTGGGTGGCAAATTTCAAAAGAAACAGTAAATAATTCTTGAGTAGCTGAAAACACTTACTAATCTTTTCTCCTCTCTCCCCCAAATGGGAACTACAGGAGAGCTCTGGCCCCAGATCTGCTGGAGCAGGAAAATGTGGGAGTCAGGACAGAGCTGCCTGGCACTTTCACTCAGCAAATTTTCCCTTTCCTCACGGTCTCTGCTCCTGTCTGTCAGGACTGCTGACGACTGCTTGGTAGGAGGGCAGTAATCTGAGCTGCCTCTGCTGAGCAAACCTCCTGCATTTTACTGCGGGATTAGTGCTGAGGTGCCTCTGCGCGCAGCACCTGTATTTGCGACTCGTTATCTTAATCGCTCTGCTCCCGGCGCTCCTTTTCTCGAGGCGGTAGTGCCGTTCCCTCCGCTGAGGACCGCGTTCATCAAGCAGCAGGCTGCCTTTGCAGCAGGGATGGGAATACCTGAGACTTGGGCTGATGTCTCACAAGGTAAGCAGCCTGTCGACAGCTAAAGGAAATCAAGCCGGGCTCGGCTTTGTCCCCGCGGAGGCGATCGGACCTCGCGGCGGGGCTATGGGAGGGGGAGGGCGGGAGTCTTAAGGGCCTTGTTGGACCCAGCATCATAACCTTCAGAGCAAGTGGGTGTCAGAGAAGTGCTGCGGGGGATTATTCAGCTGCTGTCGCGAGCAAGCTCGCAGCAAATGGGCAGCTAGTGCCGCGTAACTGCTTAACTCCTGTCACTGGTTACGGTGTGCAATGGTGTAAGCAAATCTGTCGGGCTTCAGGCTAAAAGAGTGCCACATGTTGGCAGCGGGGCTGAACTAGAGCCGGCCTCCTGAGTTGTTTGGGATGTCTAAGGCCATTACCTCGGTGTCAGTGGGTACAAATAACGACACGCTCTAAGGACGCTGAGTCTTAAGAGCAGAGGCTCTGACTCACATCACCGTGATGTGTTGGGTGTATTTTCGAATTTCATAGCCTGGAAGACTGCTCCAGGAAGTAGAGTTGTTTAAAGGCCAGTATTCCCAACAATGTTTGATATAGGCAGATGAGCCATACAGTCTGGGATGTATTTTTGTTGTTTGATCCATACAGTAACGTTGCAGATAGCAGAACGAATGTGAAAGAGAATGATTGTTGAGAGAAGGCAATTAGTGTAGCTCCTGTGTGGGCCTACACCACTTTACATTGGTTGAAGGGCTGTACTGCCTTGTACACAGCTATACACCCTTTTTAGGCTGATTGTGAATCATAAAACTAAGTACATTGAACTTTATTTTTGATTATTTCTGGAGACATTAGCTCTTTTAGTAAACCCATTAATCTTGAAACTCATTACTTGTGTCATCGTTACTTGTGTATCTTTAAAGTTTTGTTTGCTTTTGGTGAATAAGAACCAAACCAACCATTTATCTGCGTACTTCTGCTGAAACTGGTGGTAACTGTTGTTTTTCTGCAATGCAATGATTTAGCCCATTCCCAGTGACGGCTGGCAGTGCAGGTGAAAGCAAGTTGGAGCGATTCTGGTGGGGTGTTAGAGTCTGTGTTCCTGCTTTTTATAACAGGAGGTATTATTATTATTATTTTTTTTGCTGTAGATTATCTGCCTAAGAAAAATGACTTGAAACAGTCTGTTCTGAAGCCACAGAAGCAGCAGTGACTTTTGAGTACAGCATGCTGTCTTGCCTCATTTGCACTCATTACATCAGTATTTAAAGAGCGGAGATTTTGTCGTTAAATCTAGAACTGGTGGCCACAGCAAATTCCCAATCACTCCCGACTGTCCCTAGTTCTCCCTTTTTGCCTTGCATGTGATCCAGCACAATAAAAGTAAATTCAGGTACACATCTGGCTGGGGAAAGGCTGACCACGTGCTGTCAGTTTTCAGACCCCACTGCCCACCTGTGCGCTGCCTGTCCAACCTGAGGAAGTTGTGTGAGTGGTGAATGCACTGACATTGAGGTGCTCATCTCCGTGTGTCACAGCTTGATGATGCCTGTACAGGTGTGCATGTTCCCAAGGTGCAGTGAGATGAGGAACTCCTTGTCCCTCACCAGGGGACCCGTACACCACAAGGCTGTGGGGAATTCTGCAAGGGAGGTTGCCATCTCTTCTCCACTTGCATCTCCCACGTGCTGTGACTCTCTCCGAAGGGGAGCGTCAGGCAGCACTGCCAGCCAAACGTTTAGCTCTAAATTAGTGTGGACAGTCTTGTATGAGCAAGGGATTAGTTTGGGTCTTAATCCATTGCCCGCTTGAGTGATTTGACATCTCCCATGGTCTTCATATCAGGTTGTAGGTGAGCCAGGCATGTATTTCTTCTCTGGGCATTCTGTAAGCAGAGTGATTCAATGCTGCATACCCTGTAAAGCGAAGAAAGGTGGGGTGTGTTGCTTCCAAGATTTGAAGAGATGCCTAAGTTGCCTTCTTTACAGAGATTTGGTGGACACGTCCTTCAAACAAATTGGAGAAAACAGCCTGTTTTATCTAGTCTGTTATGTAGTCTTAAATACAAGTCTTTCTGAAGCCTTCAAAGGGTTAAAGCAATACCTCCTAGAAACCCAAGTGGCTGAGGAAACACCAGATTATGATTAAGATTTACTTCAGTTGCCAAAGTCTGGATATTTCTTTCTGCTTTTTAGATACTAGAACCTGCAGGAACCATTTAACAGCAAATGGTAGCAACTTGGTTGTTATAGGGCAACCCATGTGCATAGGCACTTAAGGGCTGTGCCAGCATCTCCTTTGTTCAATAAAAGTAACAGCAGGAATTTGATTAAAGACTGATAGAAAAGAGAGCGAGAAATGTAGGAAAGATTAAAGAAAGAAAGAGCCACCTGGAAACTTCATTCCCCCTTTATTTCTAACTTAAGCTCATAAATACCAAATCTAAACCATTGTGTGTGCGAGAGGGAGGGAATATTTCCTGCATGCCTGCACAGAAAAGACTGCACATGCAGCTGCACAGACTGACTTTTAGCAAAAGTCAGGCTCTATTCTCAAACTTAACACTTGCTCCTTGTCTGCATCAGAAAAAAAAAAGACTGAACCAGAAAATAACTTTATCCCGCAGTGCTTTGGAATGGCAACAGTGAGGAGGGTCGGGCGAATCCCAGCCATAAAGGAGAGCAGAGAAGGATTTTGGCTGAATCTGCCGCGGAGCAGCGAGCACATTTCCCAGGCTGCCTGGAGCAGCCCTGCCGCTCAGCACAAAGCCGTGGCCAGCTGCACATGGCCAGTGCCGCACTTCATCCTTAGCCTGCAGCATCTGCCGCTTTGTCTCTCTCCTCGTGGAAACCCTGGAAAAAAAGAAAAAGAAGAAGGAAACAAGTGACTCCAGCAGCCAAATGCAAATAGGCCCTGAAGTGCCTTCTTACATGTGATCAGCAAATGGCAGGAAAATCACATTCAAATTCCTTACTGCAGAGCCAACACATCTGTTGTTTAGGTTTAGGAGACCAGAACGGTAGGATGAAGTGTCAAACGTGTGGGAAATGATGGCGGGTCAGCTGCCTGTTGGCCCGGCTGCAGCTTTGCTCTGTGGCCAGAGGCATGTTTTCGCTCTCAGGCTTTGCAGGGTGCGGAGAGTTAGGCTGAAACCATGAGCTTTCCCCTCAGCAGCAGGGCTGGCAGTGGATTCCTCGAGTCCTCCTTGTGTGTTTTGGGTGCTCCTGCTGATAATGTTGCCCTATGTGAGTCTGAATGAAGCAGAAGGGATGGATGCTGGAGTTCATTGCTGCTGCTTCTTGTGTCTCTGTTCTGTACGCCTGGATGTCTGTGCTGCTTAAATCATGTTTTTCCCACCTGGTACTTCTTTTCCTTCATCTTTAGATTATTTTCCCTCTCTTGATCACATATTTTAGTTCTTACTGACATCTAATAAGCAGTGAGACTTATGGCAGTGAACTTGGTTCTGAACTGCTCTCCCCTAAAGCGATTTGGCTGTGATCATGTCCTCCATAGCAAAGGGCATCTGTTCTCTGTGCCTGGCTCTAGCCTCCCCACCTCGAGCACATATCCTGATGGCTGCTGCCCGCCCTGTCCAGGGTTGCGGGGAGGAGCACAGACCTACTTGGGATCAGGCCCTGAGGGGCTCATCTGTCCCTTGCCCTGATCCAGACTGGTGTAAAGAGGCAAGCATCAGCAGCATCCAGGACTGAACCTCCAGTTAACAAATCGCTTTCTCCCAGTGCTTCAAACACTTAAGTGGTAACTGTTGAAATCAGGACAGAGACAGTGAAAGGCAGAGGAGATGGAAGGACTGGATGTAGGCCCTCTGCTCACATACTGGCCCCACGGTACCTCGAGGAGAGTCTGACGGGGTGTCGAGGGGCTGCCCTGAGCCAGGCTGTGGGGCCCGGAGGAATGTGGGGAATGCGAATGGCATGCTTGAGTGGACAGCTTCAGAGCGAGGCGCAGGGATGGCTCTCGCTGCCATCTGTTGTGAGCCCCGCAGGCCCTTGGCAACCGCGTCTCAGGAATGGGGCTGCTTTTTTGCTTTTTTTTTTTTTTTTTTTTTTTTTTTTTTTTTTTTTTTTTTTTACCATAAAGAAATTCTTCCTTGCCCTCTTCCTTGCTCCTGCATACGCAGACGCATGAATAAGCGGGAACGGGGCTGGGATTCCTGCTACAGAGTGATGCGTGTTAAAGGAGAAAAGGGGCTTACAGAGCTCTGCTTGTATTCAGGCTGGGGAGGTGTTCTTTTTGGAGCTGTGACGTTCCATGAGCGTGAGCCAATGTCTGTAATTTATTGTTAATTGCCAGATCTCACTTTGTTCAAATCAATAGCAGGTCTGTATTTGCTGAGAAGTTTTCTCGGTAAAGTCTCTGGATTTATAGCCATCCATTTATCCTCCTTGGTAAAATAGAGATCTCTTCTGCCTTATTATTAGATGCCAAGGCTACAACTGGCTTAAATAAACCCAACTCATTGACTTGTTGTCCTCATCATTTTCCTGAGACCTGACAGCGGCTGTATTCTACCTAAAGGGCTTTGCTGCAAAGTCAGGTGATGAGGTCAGAATCTTGGAAGTTGTGGATAACTCAGCATCTTTGCTCTTTCTGAGAGTGGTAGATTTTTACACCAGGAAAGGTTTTACCACGGAAGAACTCCATCTCCTAACAGCAGCAGCTTTCTGAAGCTGCCAAGAAGGGTTGATGCTGAAACAGCCTTTATTCAAGCAGCAGGGGTAGGAATTGAGTGCGTTTCTCCAAAGAGCAGTTTTACTTCTTCTCTACTCTTCTGAAACACAGACTTCTTTTCTTCCCACACCTTCACTTTTCTCCTACCTATGGGTAACTGTGGCCTCATTCCTGCCAATTGCTCAACCTCTTGTCGTGACTCAGCAAAGTGAGCTGTTTTTAGCCAAGTGTTGTAATTCCTTTAAAACAAGGAATTCTATGGTGTAATTTTACATGAGGTTTTCAAAAGGTTTGAGGTGAGATGTAAAGAAATAAGGGCTAAGTTAACTTTTCCAAGCAGCACATTGGTTTCTTTAGTGTTTCCTAGTCTTATATTTCTGTGCCTATCTGCCTACAAAAGAAACTTGCAGAGAAACCCCCATAGACAAGATGGGGCTAAATCAGGGAGCTGGTAGACTGAAAGAAATCTCTCAGACATTTCATGCCGTTTGGGAAGATCTGAGATGAGGGAATGAAAAATAGCAGACTCCCCTGTTCTCAGTGTTGAAGGCTGTGTTTGATGCCGATCACACGGCTATAGTGGTTTGATCACAGAGAGTATAATTTCAGTGAAAGCTGATAGGTGCGTGGAGGGGGATGAAATACTCCCTATTACAGGTATTTATTATCACTTGACAGCTGTCAGTTTGCAGTAGGCGATTGGCCTTCCTGTCCACTCAATGAGAACTGGGCGGATTTGCCTGAGCTTGTAGAGGAGGGTAGAAATCCTGCTTTCAAGTGCGGGTATCATTTAACTGTGATAAGAAGGCAGGTAAAGCATTTCTTCTGCAGTATGGCTATGGGGAACAGGGAAGTAAAGTCTTTCTGAACCTACTGCGATGGGAAAAAACGAGTCATTAAAATCTGATACCTACCTGCGTTTAATGAGAGAAACCTTGTTCGAAGAAACAATCCCAGCCCTATCACCACAGAGCTATCTTCAGGAGCCATTAGCCTTTCACCTCCTCATATGTTTTTTCTTTTTGATCTTATTCAGTGGAAATGGCAATGTGTCTGCAATGAGAGATTTAGGCATTAGCTTTAATCAGGAGCTTACTCAGTCGTAACCATGCTCTTGCAGCCTTGCCTTTCCAGTAAGTGACCACCAGAAGATCTAGGGGAGTAAGGCACAGAAAGAAACAGCACTTAACATCAAACTCCTGGTGTTTTAGTCATACCTATTTCTTCAGCGAGCCAACAAATATTTTTTAGGTTCTGCTGTTTCCTTTATCTTCACTGAATGTGCTTTAGCGAGAGTGCTATTGCCAGTTTATGTGGTGTTTGGTACTTTCTTTAAAGACCCTGCTCTTGATGAAATTCTTTGCTTTTTAGGTTTTCTTACTATCATAATTCACAGCTAGAAGACAAATCAGAATTCTGCAGATACCAATTGTGAGAAGTAGATGACTTTCATTCTGCTCATGGTTTTAGAGTCTTGTTCAAGCTTTTATACAGAGCGTAATGCTTCAGCGTAATGCAAGAGACAGAGACTTTTTGCGACATTCAGGATTCTCCTCTTTGTAAAGATCATTTGCTCCCATTGCTTCTCCATCTGGTGGCATAAAGAGAACATCTGTTCATCTCACAGTGATTGCTCCAGCAGAAATCTGTCTTTTTGCAATAGAACTGCATCATTTATCATTCATTGTAATAACTTCTCTGGTGATGAGGGGGATAGAAAATGAATCGTTTCCTTTGGCATCATTTCATTACATTCTTCCATCCCTGAAAAGCATCAAAGTTTCAGGAGAGGAGGGGAGAAATGGCTGCAGAAGAATAACCTGTGTAATGAAGGGGGAGTTCTCTCTCCCTGTCCATGAGTATTCAGGAGCTGGCCACAAAGGCCGTCATAAGAAAAACTGAAGTCTCCCATCTTTGTAGTTCAGGGAACAGACTCACACAAAAGCTGCCTCTTCCTTGCATCTGCCCTCTCCAGAAATGCTTCCTGATTGAAAGATCACAAGGTGTCATGTAGGACTGATCCGTCTCAGTAATTCACTCCATTGCAGATGTTAATTCACCCAATGGCCAGTACAGGTGGCTGTGCAAACAGCCCCTTACTACACCCGCTTGGACAGAATACTTGTGACAGGCAGTGTCATCATGGCTCCATGTGGAGGCTGGATCCAGAGCGGGAGAGCTGCTGGCCCACACTTCTGAGTCCTTCCTCACTGATGCAGCTGGGGATGCTGGAGACAGTGACAATCATCAGGTCTGCATCAGTCCTCCTCTAGCAACCTGGTCCTGCCCAAGAGTTTGCTCCTCATCTGTATTTAAACGCAGCCAGTGAGCCTATAGAGTCTGTGTCCTCTGTCTCATGTTATCTTGGGATCTGTGTCTCTCCATGACATTTAGCTGCATCTCAGCAGGTCTCCAGAATCCTTACTGTTGCTGAGTATTTTCTGCCTCAGCCCCAGCATCCAACTTTCGATGGCTTTCAATGCTAATTTTTCCTATGTTTGTTTGATTCAGGCTGGGATCTGTTCTAATTCCAGCTCAGTTCTATTTCAAAAGTTACCCATCCTTAGTGCACAAGGAAGAAATCTTTGTTGAAAACAAGGAAGTAAAAAAGAATGTGAAACATAAGTTACACATGAGATAAAATACATACACATTTATTTCAGCATGCTAGTTGTCTGTATTTCTTCCTTTCTTTTTCTTTCTTTTGTTTGTGAGTATCAAAAAGCCAAAAAATGCCAAGAATGCCTCATCCTATTGAAGATACACTAGCAGTATATTCAGAGAAAACCACAGCAACAGCTGTATTGCCCATATATCTTCAAGCAGAAAATTGTACACTGTCTTGAACAATACATCGCATTACAGGCCTACACAAGGGCCGCATTGCAGTCACGGTGGGAACCATTACTCGAGTCCCCTGGTTTGTTTGTGTGCACAAAAATCATGCTTATAATATTGCTGTAACATAGCACTCTGCATCTAATTTAAGCAGTACTGAGGCTTTTGTTTGTCTTACAAGGTCTAACATAAATACAAAAGGCCGAAGTCCAGCCTGAAGTTTATGAGACCTTACCAGACATTCATGTTCACACATACACACTCCTTCAGAGGAATTTATGGCCATTACCGTGTTCTCTAACGAGTACAAAATGAGACCGTTACATCTTCACTTAATTAGTTTGACAGATTTTCATTTAAATATAAAAAGACTTCTAGTCTATAGGGAACAAAAGGAAGGCTTTCTTTCCAGTGCAGTATTTGACTCTGCTTTGCTGGAGCAGGAGGTTGGGGGTGACAACTGAAGGGAGACGATGTAGTGTGAATAATTCTCATCTTTTGATTTCATGTTGTCATTTCTTTGCTGCTTTTCCAGTTCCCCTGGAGCACCTTGAGCAGAGCGGTATGACACGGCCCTTTGAGTTGCAGCCAGTGGAGCCCAAGTGAGAACTTGGCTTTTTCAAAGAGTGATGGATGTTCTGAGATTCAGGGGGGTGGCAGGGATGCTAAAAATATTAGAGAACTGCTGTGAGCCCCAAGTGAACTGTAGTCTCCAAACCTATTAGCTCACTCTGTCTCACTTCTCTTTGGTCCTTTGGCTCGGCTGTCCCTTGAGAGCATGAAAAACAACACGGTGAGTTGCTGCGGGCTTTCAGCCATCACTGTGACATGTGTTAGCCTGGACTCTTCTTGCACCTTTCTGAAAAAGCCTAGTGTGAGCACAGCTGTCCCTCTCCACACGTGCCAGAAGCTCCATGGTGTTTAGCAGTCTCCAGAGTTTTTATCCACGTGCAAGGGCATCTACTGGGCAGAACCAGGCAGCACACTGGTAAGTAAGTGCCGTTGTCCAAAGGCGTGTTAGCAGCACAGTGTTATACTTTGAGTCACCCACATGTCATGGGAACAGAAAACATTCAGAGAAAATATGCCATAAAAGCAGCCGTGGTCCCTGTGAAAAAAATATTGGTGTTTCAGCAAAAATCTCATTTTTTAAGCTGTTTTGCAGAGAGATGTATTTTATTTATAGTTATCATTAGGAAGCAGGCCAGCTTATAAGCAAACAAGTGGCAGGTTTTCCTCCGCTCTCCACCTGCTCTTTCTGTCCAGTGTTGCAATCTCCCCTCACAGCACATGGCTGGGGTACAGCTTTGAGCACTCAGTGCCTCTCCCCACCTGTTTTTTCTGTTTCCAGAGAAAACCATCCCTGAACATCACAAAGAAAGGGTCTAATCCTTGTATTGTGGCTTGCAGATTGCCCCTTTGTCTCTCACTTAAATGCGGGCCTGATAGCATGAAAAGAGGCAAATGACTGCCCGGGCACATTCACCTTCTCTTTTTATGGTATTTCCTTAATAGGGTAGCTCTGGCAGTCCCAGGTTCTTCTGTGGGGCAAAAACATTTTGATCATATTACTGTGTATATTTCTGTAGACTGAATGAGCAGTTTTGGCTGACAAAACCTGCTTACAGAAATGTCCATTCAAATCTCAGAGCCACAATAGCATCTTATAAGCATCCTTTTTAGTGTGGTTGCAGTCTGTGTGTTTTTTTTCCGTAAGAGTCAGTGGGAATATGAGGGTAAAAAACACGGTAAGATCCTAGCAGTGGGTCTCCTGCAGAGGTTGTGTGTTTGGGTCAGAGAGAAAAAAAAATAATATGGTGCGTATGTGCCAATGTACTAGCAAGAGCAAGGCTGGAGGAGAGCATGAGCCTTAAGGTTGTTCTCAGTGATGCTCTGGAAGCCTTATCTTTCCAGTGCTCTGAGGAGGATATTAGCAGAGGATGATACTGTCGTGACTCCAAGCAATTGTGGTGTAGGCTAAAAGTAAATGGTCCCATTTCTTACCTGGGGACAAGCCTGTAGAGTTATTTCACCATCAAGGTGAGCCTAGCTTCAGAAAATTACATAGTCTGCGGCATGTTATTTAGCAAAAAAAAAGTTGCAATCCTATGTACCTTCTCTTCTTTGTCTGGGAGGGAACTGGAGAACTGCAGCAGCTGTAGGTGGGAACACAGTGACATTCATTAGTGGTTTTTTACCTTAATAACTTCAACCACCTGGTACAATACAGGCTTTGCCACTGAAGCCATGCAGTATGTGACCCCAGCTCTCCAGGACCACACTCAGCTTGGGACAGGTGTCCCCTTGGTGTGGTCACTGCAGGCAATGGCCTCATGCTCTCCATTTGCAATGAGCTTCTGTCCCTATAGGAGAGCCCAGGGATACAGTTTACACCATCACACTGAGCCAGAAGATGAATAACATGTTTTGTGATACTTTGGATGTTATCATGTGACACTGTCAGATAACACTTAGTACCTGCTTTCTCAATTCCTTTACAGCCTTTGTTTCTTCCTGACATAGCAGCTGGTTAATCTTAAACAACCTAGGGTTGGACCTGGCTTCTGAAAAACGTCTTCACTGGATTTGCATAACAGAGACCATCTAAAACACAAACCATTTGGAAGGCTGATATATTTTAGCAACATATGAATGACTGACTCTTTCTGAAAAAATCAGTGTTCCTTTTAATCTAGTATTTTGTCTCTGATGTCACTTAACAAAAAGAACTTCAGAGCAGGAAGCACTGGCTCATTTTGATAACGTACCTAGCAAACAGTGCACCCCCTAGAATGGTTCGTTGAGTCTTACTTCAGTCTTACATTTTTAATTTTATTTTTCTCAATGTTATCCTACAGCAGCAAGTTCTGTCTTTTGTGTCTTCTTTTTTCTGTCTTTTTGAGATCGAAGGAAAGAGAGCTTTTTAACTTATTTATTTTTATTTACAGTGATTGTCTTTGAAAGTTTTAACAGTAACTATACCAGCCTGCTCTGTACCTTCTCATACACCTTTGTCACATCTCTTTTTTCCCCACTTGTTTCTCTTTTCATTCTTATTGTACAAAAAATACAAATATTTTGTATTTGTATGCTCTGTCAGTGCCACTTCAGCTGTGATTTTTATTCTTAATTTGGTTGCCATGTGTTTTTGCCTCTGACTCATAAAGGAGTACTTGGTTAATTTCTCTCCTGTTTTTAGAGGCTACATATTGATTTGGTCATCTCTGCTTGAGGAGCACTACACGTGACCATCTCCAGCAGTGTTTCTGTACTGACTAGCAGGAATTCTTAAACGCTGTCAGGAGGTCTCCCCCACACACCTGTATGTCCCACCTAGCTTATCCAAGTCAGAACTCCTTGGATTATGGTAGGTTAGGATTTCTTTAGTTCAGATTATCCACCTCAATTCTGCTATCTAGTGCAGAAGTTTCATGCCCTTAAACCTTTAAAAGCTTTTTGTTGTTGTTGTTCATGACATGCCATCTGAGGGACCACAGAACACCTTTGTGTAACCAGCGTCTATCCTTATCAGAGCTGACAAAGTCTGTTCCTGCGCAGGGGTTACTTGCTGGGAACCAGGGCTGAGTGTGCAGTTACTTTATTTCCCTGTCTAAGTGCCTCTTGGACGATATCAGTGAATTGGTGGATATTTGATGTCCTCTGGGACATCTAAAAACAGCATTCATGCTAGAAGATCTTGCACCAAATGCATCAGCCCTTATGATATTTCCCACACCTTTCTTAAACCATTTACAACTTGTGGCCCACTCGTCCTTTGGCTTTTTATGAATGTCCCATCCCAGGATATGCCTCCCATATATCATGTCCAACAGTGATCTGAGAGTAGGAAAGATTTTATTCACGGTCATGCTTGCCCACACTCTGGAAATAGAGCTGTTTATTGCCATCACTGAGAAAGTTATCAAGAGAACAAAGGCATTCTTTGGTTACAAGCTCTGAGGTTTGTTCTCAGCTGCTAATGTACCTGGGAAGTTCTCCTGCCATGTCCTTACCAGGGGCTGCCAGATGGGCAGCTGGTGTCAGGTAAGAATTGACTTTTTACCTGACTGAACACAAGCACAGCACTTTTCATATTTAATTCAAGATCCAAATATTTTTGCTCTGTGCTGTTTCACTCTATTGCCCTTGCCTTGCATGGGCCTTTTTCCACGGTCTAACAAAAAGGAGTTTGGGTCCAATGATGAATTAGAGCTAGTGGAGTTTGAACTCTTCTTGTTTTTTCAATTTATTCTTATCAGAGAGGCTGTGCTTCTGGAAGAGGAACAGAGGCTGCTCCTTTTTGCAAAGCTGACAAAGCAGGGAATGATCAGCTAGCCTTTGACAAATTCATAACTGAACGTTTACTTTGAGCCTCAGTGGGAGAGACCCAGACTCGTAAATCAACCCATTAAGCCTTCAGACACACTTTTTTTGGAACCTCCTAGGCATTTCTTCTTTTCTGCTGCTGCTGCTAAGAGATGTTTTAAAGGCACAAGCTTCTTGGTATCATTAAAGACAAGAGCAAGTAATATTGCTCCAGGCCTCAAGCTGAGGTAGTGAGTAACCTTCCCACTTTAAGAACAAATACCAGCAACTTCAACTCTAGATATTTATTTTCCATGAACACAAACTGAAGTGAGGTACCAGTTTATCAGGAAGGAAGGACAGACATGGCTGCGTAGAAGTGGTGGAACTTTCTGAATTGATTTAAGATCATATTGTAGGAATCAGATCTCATAGAGTTGATTAGGTGATCTCTTAATAAACAAATTTATTCAGTGAATGTCATCTTTCCTCCCTCAGTTTAAGAAAATGAAAGCAGATGCTGATATTCCATAAAATTATCTCTTTTAAGAGATCTTGACTGATGTCTGATCTCACCTTTTTCAGACTAGCGCTTTACCAGGAGCAAGAAGTGGAGTTAGCAGTGTGCAGTAAGAGTACCTAGATGTGAGCATAAGTGAGGCTCTCTGCCAGTCTGCTCAGCCTTCCAGGAGCGTAGCTTTGGTTGTGGCGTAGGACGTGGTCTCTTAGATCTCTGGGTGCTGCTGCTTGTGAGTTAGCAGACATGGAGAGACGTGGGGACTGGGACTTTGTCCTGTTTTACTTCCTGTATTACTAGCAGGGCACGTATGGAGATGGCAGGAAATGTTTACTCTCCCCCAGTGTTGTATTTGGTGCTTTACCAAGGGACATTGCGTGAATGTGAAGGAGAGAAGAAAAATAAGAACCATCATCACTCAACATTATTTAAAAGTAAGACAGCTAGTGTTATTCTTCGCTGTTTACCCAGATCTAATCTCCTTGGAAGCTTAAGGAAAGAATAATTAGCCAATATGTACTTTTAAAAAGTCAGCAGCATGCCTCTTTCCCAATATAAAATATTAAAATAAAAGCCTGTGGTTACGTTAGATAAAGTCTGATTAATGTTTCAGACTCCTGTAGGATTGCTGTAATGATAGGTAACTTTCCTCTATGAGCAATTTTATGCAACTTGATGTTTTGTTTTGTGTAGGCATTGGCTAGAAGCAAAGACACAATCCAGCTTAGCAATGCAGAGGTATGCCACTGAGCTGCTCCTCAGGGAGATCTGTAAAACTTCCCAGTCAGCGGCAGTAGGATGGAAACCACATTGTGACTACTGAGCAAAAAAGGGTTGTCTCCTTTTTTCGAAGGTGCCAGGGTAGATGTGTTGAAGTGCTGGAGATCAGGATGCCTGGGTTTCATTTCTGGCTGTGCCACACAGTCACTGAGATGAGAGGCAGGATGTTTACTTCTGTGGGTTTGCATTTCTCCAGCTCTGTAGTGTGTGCGGCTGTCCTTCCTACAGGTGAGGGATGTTATGAAGCTTAATTACCGTGTGCAGAGCACTTTGCAAAATACACTGTGCTGTGGAAGGTACGAAATAATAATTAAGAGGGGGGAAAAATAGTCTTTCTCTCTAATTTTCAGAGGAATGTCTTTGTACTTTGACCTGGTTGTAACCGCAACCCAGAAGATTTTCCTATTAAGTAGATGGTGAGAAGAACTGCTTCTTGGCAAAAACAAGTCACTGTCTTCCTCAGACTCAGTGACCAGGAATGAGTCTTTTGAGGCTAAAACCAGCAGCAGATGCTCCATCCTTCTGCCTCTCACTAAGTCTGTAGTAGCCTCAGGTCAATTCAGTCCCATGTGCCCAAGAGCAGGAGATAGCCAGGTATAAGGGAGTTCATCAGATGGTGTGTGAGAAAGGGAGAGCTTTGTTCTCTCTTCAGAGAGAATGCAAGATTTCTCCCAAACCTGATGTAGCGCAGAGAAAGCCACGAAACCACTGAAGGCTCCCTTGTTCCTTGTATGCAGTTACAGCTGGGCTGTGGTACACGTGGCTGTGGTACATGTGGCTGTGGCAGTTCTGCCATAGAGAAGATCTTAGGGAAACACAACTTTGTGCCATCCTTTATATATGCATCTCTTCTTGTTTGAAGTTGGAGATAAATCATAAGCCATGGGGCTGGAAGTCATTTTACAGCTCGTGGTATGAACATGGGTGTGTGTGGGTGTGCATGCATGCATTGCTTCAGAGTAAACCAAAAGAAAGCCTTGTTTATTTTGCGCACTTGTTTAAGAAGACTGCTGGGTAAGAAACACAAGGAACAGATAGTTTGCTTTTGCTCTGCAACAGTGTCCAAATGTCTCCTATGTTTGCTAAATGCTTATGTATATTACGTGCTTCACATGCAAAAGTGCATTTGGTCACTTAAAGCAGATTGCAGATTAAGCTTGTCCTTCGATGGAAGTAGGGAAGCCAGAGCCTCTTCTACTACACATGCTGTTTAAGGAGGCAGCAATAACTGCTGGACCGACCCTCAGAACACTGTACAGACTGAAGAGGACTGAGTAGCCTGAGTGGTTGATGGGTCTGGAATACCCAGTTGGAGCATCTCATGGAGATAGGTTTTCCTGTGATACATTTCTCCGAGCATCTTCTAAGGATGTCTCTATCTCCTTATGTGCCTTCCATGCACTTACTGACACTGTGCCACATGGTGACATTGCCAGGCAGGACATCCAGCCTGAAGTGTGTGTGGGCCACCAGTAGACTGCCAGTAGTTTTTTCCAATGGATTTTGCCTTGCTGCAGGGAGAAATGTTAAAGGAAAAGAGGAGAAACAAAGGGATAGACTGGGAAAAGTGGAATAGGCACAATGAAAGAAGGGACTGCAAAACTACTGCCACATATATCTCAGCACAGTTTGCATTGCTAAGGCCTCTTCTCCTCCTTCTGCAGGTTAAACGGGCTCTCCCTCCCCTCATGACTGCAGTGGGACTAATCACACAATAAGGATTACTCATGTGAGTAAAACTTGCAGGCCTGAACTGCTCAGAGACATCTATACTCACATTTGTTCTTCCAGCCTTGTGAAAGCCATCTCCCAGCCTGGGATATGAGCAGAGGAATATTTTCCAGGGCCTTGAGCTTTTTAGCAGCAGTCACAAGGTTAATTTGAGCTGTCTTCTGACCTTCTGACCTGCAACGTGCTCTGGGGTGAAAGGTGCTTTGTTCCCTGTCCCAGTTTTGTCTGAGCCTCTGAGGAATGGACAGTCAGAGGAGATGACATGCTGTCCAAATAATGGAGAAAGGTCTAGTAGTGTCAGCTTTATTTGGCATTAATCGTCATCATCATTTGCTATTTTAGCAGACAGTAGGATGGAATGGCTCCTTTGCAGTATCCTATATCATTTTTTTTTCTTTCAAAAATCTCTCAGCAACTTCACAATCCAATTCCTGTCCAGTGGGTGCATGGTCAGATCTAGTCCTGCAACGCTTTGTTGAAAACGGGTAGCTGAAATGAAGGAACTAAGACAGCATTTTTTTTTTTTAATAACCTAACAATCCTCTGCATGTAATCTAAAGGCAGTAAAGTATGCTAGATACAGCACTGGCCTTGGAATCAGGACACTGGCTTGTAATTATTGTTGTTATCTGCATTTTTGTCCCTGCAGTGAGCCCTGCTCATGAGTTAGGAACCAACAGTGCTTGCTGCCGTAAAAGCAGAGCAAAAGGCAGAGCCGGGCCCCCTGAGGCTGCAGAAGTCTCCAGGTATGCCCTGTAGTATCAGGCAGTCCTCATCAGCCTGAAGGGCATTGTGGTCATCATTGCAGCCCTGCAGCCTTCGGGATGGATTGAGCAGGTCGTGTTTATTCGTGCTAGAAGTGTATTGCCTGTGAAATTCCAGGGTGCAGTTACTTGGCCCAAGTGCATTCATTTTGTCAGTGACATTTGGTGTGAAGTATTTGTGTTTGGAATTTGAGAAGCACTGTGTTGCATAGCAGCATTAGCGAGCCCAGAGCTGCTTTGAAAGAAGCCACTGCAGTTGTGAACAGCTCAGGAGATTTGTCTTCTGAAATAGAAGGCTCTAGTGAGTGTTTTCCATCCTTTGTAAGATTCTTCCTATTTCTCTTTTGTAGCGAGACACAAATGTGATGTTTGAATGTTTTTGTGCCCATCACACTTTCTGTGTCATTTCCACAGAAGTAATTCACAAATAAATAAACGTGCCATTGTAACAGTCTCATTAAGTAGGAATGCAGCTCCTTTTGAAGGTGATACACTTGTGCCTATTAGGTATGTGAGCGTAGTTCTCAAAGCAACACTCAATAGCAGAAAGTCATGTGCTTTCTTGTGCATTCATGCACTGAGCTGCGTTTTCTCTTAATCTCATCTGCATCAACATGTTGGTGTTATGGAAAAAGTATTTGCCTTTGAGAAAAAAGTAGTTTCTTCAGAGAGCAACTGTTCCAAGCATCAGGACATAAAAAAGTTCTAGTTATTACTGAGAACACTTCTGCAACTTGAAATTTTGTGATATGTGTTGTTTGGTGACAAACATCAGTAGCTGCAGTGCTATAACTGATCTTTGCTGCTTTCCTCTGCTGTGCTGTGGTTACACACATTTCCTTAGATTCAGGCATGTGAGACCCCATTCTATTCCCAGCTCTGCCGTATACTTCCTGCATGGCACTGGATGTGTGCTTTGCTTTTTCCTAAAGAAAAGATCAGTACAAGAGGTAAGCATTAGTTTTTCATCATTAAAAGAGTATGTAAGAGGATCTCACTTCAATTTCAGGGTTATTAAAATATCTCCTGTCACAGAACTTAACAGGCAGACATCTTTCATCTGATTTGCCATTCTGTCTGTCTGCTTATGAGATTTTGTAACAAACTGCTTTTTTTAAGAATGAATTAAGGGTTGGTTGTTAACATAAGCTGCCTAAGAATTCTGAAGGATCTTATCTTTTTAATGAAAGCGACTCCGCTGTAAGCCTTCTGCTAGCCCTGAGTTCCTGCTGTCACATTTCAGGTTCCTTACACACATTTACTCTCAGCGGCTGGAATTCAAAGATTGATTCACCAAGAAAAGAAAACTGCTCAATGAGAAGATCTTTGTTTTTCAGCACACTGCCATTTCAGCCTTCCTCTAGGGAGATGAAGAGTGCAGCGTAGTAGCTATTGTGACTGCTTGCTGGCTGAAGGAAGCAAATGTAGCTCATGCTGAAGGGAGATGGTACCTCATTTTGTTTCTGTACAGCAGGAATGACTAAAGTTTATAAAAGTGTTCTGGGTAATTCATTCACTGGTTACCTTAGGGAGATTTCACTGTGACACTGTGCGGCCATGGTGAAGGCTTTAGTGATTCCATTTCTCCCTTGGGCAAATACCCAGTGCCTCGTTAGCTCCTATTCTGGAGAAATAAGGAGGAATGGGGTAGGGGTTGGAAAGAACACCCATGGGAATTGTCACTACTACTCACTCCCATGCCTCAAAAGAAAAAAGCAATTGCTTGACTGCTAGCCTGTGTGTTTTAAGGTAAGCCAAGCAGGATACTTGATGTCTCAGGGCCTAATCTCTAAAAGCCATACATACTAGCCATCCACCTTTATCACCTGGCACGCTGATAGGAACGGAGCATTTGGTGATGATGTCTATTCCCTGAAATCAGGGCGGGATTTGTTCCTAAGGTTAAGGGACCAGCTTGCCTATTCACTGGATTGGAAGCACAACCTTTCCAACCAGTTTGTCAGCTCAATTATTTGGTAACCTACTTTGTTTATGCTATAAAACTCTGCTCCTGCATTGAATGTGGATTGCCAGAGGGCACAGGAACAACAGGGTGACTTGCTTTAAATCCTATGCAGAAGTTGCATTAGAGATGTAAAAAAAAAAGGTTTCTCTCTAGCTGATAGATTTATTTTCAGTCACATTCCCGTGGTCTCGATGCAGGAAACAGACAGAGCAAATGGGACATAATACAGCTCAGGTAATTTGGTTAGAATTGCTAGAGGACCAGAACAAAGACCAACACATTCTGCACTGCTCAGGACAGGCAGACAGCAACAAGGACTCTTAACTCCCTGCAGATTTTTTAGTCAACATTGTCTTTAAACCCATTCGGGCTCTAAAAGTAATTGAGGTGAGTTAGAGGGAGATTTTCCTTCAAACCTGAGCTAAAGAGTCTTGAAGATGTTAATACTCACCTTGGCTCAGACCTGCAAAATACTTTTCATGGGAAGTCCCTCTAAGTTCAGTGTAAGCTGCTCCCTGCCTGGAAGATAGAAGGTTTTCCCTACCCGTAAGTACCAACATAGTTAAAGGTAGGCTGGAGATGCATGGTTTACACTTCAGTCTGGCTCTGACCTGTATTAGAGTCTGGAAGTTACTCCACTCGTAATCTCGCCACATGTGTTGTTTACTGGGGATTTTTGTTGGGCTGCCCAAGCAGAAAAAGCACGTTGCCTGCAATCCGGAGTTTATAATGCAGTGCAAAGTGCAGGCAGATCACTTCAGCAATGCCTTTTGCGTGCGCTGCTCCCTTCAAGGTGATCAATGGACCTGATAGGGAGGTTCACTGAAATAAATGGTTCCCCAGTGGCTCAGTCCCGTGCGCAGGCAAATATTCTGGTTTGATCCAGCAAAGCTTTTAAGATCGTGATCAGCTTTGAGAATGCAAGTCATTCCACTTCAATGATCTGGATTACCTACTGCTGGCAGGGGAACAGCGCTCATAGCCGGGTAGGATCAAGCCCTTGGAGAGAGAGGCTGTGTGCCTCTCTCTGTGAGGAAAGGACAGAAGTGACTACAGGCACTCCTGTCACAGCATAGCACCCTGGTTTTTAGGGCAAAAGCACTCTTGAGTTTTTTGTTTAATGCCAGTCCGCCTGAAGTCCTCAAATTGTGCAAACCGAAATCAACAAAGGAGGCTAAAACCTCTGACAGCAGTTTCTCTTATTTGCTGATAGCAGCACCAGGCACAAAATCAAATTCTTTCCAAGTGTCAGGTAAGTCAAACTGCAGAGTGCCCCAGAAGGGAATTCTTGAGGACTTATGTTCCACAAATGAGACGAGTGATAATTAAAGCCTGAACGTTTCTGCTAGGCTGGGAAACAAGAAAGAACCTTCTTAATTCTTTAAATTCCTCATACCAGCCTGTGAAATATATTCCATTCATGCCTGTGTCTTGCTGCTTGTTCTCTTCGTGTCTATTTCTTTAGTATTCAAGGCACCTGTTTGTAACCAGTGTCCTGCAGGTTCTCAGGGCTGCTTTCTTCTCCACCCTCTCTGCCCTTGGTCTTGTTGCTTTGACACTGAGGCCTTGTTGTCTGCAAGAGACAGCACGCTGCAGCTCCCTGGCTCGCCCTGCTCCCATAACTTCATTCTTAGGAAGTTTCTGAGTTTCCCGGGTGATAAAACATGTGCAACATTTGCTCTGACCTGAATCGTTTCTGAAGGCATTCAACCCTGTTTTGTTATGAAGGTTACTCAGGGTGGGTGATGGGGCATGAGAATTCTCCTGCAATGGCAATTCTTGAAAAGTGTCAGAAAGTTGCTGCCTGCACCTTTTGCACTGTAGAATTGATTTGATTCGTTTTTTACTGTATGCTGAATGATACGTCTAACACTCAGGGTGAGACACCAGCAGAACAAATCAGCACGCTGTGAGATTGGCTGTCCCTGTCTTCCCCCAGCTATGACCAGATGGGGGAAAAAAAAAAAAAAGAAAAAAGAAAAAGAATGAAGAAGAGGGAAAAAGATCCAAGCCACAGGTCTTGGATTACATAGGTCTTGGATACATAGCAGCTATCAAACTGCATATGATATAGTAATGGAGTGTTTGCTGCACATCTAGAAACCTTTGGTTATTTGCTGGAGACCAAACTAATAAATCAAGCAGTATTTAAAACTGTTAAAAAAAACCAACTTAAAATGTCAGGGAAAAAAAAAATGCCAGTGGTAAATAACTCTGGAATGTTGTGAACTGAGTGTGTGGGATTTTTTTTTTTCCTTTGCCCCTTATTATTTATCCCATTAAAATAAATACTGCATGCATGACGGGTAGCTCAGGTCTTACAGAGTCTCACAGAGGAAATTTACTAACAGTTCTCAAGCAATTACTTTGGAGTCTAATTCTGTTCTCACTTATGATGGAGTAAATGAGAAGTAACTGTATGCAGAGTATGTGTATTTCCCTTAATATTGTAAGCACTATGGAATTATAAGACTTTGGATGTGTGGCCTTGATCTGTATTCCAGTGATCCAGGCCACTCCAGACACTCTCCTGACATTTTTAAAAATAGTTTTTAATTATGTTTCTTGTGCAGAAAGATCTGCTAGCACTGATCTGATGGCTTCAATGATAACTTGCTACATTTCTGCTCATAACCCCAGCTCACGAGACAAGCATCACTTCCAGTAAAAATGAAACAGCTTCAGGTCATGATCACTTTAGTTTTGAACTTCAGAAATACTCTGTCATGTCCAAACTTCTCAAAAACCCCGCACATTTCTTTAATGGCTTACTTATAATATGGAAACCGAACCAAACCCCTCGTTCTGAAAATCCTCAGACTTGGAGTTGAACTGTTTTTCTTGATGAGGCTCTGAGAACTTGCATTTTCACATATTTGTACTCTTGTGAACATTATATTCCTATAACCAAGAATGAATCAGTAGTGACATTGATGGATCTGGCTGGCAGTCCAGAACTCAGCAACAAAATATGAGACCATGTCAGACCATGTCTGGATCTCTGACAGACCTAGTGAAAACTGTCCTCTTGACCCTTTTGGAAGGAAAAAAGTAGAAAAAGAATTCTGAAGAATAAAAGCCAAAATACTTCCATTTTTAGTAACTTACTGTCCTACTGGCTTTTGAAGGATGGATTTCATGTTGGAGTGTCACACATTCACCACAGTTTATTTGCCTGGAGATAAATTGTCCAGCCAAACCTTCCAGCTCTTACAGGAACCTGAATATTGTCAATAAGTACATAAGAATCCTCACAGGGCAATGTGCTGTCATTTTCCAATCTCAGTATACTAAGTTTGGATGGCACTGGCTTTCTTCATGAAAACAATCATTTTCTGCTCAATACAAAACATTCCTTTTTAGCTAGAAACTTCATTTCCTCCTAGAAATGTGTGAAAACTTTGTACCAGGATCACTGAGCAGCCTGGCCCCAATTGTACACATTGACTTTGTATTTTGTGAACGTTACTAGCTCCTGCCAGCATGGTCAAAGGTCATTCTGAAGCATCTTTGCCATCAGAAAACAGCGCACAGCTAATATTATGCCAAATTAACAGACAGGGTTTTAATGCCACCTCAGTTATGTATGAATACTTGCAGAAGGAATCACAGTCCTGTTTTGAGCAAAGCTCGTAGGCGTGCTCTTCAGAATAAGCATGAGGCCAAGTGCTTTCTTGGGTTGTGTCTTAGAAGTGATGAATGCCATGTTGCCTTCATTTCTCCCAGATTTGTTTTAAAAATTAGAAAGAATGTCCCTGACAGGTAATTACAATAATAATAAGCATACTGAAGAAAGCCACTAAAGATAGCTGAGCAGCGGTCTTACACTGTGATAGCCTGTAAACTTTGATGTGGTATTGTGAAGCCTGACATTTCATTGCTAAACCACTCCAAGAGGAGAAAGAGCTTGTGGAAATCTATCACTATTGCTGTCTTTAACAAAATGTGCCATACTTCCGCAGGAGAAAGGTTTAGATGAGGTCTAATGACCAAAGAAAATTCTGATTTTGATCACTGAAAGTAATAAGATGCTTGATCCTGAGATGCCCACCTTTTGGAAATAATTTTGCCCCCAAATAAATCAGATTTCACTGTGCCATAGGAGCAGGTGGGTTGTTAGATGGAAACTGTTGTGCCCCCTTGGCAAGCATTTGATTTTCTTTTAGAAGAGAAAAGATGATTTTCAATCCAGTTATGGTTTGTGAGGCTGCAGAACTCAATTTGCTGAGCAGATTCATGTACAAAGACAGTTCAGCCTCTCATCAGACCGGCACCTCATCCACCCGCGTTCAGGAAAGCACGTAAGCCTCTGTCACTTGGAGCCTGCGTGTGTCTTATTATTGTGGACTTCAGACCGTGCTGTGAATGAAGCATGTGCACAGAACTCAGGGACGTGCTTAGCAGCCCTACTGGCTCTAAGCACACTCCTGAATTAGGAATTGAAAGCTGAGGCTGATAGCTTTTTCTATGGTCAGGCTAAAAGTGTGTAGAAGGTTGGTGAGAAAGAGCATGTTCCTGTTCGGTAGTGCCCCAAAATACAAACAGGACTGACCTACACAATCTTTCTAAGTGCTGGCACGAGAGTAAATTACTTTGCTGGTAGGATAAGTGAAGGAGAAGTTGTGTTAGAGGTATGTCATTGTATGGTAAAGTCAAGAGATACTATTTTTTAAAGAAATATGGAGGTTATCAAATTTCATGTCATGTAATTTGAGTTTCCTTCTAAATCTGGTTATCAAGCCATAGAAGCAGTATCTTTGGGGAAGTCCTCCAAGATGAGCTGTTTCTGCAGGAGCTGCTGTGGATGTTAAAACACTGTCATCAAGATGAAAAGCATTTCTGGGGGACTTAAGGCCCATCTGGAAGAAGCTAAAGACCTAAGATCCCAGCTGGCTCAGTGTGTATTGAGAATGCTTTTGCTTTAGGATTAAAGTAAAGGGGGTGGTTGGAAGTGCTTTAACTGATGCAGCTGTAATTTTGTAGCTGGCCACAGTTTCTAGACAATTTGTCTCTTCTGTTTGATCACATAACGTGAATGCTGTTGGTATTTCTGGTAATTTGTGCTTTATCCATTAACAGTAGGACAGTTTCAGCCAGGTGAAAAATAATGATAACAGTGTTCACCGATCGATTTGCCTGGGTAGGAGACACTTTAAAAAGAGAGATATCACAGCATTTGTGGTAGATCATGGGCTCTTCTTACTGTGAGAAGCGTTTGAATCAGAGCCTGCTTGTGTCTGTAGAATAATCGAGGTTGAGAAGATATACACAACTTCTGGGTTGCACTGATGTCCCATGTTGGCATCACCCTGCGCACTTAGCCTGAACTGAAGCCAGTGACAGACACAGGTCCTACTTCTCCACCCATGTTTTATGGGAGTCCGCAAATTCTGATCATGGAGCAAGAATTAGAGCACGGTTTATTCCCATTTCATTCCCAGTGAACCATCTTGTTGCGCAGTATTAGCAAGGTCATGGCTGGCATCCACAATGGCCTTTAATCCGGGGTGTAGCAGCCTTCAGCTACAGCAGCATCAGAGATACATTTGATGAAGGGGAGGAACCATATCTGGATAATTTGACACAGCAACTGCCTACTTGGCAGCTTAGACCAAATGTAATTAAAAACATTCCTGTCCCAAGCACTAGGCTTGTGAATCTGCCCTGCTGTCTGTAATTAGAGATGCTGAGTGGATATATTGTCTGTGGAGTGGGATTATTGGTACCTCCTTGCTTCTGATCCTCCTGTTTTATGGTGGCCTGTTCACTGGATGCCCAGAAGAGTTCACTATCAGAAGTGACGGGGAAGGAGCAGGGCAGGAAGCTCTGTGAACGAGCTGAAGATCAAAGGAGTGCACTGCCATGCTGTTTGTGCACTTTTTAAAGAAACCATTTTGGATTTCAGCACATCATCAATTAGACTCAGAGTGGACAGATCTGTTACTGATATAGTGAGAAGATATAGTTCCTTTGCACAGGGAGGGGAAAATAGCCATAAATTCAGCAAATGCCCAGCATAGCATGAGAGCAAGAGTGCGGGGCACAGCTCACTGGGGAACATCAGCTCGCTAACACCGTAGAGCATGCTCCCTCTAGAGCAAACACAACAGATTGGTAGATTGCAGCTAACTCCTGTGTGAAGTCTGTAATGTGCTTGCACCTTCCTTTTGCTCAGCCCTATTTCCTCTCTCAACCCAGACCTACAGGCCAAGCTTCCAGTATTTCTTTTCCTTCTTTTCAAAAAGTCTTGAACGCCTGAGCAGGGCTCCTTGAAGTCAGTGGGTGCAGCAGACTGATGTGCACTTTTGAAACTCAGGTCATGCGTATAGGCACCTGCTTTTCAAAGATGTATCTATCAATTTCACAGTATTTCTGCTTGCCCATCTATATGATAACTCTCGCTTTCTTCACACTGTAGAACAGGAGCAGTGGGTGAAAATACCATCTTGTAGGAACATTTTCTTTATGGATGGGTACGTGATGGGCCTAACTGAACCAGCACCCTTCAGAATATAATAAGGAATGAAATCCTTTTCATAAATGTTTCCCAGTACTCCTGATGAGAAGATTAATTATTTAATTTGATAGAATGGTACAAAATATGCATAGAAAGATTATCATACGTTATTCAGGAAAGTGACCTTTTCTCATAAGGATTTCCTTGCCTGCCTTTCTCTGGATTTATTCTCTGTGGTTTCTGGTTTTGTTGTTTTGGTTTTTATTGGGGGGAGGAGGGAGAGGGGGCTGGGAACGGGGAACTTCCCTTAACTTCATCATACCCTCTCCCTGCCTTTTATAGCTTCTCTTTCCTTTGAGTTAGGTGAGAAGCAAAAAGACCAAGCTATTACTCAATCACACCCTTCAGTTCCTGATAGAAGGGCTGGGTTGAGAGCATCTGTAGGTGTGGTTGTGAAACTAGCAGTGAAATTCATTTCCAGTCTCTCTTGTGACTATCAGAGATCACACAGGTTGACTAGAAAAGATATGAGAACTGCTGCCTTGTGGACAGCAGTGCTTTTTTAAGGGGTGATGAACAAGTGAACTTCTCACTCTTACATCCCTTCTGCTTTTCCTTCCCTGTTGCAGTCACCTCGCTCTCTTTTACTCCTGTCTCGTCATCTTGATGCCTGCAGCACTGGCAATTACTGCAATGTAAGCATACAGCAGGCTATGGCTGTCTGGCTTCTAGCAACTGGAGCTCTGTCATTAGTGACTGGCTGTTAAAAGGGTGAGCAAGACTGGCTCCTTCCCCTTTCCGGCCCTGGTCTGCCTCCCTATGCGCAGCTTTGCCTTCGTCATCACAACCTCTAGCGCTGATGGTGAGGAGACTTCACCCTCCTCACTGTGAGCAGCCTCATGATGCACTCCAGTCTTCAGGCACTTAAGAAGATCCTGGCCTTCTGGACTACATCACGACGGTGCGTACCCCAGCTCTGCAGGCTTGATGATCTCATGAATTTGTACAGTTGACTTGGAGCTTTGTGCCCAGCTCGGGCACACCAGTTCTTTAGCAGAGCGCTTGCTGACAGGCCCTGTGCTTCAGCTTCCTTGATGATCACTTTTGCTCCCTTTGGTGTCCATTGCAGGTATTTCAGCACTGCTGCTTTTGTTTCTCTGTCTTTCATTTTGAGAGGGACTGGACACAGTGAGCTGGGACACTGATTTTTGCAGTTGCCTCTTATCCTAGTTTTTATTGTTTCCTTGTTCCTATATAGATAAGCACATCTAAAGCTGTTACTCTGAGACACCTGGCTGTGCATAGGAAATGGCATTTTCCTGTGATGCCGTCCTCACCTACCGCAGTTCACTAACAGCAACCTGTAAATAGCCCTGCCAACGTGCTAGTTTGCCTTCTTCATTTACGTTGTGTGCAGTCCCTGCAAAGACTTATACAATCTCAGTGTTATGATATTGAATACATTATTATGGCTGGTGACAAGTTGATCAGAATAGCACCATAGTACATTGGGAGTTAATTGCAGGCTGGCAGTGTGTCATTCAGACAAGTTCTGTGTTCACTTGTTTGGAGTGTTTGGTCAGTCATGCAAAGTGTGCAATATTTGCTCTCTTTCTGGTGGTGTGTTTATTCAGGGGGATGTAGTTCAGTAATTTATTGAGATTCTAGAAACTGTGGAGGTCTGTTTTCAAGACTGAGCAGGACCAGGTCGTCTTTGCAGTCTTCTGGATTCAGTGTTAGAAATTTTCTGCTTAGCATTTTCCTAGATGCAGAGATGACCGTGATGGTGCCGAGTGTTTCCAGCCACAAGGAGTTAGGACCTAATGATACTAGGTGTAGAGCAGTCTTGCTTTATAGCAACAACGTAGCTTGTAATTCACTCTCGACCTTATGAAATGACAAGGCACCTTCCTTTTCCGCTGGGGCAGCCTGTTAGCCAGCCTCTTACTGCAGATTGCAATGTGGTATTTTTCAGGGTGGGTGCTTTCCTTCTTGAGAGTGGATTCAGGGCACGGGCTCTTTTTTGATGGCTGGTATTAAATGGACACACGCTCAGTGCTGTATTGTCATATAGTCTTGAATTGCTGCGTGATTCCTGAAGGCACTCAACTGTTTAGACAAGCCTATTCAAGTACATTACTTTTCTTGAGATTCAAACGTTTGAGATTTAAAATACGAGTGACAAAGTTTCCAGATGTACGTAGTATTTGTGGTAGTCCTGAGGAAATCATCATGAGCTGCAGCTTAGACATAGTGAGATGAAGGTATTTTCATTTAGAAGTCTAGGATTTTTGGTGTTTCTCCCAACTCTAGATTGAGTCATTCTCTTCCACTTAGAAATTCAAGTATTTCATTTTTATTTACTTTATGTGTTAAGCATGAATTCCTCTGCTTGGCCTGTTCCAGTGCAAACAAACCACAATTTCTTTTAGTGATGGAAGCAAACGAGAGTTTAATTGCATGATAGCACAGGGCATCTGACATCATGTCATCACAGTGTGGTGTTGTGATGCTGAGTTGCTCCCAGGGCAGCTGTAACAGAGGGCTTTGCCTATTTCAGAGCTGTGAGACATTGGGCCTGAGTAACA